>CM066031.1:926278849-926866132 GCA_033557465.1 Ichthyophis bannanicus
GCCTGGGCGCGATGGGCTCCCGGTGGAGTTCTATCGTACTTTCATCGCCCAGCTGGCCCCCTTCCTGACCACCCCTGTTTCAGGAGATCATGGATAACGGGGTTTGGCTTCTCCTCCCCCTCTCTCCGCGGTCAATTTATCGCGAGTCTGTCCTGTTGCTGCTCTCCACGGGGACGGACGAATAGCTCTTCTTGGACTGTTGGCGGCCGCCTCTCATCTGTTTTTGAACGCGGACCGGAAGATCCTGTCCAAGTGTTGGTAGCCAACCGACTTGTTGGAGGTGTCGGTGGTTTTTTTGCTGCTCACCTTCCCAGTATTGTTCTTTCAAGGGGGGGGAGAAGAGAGGGGTTCCTGGACGCCTCCGCCACGTTTTCGGTGAGGGATGTGTCCAGGATGAGAGGCCGGTTCTGTTCAAACCGGAGGACCATATGGTTTGGTCTCCTTGTGTATCAGTCCAATGCTTTTGACCGGGGTCAATTCAACCCCGGTAACCCTGTGTGGTAGGAACTAGCAGATCAAAGTTGCTTCTTATTCGGGCCTCCACCCAAGGTTATTACTACTTCGTCTTGGAGGATGGCATGTAGTACCGGAGGAGGGGGGTGAGCTTTCTCCCGTTTATCAAACGTGTGGGCTCGGACGGCCTTTTCATTTGTTGGTCGCCCTTGCGGTGGGTGCGGCACGGGGCGGCCCTTTTGAGCCCCTTGCTGTATGTTTTACTCGGGCCTCGACCCCTTCCTCATGGAGATTGTCCTCGGGTGGGTTGCGAGGCCTGGAGGCGCCTGGTGGGGTCCTCCCGGTGTGCTGTCCGTGGGCCTACGCGTGACTGAATATCTTCAGGTTTTCACGGTGGACGGCCACCGACGGGTGGGTGGAGGCCCTGCGGGACCGGCCTGTGCGAGGAGTACTCGGAGGTAGCCCCCACTCTAGTTGTTAACCACAGCAGCAGTGTGCCAGAAGTACCACTGTGGTTGGGACCCTTCTGGAGGTCCCATCCCCGCCTTCCTGCTGCCCCCCTTTCCTCCTCCGCAGTTGGGGAGGTCCGCGTTTTGGGCCTCGTCCGTATTTGGGATCGGAGGGACTGTGCAGGTTGTCCAAATGGGAGTCGTGTTTGTGTTTGAGGAACTGCATGGTGTCGGGTGCTGCGGTGGAGGGGGCGGAGGTTTACAGTTTTTTGGCTTTTTGAGGGAGACAGGTTTCCACCACTCCTCAAGACGTTTTTCTCGCTTCCCCTCTTTCTGCACAGCGGTATCCACGGTCATTCAAGTCCTTAGTGCTCCGTCATCCTGTCAGGCGTCTGTCTGTGCTGGGTTCTTTTTTCTGTGTTTCTTGTGGGGTAACCGCATTGAGTAGCCCTGTCCCAGCCGCAACATTGTTTGCCTGGGCCACGGGAAGAAGGCCGGTCTCCCTTCTGTTCCCTCTCTGGTATGGTGCAGCCACGCCTTTGTCTACTTTTTGGTACGTGTGCTGTCTATGGCTTTTCACCACCTTTAATCGGATACGGTGGGGGGGGGGGGGTTTTGTGGGTTGGCCTCCTACCGGGCATGGAGTTTTTCCTTCCTCCTGCTTTTGGGAGCAGTGGGAGGGGGTCGTCCTCCGTTCCCCACGTGTGCAACGGCGATCAGGGAACAGGCCTTACCATCCGTATGTGTTTTTCAGATGGTGGGGCGTTCATTCGGACGGCCGTTGTTGGGGGTGACCCGAACCCGCATCGCACCAAGCTCAAGGGTGGAAAGGAGCTTGTATCGGATGGTTCTACGCCGTCCCCACTTTTTTCTTATTCACTTAGCGTTTTTTTTTTCTCTTTCCTTTTTACTGCAACAATTAGGTGATCCCTGCCGGGGGGACTGTCCCGGGATCGGATGTGAATATGCTGCCAGTGACGGGGCCTTTGGCATGTTGAAGCTGCCCCTCGGCATGTTGCCGAAGAAAGTTCGGGATTGTGGCCTGGTTGTCTTTTTCCACGGAGCATTGGACTGTACGTGAGGGACAAACCTCAAGTACAGGTCACAGGACCGAACGAGGAACTGTTCCGAGGGTGCGGGTTGTGAAGAGCAGCCGGAGACCATGGGAACATTTTTCCTCCTCTGCGAAGTTCAGCCATTATAATGTTGAGGCCTGCCGGTTTGGTGCTCCGGCTGATGCTCTTCACCTGCCGCGATCTTTCCCTCCTCCACGTATGCGGGAGTGGGTGTATGGGCGCCTGGTCCTTTCCCCCAAGGCAGGACTCTGGGGGACCCTCTACCTCGTCACGGGCCAGTAGTAGCGCATTGTACCACCTGTGTGCAATGCGCGCGCGGTTATGCCCGTCGGCCCGGGGGTTGGTTCTCTGTCCCCTCGAAGAGGTGTGGCGGGACATTCTGGAGGGGTACGGTGTCCGGCATTGGCGCAACGCCAAATAGGAAGCCGTGTTTGGTTTTGAGGCCCATCGGTTGGAGCGTCTGTGGCGGCTTCACCATCACCCTCCGTCCCCGGTGAATCCGGGGGTGCGGTGGAGGGATTCTGGGCTAGGTTAGTCCTTAGTTTCCATGCGGGGTGGGCTCGGGTATGGGGAGTCACTCATGAATCCGTGGGGGGGGGGGGGTATCTCTTTCTTTATTCCCTTGGTCCTGGTATATCAGGCTGGCCACTAACTCCTCCGTGCATCCTGCTCCACCATCCAGCATTCACTAGGGTGTTGTGTTTGTTTTTTGTTTTGGTTTACTTATTTATTGGTTTAGCTGTATTGCTTTGCTTTCTTTTTGTGACGACTTTGTTTAGCAATGGGCTAGAGGATGCCTTTTTGATTCTTTTTGTTTGTTTGGCGTGGTGTGTGGTTCATTTGGGGTTGTGGTGGCTAGGGGTGTAGGGGCAGGGAGTGGTTCTTGTGGTGGGGTTTTCGATGCGTGAGGGCTGGGAGGTTGTACTGCATGTAAGTTGTGGGATTGGATGAGGGGGGAGGATGTTTTGGAGGCCTCGGTGTGGGTGTGGGTGTGGGTTTGGTGGGGGTTTTATTTGTTTCTATGGGGATGTTGTTGGGGTAGTTGTGGGGGGAGTGTGGTGATTTGGCTTAGCGGAGTGGAAATATTATTTTATGTATATGTTGCTGTTTTTGTTTTCCCTTGGGGTGGGTGGGGTCATAGGGTTGTTCTGGGGGAGCTGTGCACATTTGCTCCCGGACATTGTTGACTTTTTGACTTTTGTTGGGGGAGCTGTGGGGGTTTTATCATGGGGCAGCCTGGGACATTTCTGCTACGACCATTTCTTGCGTTTTGATTTTGTTTGGGGTGGGTGGGGGTGTTCCTGGGTGCCACGCTGGGACCATTTCTGCTTACAGACATTGCTGCGTTTTGATTTTGTTGGGGTTGGTTGGCGGTTGTTTGTGGGGCAGGCTGGCCACATTCTTCTGCTACGGACCATTGCTGCGTTTGTTGATTTTGTTGGGATTGGGTGGGGAGGGTTCCTCGGTGGGGTGTACTGCGGACTACTGGACCTAGTTTGCCAAAATGGTTTTACGTTGGGGTTTCTTTTGGAACTATGTTGCTACTGCGGCTGGGGGGAGGGGAGGGGGTTTGGGGGCAACGGAGGGATTGTTTTTGGCGCCGGGTGTGGTAGGTGGTTGTAGGGTGTGGTCACGTGGGGGGTGGGTGGTTGGGTTGATTTCCTTGTCTGTGCTTTGTCGTGGGTGTTGGCTGGTGGGTTTTTTGGGGGGGCTGGGACTGTTTTGGATTTGTGTGTTTTTCATTTGCTTTTGTATTTGTTGCATGTTTTCTAATTAAAAATTTCCCCCATCCTGTCACCTGACTGCTGTCACTTCCTGTTTCCTGTTGCTGAGAGAGGTTGGTGCTGCCAGAGCTCCTGCTGGGGAATTGGGTCCTGCCTGCTTGCCTGAGCCAGGATGTCGGGTCCTGGGCCGCCTCCGGCGGGAGAGGCCCAGGGGCCTGCCAAGCCTGGTGGGCCCCTGCCTGTTCTTTTGGAGCCCGGTTCTCCCCTGGGATCGGTGCCCACGACGGGGGCCCCCATTGACGGAGGTAGGACTGCGATGGGCCGGTGGGGAGGGACACACACGCCCAGGGGGCTGGGCCAGCCGCCTCCTGGTGAGGGCCCACTTTGCTTGCCTGGTAAGGGTATGGGGGCTGGGTGGTGGTAGGGGGAGGTCCTGGGGGGGCCCTGGAGCTCTGTTGCGAGCCACCAGGGCAGTGCTGGTGGTGGTGGTGGCTTCCCCCCTCCGCCTCGGGTCCTGGAGGAGGCCTATACCTCCTCTAGTGAGGATGAGGCTGAGGGGATGGGCCCGCCACCATTCCCGGGGCCCGCAAGGGCTCCAGAGGAAGTGGTGGCTGCGGTACGGATGCTTCAGGGCCTCCAGGAGGAGGCGACCCTGCTGCAGGCCCGGCTCTCTCACCTAGAGAGCATGCAGGCCCTGGTGCCTGTGGAGGGCTGGCCGGAGTACTGCCGGCAGGTACGAGAGGTGAAGTGGGCCCTGAAGGGTAAGCACCGCTGGGTGGCTTATTTAAGGACTCAGGGCTGTGGGTCCCTCGCGGAGGTCTACCGGCATCAGGATCGCTGGGCCGCTCTCAGTGCCGCAGTCCAGGGGGGCCCTCGGGGGTGGGCAGGCAGGTTGGGGCTCGCTATCCCCCTTTGGAGTTTCTGGCCGCCGGGAAGCTGAGTGAAAGAAAGGTGCCGGCCTCGTGTGCCCCACCAACCCTCTTGGAAACAGATCCCATTTACCAGAGGGTGGTCAAGCATCCTCGGTGTTTGGATGTGGGGCCGGTGGCTGCTGGTGTGGTGTTGCCTTCCCTGCTGCAGCCCCTGCTTCAAGATGGTGCTTCGGCGTTGGGGGGCGTGGTTTCGGGCCCCCCTGTCCCTCCGGAGGCTGCTGTGTCCTTCCCGATGGTGGCGCGGTTGAAGACGGCGGTTCCTGGACAGGAGTATGTGGCTGGAGAGAAGAGGAGCAGCGGAGCTGATCCCCACCCTTGGCGGGCATTTTCGCTAGATTTTGGAGCTCCTCCGACGCTGGAATCAGCTGCTGGCATTTCCAAAGATGGCCGCCTGGCCAGTGACGGCAGTGGCGTCCCTCCGTCTGACGTCCGCTTCGTGCTGTCCAATCCGGAGAGGGCTGCCCCAGTCACAGAGGTGTTTCCCGGGCTTCCCCGAGCCCCATCTCCTCAGCAAGATGGCCGCCGGAGTGGCAGTGATGTCACTTCCGGGTCGGCCCGGAGGTGTGGTGCCGGTGCTGTTTCCGCATTGGCGTTCGACTCTTCACTGCAGCGGGGGTCTGTTGAGGCCATTGCCAGGCTCCCCCAAGGCTCCGGAGGTGGGTTCTCGCCTCGAGGGAAAGAAGAATATCAGCTGTCATCTGCATCGCGGCTGCATCGGGGATCAGAGGATTTCCATCCGGCTGCCTGTCCTCTGCCTCCTGCTGTCTGCAGTGGAGCTCCGCCTGGCACGGGAACCATGGGGGATGGGTCACCTTGCGATCCCTCCCATCGGACTGCTCTCCCTGGCTCTCGGCAAACGCGTTTTGAAGGGGTTTTACAGGGGGCAGAGCTGGGTCCGGGGGACCTCCTGTTGCCTGCTTCTTCATCGGATGGTCAGGGGAGCTGTGCTGTGTCTGTTCTGTTGCCTGCCATGGGTGAGCAGGATGCATGTTTGGAGGGCTGTGACCAGTCCCTGCAGGGGTCCGTGCGGTTGGGGCCGTCTGGTCCGGCCGCTCCCCGGGCTGCAGGGGGGACCGAGGGTGGCTCGGCTCGCGGGACAGGAGTCCCTGCTGGAGCCAGGGCGGATGAACGCCCCCTCCATGCACCGGAACAGCCGAGACAGCTGCAGACTGGGTCCGCTGGGGGCACTGGAGGCCAGGTAAGCCTTGGGGAAGTGGGGGGGGGAGCGGGGAGGGGGGTCGGGGGGCCTTGCCTTGCTCCCGGGGGCCCCAGCGGCTGGGGGGATGTTCAGAGGCACTGCATTGGAGGAGGTTTTAAAAGGAGAGTCAGGGTCCTGTTTTGGCTGGGGAGGAAGCTTCGCAGGCACTTCCATTGGCAGCGTTGCGTGGTAGGGGGGTGGAGGCCTCTGGCGGGCCCGAGGGTATGGCGGTGGCTAGGGGGACTGAGGAGGTTGGTGGTCACCCAGGGGGGGTAGGTGCGGAGGTTTGTGGGGGAGGGGGAGGGACCGCAGTCTTCCTGTGGTGATGGGGGAAACCCAGGTTGCGGCCATTGGGGATTGGGAGGGGGGGGGTCGGGGATGGTGGGGGGATTGAGGGCCTGGAGGGCCTTTCTGAGGACGAACTGCAGACCGCCTTACGGTGGCCCTTGGGCAGTCCAACCGCGCAGGTGGGCGCGGCTCGGGTCTTTCATATCGAGAGACTGTTGGAGTCCCGGCAGGGGGCCTTCGGGGAGGGGGGGATGCGAGGGGGGTCACAGGAGGTGAGGTCTAGGAGTCTCCCTGACCCGCCTTTGGCCCCGTTGGTGGTCCCCAGCCCCACCGACTCGCAGTTGTTGGTGGTTGGGGCTCCGGGGATCTCGCAGGGGTCTTCCCCAGGGGCCAGTATCATGGTCTCAGGGTCGCAGGGGCGGGAGGGGGGTTCTGTTGCCACTCCGGCAGGGCTTTCCCGTACTTTTGCGGAGGCCCTCAAGGGGCCTGTGGGGTCTGCTCCTATGGGAGGGGGTGGGGGGGTTCCTCCTAGGAGGGGTTCCTCTGTGGGGGAGGGGGGTGGGGTGGATTGCGTGGAGGGAGGGGTTGAGACCAGGCGCCGCAACGTGGCGCAGATCCGGTGGGCCGGGGAGGGGCCCCCTCCGGCCAGGGAGGAGGTCCTCAGGATGGTCCTTGGGCTGGGGTTTCTCCCAGGGGACTTGTACGCCTTCATCCACATGAGCAACACCGTGGAATACGATGTGAGCTTCATGCTGAGACGGGGGCTGGAGGTCTTCTGGGACAAATACCAGCAGCAGAGGGGGCAGGGGGGGGTGGGTCAACTTTCGCGTTGTGCCTATCTCTCGCCAAGGGGCGGTACCTGTGACCATCCTGGTTAGGAATGAGTCGCTCCCAGGGCAGGACATCCAGTTTTGGTTGTCGCGTCATGCGGTGCTTCTCGCACCCCTGGTTAAGGGCGCTGGGCCCCTAGGGGTGTGGGACGGGTCGTGGAAGGGTAGGATCCGTTTGCGTGAGGTGGGTAACGTCGTGCAGCACGTGCCCTCGGCTGGTTTCCTCGGTTGGGATCGCATCTTGTGCTATTACCCCGGGCAACCTCGCGAGTGTCACCGCTGTGGCTCATTCCGCCATCTGAGCATGAATTGTCCCGAGCAGGTCTGCACTCGTTGTGGTGGACGGGGTCACGCCTCGGCCGGGTGTTTGCTCATCCGATGCAACCTTTGCAGGGAGTTGGGCCACCCCTTTGCCCGCTGCCCCTCCGCGTCACACAATGGACCGGGGGGGATGTCGTCGCCCCACCTCGGCCTCCTGTGTGGAAGAAGGGTGTGGAGGATCCTCTCCCGCAGGAGGAGTCTGGGGGCCCTAGGGTGGAAGAGGCCACTGAGCCGAGGGAGCCACCCGGGGGAGGGGATTTGGGTAGGAAGGAGGAGAGGGTTGATGTGGTGGAGGTTGCTGTTTCACGGCAGGATAGGGTGTTGCGGGTGGTGCCGCCTGAGGAATGGACTACTGTCCCTTCTAAAGGAGGCAAGTCCAAGAGGAAGAAACGGGAGACATCCCCATTGCTGGATGCAGAGCCTGTGTTGGACATCAACCGTTTCGTCTTCTTGGCTGCTGATGCGGCTGAGGCGGATGAGGGCTTGCCTGTGGAGGCAGGACTTTCTGTGCGGCGCTCGGTGCGGTTAGTGGCGGAGGCGGCCCCTCTTCCTCAGCGGCGGCCTCAGAAACGTCCGAGGGCGCGCCGCGGTCAGGTTCCGCCTAAGAGTGTGGATACTGGCGCCCAGCTTCCGGTAGTGGCCCTGGAGAAGCTGCCGGAACGGGTGAGGGAGGACGGGCTTTTGCCTCCGCAGTTGGGTGCTGGGCCTTCGCAGGAGCCCCCTGTTGACCCGGCCGTCCTGGCCTCCCCCGCGGGGGTGGGCACTCTTATGTTGTCTCAGTCTCTGTCTGGGGATGGGGAGGGGGCGGCGGCACCGGTGGTGGACCCCATGGAGGAGGTCATTCCTCCGACCCCTGACCTGTTTGTGCCCCCTCATCCCGTGGGGGCTGGGCTTGCCCTCGCGACAGCTTTGCCTGGTGGTCCCGAGGGCACCAGCACCCACTGGGGTGACAGGGTCGAACAGGAGGACGAGGAGATCCTCGAGGTGGTCGACGTGGACCCTGACGAGCTGCTCCAGCTTGCGGGCTTGTCCTGCAAGCGGGATTCTGGGGATCACGGGGTGGGTGAGAAGAGGAGGAAGGGGACACGGCATTCGAAATAGGCATGGCGATCACTCCTGCGTTCTCGTGCGCCACTATCAACGTGGCCAGTATTTTGACGGACCAGGCGCGGGCTGCGGCCTATGATTTTCTTTCCACGAGTGGGCTGGATGTCATCTTTGTGCAGGAGACCAGGCTCACCTCGCTCGCTAGCCTTCATCGGGCGAAGCGGGAGTGGAGGTGGGGTCCTTCGTACTGGTCCCTTGCGGCCCAGCCCTACGCAGGAGTGGCGGTTTTGTTCACGTCTCACCTATTTCAGGTGCAGTATGTGTGGGAACTGGAGCAGGGCCAGTGTTTGCTCTTAGACTGCTACTGTGGGCCTCACCGGTTTCGTTTCGTGGTGGTCTATGGCCCCCAGTCTAGGTGCGAGCGGAAGGCCCTTTTTGGGGTCATTCGCCCTTACTTACAGACCTCTCGTTTGGTGGTTCTGGCAAGGGATTTTAACACCACCACCTTGCGTCAGGACCGAGGGGGGGAGCATTGCCCTCCACATTACGATGGCCATTTTTTGGCTGAGGTGACCCGGACGGCTGATCTGGCGGACGTTTACCACCGGGCTTTTCCACGGTCTCCGGGTTTCACATATTCCCGGGGGACTTACTGGAGTCGTATCGATCGGATATATGTGAGTGCTCGGGTGGAGTGTTCCCCGCCGCAGCTGCAGGCGGTTGACTTTTCGGATCATTGCGTCCTCTCCGTGTCCTTCCTGGCCCACGAGGAGCTCAGCAGGGGTCCTGGCCTGTGGCGACTGAATGTGCAATTGTTAGCTACATCAGAGGTGGTCCAGGAGTTCTTGGCCTTTCTCGCAGACCAGGAGACCCTGTTGGGCATTTTCCCTTCCCGTGGCGCTTGGTGGGGTGAGGTGAAGATGCGTGCCCGCGAACTCTTCCGCTCCCGGGGCACCTCCATTGCTCGGTCGCGCTACCTCACTTATACTGTCCTCCGGAGGTCGCTGGATCGTTTGGTGTCTCGAGGGGCAGCGCGGGAGGAGGTGGAGGAGGTGCGCGTCCAGCTCCGTGGCCTGTTTTACGATCGCCACGCCTCCCTTTGCTTCGAGGGGGCGGCCGGTAGGGTCTCCCCCCCAGACCCCTTCCTAACTTGCAGGGAGAGGGTTCGGCGTAGGGAGGTGATGGCCCTGCGGGGCACCTTTCACACCTCTCAGGAGGACCTGTTACGTATGGTGGGGGAATACTTCTCGGACCTGTTTGGGGATCGTCCCGTAGACCTCACACGTATCCGAGAGTACTTTGGCCTTCCCCCAGTGTATTCGGCTGTGGTTCAGGCGCAGGTCGATGCACTGGCTGCTCCGATTCAGCAGGTGGAGGTAGAGAGGGCGATTCGTGCCATGCCGTTGGGGAAGGTGCCTGGGCGCGATGGGCTCCCGGTGGAGTTCTATTGTACTTTCATCGCCCAGCTGGCCCCCTTCCTGACCTCCCTGTTTCAGGAGATCATGGATACGGGGTTTCTCCCGCGGTCATTTCGCGAGTCTGTCCTGTTGCTGCTCTCTAAGGGGATGGACGATAGCTCTTTGGACTGTTGGCGGCCGCTCTCTCTGTTGAACGCGGACCGGAAGATCCTGGCCAAGTGTTTGGCCAACCGACTGGTGGAGGTGTTGGGCGTTTTGCTGTCACCTTCCCAGTATTGTTCGGTTCAGGGGAGAGGGGTTCTGGACGCCGCCGCCACGGTCTGGGAGATGGTCGAGAGAGGCTGGTCTATTCAACGGGACCACTGGTTGGTCTCCTTGGATCAGTCCAAGGCTTTTGACCGGGTCAATCACTGGTACCTGTGGGTGGTGCTTCAGTACTTCGGCCTCCCCGCAGGTTTCTCTTCGTCTTGCAGGTGCTGTACCGAGGGGGGGTGAGCTTCCCGTTTATCAACGGGTGGCTCGGACGGCCGTTTCGTGTCGCCTCGGGAGTGCGGCAGGGGTGCCCTTTGAGCCCCCTGTTGTATGTGTTCTCCCTCGACCCCTTCCTCAGGAGATTGTCCTCGGGTGGGTTGCGCGGCCTTGCGGCGCCTGGTGCGTCTCCGGTGTCCGTCGTGGCCTACGCTGACGATATCTCAGTTTACGTGGACGGCACTGAGGGGGTGGAGGCCCTGCGGGAGGCCGTGGAGGAGTACTCGGAGGTAGCCCACTCTGTTGTTAACCACAGCAAGTGCCAGACACTGTGGTTGGGACCCTCGGAGGCCTCCCCGCCTTTCTGCGCCCCCTTTCCTCCTCCCGTGGGGGAGGTCCGCGTTTTGGGCCTCGTCTTCGGATTGGAGGACTGTGCGGTGTCCAATTGGGATCTTTGTGTTGAGACTGCACGGTGTCGGGTGCTGCGGTGGAGGGGGCGGAGGTATACGTTCGAGGAGAAGGTCAAACTCCTCGGGACGTTTTTGCTTCCCCTCTTTCTGCACCTAGCCACGGTCTTCGTTCTTCCGTCGTCCTGTCAGGCGGCTGTCTGTGCTGTCTTTTTCTGTTTCTTGTGGGGTAACCGCATGAACCCTGTCCAGCGCAACATCGTTTGCCTGGGCCGGGAGCAGGGCGGTTTGGGTATGTTGTACCCCCTTGTCTTTTTGTCCATCTTGTCTATGGCGTTTCACCTGAATCGCATACGGGAGGGGGGCGGGGTTTGGTGGTTGGCCTCCTACTGGGCATGGTTTTCTCGCTTCTGGGAGCAGTGGGAGGGGGCGTCCTCGGTCCCACTTGTGCATCGGAGCAGGGAACAGGCCCCATCGTATGTTTTTCAGATGGTGGGGCTCATTCGGCGGTGGGGGGTGACCGACCCGCTCGCCCTAGCTCAAGGGCGGAAAGGCTTGTATCGGATGGTTCTCGCCTCCCACTTTCAACCACGGTGGGCCCTGCGGGACTGTCCGGCGGATACGATGCAGCGGGGCCTTCAGCAGTTGAACTCCCCTCGGCTGCCGAAGAAGGTTCGGGATGTGGCCTGGTTGTCTTTCCACGGGCGTTTGTACATGAGGGACAACCTCAAGTACAGGTCACAGGCCGAGCGGAACTGTCCGAGGGCGGGTTGCGAGGAGCAGCCGGAGACCATGGAACATTTCCTCCGGCAGTGCCCTTATAATGTCGAGGCCTGCCGGTTGGTGTCCGCTGCTCTTCACCTGCGCGATCTTTCCCTCCTTACGTATGCGGAGTGGGTGTACGGGGCCTGGTCCTTTCCCCCAAGGCAGGACTCCGGAACCCTCTTTCTCATCACGGCCGTAGTGCGCTACCACCTGTGGCGTGCGCGCGGTTATGTCTCGGCCCGGGGGTTGGTCCTGCCCCTAGACGAGGTGGTGCGGGACATTCTGGAGGACGTGTCCGGCATGGCGCAACGTGAAAGGCGGGTGGTGGAGGCCCATCGTTGGGAGCGTCTGTGGCATCATC
The DNA here is from genome assembly GCA_033557465.1 of Ichthyophis bannanicus. NCBI lineage: Eukaryota > Metazoa > Chordata > Amphibia > Gymnophiona > Ichthyophiidae > Ichthyophis > Ichthyophis bannanicus. Next base: position 926,290,587 of record CM066031.1, read on the forward strand.
TCACCCTCCGTCCCCCGTGAATCCGGGGGGGGGGGAGGGTTGTAGGGTTTTGGGCTAGGTACTTTTCAGTTACATGGTGGGGGCTAGGGATGGGGAGTCCTCATGGTCCACGGGGGGGGGGGGGGGGGTTTGCAACAGCTGGCCATCACTCCTCCGTGCATCCTGCTCCACCATCCGGCATCGTCAGATCAGTATTGTTTTGTTTTGTTTTATTTCTATTGTTTAGTTGTTTTCCTTTGATTTCTTTTTGTGGGCCTTTGTTGGGATATGGGCCAGGGGATGCCTTTTTGTTCCTTATGTTTGTGTAGGGTGGGTATCGTTCATTTGGGGTGGGTGGTATATGTGGGGGTGGGGGTTCTTGGGTGGGTTTGGGGTGGGGGATGTGGGGTTTTTGATATGTATTGCGGGATTATTGAGGGGGATGTTTTGGGGGGGTGTGGGTGTGGGTGGGGGTTATGAGGGGTCTCATTTGTTTGTATGAGGATGTGTTGGGTGTTGTTGGGGAGTGGGTTTGGTTGGGGTGATCTGTTCTCATGTGTATTGTTGGTATGTTGTTTTGTTGGGGTGGGTGGGGATTTTGGGGAGTCCAGGACTTTTTCGACATGGACAGTATTTATTTCTGCTTTTGTTGGGGTGGGTGGGGGTTCTGGGGCAGCTGGACATTCTGAACTCGGACATTGCTGCATTCTGTTTTTGTTAGGGTGGGTGGGGGTTTTGGGGGAGTTGGACATTATGGACACGGACATTGCTGCATTTTGCTTTTGTTGGGGGGGGGGTTTGGGGGAGCTGGGACTTATGGACATTTGTTTTTCATTGGACTTCTATTGGACATTGTTGTGCCGCTGTTAGGGGGGTTGGGCACGGAGGGATGTTTTTGCCGGGTGTGGTGGTGGGTTGGGGCGGGTCATGGGGGTGGGGGTTTGGTTCCTTGTCTGTGCTTTGTCGGGGTGGGTGGGGGTTTTTGGGGGGTCTGGGACTGTTTTGCATTTGTGTGTTTTTCATTTGTTTTTGTATATTGTTGCATGTTTCCTATTAAAAATTTCCCCCATCCTGTCACCTGACTTCCTGTTTCCTGTCTCTGTGAGAGCTTGGTGCTTCCAGAGCTCCTGCTGGGGAATTGGGTCCTGCTGCTTGCCTAAGCCAGGATGTCGGGTCCTGGGCCGCCTCCGGCGGGAGAGGCCCAGGCCCAGGGGCCTGACAAGCCTGGTGGGCCCCTGCCTGCTATTTTTTTATTTATTTTTATTTATTACATTTTCTTTTATACCGCGCTATTTAAGATCAGTGCGGTTTACAATAAAACATTGAATCTACACATCTCAGTTTAGTGATTTGTGCTTACAATAAACAGGTAAAAATAACTCGGATGTACAATGAACAAGTTTCTTAACAGGGAGAACAGGGAGAACAATAACTATATACAGGCCAGTTAATGTAACTATATACATGGTTACGTGTATTTTGGAGCCAGGTTCTTCCCTGGGGTCGGTGCCCCTGACGGGGGCCCCCATTGACGGAGGTAGGACTGCGATGGGCCGGTGGGGAGGGACCCACGCACCCAGGGGGCTGGACCAGCTGCCTCCTGGTGAGGGCCCGCTTTGCTTGCCTGGTACAGCTATGGAGGCTGGGTGGTGGTGGGGGGTGGCCCTGGGGGGGCCCTGGAGCTCTGTTGTGCGCCACCAGGGCAGTGCTGGTGGTGGTGGTGGTGGTGGCTTTCCACCTCTGCCTCGGGTCCTGGAGGAGGCCTCTACCTCCTCTAGTGAGGATGAGGCTGAGGGGATGGGCCCACCACCTTTCCCGGGGCCCGCAAGGGCTCCGGAGGAAGTGGTGGCTGCAGTGCGGATGCTTCATGGTCTCCAGGAGGAGGCGACCCTGCTGCAGGCCCGGCTCTCCCACCTTGAGAGCATGCAGGCCCTGGTGCCTGTGGAGGGATGGCCGGAGTACTGCCGGCAAGTGAGAGAGGTGAAGCGGGCCCTGAAGGGTAAGCACCGCTGGGTGGCTTATTTAAGGGCTCAGGGATGTGGGTCCCTCGTGGAGGTCTACCGACATCAGGATCGCTGGGCCGCTCTCGGTGCCGCAGTCCGGGGGGGGGGGGCCCTCGGGGGTGGGCAGGCAGGCTGGGGCTCGCTACCCCCCTTTGGAGTTTCTGGCTGATGGGAAGATGACTGCAGGACGGGTGCCGGCCTTGGGTGCCCCACCAACCCTAGTGCATCCCACTTACCGGAGGGAGGTCGAGGATCCCAGATGTTTGGTTGTACAGTCAGTGGAGGATGCAGCAGTGTTGTCTTCTGTGCTGCAGCCCCTGCTCAAAGATGGCGCTTTGGCGTTTGGGGGCGTGGTTTCGGCCCACCCTGCACCTCCGGAGGCTGCTGTGTCATCTCCTCTGCTGGAGCGGGTGACAATGGCGGTTTCTAGCAACGCGACTGTGGCTGGACAGAAGAAGCGCAGCGGAGATGATCCCCATCCTTGGCGAGCGTTTTCGCCCGGCATTGCAGCTCTTCCGACGCTCCCCTCAGCTGATGGGATTCCCCAAGATGGCCGCCGGATCGTTGCCGGCTCTGACGTCGTCCACCCCAGCATCCCTGCAGCCTGGGCCAATCCGCGAGGGACTGCCCCGACGGAGGAGGAGCCTGCTGGGCTTCCCCCAGCAGGTCTGTCTGGCAAAGATGGCCGCCGCCGTTTCGATGACGTCACTTCCGGGTCGGCCCGGAAGTCCAGTGCCGTTTCAGCATCTTCGCTGTTTGTCCCCCCTGGAGGTCGGAGGCGGTCCCGGGAGGACGTGGCAGGGCACCCCCCGGCTTGGAGGACCCTGTTGCCTCTTCCTTCGTCGCCGTCATCTGGTTTTTCAGTTAGATTGGATCGGGACTACAATCAAGATGGCCGCCGCCTTGACGTCATTTCCGGGGCGGCCCGGAAACTGACTGCGGATACTGGCCAGCCTTTGGGGGTGATTGGGCGGCGTGGTGCCCCTACCTGGAGTCTTGTTCGCCCTCCGGATGGCCCCTCGGAGTCCTCCGGGGGCCGGCTGTCCTGCCAGTTGGAGGTGGCAGAGCCCAGAAGAGTTTGTTTGGAGGGGACTGCTCCAGCAGTTCCCAGTGTGCCTGTCCCTGTTTCTGCCTTCGGGTGGTGGAGCAGGATGTACGGGCGGAATCGGGGGGCGGCCTGTCCTCCCGGGGACCCCCCCCTTGTTTGGAGCAGCTTGATCCGGCCACATCTGGAGGGGGTGGGGTGGCTGTGGGGGGCCCGGCTCGCGGGACGGGGGTCCCCGCTGGAGCCAGGGCAGGCGGACAGCTGTCCCCGCCACGGATGGAACAACAGCAGCCGCGGTCTGGGTCCTCTGGGGGCACTGGAGGCCAGGTAAGACCCGGGGAAGTGGGGGGGGGGGAGTGGGGAGGAGGGTTGGGGGGCCTTGCCTTGCTTCCGGGGGCCCCGGGGGACTTGGCGGCTGAGGGGATGCCCCAAGGCATTGCCTTGGAGGGGGTTGATGGGCTTTTGAAGGAGAGTCAGGGTCCTGTTTTGGCTGGGGAGGAAGCTCCGCAGGCACCACCATTGGCGGCGTTGTGTGGTCGGGGGGTGGAGGCCTCTGGTGGGCCCGACGGTATGGAGGTGGCTGGGGGGACTGAGGAGGTTGGTAGTCATCCAGGGGGGGTAGGTGAGGAGGCTTGTGGGGGAGGGGGAAGGACCGCAGTCTTTCCTGTGGTGGTGGGGGAAACCCAGGTTGCAGCCTCGGGATTGGGAGGGGGGTCGGGGATGGTGGGGGAATTGAGGGCCTGGAGGGCCTTTCTGAGGAAGAACTTCAGACCGCCTTGCTGTTGGCCTTGGGCAGTCCGAACGAGCAGGAGGGAGCGGCTCGGGTTTTTCATATCGAGAGACTGTTGGAGTCCCGGCAGGGGGCCTTGGGGGAGGGAGGGATACGAGGGGGGTCACAGGAGGTGAGGTCTGGGAGTCTCCCTAACCCAGTTTTGTCCCATTTGGTGGTCCCCAGCCCCACCGACTCGCAGTTGTTGGTAGTTGGGGATCCAGGGATCTCGCAGGGGTCTTCCCGGGGGCCAGTCTCCCGGGTCTCAGGGTCGCAGGGGCGGGAGGGGGGTTCTGTTGCCGCTCCGGCGGGGCCCTCTTGCACCTTTGCAGAGGCCCTAAAGGGGCCTGTGGGGTCTGCAGCTATGGGAGGCGGTGGGGGGGCTCCCCATAGGAGTGGTTCCTCTGCGGGGGAGGGGGGTGGGGGCGGTTTGCGTGGAGGGGGGGTGAGACCCGGTGCCGCAATGTGGCACAGATCCAGTGGGCCGGGGAGGGGCCCCCTCCGGCCAGGGAGGAGGTCCTCAGGATGGTCCTTGGGCTGGGGTTTCTCCCAGGGGACTTGTACGCCTTCATCCACATGAGCAACACCGTGGAATACGATGTGAGCTTCATACTGCGACGGGGGCTGGAGGTCTTCTGGGACAAATACCAGCAGCAGAGGGGGCAGGGGGGGTGGGTCAACTTTCGCGTTGTGCCTATCTCTCACCAAGGGGCGGTACCTGTGACCATCCTGGTTAGGAATGAGTCGCTCCCAGGGCAGGACATCCAGTTTTGGTTGTCACGTCATGCAGTGCTTCTCGCACCCCTGGTTAAGGGCGCTGGGCCCCTAGGGGTGTGGGACGGGTCGTGGAAGGGTAGGATCTGTTTGCGTGAGGTGGGTAATGTCGTGCAGCACGTGCCCTCGGCCGGTTTCCTCGGTCGGGATCGCATCTTGTGCTACTACCCTGGGCAACCTCGTGAGTGTCAACGCTGTGGCTCATTCCGTCATTTGAGCATGAACTGTCCCGAGCAGGTCTGCACCCGTTGTGGTGGACGGGGTCACGCCTCGGCCGGGTGTTTGCTCATTCGGTGTAACCTTTGCGGCGAGTTGGGCCGCTGCCCCTTTGCCCGCTGCCCCTCCGCATCACACAATGGACCGGGGGGGATGCCGTCACCCCATCTCGGGCTCCTGTGAGGGAGGAGGCTGTGGAAGACCCTCTCCCTCAGGAGGAGTCCGGGGGCCCTAGGGTGGAGGAGTCCATCGAGCCGAGGGAGCCACCAGGGGGAGGGGATTTGGGTAGGATGGAGGAGAGGGTTGATGTGGTGGAGGTAGATGTTGCACGACAGGATAGGGGGTTGTGGGTGGTGCCGCCTACGGAATGGACTCCTGTCCCTTCTAAGGGCGGCAAGTCCAAGAGGAAGAAACGGGAGACATGCCCATTGCTGGATGCAGAGCCCGTGTTGGCTGCTGATGCGGCTGAGGCGGATGAGGGCTTGCCTGTGGAGGCAGGGCCCCCTGTGCGGTGCTCGATGTGGTTAGCTGCGGAGGCGGCCCCTCTTCCTCAGCGGCGGCCTCAGAAGATACCGAAGGCCCGCCGCGGTCAGGGTCCTCCGAAAAGTGTGGATACTGGCGCCCGGCTTCCGGTTGTAGCCCTGGAGAAGCTGCCGGAACGGGTGAGGGAGGACGGGCTTTTGCCTCCACAGTTGGGTGCTGGGCCTTCGCAGGAGCCCCCTGTTGACCCGGCCATCCCGGCCTCCCCTGCGGGGGTGGGCACTGTTATGTTGTCTCAATCTCTGTCCGGGGATGGGGAGGGGGCGGTGACACTGGTGGTGGACCCCATGGAGGAGGTCATTCCTCCGACCCCTGACCTGTTTGTGCCCCCTCATCCCATGGGGGCTGGGCTTGCCCTCGCAACAGCTTTGCCTGGTGGTCCCGAGGGCACCAGCACCCACTGGGGTGACCGGGTCGAACAGGAGGACGAGGAGATCCTCGAGGTGGTCGACGTGGACCCCGACGAGCTGCTCCTGCTTGCAGGCTTGTCCTGCAAGCGGGATTCTGGGGATCACGGGGCGGGTGAGAAGAGGAGGAAGGGGACACGGCACTCGAAATAGGCATGGCGGGCACTCCTGCGTTCTCGTGCGCCACTATCAACGTGGCCAGTATTTTGACGGACCAGGCGCGGGCTGCGGCCTATGATTTTCTTTCCACGAGTGGGCTGGATGTCAATTTTGTGCAGGAGACCAGGCTCACCTCGCTCGCTAGCCTTCATCGGGCGAAGCGGGAGTGGAGGTGGGGTCCTTCGTACTGGTCCCTTGCGGCCCAGCCCTACGCAGTAGTGGCGGTTTTGTTCACGTCTCACCGATTTCAAGTGCAGTATGTGTGGGAGCTGGAGCAGGGCCGGTGTTTGCTCTTAGACGGCTACTGTGGGCCTCACCGGTTTCGTTTCGTGGTGGTCTATGGCCCCCAGTCTAGGTGCGAGCGGAAGGCCCTTTTTGGGGTCATTCGCCCTTACTTACACACCTCTCGTTTGGTGGTTCTGGCAGGGGATTTTAACACCACCACCTTGCGTCAAGACCGAGGGGGGGGGAGCATTGCCCTCCACATTACGATGGCCATTTTTTGGCTGAGGTGACCCGGACGGCTGATCTGGCGGACGTTTACCACCGGGCTTTTCCACGGTCGCCGGGTTTCACCTATTCCCGGGGGACCTGCAGGAGTCGTATCGATCGGATATATGTGAGTGCTCGGATGGAGTGTTCGCCGCCGCAGCTGCAGGTGGTTGACTTTTCGGATCATTGCATCCTCTCCGTGTCCTTCCTGGCCCACGAGGAGCTCAGCAGGGGTCCTGGCCTGTGGCGACTGAATGTGCAGTTGTTAGCTACATCAGAGGTGGTCCAGGAGTTCTTGGCCTTTCTCGCAGACCAGGAGACCCTTTTGGGCATATTCCCTTCCCGGGCACTTGGTGGGATGCGGTGAAGATGCGTGCCCGCGAACTCTTCCGCTCCCGGGGCACCTCCATTGCTCGGTCCCGCTACCTCACTTATACTGTCCTCCGGAGGTCGCTGGATCGTTTGGTGTCTCGAGGGGCAGCGCGGGAGGAGGTGGAGGAGGTGCGCGTCCAGCTCCGTGGCCTGCTTTATGATCGCCACGCCTCCCTTTGCTTCGAGGGGGCGGCCGGTAGGGTCTCCCCCCCCAGACCCCTTCCTAACTTGCAGGGAGAGGGTTCGGCGTAGGGAGGTGATGGCCCTGCGGGGCGAGGACGGCACCTTTCACACCTCTCAGGAGGATCTTTTACGTATGGTGGGGGACTACTTCTCCGATCTGTTTGGGGATCGTCCCGTGGACCTCACCCGTATCCGCGAGTACTTGGGCCTTCCCCCGGTATATTCAGCTGCGGTTCAGGTGCAGGTCGATGTACTGGCTGCTCCGATTCAGCAGGTGGAGGTAGAGAGGGTGATTCGTGCCATGCCTTTGGGGAAGGTGCCTGGGCGCGATGGGCTCCCGGTGGAGTTCTATCGTACTTTCATCGCCCAGCTGGCCCCCTTCCTGACCTCCCTGTTTCAGGAGATCATGGATACGGGGTTTCTCCCGTGGTCATTTCGCGAGTCTGTCCTGTTGCTGCTCTCCAAGGGAACGGACGATAGCTCTTTGGACTGTTGGCGGCCGCTCTCTCTGTTGAACGCGGACCAGAAGATCCTGGCCAAGTGTTTGGCCAACCGACTGGTGGAGGTGTTCGGGTGTTTTGCTGTCACCTTCCCAGTATTGTTCGGTTCAGGGGAGAGGGGTTCTGGACGCCGCCGCCACGGTCCGGGAGATGGTCGAGAGAGGCCGGTCTATTCAACGGGACCACTGGTTGGTCTCCTTGGATCAGTCCAAGGCTTTTGACCGGGTCAATCACCCATACCTGTGGGTGGTGCTTCAGTACTTCGGCCTCCCCATAGGTTTCCTCTTCGTCTTGCAGGTGCTGTACCGAGGGGGGGTGAGCTTCCCGTTTATCAACGGGTGGCTCTGACGGCCGTTTCGTGTCACCTCGGGGGTGCGGCAGGGGTGCCCTTTGAGCCCCCTGTTGTATGTGTTCTCCCTCGACCTCTTCCTCAGGAGATTGTCCTCGGGTGGGTTGCGTGGCCTGGCGGCGCCTGGTGCGTCTCCGGTGTCCGTCGTGGCCTACGCTGATGATATCTCAGTTTACGTGGACGGCACTGAGGGGGTGGAGGCCCTGCGGGAGGCCGTGGAGGAGTACTCTGAGGTAGCCCACTCTGTTGTTAACCACAGCAAGTGCCAGACGCTGTGGTTGGGACCCTCGGAGGCCTCCCCGCCTTCCTGCGCCCCCTTTCCTCCTCCCGTGGGGGAGGTCCGCGTTTTGGGCCTCGTCTTTGGATCGGAGGACTGTGCGGTGTCCAATTGGGATCGTTGTGTTGAGACTGCACGGTGTCGGGTGCTGCGGTGGAGGGGGCGGAGGTATACGTTCGAGGAGAAGGTCAAACTCCTCGGGACGTTTTTACTTCCCCTCTTTCTGCACGTAGCCACGGTCTTCGTTCTTCCGTCGTCCTGTCTGTGCTGTCTTTTTCTGTTTCTTGTGGGGTAACCGCATGAACCCTGTCCAGCGCAACATCGTTTGCCTGGGCCGGGAGCAGGGCGGTTTGGGTATGTTGCACCCCTTTGTCTTTTTGGCCGTCCTGTCTATGGCGTTTCACCTGAATCGGATACGGGAGGGGGGTGGGGTTTGGTGGGTGGCCTCCTACCGGCCATGGTTTTCTCGCTTCTGGGAGCAGTGGGAGGGGGCGTCCTCGGTCCCACGTGCACGTCGGAGCAGGGAACAGGCCCCATCGTATGTTTTTCAGATGGTGGGGCTCATTCGGCGGTGGGGGGTGACTGACCCGCTCGCCCAAGCTCAAGGGCGGAAAGGATTGTATCGGATGGTTCTCGCCTCCCACTTTCAACCACGGTGGGCCCTGCAGGACTGTCCGGCGGATGTGATGCAGCAGGGCCTTCGGCAGTTGAACTCCCCTCGGCTGCCGAAGAAAGTTCGGGATGTGGCCTGGTTGTCTTTCCACGGGCGTTTGTACGTGAGGGACAACCTCAAGTACAGGTCACAGCTGAGCAGAACTGTCCGAGGGCAGAGTGTGAGGGGCAGACAGAGACCATGGACCATTTCCTCCGGCAGTGCCCCTTTAACGTGGAGGCCTGCCGGTTGGTGTCCGCTGCTCTTCACCTGCATGATCTTTCCCTCCTTACGTATGCGGAGTGGGTGTACGGGGCCTGGTCCTTTCCCCCAAGGCAGGACTCCGGAACCCTCTATCTCATCACGGCCGTAGTGCGCTACCACCTGTGGCGTGCGCGCGGTTATGTCTCGGCCTGGGGGTTGGTCCTGCCCCTCGACGAGGTGGTGCGGGACATTTTAGAGGAAGTGTCCGGCATGGCGCAACGCGAAAGGAGGGTGGTGGAGGCCCATCGTTGGGAGCGTCTGTGGCGTCACCTCACCCTCCGTCCCCCGTGAATCTGGGGTGGGGGAGGGCTTGGGCCAGGTGATCCTCGGGTTGGGGGGGGTTTGATACAGTGACCATCACTCCTCCGTGCATCCTGCTCCACCATTCAGCAGCGCCCGGTTGTTGTTGTGTTTGTTTTGGTTTAGTTTATATTGTTTAGTTGTTTTGCTTTGATTGTTTTCTGTGGGCCTTTGTTGGGGAACGGGCCAGGGGATGCCATTTTGTTGTTTTTGTTTGTGAAGGGTGGGTATCTGTCATTTGCGGTGGGTAGTATATGTGGGGGTGGGGTTTTTGGGTGCTTTTGGTGTGGGGGACGTGGGGTTTTGATATATGTTGCAGGATTACTGAAGGGGGATGTTTTAGGGGGGATGTGGGTGGGGGTTTTGTGGGTTTTCCTTTGTTTTTGTGGGGATTGTTTGGGTATTGTTGGGGGGTGGGTTTTGGTTGGGGTGAAATGTTGCTGTATATATTGCTGTCTTTGTTTTGTTGGGGTGGGTGGGGATTTTGGGGTAGCTGGACATTATGGACACGGACATTGCTGCATTCTGTTTTTGTTGGGGTGGGTGGGGGTTTTGGGAGAGCTGGGACTTACGGACATTTGCTTTTCACTGGACTTATATTGGACATTGCTGTGCTACTGTTGGGAGGGGGGTTGGGCACGGAGGGATGTTTTTGCCGGGTTGTGGTGGTGGGTTGGGGTGGGTCACGGGGGGGGGGGTTGGTTCCTTGTCTATGCTTTGTCGGGGTGGGTGGGGGTTTTTGGGGGGTCTGGGACTGTTTTGGGTTTGTATGTTTTTCGTTTGCTTTTGTATTTGTTGCATGTTTTCTCATTAAAAATTTCCCCCACCCTGGTGCTATGGTACCTGCCCCTGGCTGCGAATACAGGGCTCAACTATATCCCCAGGATGCTGTAGGAAGCACATCAAAGGCCCACCTCCCATCACGGCTTTAGCGTATGAGCATTGGCAGATGTGTGGAGGTGGCCCATACAAGTGTACTGTATCCAGGTTGGAGGGGCCCGCACACAGGGCACATAGGGGCCAATCCAGACATGTGCAGGCGCAGTGCACACATGGGGGTGGCCCTGGCAAAGGCCTGGGGCAGGAACGTAGCACACATTAGGGGCAGGCACCTGTTTGCACGCAGACACATATATGTGTTGCGTCCCTGGCTGTTAAAGGGTGTGTGTCCGCTAATGTCCATTCGCATTGTCTCTCCGACAGGTGGAGGACCTGCGCAAAAAGGCCCGGGAGCTGAGGGCCAGGTACCCCTGGTTTATCGCACGGGTACGACGGGAACGGATGGCCCAACATAATGGTGAGTGATGTGGCATGGCCTTGTGGGGCAATGGCCAGCAGATCCACATGACGCATGTGACTGTCGTGGCTGATGTGCGACCATTGAGATAATTCATGTTCCCCTCTCCCACAGCGGACGCACGTGCTGACGTTTTAGCAGCGGGGCCGGAGGAGGAGGACGCCCAAGTGGGCCCAGCAGAGGAACCGCCGGAGCACATGGCGGCGGCCAACGATGGGGAGGGCGAGGGACAGAGCGGCGCTGGATGCAGCGAGGGGGAGGAGGGGGACTGGGAGGAGGGGGAGGGGGATGGGGAGGAGGGGACAAGGAGGAGGAGGAGGGGGAGGAGGGGGATGGGGAGGAGGGGAGGAGGGGGATGGGGAGGCAGGGGATAGGGTGGGGATGGGGGCGGGGTGTGGGACCAGTCCCCATTGGCACGGGCACCTGCTATACTTATATGTATAATGTGGGTGTGGTTCTACGCGCGTTGTGAACGCACTGTGTGGCGCGTGTTACCTTTGCGCACGCATGTATGTGTCATGGAGCTGGCGTATCCTGCGTGCGGTACTATAGGCAGAATGCAGTGTTTTACACTCACCGTCCTAGGATCCTTCAATATCTGTGAAGCTGGTGTGCACTGCACCATACATGCGCCCTTTGACCTCCATCGTGATTCCTGCTGTATACACACACGTTCTACTGGACCTCATTGTTTGGGGTGTGCCGGCGCATTTCCACACGCATAGGAGTATCCTGCAACGTGTATTACGCACATTGCGTCAGACATATGCTGCGCGCTACGTGTACGCGCGTGGGGACGCGTCTTGCGTTGCAGTCGCACCTAGGTCTCTGGGTGTGGTGCGATATGTAGAATGTCGTATGTTTGCATCCTGCTGCATCAGAGGGACATGCCACCTCCTCCCCTCAGTCCCATCTAACGTGTCCAATCACATACATGGATTTAGGTGGATGCATTGTGGGAACACGCGCTCCTGCGCGAGCTGCGTCGATATGCTTCTGTACGTTCAGGGTGTTGGCTCTGCTGTTGCTAGTGGACATTCCAGGCTCACCAGGTGTGTATTGTTTCTTTGATGTTCGTCCCTGCCCCACACCCTATTTCCCAGCCACCTGTCCTCCATCCCGTGTTTATCATGGCTCAGACTGTGAATGCAGGTTGTGTGGTAGTTGCACTGGTGGAGCTGGCAGGGCTGCAGTTTCCAGAAGAGGGAGATGATGTACCTGGGGCTGCGGCACTGGGCATGGGTGCTATCCTGCTGCAACTCCAGCCTGCAGCTGTGGGGGTCCACAGGTGGGTGTGGGACAATGACGGCGTCATAGGCGTGCCGAGGCACGGCCCCACCTGCAACACCTCTACAGGCCGAGGCCCATGCTCCAGGACATGAGAGAGGACCAGGTAGTCTCCCTCTACCGTCTGGACACAGGGGCTATTAGGGAGCTCTACGAGGATCTCAGACCTGACCTCGAGCCCTGGACTGCCCAGTCACATGCTATACCGGGATTGGCCAAGCTCCTGGCTGCCCTACATTTCTTTGCCTCTGGCTGTTTCCAATCCTCAGTGGCCGCAGTGGGTGGGATGAGTAGGCCAACATTCTCTCGCTGTCTCCACCAGGTACTGCGGGCTATGGTCAGCCGGGTTGGGAATTACATTGCAATTCCCAACAGTAGGCAACATTGGGGGGCCCTGGGACAGGCATTCCAGTGGATTGCAGGGATACCACACGTGATGGGAGCTATAGATTGCACACATGTTGCCCTGGTCCCGCCACGCGACAGGGAGGTTGTGTACCGCAACCGCAAACACTTCCATTCCCTGAATGTGCAGGTGGTTTGTGATGCAAGTATGCGTATTCTGAATGTGGTTCCATAGTTCCAAGGGTCATCCCATGACTCCTATATCCTGCAGCACTCGGCACTGTTCAGCCAATTTGAAGCCGGACAATATGAGGACTATATCCTGCTGGGTGGGTATGCACCATATCTGACATGCACGTACAGTATATGGTTGATGGGACCCCATTGTCACCTGTGTCTTCTGCATGCATTACATTGTGGTGGTGTTTTGGGGTGCAGCCTATTTGTGGGCCTTCACACAACATCACACCCTGTCGCCAGGGATGGGGTCACATACCTCTGTGTGCTGCCACACGTCTCTCTGTATACCATGTGTGTGTCAGTGCTCATCTGGGTGTCCCGGCACACATGTGGTGTGGACTGTTATCTGTCTCTGCTGTTCATTTACCCAGATCCTGTGTTCAGGGACACTCTGGGTGTGTATGCTGTGTCCCTTCCGTTGCTGTGTGCGATACCTCTGGCTTGCCCATGCCTCCCACACCTGGCCTCAGGCATACAGCACGGGTAGTTGTACATATGTATGCCTGTGGGGTGTGTCCCTCTCCCACCCCATGTGCCACATGTTTGTGCGTGTGCCATCTGGGGGGAGGGGGGGAAATTTGGGGCACAGAACCATCCAAATGATGTACTGTGTGTATGGGACCTCTTCTCTATTGGCCATGTAGGGGGCGACACATGTTTTGAGCTGTGGGCACACCTGCTATCACTCATGTATGCTATAATTCTGCCCACTTTATCTTGTCTCCAATGCCACTCTCACCTGGACCCTCGGGGATGTGTTCCGTTGTCCTCCGCTCTGTGTGCGCTGTATCATGACTGTCACATACTTGCACAACTGTGCATCTCTGCCCCTCCCAGTATTCCGTGCCGCTGGCGGCTAGGTGCCCTCACAGCAGCCACTGCTGCTGTCTGGGCACAGGTTTGGGACGTGTTTTTTGACATGGTACCGTAGATGTGTATTGCCCCCATTGGCCTTCCCTGGGGCTCTGGGTCTCCCAGCATCAGACTCTGGTGCACTGCCATCATGTGCAATGATGTGACGTCATATGTTTGTGTCCATGCTTATCTGCTGTCCAGTTGAACATTGCTACGTCAGTGATTTTGTGGGTCCCTCATCTCACATGTGACTGTACGACGTTTCTTTCTGCAGGTGATGCAGGATATAGGTTTCATGCCTAGTTGCTGACCCTTGTGCATCTCCCTCAGCCAGGTGCAGAGATGCGGTACAATGAGGCCCATGCCTCCAGCCGCTCAGTCATTGAGCGCACCTTTGGCGTTCTAAAGAGTCACTTCAGGTGTATGGATAGGACCGGCGGTGCCTTACAGTATGGACCCCTGACTGTGGCACAGATCATTCTGGCCTGTTGCATCCTCCACAACATTGCTCTCAGGCACAATGTCCCAGTCAAAATTAATGAGGAACTAGAGGCGGATCCTGTGTGCCCTCCTGCACATGGCCGTGGTGACACACGTGAGGGGATGGCGGCCAGGCAACATCTGATCGAGGAGCTCTTCTCCTGTAAGTTCTGCATGTGTGGGGATGTGCTTCTGGGTCGCCATGTGTGAGCTGATCTGTGTGTTGCACGGCACTATCATGACATGTCTATATATGTCTCTTGTGTTTTTGGATCCCCAGGATAGGCTGCTGTGTTTGGACTCCCCAGGATAGGCTGCCGATACTGCCCAATGCTGTGGTGCATGTAGAGACTGTGTGTATGTCAATGCAACCTGCAGGTGACTGGGGTGGGTGGACATACAAGTAGGTGTACTGTGGTGGCAGCACCGCATGACACATATATGTGTTTCCCTCTCCACTGCTCCTCTGGTGTTGCACATGTCTTTGGTATACCACTCCATCCACCATATGTTCCGTTTGACACACATGTGACCATTGCCTATGCACATCTTGGGAGTCTACACATTGTTACCTACTGCACATGTTACTGGGCTGTGTGTGTCTCCGGACACAGGATATTGTATTATTTGAGCGCACGTACAGACTTCCCTGCCACTGTGGCATTGGACAACTTCGGTGCACCCATGCATGGACTGGGATGGTTGTCTCCACTGGTCCCTGATTGTCGACAGTCCAGCCATCTGCAGCTTGCGGCATGCATACCTTGTCTCACGGTGTATGTCTCTGTGTCTTTGGGACGTGTCTTATTGACGGTACCTTCTGCTCCCCTCTGCCTTTGTCTGTTTCAGAGATGTGTCTGGCCACCAGTCCAGTGATGTTCACCTGTCTCTCTACATCCTTCTGCTTCTGCCCTTCTGTACATTGTGTGCCTGTGTCATATATTGTTCCCTGACGTGTCTCATGTTTGATGGCAGGACACTGCACATCAATGTTTGGTTTCGACGCAACGCAACATTCCTCGGACATGCTCCACTGACAGCTGACCGTGATGACGTGGTGATGGACGCAGTTCAATGATGTCTGCAGCCTCTACTGGGGCCCCTTGTGCCCTTGCCTGACTTGGACTTTCCCCATCAGACACCTGCTATACCTTTCAGATAGGTTTCACCGTCGATCTTCTGTGACATACACCACGTGCAGATGCTGCATTTGGCCTGTTAGTATCAAAGTGCCTTTCTGTGGTATCTCTGTGCACCACCACTGCTGGACATGCTGTGGACCTCAGGGATGCCTGTGTGACATGGGCATTTACCTGACCATGTTGAGATGGTATCCTGGTCCTGCTATTTTGACTTTCACTGGGGGGACTGACACACCATTGCTGCCATGAACTGTCTGGGTGTTTTGTTGACTGCAGTTGGGGGGGGATCACCTTTGCGTTGTTGTGGAACATTGATACGTCACTGGTGACTTTGCATGGTCCCTGTTGACTTTACATGCTTCAACCTGGGTCTGTGGGAGATTTGGGATGGTGACTGCTGTACATACAGTGGGGCTGAGCTCACGGCATACGTTGCATCATGGAGACAAAGGCAGAATGTGGGGCTGCCAGTAGGGGTGTGCTGCACTGGTGGTGGGTGCCTGCTTGGGCACACTGTTTTCAGGGGTGGTTGTGCGGGGAGCTGGAAGATGAGGGGTGGTGGGTCACCATGGGGTCTCTGCATCTTGGTCCCTGCACAGGGGGTCTTACATGGGTTTGGTAAGGGTTGGGGGGGTTGATGTGACCAGACAAGGGGGTAGTGCACCCATGACTGGCATGGCACATGGTTGGATGCAGGGGGAAGACTACTGAGGTACCGATGGGATGCAATTGGACAGTGTGTGGCAGTATTGGTGGTGTGTTCAGGGTGGGTGGGGTGGGTGTCACTGGTGTTGTAGGGGAGGGTGGCGGGTGCTAGCTACCACATGGCTGTGTGTCGTGGACAGGGGTGGGGTCCATTGATGGCCACGGATTGCAAGCTGGGGACACTGGGGGAGTTACAGAGTTATCCACAGACACCGACAATGGTGGATGGGGAGGGATGTGTAACAATGATGGAAGGGAAGTACAGTCATGGCCATGTCTGCTTTCTGGCCATGGTGAGCCATCCAGGTGCCAATGTCATCATGACAGGCGTCACTCGTGGTTTGGTTAGCCGGGGACAGATCAGGTGTGTGTAGATGGTTCTGTGGGCCATCAGTATCTACCTGGTACAGCCAGCCATGGGTGCTAATAGCCACACTGGGGGACTGTGTATGGTGGTAAGCAGGGGTATCCATGCAAGGTCATTTGGGTACGACATCCGGGTGTGGGCCTTTGGGTGAGGGGGTAGGTGGTGTTGGGGCTTTTCTGGGCTTCCCCTAACATTCTTTGTGGATTGCCTATGTTATGTTTTGGCTGTTTGTGTTCGACCCCAACATACATCTACAGGACTTTGATTAATTTGTTCATGACACCATAGACGCATAGGATTTGTTTTATTTAGATTTTGCCAAGCCTGTCACAACCAGCTTTGCTTTAGTAAGGTATAGATTTCATTTCCAATCCATGGTATGACAACCACAGCACCTAGCTTAGGTATAGTCAGTCCTGGTGGACAGCTTCACTCCAATGAGATCAGCTATGTCTATGCATCAGGTATTCTTCTCCATGTTTATATCCACAGCTTGCTGACAAAATGATTCCTTTATTTTCTTCTTCTGCATTATTGTTAATAGAGATTTTGCTTCCCAATATGTCTCACTGTCGCATCCTGTCTCCACTTTTGGCTGTTGAATCCTGTTCTCACTTGCTGTGTGCTGACCTGCGAGTCATGTTTCCTGCAGATAAACTGTGGACAATGATGTTTGTCTTCTTTGTTTATGTTTTCCTTGGTTCATTTGGGAGGCCCATGTTGGCAATGTGCTAGCCTTTCATTGGCTGTATGGTATTCAGAGATTCTCATTGTGTGAGCTCTCTGGGACAGGGTCTGGGTTCATTTCATTGCTCTATCTTTGCTGAATTTGCAGTTTCAGTGTGGTGAAGTCAGAGCAAGCTGTTCCTTGGGCCTTAGTTGTATACGTTAACACAAGCGGCATTCAACCTGTAATGACGGTATCTGAGGGGACTCATTTTTATCCCCACAGTGTAAAGGTATTGCTGATGTGTACCATGTCTGGGTATGGTTACATCACATATTTTAGTCCCACTACATTCATCCCTGACAGACGTACCACACCTGCACAGTAGGGATGGTGGCCTACTGGTTAAGACACAGTACCTCAGACCAGGGGTCCATGGGTTCACATCTCACCTGGGGACAGGAATGTTGGGACTGGGGTTTGCATTTTTATTGCCCCTCCTTATTGCCTTGGCAACGCCATGTGGCCCTACATTGGCCATTGCTTCATATGAGGGGTACGGTGGGATGGACACCTGTTTACTTACATAGATGACTCCATACCTGTCTGTAAATGCCCCCTGTACACAACGCTGTGGGGACATGTCGTGCTGACACTCTCCTCATCGCATCTTAACGTCTAGTTGGGATGGGTGACGGAATGAGGGCCAGGGGTTGGGGAGATAACGGTGGTGTAGAGTCAGGGTGGTTAGGGTCCACGGGCAGCACCAGGTAGATGGGCTCGCAACATGGATTGGATGTGTGTTGGCGAAGGTGCCTGCCACACAGGTCCCGTGGGTTTATCCAAGGCATTCGGCGCATCAGGGTGCGGGATACGATGTCTGCTGTGATCTAGTGGGTGACTTTTGTGGACCATTGTTTGCATTTTGGTTGTTAGGGTTCTTTGGGATAGTGGTCACAGACATGCATTGTGTGACGCCTCGTCTTACCAATTACACCAACTTGTGACGCAGTGTATTTGGTTACAGCGTCGTGTATGTTACTTTGTTATCGCTGTTCTCTGGTTGAGCAAAATTGTAGTTGTAGGCCCAGTGATCACAGCCAAAGCAATTTGAAGGTAAACAATAGGTTTATTGTTCCCAGCAGGTTTTCTTCACCCCAGAACAGATATTTAAGGATAACAACATGTTTATAGTAAATAAAGTCCTGTACAAATGTTCCCTGATACTTCTCAGGTTACTGTAGTCCAAAACAACTGTAGACTTTCTTAACAGCGATACTCATTCAAGGCATTCAATAAAGAGCTTCCAACAAGTGTGGTTTTCCTCTTCCACCTTCACATGGATAATTCAGTTCAAGCCTTAGAATTATACACTTTACTAGTATCAGCAGTCAGACAACTTCCTGTCTGTACTTAAACTCTATTCTGTACATGCTTTTAAACCAGCCTTAAAACATTGCTTCTGTTTAAGCTGTACATTTAAAAGTCACACTGGCAAATCCCGCATTCCATCTCAGAGCTACTGTGATCAGACAATGGGATGTCAGTTTGCATGGATTCTTCGTCGCTGAGTTGAGCTCCTTGGCTATCTGGCCTATTTGAGTCTAGGGCTCTTAAATGGTGGAGGAGATCTTGTATCTGCTTTTCTCCTCTCTCACTGCCTGTCCTGCAGTCTTGTAAGGATAACTGTTTATTCAGCCTCTTAAAGAGCGGGGCATAAGGATTTCTTCCTTCTTCCTTTTTCCTGTACCTTATTCCCTGTTGAGGAACTACGTGTTTCTTGTAACTAGGCTTTTCAGAGACTCTACCTATCTCCCATTCCTCTAGCTCAGTATCTGTGCTTGAATCACGCTGCTGCCAATTATGAGCTAGGTGACGTGCACCTGTGCTGGCTTCTAGCTTACAAGTTCTACCACGTTCACTGCCAATATTGCAAGGTAAACTATCAGGGGAATTACTTCTGTCTCTTTCTGACACAGACTCTATATTCTGTTTAAAAGGCTTATAAGTTTTTCTGACCTGGTTCAGCTTTTCTTGAGGGCAATCCCTTCCTGGGAGGATTCTCGGCTGTTTCCCCAGAGACGTGGCTCTCTCTCTGCAAGGTGGCTGGCAATGGTCCAGGTAATTGGCTCCCAGCTGGTCACGCTTGCTCTGAGCTCGGCCCCTCTTGGATAAGGATTCTGTTTCTGTTCCTCTGCCAAGAATGCCTGACTCCAAGGCTGTATCTGCATTCCTGGAGTCCCCTTTTTCTGGCTTTGCCAAAGGTAAGTTCCTATTTTGCCTTTTTCCTTCCTCCTGGAGCTCTCTGCGTTCCTCGTCTGATCTCCTCTCTGATCCAGCTGATCTTGCTGATCCTGCTGCTCGGGCTGCTCGTGCTGATCCTGCAGATCCTCGTGAACCTACCGCTTCCTGGTTAAGTGGAATGGTTTGTCCAATCAGGTGAGAGTCCACCCCTTTCCCTGGTTGGCTAGCTCTCCCTGTCAGCCTAGAGCTAAGGTGTGGCTCCCTTTCTTTTCTCTCCTGCCCTGCAACTCTGTGCGCTGAGGTTTTAACCCTCAGCTGCCCTGTATTCCTGGCAGGTTCAGAGGAAAAAGTTTGTTTAAAAGCCTTTTTCTTGTGCTCTGACAGCTCTGCCTTGTCACACAACCCCCCATTTAAGATATTCCGTGCTGTCTGAAAACTTTCAGAACAGCCCGGAATCCTTGAAAGGGCGTCCGCATTAAGGTGCAGCTTACCCGGCCGATGCTCTATCCGAAACTCATAGGCCTGTAGAGCCATGTACCACCGGGTAAGGCGTGGATTGTGGTCTTTCATGGATGACAGCCATTTTAAAGGAGCATGGTCTGTCACCAAGGTAAAGCGACGGCCTGTTAAGTAAAATCTGAGGGCCTCTATAGCCCATCGGATTGCCAGGCACTCCCTTTCCACTGTTGAATATCTTTGTTCCGCAGGTGCTAGTTTCCTGCTAAGGAACATTAGAGGGTGCTCTACCCCCTCCTGTTTTTGGGACAGGACTGCCCCTAGCCCTACATCAGAGGCGTCGGTCTGCAAAATGAAGTCCTTCTTAAAATCTACCCCTCTTAAAACCGGGGCTGCACATAAGCGCTCCTTTAGATGCGCGAAGGCTCTTTCTGCAGTTGAGGTCCACTGAATTTGATTAGGGGCATTTTTCCGAAGCATATCGGTAAGGGGCGCACTTTCGCTAGCAAACTGGGGTAGGAATCGCCTATAGTACCCTATTAGGCCCAAAAAGCTTCTGAGCTGCTTTTTGGTCTTTGGTAGTGGAAAATTCTGCACGCTCACTACTTTGTCCATAAGTGGCTTCACTATTCCCCTGCCCACTAAATGTCCCAGGTATTTGACTTCCTTACCTCCAAAAAGACATTTGGCAGGATTCAGGGTAAGGCCAGCCTTCCTCATCCCCCTTAGTACCGCCCGTATCTGCGCTAGATGAAGGTCCCAACTATCGCTGTGGATGATTACATCGTCCATATATGCTAAGGCATAAGAGCGATGCGGGCGCAGGACTATATCTATTAATCGCTGGCATGTCGCGGCTGCCCCGTGTAGCCCAAAAGGCATACGGCGGAACTGATAAAGACCAAGGGGTGTGCTGAAGGCTGTTTTTGGCTTAGATTCCCTGGTAAGGGGAATCTGCCAATACCCCTTGGTCATATCCAGCGTGGTAAGATACTTGGCCCGCCCTAGCTGGTCCAATAGCTCCTCTATCCGAGGTAGAGGGTAACTATCAAATCTGGATATGGTGTTTACTTTCCTGAAATCTATACAGAATCTGATCGTGCCATCTGGTTTTGGCACCATAACCACAGGACTGTTCCAGGGACTAACTGACTCCTCAATTATTCCCATTTGGAGCATCTCTTGCACCTGTTTTATTACCTCCTGACGTTTAGCCTCCGGCAACCTATAGGGTCGCTGTCGGACTACTTCGCCAGGAGGGGTCACTACCTCGTGGGCTACCAATTGGGTTTCACCTGGCATGGGAGTGAGTACATCGGAAAAACCTCTTAATAGTTTCCGCAGGGCCTGCTGTTGATCCCAGGAGAGCTCTTCTCCTATCCTGGGAACAAGTTTTTCCCTACACTGTGCTAGCTGGGGTCCGAGGTCCATTTCCATCTTCTCGCCCTCGGTACCATCCGCCACCCCCATTAAAACAGCGCGGCCAGTGGACCCAAATGCTCCTGAGCCCCTTATAGTGGTGCTTAACTCCATGGCTTCTTCTATAGGGGGAAAGCCAACTCTTTCCATGATGAGTTGAGCTATCCTATCCCCTATGGATACTCTGAAATCTTTTCTAGAGAAATTTAGAAGTAGGACCTTGACCACCCCTCTAAAGTCAGGGTCTATCACCCCGGCACCTACATCGATACTATCCTTTACGGCCAGCCCAGATCTTGGGGCGATCCGGCCATAGCAACCGGGTGGTATTTCTAGTTGGATACCGGTTTCTACCAGAGCCCTTCCCTGCCTTGGGACAATAGTGTCCTCTGCACTATATATGTCAAATCCGGCAGCATTCTCTGTGGCTCTCTTGGGGATCCTGGCATTAGGGGTGACCCGACAACATTTTAGGATAAAGGTATTTTTCTTAGTGGGAGGATGCGAGATAGAAGCTTTCTTCTTAGCTGGCTTCTCTTGGGGCTTTGCAAACAGTGGGGCTGGTACTATCCCTAACCTGTATTTTCTTCTCCCTTGAGAGGATGATGTATGTCTTTCCCTCGTCTCCCTCTCTCTAAGCTCTTTATCCACCTTTTGGCGCTTTGGGACTATGGCCTCAGCGGTAGCAGCTAGCCCCTGGACTAGGCTCTTCCTAAACTGCGGCCAATCTCTCCCTAAGACTATTGAGTGCGGTAGGTTTGGCACTACAGCAACTGGGATGTCTTTCTTTACCCCTAATCCCTCCACTGTTACAGTGTGCAACGGATACGACGTGGCAGCACCATGTACACAGCGAATTTTAATCCTTCCTTCAGGGTGTCTTTCTGGGCACTCATCCGGGGTTCCTATCTCTTTCCAGAATTTCTCTGAGACCATTGACTGGTCAGCGCCAGAATCTAACAGCGCTTCAATCTGGACGTTGTTAACAGTGACTGCTAATAAGAATCCCTCCCCCACCTTCTTGGAAGGAGTAGTCACTAGTGCTAACTTAGCCTCACAATTTCTTCTCAGGTGTCCCTGTTGACCGCAAGAAAAACATTTACGTTCTTCCCACCCAGTTTTAAACAAGGGCTTCTTAGATGGACACTCTCCCACCATAGTTCTTCCCTTTGTTACTGGCATTCTCAGGACTGACTGCTCTGAAACACACATCCCCCGCTGTCTTATTGCCTCTGCCGCAAAGAAGCGATCGGCTAGCGTGATGGCATCTTTAGTGCTTCTACAGTCCTGTAGAACCAAGAAAGATTGTACTTCTTTAGGGACTGCCTCCAGAAATTGTTCTAGTACAATATCATCCATAATAGTGTCAAGGCTCCTGTTACTTGGTGAAAGCCATTTATGCACTAACGCTTTAATTCTATGGCATAAAGCCTGTGGTGACTCGCCCGGGTTTAATTTGCACCCTCTTAAATGGCGATGGTACACCACCGGTGTTAGGCCCAGCCTTTCTCTTATGGCTTTGACCACAGCGTCATAATCAGTAGCCAGATCATTGGGCATCTCTCTGTATGTTGTTAATGCCTCTCCCGTTAGGGAAGTAGCGAATCTGATGACCCAATGCTCTTTTGGCCATCCGCTCATGATAGCAATGCGTTCAAAGACTTCGATATGGTCATCTATATCGACTTCTTTAGACATTGGTCCTAATGACCACATTCCTTGACCACACTGTCCAAGTCCTGCATTAGTTCCTAATGAACTAGAAACAGTTCTCAGTACTTGAGTCGTCTCCTTTTGTTCTCCAATCCATGAAGTCAGCAGATCCATCACCGGCTTCTGCTGCGCCTGGAACATCTCCGCCATGCGTTCCTGTGTCTGCGCTGCTCTCGCCTCCTGCTGTTGGAACCTCTCCGCTACCCACGACATCAGGTGTGCGGGCTCCATCCCGTTGTTGCTGAAATGACACAAAAGAAAACACACCAAGTGCGGCACCAATACACTCGCACCTGCCTAGCTCCCGGCTTATGTCTGCTTTACCCTCCCCCCTTGTAGCAGTATCCTTATACAAGCCTTCCCAGCTACTGGTTACCTGCTACAAGTGGAGAGTCATGCTCATCAGGAATACGCTGGTGCTTGCACAGGAACTCTGGTCCGGCTTCACCTCTCTTGCGCTCCTAACTGCTCTCGCAGATCCGGTCAGCTCTTCCTTCAGGCACTTTCCTTTTGTATTTGGGTTTTTTTTTTTTTTTTTTTCCAAGCTTGCACGAGGTTTATTCTCTCCTCAGGACTTCAACTGTTGGGGTTAGTATATCCTCCTTTCTGGACAGAGTGTTGAAAAATCCTCAAAACTACGCCAATAATGTGACGCCTCGTCTTACCAATTACACCAACTTGTGACGCAGTGTATTTGGTTACAGCGTCGTGTATGTTACTTTGTTATCGCTGTTCTCTGGTTGAGCAAAATTGTAGTTGTAGGCCCAGTGATCACAGCCAAAGCAATTTGAAGGTAAACAATAGGTTTATTGTTCCCAGCAGGTTTTCTTCACCCCAGAACAGATATTTAAGGATAACAACATGTTTATAGTAAATAAAGTCCTGTACAAATGTTCCCTGATACTTCTCAGGTTACTGTAGTCCAAAACAACTGTAGACTTTCTTAACAGCGATACTCATTCAAGGCATTCAATAAAGAGCTTCCAACAAGTGTGGTTTTCCTCTTCCACCTTCACATGGATAATTCAGTTCAAGCCTTAGAATTATACACTTTACTAGTATCAGCAGTCAGACAACTTCCTGTCTGTACTTAAACTCTATTCTGTACATGCTTTTAAACCAGCCTTAAAACATTGCTTCTGTTTAAGCTGTACATTTAAAAGTCACACTGGCAAATCCCGCATTCCATCTCAGAGCTACTGTGATCAGACAATGGGATGTCAGTTTGCATGGATTCTTCGTCGCTGAGTTGAGCTCCTTGGCTATCTGGCCTATTTGAGTCTAGGGCTCTTAAATGGTGGAGGAGATCTTGTATCTGCTTTTCTCCTCTCTCACTGCCTGTCCTGCAGTCTTGTAAGGATAACTGTTTATTCAGCCTCTTAAAGAGCGGGGCATAAGGATTTCTTCCTTCTTCCTTTTTCCTGTACCTTATTCCCTGTTGAGGAACTACGTGTTTCTTGTAACTAGGCTTTTCAGAGACTCTACCTATCTCCCATTCCTCTAGCTCAGTATCTGTGCTTGAATCACGCTGCTGCCAATTATGAGCTAGGTGACGTGCACCTGTGCTGGCTTCTAGCTTACAAGTTCTACCACGTTCACTGCCAATATTGCAAGGTAAACTATCAGGGGAATTACTTCTGTCTCTTTCTGACACAGACTCTATATTCTGTTTAAAAGGCTTATAAGTTTTTCTGACCTGGTTCAGCTTTTCTTGAGGGCAATCCCTTCCTGGGAGGATTCTCGGCTGTTTCCCCAGAGACGTGGCTCTCTCTCTGCAAGGTGGCTGGCAATGGTCCAGGTAATTGGCTCCCAGCTGGTCACGCTTGCTCTGAGCTCGGCCCCTCTTGGATAAGGATTCTGTTTCTGTTCCTCTGCCAAGAATGCCTGACTCCAAGGCTGTATCTGCATTCCTGGAGTCCCCTTTTTCTGGCTTTGCCAAAGGTAAGTTCCTATTTTGCCTTTTTCCTTCCTCCTGGAGCTCTCTGCGTTCCTCGTCTGATCTCCTCTCTGATCCAGCTGATCTTGCTGATCCTGCTGCTCGGGCTGCTCGTGCTGATCCTGCAGATCCTCGTGAACCTACCGCTTCCTGGTTAAGTGGAATGGTTTGTCCAATCAGGTGAGAGTCCACCCCTTTCCCTGGTTGGCTAGCTCTCCCTGTCAGCCTAGAGCTAAGGTGTGGCTCCCTTTCTTTTCTCTCCTGCCCTGCAACTCTGTGCGCTGAGGTTTTAACCCTCAGCTGCCCTGTATTCCTGGCAGGTTCAGAGGAAAAAGTTTGTTTAAAAGCCTTTTTCTTGTGCTCTGACAGCTCTGCCTTGTCACAATTGCCAATCCATAGGTTGCTGGTTTGAACCCCACATGTTCTGTTCCTTTTCCTTTCATGTTTGCTGAATATCTGCCCATGTGCTGTCTGCAGCCCTGTCACATCTCGACACACCCTTCCATCTTTGGGCTGTGCATGACAGTGTGCCCTGTCTGCAGCCTATCTGCCACATCTTGTGGATTACCTATAGTTTTTTCTTGGTGGTGACCATGTGACTGGTCTGCTTGGTCGATTGGTACTGCTGCTGTTGGTTGGTCTGTGCCACATCACTGAGCGGGTTGGTCTTTCACATGCTCCTTTTTCAGTCCATTGCCCTGGTCCACAGGCCATCCACATAGCTTTCCCTTCATCTGGCCCCTGACACCCTTCGTGTAACTCTCCCATGCTCTTTTGCATGCTGTTTACACTGCGTTACATCTCATGGTGTGTGTGCATCTGTTTCTATGTGCCTCCCGTCCCACCTTTAGACTGTGATATGAGCTGTGGACTCCTGCTTTAACTGTGCATTGCATCATGGTGACTGTTTGGTTGCCCTCTCCTGACACACAGCTGGTGTTTTCTGTGGTGCCGTGCAGTGTTCTTGTATGCAGCCATTGCTGTGAGCCTCAGAGTGGTGGTGTAGCCTATTGGTTTGTGCAGTGCTTTCCATCCTAGTGGTCATGGATTCACGCCCTCTTTGTTCTCCTTTTTTTGATGCCTTTCCTACGCTGGTACTTGTAATCCCTGTGACAGTCATATCTCGGCTGCTATGTGCTGCCTGCTCATATTGCCCTCATCACAGTTGCCACCCATCCTTCGGTCCATCTATCTGCATCTGTCAGCTGTGAGGTGTCCTGTATGCCAGTGCGGGCTGTCACCCTATGTCCTACACTGCTACCCTTTCCTGCATTATACCTCTTTGTGTTTGCTGCGCCTGTGCCTCATCTGCATGGCACCACCACTCCTCTGTCCACCCATCATTGTAACTATCCTGCCACCTCCACCTCCACTGGGGGACACATATTCCCATCATCTGCCACAAACTGTCTTTCCGGTACTTTACATTGCCAACACCCTGTGCTGTGGTACAGTTCCCCCCACCATGTTTGTCATCTCTGCTGATAGCCACATGGGATGCCCACAGATATGGCAGATCCAGTGGCTCCCAGATCTCCCTCCTTCACTCACCTGTTCATTGCCTTCCTGCGTGCTCTATGTAGTGTTAGGGCTACATCTGTCTCTGTTCCGCACAGGTCATGCAGGTCTTCCTGACGCACCTTGCAGTCCCTAGGGCACACTGATTTAGGACACCATACCCTTGTTCAGCCACCTTGACGTATGGTTCAATAGCCCAGGGTGCCTTCTGCACTGCCTTATCCATGTGTACCTGATATGGCGCTTAGCCTAGGATGCCCTATTAGATGCCTTACTGGGCACCTTGTCATGTGCCTTTTGGGCACCTGTTGGGCTACTGTCTGTAACTACTCTGTGCCAGTAACACACACAGTCAGTTGCCCCTACCAGGCTGAGGTGCTGTGGGGGTGCATACCCCGTCTTGTGGTCATCTGTAGAACACTTATCTGGAGCCAGAGGTCATGGGTATGATCCCACAGTGGGATTATTTGGTAGGGCTGTCTGAGGCATTTTCTTCTTTTAATTTAATTTGGTGCTGCCAGCAAAAACACCCTCACAGTGCTGTCTCCTTACAGTGCCTCATCAGGCACCCTGTGAAGTGCCCTATGAGGCACCCTATAAAGCGCCCTATCCGGCGCCCCATAGGGGACATTATAGGGTGCCTTGGCAGACGGTGCATTTTATAATGTGCCCTCTGGAGTGCCTTATCAGGCGCCTTAGGTTATGGCCCTGTGAGGGTGTGTTTGCTGACAGCACTCATTACATTTGCAAAACAAAATGCCTCCGACAGCACTGATTTAAAGGAAAGGGTGGTATCTCAGCCAGCTTTACTCATTTGAGCCACAGGGGGATCAAATTCATGAACCCTGCACCATCAGTCAGTGTATTAACCATTGTGCTACAGCTCTGAATGCCTTACTGGGCACCTTTTCATGCGCCTTGTAGGGCACCCTGTTGGGCTACTGTCTGTAGCTACTCTGTGCCAGTAACGCACATGGTCAGTTGCCCCTACCAGGCCGAGGTGCTGTGGGGGTGCATACCCCATCTTGTGATGATCTATAGACTGCTGATCTGCATGTGCAGTGCACCATGGGTATGGGTGGGTTAACCCAAATCCTGGTATCCACGGCAAACAGTTTGTGTGGTGACCTGATGTCCTTCAGTGGCCAGGCAGGTGTTTGTTAGTAGCACTGGAGATGTAGCCCACTAGTTACTTCACAGCCGGTGGGGCCAGAGGTCATGGGTTTGATACCACAGTGGGGTCATTTGGTAGGGCTATCTGCAGCATTTACCTTTTTTACTTTAAATTGGTTCTGCCAGCAAAAACACCCTCACAGGACTGTCTCCTTACGCTGCCTCATCAGGCGCCCTATAGAGCACCCTGTAAAGTGCCCTCTAGGGCGCCCTGTAAGGCATCTTATGGGGTGCTCCATAGGGAACATTATAGGTTGTCTTGGTGGACAGTGCACTTAATAATGCGCCCTCTGGAGTACCTTATAGGGCGCCTTATGTGGCACCTTAGGTTACGGCCCTGTGAGGGTGTGTTTGCTGGCAGCACTAATTAACTTTACACAACAATATGCTTCAGACAGCACTGATTTAAAGTAAAAGCTAATGTCTCAACCATCTTTACTCATTGGACCCACAGAGGATTGAACTCATGTCCCCTGAATCATCAGTCATTGCAGGAACCATTGTGCTACAGCTCTCGACACCTTGCTAGACAGCTTATCAAATGCCTTATGGGCGCCGTACAGGGCGCCTTGCGTGGTGCTTTACACGGCACTTTGTAATGCTCGTTAATTTATGACGCCTTGTAACGCGCGTTATTGGTAACGATGTACCGCCCATGTCCTTATTTGGGATTTCTGTTTCTACCGCGAATCACATTACCGCAGTTTAGTAAACATGCCCCATAGTGTTTTTTTCTCTTCTGCTGATAAGACTATAATAACATAAAATTTTCCATACTGGGTCAGACCAAAAGTCCATCAGGCCCAGTATCTTGTTTCCAACGATGGCCAATCCACAAGTATCCTTCTACCAGAATCTTCCATACTCAAGTGGTAGTACACAGAAAACTAAAATAATGTTTAAAAAAATATAAAAGAGCAAATAAAACATCAACGAATTATTTTATTTTTAGGGAGGAAATGCATAGATTCCTATATAACATGATCTATAAGCAAAATAACATGAGATCAAACAAAAAATATGCACGCAGGTTTTGAACTCAATTGGGGGGAATATTCAAAGCTATTAGCCAGCCAGTAGACCCACTAACCAGCTAACTATGCTCAGTAGATTGTCAGCAGCACTAAAGCAGTCAGTGCCACTGAATACCCCCTACCTAATTTAAATGCCCAATGCTAACTGCTTAGTGTTGGGACATTCTGGGTGCAGAGAGGGGTAGTGACATAAGTTAGCCGATAAGCTGCAATTTTCAGCTGCTAAATGGTTGATCTTAAATGGCTAAAGTTAGACCAAAAAAGGCTGTCCTAATGTTAGCCGGTTTAGCTAACTGACCAATGGCCGAATATTGTGTCTGACAGGTTTGCTAAAACGCTAACCAGGCATCCTGGATATTTGTTGCCGGTCACTGGATATGTCCCCAGTATTGAATAAATTAAATGTATCCCTCCAATTGTGTTGTGACCACTTTGATTGAAGGATAAGGTGGTATACAAAACTGTCTAAATAAATAAATAAAATGGCGATGACCAGCCACTTTACCCGGGTTAGCTGCTTCTGTTGAATATACCCCCCAATTATTTTTAAACATCTAAAAAACTGTAGAAATGTGTCTTTAAAAAATGCACTGAAATACATTCAGAAAAGGACAGGAAATTCCATAAACCCTGGAACGCATGTATGCCCAGAGTTCAAACATTATTTCAGAAGTTATATTTATTGACAGGTTTTGGCTTTGTTAGGAGATTACAAAAGAGCAGCAATCAATCTGCTAATGAGACTTTGCTTATCTGAACTGATTGCCATTCCACTTATCATACTTTTTATGCTGTCTGGCTGCCATTCAGCCCAATTTAGAACATGCTAGGTGACAAGAAAGGTTTCTAACCAGCTTCAAAAAGTGAGAAAACCATTAAAATCGCAGACTGATAATTCTGAAACTGCCAGTCCTTATTAGTTAGTTGTCAGTAACTCATAGCTATATGCCGGGGCATATTCTGGCAAATTTATATTTCATGGGAAGGATTTTATGAGGAAAGAAATCATTAAAAAAAGACAATTTTAACTTGTCAGCTTTCCAGGCTAAATTTCCGCGATGTACTTCACTTTGGTCCAGGTCAGTGACTGTGTTAGAAGACTGTGGGAGAAATATCAATAGCTTATGACAGCCTGCTTCTTCCTAAAGTAGACTGAAAGTAAAAATAGTATTTCTGCTAAGCTTATGCTGAACAAATAGGGCCCGATATTGGGTAGGGCAGACTATGCACCCCTAGGGGCGCATAGCCCTGCCTGCCGACCCTTAACCCCAGATATTCATATGTGGCCCTGGCATTGAATATCCGGGGATCACCGCAGTCACTGGAAGCTGCAGTAGCTAACTAGGCAGCAGCGATATTGCATGCTGCCCGGTTAGTTCCTTGCCTATCTTTAAGGCACAGATCGCTAATTGGGCAGCATGCAATATCGCTGCTGCCTGGTTAGCACTTGTCTCCACCTATGCTCCGCCCCAGAACTCCCCCGACACACGCTGATGCTAACCGGATAGCATCGGGGTACGTAAGGAGGGGATATTCAATGTAACTAATCATGTAAGTGTCATTGAATTTCTCCATTTAAGGCATTTACGTGGTTTACTGGGCTGTAAACCGGGTCCATAAAGTTTAAAGTTAAGGTTTATTACATTGTTCACTGACAATAAAAAGGCAGTTTACAATAAAAGTAATGTGTGGGACATCCACATTAAGACAAAAACAAACCCAATCACATTCATTGGAAAAGACACGTGAGAAATTAATAGAACTTATAATCAAACATGTTTTCTAAGAAGCAAATGTTAATTGTTTGTTTCGGAGTTCATTCACCTCTACTCAATACTTAGAACATTTTTGATCAAAAATGTATTTGCTAACTGATGGGGTCACATCATCAGTGGATGGGATCCCAGGAACATGGCCATTTTCCCTTCTCTCTGGACTTTCACTGAGACCTATGCCCAGTAGTGGTAGTCACCAGTCAGCATGTGGCCCGTAAGCCAGTGAACATTCATAGACTCTGGACCCCTCCTGGGTAAGCTCCCAGTTAGTACTGGGGGTCTTTAAGAACACACTTTACAGTGACACAAGGGACCCTGTGATGCTGCTGTTGCTGCTGCCTTCTTGCTTTAGATGAGTGGAGGGAGGAGAAGGAGGCTGGAGATCTTCCAGCTTGATTTCATTATCCGGGATCATGTGAATTTTCAGTTGTTAAAATGGGGGGTTATATGGGATAAATGTTTAAAATGTACTGGACTAGAGTAAATCAAATTCATGCTATCTTAAGCTTGAAAATACTACCAAGAGGGCTTCAGGTTTCCCCAAAATCCCCAAAACATAATAGCATGCACTACATTATTGACTTCATTACAGTATGTATCAGCCTCGTTATCTTTTTTTGGGCATACAAAGTCACTCTGTTGACATGTGGAGTAAGGTGGTGGCACCATATTTATTTTATTTTATTTATTTATTTTATTGTTCTTATATACCGCACTCTTAAAAATCAGCGCGGTTTACATAAAACAAATATTGTGCCAAGTAGACACTTACAATGAAACAGGGGAATGAAACTTGGACTTGAACAGGGGAGCAATGTACAATATTAAGAGAAATAACTACAATATGTATCTACAGTATGTACATTCTTAGACAGGCTTTCAGTTGGTTCTTGTTGTGTACATAATAGAGGGTGTTGGGTTGGTGTATTGAGAATAGTGTAGGAGAAATAGGTGATGTTTTAACGCCTTTCTGAATTGTGTCAGGTTTGTTATGGCTCTGATGGACGCTGGGAGAGCATTCCAGCAGCTGGGTGCATATAGCTTGAAGGATTTGTTTTTTGTTGATTTGTTGCATTTCGTTATCTATTTGGGGATCTGTAGAGTATTGGCAGTGCAGGATCTCCTATCCCTGTTTGCTGACATGGGATGAACAAGGTCCATTAAGGCTGTAGGGGCTAATTTGTTGATTACCTTGAGGGTTATGATGTTTACTTTATAGGTTAACCAAGGGGGGCATAGGAGTCTATATGATCTTGTAACTGTCGCTGAACAACTTTCTCAATTATTTTAGATAGCAGCGGGATGCTCGAGATGGGTCGATATGACTCGACCTTCATGGCTCATATGGAGCATATTCACAATGCAGTTCAAAGGAAAGACACAGAATTGTCTACTAGGGCTGTGCAGGCAAAAAAATGTTGCTTTCTTTGTTTCTTTTTCAGTTTTTTTTTTCATTTTATTTTGTGTATTTTTTAATACATTTTTGTTTTGTTTTGTTTCATTGTATAAATTTTCATTTCTGGACAATTTTGTTAATTAAAGAGGTAACTGTATCTGCTTCCCAAACAAAAAACATAGGTGAAAGGTTACTAGAGATTTCAGGCAAAAACCCAACTGGCTTTTTTTTCTGACAGTCAGAGGCTGGTTAGTCATTGGGCAACCAGTATTAAACTTTTAAGCTTAGTAAAGTCTCTGATAGTATAATTAGACATTGTTTCACAGAATTTCTAGCACAAGAACATGGCAAAAATCTTTGGAGTACTTCTTTATCACAGGAGTCCATAGATTCGCAAGGCAAAAAAATCCAGTTATATAGAGCTGCAGACCAGACAAACTTTGGGCCAATCAGGAAACATGAAGGAAAATCACCAGCAATATAACAATCTTGTTAGAGCTAGTCCCCATGGAGTTATGGTGGTTCTTCTGCAAGATGCCTGCCTTCTAACCTGAAAGTTACCAGATTGCGGCAAATCTAGCCTGTTATGAAACAGAGGTGAAAAAAACTAATTTTGGATTTTTAAGTGTACGTTTCAGATTGAAATGAAATAGAAAATGCTGATATTTCCAATTTCATTTCAAAGGAATGCATATCCCTGTCCCCAACACCCACCCACCCATGGGATAATTGTAGCTTTATAGGTGCATAAACATCTCAAAGGAAAGGAGGTGCCATAGTCACTCTCAGGTGAAGCTGTTTGTCCTCATCAGGCATACATTAAGGACCTGATAGTAATTAAGCTTTTGGTGCACAAAGTACATTAAATGTATTAGGTGTAGTTGTATTAGTAAGTATCCTCACAAACCCTTAGGGGGATGTTTACTAAAAGCCGGAAATCTGCGCGCCACAAAATAGCGCACGGAAACGCGGCACTGAAACGCTAATAAACACGTTTAAACGCCCCGCACACGTGCATGTCACCCCCGCAAAGGTGTGCGGCACACTAACGGGCCCCGTACAAGTGCGGGCCCGCAAATGTCCGATAGAGGCGTGGAACGGCTAAAGGAGGGCGGAGGAAGGCTCCGGAGATTCGGAGGGACGGGGTCAATGGGTGGAGAGTGGGAGGGGAGAGGCTCCCCCCACAGTATCGGGCCCGAATTTGCATGTAAAAACTACCGCGAGGGAAACACTCGCGGTAGAAAGCATTTAAAGGGAAGAGAAACCATATCCATCAGCAATGTACAGGAAAACCGGGGAAACCAGCAAAACGTGAGCAGTGTGATACATGTGCACAGCACAAAAGTGCAAATAAAAATAGAAAATGACCACAACAGAACTATTAAAAATAGTAATTCAGCTGGGGAACAGTTATAGTGATGGGCAAATACAGAAAACACACCCAGCAAAGCTCCAGAAAAAAGAAATGAATTTTGGAAGGGTTTATGGAGCGGAGACTCTTCCAAAAAACATTTCCTTTTGTGGAGCTTTCCTGGGAGTGTGTGCTATGGTTGCCCATTAATATCACTGTTGCCCAGCGTGGTGATATTTTGTCCCCCATTTCCCGTGGTCATTTCCGGGGTTTATGTGCACGTTTGTCACCAGACAGGGTGCATATGCCCACAGTAAATTTGCGTAGAGCAGGGTTTGTGACTCCATCCTGCTAGGCTTACTACCTCCAGGGGCTGCACTGTCTATGTGGCCATAGTGTGGTGCAGTGGACAGCATCAGTACCTTTAGGACCAGAGGGTCAGAGGTTCAAAGCCCAGCTGGGGCACTTGCCAGCCCAGTCCCTATATTTTACCCACCACTAAACACAGATAGCGCAGACACCCCTGTATTGCAGGGGTCATAAGCATGGGGAAAACACCCATATTTTACCCAACAACGCACACACACCACAACAATGGGCATTACCCACAGCCAAGTACCCCAAATGCAGTCCCGTACTGCCACATTCCAATCAGGTCACCTGCTTTTTATGGGAGAAGCTCATGCCAGCATGTTGGCGGACGAGTACATGTGGTGCAGGGGGCAGTGGCTGCTAGCGACAGAAGACAGAGGCCTAGCCATGTGCAGGCTGGCACAGTCCACAGCAACAGACAGGCCCTGCCGGATCCACAGTCATGGACTATCCAGGGAATTCAGCCAAGCTGTGGCTACACGGTGGTGCAGTGCACACAGACAATGCATGCAAGAACAGAAGGTCACAGGTTCAAAAACCAGCTGGGGCTACCAGCAATCCTGCCCACATATTTTCCCCACAAATAAACAGTGACAGTAAGGACACACCTTTCGTGACGAGGACATATGCAATGGTAATACATCTATCTTTTACCCCACTGAGCACAGACACCATGAACAGGGGCAGAACCTACAGCAGAATCCCCCAAATGCAGTCCTGGTGGGCCACATACCAGTCAGGTTCCATGCTGCCACTCATACAAATGCCTGTGCTGTATATCTATGCACCACCCCCACGGCATGTAGATGTAGCTCATGCATATTCATGAGGGACAGCAGGAAGACCCGAACAGTGTGATGCAAAACTGGGCTGGAGTGGGGAAGCGCTGCCGTAAAGCAGCAGCCAACAGGGGCAGACACACCCACACCCACAGGCCCCATTGGCCAATGTCTCCTGTAGAGGCAGAACATTGGACCCTGCGTGCATCTCCCAATACCAGCACCTGCATACCTTAGCAATGTCACCCTACACCTGAGGTACACAGCTCTGAAACGTTTGCTAAGAGTACAGGCTGATAGATATCCCTACGTTACGCACATACTGCTAGTTGACCCCATCCGAACAATCTGTTTGGTGTCTGCGGTGCGTGCTCCAGGCCTGGCCTCTGACGGTGTTCACCACCCTGGGGAGTGACCCCCAGCAGTACTGCGTACCATATCCATGCCTGTGCCGTGCCCAGGACCGGTGTGGTGGCCAAGGCTAATCACCCCCTCAATAGTAGCACAATGCTGGCATAGGTGTGGGAGTGTGTGTCTGTCTATACAGTGTGTGTTGGCTGCAAACACCTTCCCCAACCCACACTGCCAGCACTACTGCCAGTATTGGCCTGCCAATGTGCATAATGAGCAGCAAGGTACCATGGGTATAGGTCAGACATGGTGGGCTGGCCAGGATGCATCTGCACAGGGCATAGGGCACTGGCTGTGACATTGTAGTGCCAGGCCACCACCTACACAGACAGGGTGACCTCTGTATGTGCTGCTGGGGGAGCACTCTCACCTTGAGTGTGCAGTGATGACAGCATGGCTAGGCACCCCCATAGTGCTGTATTGTGTTTCTCTCTTGTGAT
This sequence comes from Ichthyophis bannanicus, assembly GCA_033557465.1. NCBI lineage: Eukaryota > Metazoa > Chordata > Amphibia > Gymnophiona > Ichthyophiidae > Ichthyophis > Ichthyophis bannanicus. Next base: position 926,325,270 of record CM066031.1, read on the forward strand.
ATATGGGTTTCCTGTTGGGGCCTCCTCACAGAACTCTCTGCTTGTGTGTGCTGCCACCCCAGTTTTGGGTGCATGCATTTCCATCAGGGCTAACCAGCAGACTGTTCACAGCTGGTATGTGTCTTGATGGAGTGCCTTGCAGGGTGCAGCGGCTGATGGCTTGCTGCAGGTGAATATCAGATAGTGCTGGGGTGCATCTTTGGATATCCAGGCCTAAAGTCTGTCTGATATTGTGTTATGGATGTGTGTGGAGCTGCTTGGACTGCCCTGTAGGGTGTCTGTTCCCCAGCAGGACTGGGGTTTGATGGTCCACTCTACTGCCATGGGGGGGGGGTACTTTGACCACCTAGGGGTCCATGGGGGTTTCCACTAACTGAGACAGACAGAGATATCCAACATGTTTCTGCAGCACCTTCCTATCTCACAGGTTAGTACTGTTTTGGAGCTCTGTCATGGCCTCATCCAACCATAGCTGGTGTTGTGGACCTGGTCCTGGCCGCCACATCACACCCTCAGGGTGAGCACAGTACCCGCACAATGTGACGGTGTGTAGCTACTCTTTGCTGGTAGTCCACCCGCTCAGGACCCCCTACCAGGCCGAGGTGCTGTGTGGGTGCACATGGACAATTCCCCCTACCAGGCCGGGTAGTTGTTGGGGTGCATTCCCCATCTTGTGTGCATCTGTGGACAGCTGATTTGCATGTGCAGTGCATCATGGGTACGGGTGGCCTAACCCTATCCTGTCTACAACAGCAGACTGTCTGTGGGGTGACGTGCAGGCTCTCTGCAGCCAGCCAGGGGCTTGCTGTCAGCTATAGAGCTGTAGCCCAATGGTTACGTCACTCCCTGTACAGCCAGAGGTCATGGGTTCAAACCCACAGTGGGGCCCTTTGATAGGGCTGTCCACAGCTTTATTTTTATTTACTGTACATATGTCTATGCCGGCAAAACCACACACAGCTTACTATACCCATTAGGTGCCTCTGAGGGTGCTTTATAGGGCGCCCTATAGGCCACCTTATGGTTGCCATCCATATAGGGTGCACTATACATTATCCTGTGTCCAACATACATGGTGCCCTATAGGGGACATTCTAGGGTGCCTTGGCGGACAGTGCACTGTAACATGTGCCTTACGGGCATCCGTATGTTAACACACTGTGAGAGCGGGTTTACTAGTGGTGGGAAATAAAATATAAATGGAAGGCCTCCTACAGCACTCCTCACCATGATACATACTGCCCCAGCCAGCCTTGTTCACTGGGCACTGTGAGGGGTTGAACCCCTGGCCCCTGCACCATTGGTCAGTGTCTTAACCATTGTGCTGTGGCTCTGTTCCTGTGTTTGTGCATCCGCGCGCAGCCTTGTAGCCATCAGCGCGCCATCTTATGGCCACTAAATTAACCGCGCGCCGCCTTATGCCACACAACATGGAAATGCCCCTAAAATAATGCCTTAGCCAGCTGTCTTCAATGGGCACTGTGGGGAATTGAACCCATGATCCCTGCACGAGTGGTCAGTGTCTTAACCATTGTGCTATGGCTCTGTTTCTGTTATTTGCACATCAGCGCGCCACTTATCCCTCCCACTATTGGACTGCCCCCTCACACATCAGCGTGCTGCCTTCTGCCCACCGGCTCGCCGCCTTCTGTTGCCCACATTTATCAGCGCACCGCCTTCTGCCGCCCAAACTTAACAATGCGCCGCCATCTGCCGCCCACACTAAACAGTGCGCCGCCTCATGCCGTAATAAAAAAAACAGTGCGCCGCCTTCTGCCGCCCAAAATTAATATGCCTCCTAACCACTTTTGCCCATAAATGTTGGTACCTCAGCTGGTCTTTTTTGTTGAGCGCAATGGGGGTTTGAACCCATAGCCCCTGCACCATTGGTTGGTGTCTTCACCGTTGTACTATGGCTCTGTTGCTTGGCTTTGCAGCAGCGCCCCACTTAGCCTTCCCACGCGCTAATGTGGGCCCCGCACATTAGCGCGACGCACACACGTATGGTCCGGTTTTTTGCTTTTTTCTGCCTGGCCCGCCCACTCCTTATATGGCACCAGCACACTAACGGGAACCCGCACAGCAACGGTGTTTAGTAAACATGCCCCTTAGTAGGTAAAGAACTTAAATACCTAAATACAACCTTAAAACTAAGATGTAGGCAGCAGTCCATCAGTGAGATGGGGGCAATCCAGTCTTTTGCATTTAGTGTCACATGTATGATTTTCTCTGTTGGTGAGGGGTCTTACATGTGCACTAGGTGCAAGGAGCTCTTTGCTCTTAGGGAATGAGTCCGATCTCTGGAGGCTAGAGTAGCAGACTTAGATGACATAAGGAAGACTAAGAGGTACAAAGATGAGATCTACAGGGATATAGTCCTGAATTCCCACCTCCAGTCTGGCAGCATCCCTGTTGCCATGGAGGAGAGAGGTCACGTGACAGGAGAGCATGACCCTGGTGTGGCAGGAAGTTATCCTGTAGCTAGAACCTGTCCGCCAGGTGATTTAAAACCTTCTTGCACCGAGGACGTTTCTCCAGGGCCATGTGCCCATGAGGGAATGGTTAGGACAGCCGTTATAGTCAGTGATTCCATCGTTCGGCATGTAGATAGCTGGGTGGCTGGAAGACGTGAGGATCGCCTGGTAACATGTTTGCCTGATGCGAAGGTAGGAGACCTCATGCACCACCTAGACAAGGTCTTAGATAGTGATGGGGAGAAGCCTGCTGTCTTGGTACATGTCAGTACCAATGACATAGGAAAATGAGGTAGGGAGGATCTGGAGGCTAAATTTAGACTTCTAGATAGAAAGTTCAAATCCAGAACTTCCAGAGAGCAGACATAGGGGGAATGTTGGAGATGGAAGAGAGCTGACATGGTGGGAAGGAGGGGGCTGGAAGGTAGCTGACACAGAGGGAAGGAGGTGGCAGGACCCAAAAAGCAGGCAGAGCTCCAGAATATCAATGTGTGGATGAGACGATGGTGCAAGGATTAGGGTTTTAAATTTGTTAGGAACTGTGGAACATTCTGGGGAAAGGAGGGGCTCTTCCATAGGGATGGGCTTAACCTTAACCAGGATGGAACCAGGCTGCTGGCATTAATCTTTAAAAAGGAGATAGAGCAATTTTTAAACTAGATAATAGAGAGCCAACAGCTGCCCAAGAGCACACTACCAAAAGAATGAAGTTAGGGCATATCAGCAGAGAGGTTCCAACAAAGACTAAAGTAGCCCAAATGCCCTTGAGTGTGGAGCAGACAGAGCTTCAAGAATCCAAACCACTCCTGCTTACCGATAGCCAGATTAATATGAATAAAATACAGTCTCTAAAATGCTTGTATGAAAATGCTAGAAGTCTAAAAATTAAGATCGGAAAATTAGACTATATAGCACTAAATGAGAAGTTAGATATGACTGGTATCTCAGAGACATGGTGGAAGGAGGACAACCAGTGGGACACAGTGATGCCTGGGTACCAACTATATCATAATGATAGAGCTGATCAAATTGGTGGAGAGGTTCACTCTATGTTAGAGAGGGCATTGAGTCACAAAGGTTTAAAGTTTTGCAGGAAACAAAAAATTTGCTGTAGAATCTCTATGGATTGAAATTCCATGTAAAAAGGGGATGTCGATGGCAGTGGGGGTGTACTATTGACCGCTTGGCCAGAATGAACAAATGGATGATGAAATGCTCAAAGAAAACAGGAAAGCTAATAAAAGTTACAGCACGGTAATAGTAATGGGTGATTTCAATTACCCCGATATTGATTGAGTCAGTGTCATGGCAGGACATGCTAGGGAGATAAAGTTTCTAAATGAAATAAATGATTGCTTCTTGGAGCAGCTGGTCAATGAACTGACCAGAGAAGAAGCCATTTTGGTCTAGTTCTTAGTGGAACACCAGATCTGGTGTAAGAGATAAGGGTGTTGGGGCCACTTTGCAATAGTGATCATAGCATGATTGTGCTTGATTTAATTAATGGAGGAGGGATGGTAAGTAAATCCACAATACTACCTTTTAACTTTTGAAAGGGAGACTATGATAAAATGAGGAAAATAGTTAAGAAAAAACTAAAAGGAGCAGTTGCAAAGGTTAAAGACTTACATCAAGCTTGGGTGTTGTTTAAAAATACTATCTTAGAAGCTCAGACCAGCTGTATTCCACGCTTTAAGAAAAGTGGAAGGAAGTCCAAAAAACTGCCAGCATGGTTTAAAGGTGAGGTCAGAGAGGCTGTTGTTGCATCTTACAGGAAATGGAAAAAAGAGCCAAATGATGAAAACTGGAAACAGCACAAGCACTGGCAAGTTAGATGCAAGGCATTGATAAGGCAGGCAAAGAGAGAATTTGAGAAGAAGCTTGCTATGGAAGCAAAAACGCGTAATAAAGACTTTTTCAAGTACATTCATAGCAAAAAACCTGTGAGAGAGTCAGTTGGACCATTAGATGATAAAGGCGCAAAAGGGGCACTAAGAGGGAACAAGGCAATAGTGGAAAGAATGAATGAATTCTTTGCTTCGGTCTTTACTGAGGAAGATGTAGGAATGTTACCCATGACTGAAGTGGTATTTAAAGGTGATACTGCGAAAGAATTGAAAGAAATATTGATATACTGGGAAGATGTATTACGACTATTTGATAAACTGATGTATTACAACTATTTGATAAACTAACCAAATCACCTGGACCGGATGGTATACATCCAAGGGTGTTGAAAGAACTGAAATATGAGATTGCTCTTCGATGCCTGATATGTGGCATGGACAACATCAAACAATCATTTATACTCATTTTCCTAGATATAACTGCTGCCTTTGATAATGTCGACCACAACAACCTCATAAGAACATAAGATATGGTCCATCAAGCCCAGTATCCTGTTTCCAACAGTGGCCAATCTAGGTCATACGTACCTAGCAGTTTCCCCAAATGACACAGGTTCCACAATGCTTGTACTGGGTCAAACATTGATACCCCGGGTCCCTTCTTGATAATGGTTTATGGGCCTTTCCTCCAGGAACTTGTCCAAACCTTTTTTAAACCCAGCTACACTAACAGCCTTTACTACATCCTCCGGTAACAAATTCCAGAGTTTGATTACACTTTGAGTGAAAAAATATTTTCTTTTTTTAGTCTTAAATAGTTTACCCTGTAGCTTCATTACATGTCCCCTAGTATTTCCATATTCTGATAATGTAAACAATCAATCTACATTTACCCGTTCTACTCCGTTCATTAATTAATAGACTTATATCATATCTCCCCTCAGCCGACTCTTTTCCAGGTTAAAGAGCCCTAATCTTTTTAGCCTTTCTTATTTATTTATTTATTTAATGGTATTTATATACCACCTTATCATTCAATCAAAGCGGTTTCCATGGCAAACAATCAAGGGGGCAAATGTTTTCATGCAGTGTACAGAGTGGTGTGTATGTGTTGGCAGGGATGTGATTAGATTTGGTTTATCTACATAGTGCGCTATTATACATCATAAGCTATTATACAGTCTTATATACAGTCTTGCGGTGGAGGGGGGTTGATGATCTGACTTGTATGCTGGTTCAGGGGGTATGTCCATAGTAATCGATGAACAGGGTTGTCTTCAGCTGTTTTCGGAAGTCCTTGATTTCTGTGGTTAGTCTCAGATCATCTGGGAGGGAGTTCCATATGGATGGAGCAGCCAGGGAGATTGCTCATTGTGCGGTGTCTTTGCGGGTCTTGGTGAAGTCTTTTGGGGTGTTAACCCGATTGGAGGTGCCTCTTCTTCTTGGCCGTGTGCTTGTGTCGGGTTGTATGAGTGTGTGTAGGCTTATGGCGGAGGAGTGTTGTTTGATCTTGAATATGTTTATGATAGTCTTGTATTTGATGCGTGAGATGATTGGGAGCCAGTGCAGTTCTTTCAGTATGGGTGTGATGTGATTGTGTCTTGTAGTACCGGCTATTATGCGGGCAGCTGTGTTTTGGGCCAGTTGTAGTGGTCTGAGGGTCTTCTTTGGTAGCCCGGTGAATATTGGATTGCAGAAGTCTAGTAGAGGGGTTATCAGCGCCTGGCAAACGGTGCGAAAGTGCTCTGGGTCGAGGAGGGGCTTGAGTCTTCTGATGAGTCGCATTCTTAGGTATGCACTTTTGGTTGCTCTGCCTATGTGTGCTTGGAGGTTAAGTTCTTTGTCCAGGATGACTTCGAGGTACTGTCAGGCGGCTGCCTAGGGTGAGAACTTACACAATCTTGACGATGCATATATTCATATGATTCTTGCAAGGTATTGTGGGTATTGTAGTTCATTCACTCCCAAACACAGCTGATGACAATAATTTGAGTTGTGAAACCAAGTGGTAAGATCAATAAAAATACTTCTTTTATTGATGGGGTTTAATTCACCCAGCACATGTATGCTTGATAGCACTATAAATGAGGTTACTTGCTTGCAGTGTTTAAAATGGATAACAAAAAGTCACAAAGTAAACCAGAAAACAACCTTCAGCTTGTCAGGCAATTAGCTAATGTTTTCTTAGCAAATAATTACCAAATACAAAGGCACAAAGTAAAGAATAAACTTTGCTGGTTAGGTTAACTTCTGCTTATTTTTCCACGCCGATCTCAGCAGTGATTCTCCCTTGCCCACACACACAATCAGGTGCAGCCCTAATTACTATCAATGGACCAGCTGAAAGCCTTTAGCTGGCTGGCTGCTACTGTGTGAACCCAAATCCTGCTTTAAGAGCTGTTTGCAGTGGAAATAAAGAACAAAGTTAGGTTTCTTTGTGATGGCTGATGTGTTTGCTCATAGAAAACTAGCAATAGCATTTAGATAAAGAACAGTCCATGTAAATAGTTTCATCTGCTGTATTTCCCCCTGCATCAACAATCATAGGGTCAATATCATACATTGGCACAGATGAGTCTTTCATTAAGGCACTATCATGAGAATGCTTATTCCCTTGCTGCCATTCTCTATTATAGATAGGGTCTGGATCAGTGTTCATACCTGAGCCTCTCCTGCTATCATTATTCCTCTCTGTATAGCCTGGCCAATATGTAATCCAATTCTGATGTCCAGCCTTCCAATCTTGATCCCTGGACGCTGGATCTTCTCTCACATACCTTCTGGCCTTGGTCTGAAAGTCCCTTCCACATGCAGTCCTCTCTCTTCCAGGTAGCCACTGGTGATTCCTATCTCTGCCACTCCATTCCTCTGGCTGAATCCAGTCCAATGGACTCTGCTGGCTTTTGGAATACCTCCCAGTATGAGTACTGCCTTGGAATCTCCCAGACCTTCCAATGGCCTTTCTTCTCTTCCTTCCAGAGAGTTTCCTTCTCTCTCTATCTGCTTGGCTTGGCTTCTGTTTCTCCAGGTGATACTGGTGCTTGTAGCCGTTGCTGTCTCTGTATCTCTTCCTCCCTCTGTAGCTTTTGCTGAAGCTCTCCCTGAAGCTGTTATCTGAAGAATAAGCTCTATTCTTATCCTGTTCTAATGTGTGCTGCTCCCTAACACAGCGCAGCTGTGTTGAATCAGGCCCTGCCCTTTGAGATGAGTGCTTAGGGATTACCTCATAGCTCTCTTGATTGCACACACATTCTCTCACTTCAGCCCCTCTCATGGCTGCTGGAAACCTGGTGCATTCTGGGACTGGTAGTCTTTTATGTGAAAACTCTGTTTTCTTGCTTCTACCAGAACTGACAGGTTGCTTGTTCAGAGTCACATCATCTTTTCTATAGCTCCTACCTGAGCTATGATAAGCTTCCTTATCACAGTACTTAACTTCTGATTTTATGGGTATGAGTGCATCTCTTATCTTGATGTCGGGTGGGGGGATAAAGGCCGGGTTTCGCGTGATGATCAGTGCCTCCGTCTTGCTGTAGTTGATTGATAGGTTGTTTTCCTGAAGCCAGTTTGCCATTTGGGTGAGGCAGTTTGTTATGTTGGTGTAGTCTGGGTTGTCGACTGAGATGGGTGTGTAGATCATGATGTCATCTGCGTAGATTATATAATGTATGTGGTGCTCTTTCATGATGGCACATTTTGGCTGGATGTATAGGTTGAATAGGAGAGCTGAAAGAGCCGATCCCTGTGGTACTCCTTGTTTGACCTTTATGGGTCGAGATGTGTTGTGTCCTACTTTGACCTGTATTTGTCTGTCAGTTAGGTATGAATGGAACCAATTCAGGGTGGCACCGTGTAGACCGATGTTCTGTAGTCTATCCAATAGAGTCTTGTGGATAACTGTGTCAAATGCAGATGAGATGTCAATGAATATCATGAGTATGCCTTTCTTGGTGTTGTCCATGATGCGGAGGACGCTGTCGAAGAGGTATATCAGAAGAGTTTCTACCCCTGTTTGGGGCGGAACCCATGTTGATTGTTGTCCAGGGGAGCGTGGTTGTCTATGTGTTCTTGTAGTTGGTGCTGTACAGTTTTTCCGATTATTTTTGCTAAAAGTGGTATGCTGGAGATGGGTCTGTATGCTGCTGGATTGTTCTTGTCAAGTGTGGATTTCTTCGGGATAGGTCTTATTGTTGCGAGCTTCAATTGATTTGGCATGCGCCCTTGGGTTAGGGAGGAGTGTACTATCTTGTGGATGGTTTGGATGAAGTTTGATTTGGTGGCCTTGATCCAGGGCACTGGGCAGGGATCTGTGGGGGCGGTGCTTGTCTTGATTGCTGAGATGATGTGGGAGAGTTGCTCCGTGGATGGGGTGTTGAATGTTCCCCAGGTGTTCAAGGGTGTGATAGTCTTTGGGGTTGGGCTGAGTCTTGTTTGTTCTGCTGAGTGGAACTTTTCTTGGATGTGGTCCGCAAATTTTTGTGGGTCCAGTTGCATTTTGTCTTCGGTATCCTGGTCTTTGGTGAGGGCTTTTACGATTTCAAATAGTTCTCTGGGTTTGTTGTTGGAGTTGCGTATGAGGTTTGTATGGTATTCCCTTTTTGTTTCATTGATGCATTTGTTGTATTGTTTTTGTTTTGTTAGGTATAGTTCCTGGTTCTCGGGTGACTTGTTCTGTCTCCATCTCCGTTCTATTTTTCTGAGGCTCCTCTTTTCGTTTCTTATAGTTTTAGAGTACCATGGTTTGTGTTGTAGTTTGTTGCAGCGAGGTGTCCTGTGTCTATATTCTGTTGCTTTGGCAGCATTGTATATGGTGTTGTTCCAGTTGGTGATTAGTGCATCTAGGTCATCTGTTTCATGGTTTAGGTTTTGTATTGTGTCCTGTAGGAACTGGTCTCTGTCGAAGCATTTAAATCTTCTTTGTGTGGGGGTGTTGTCCGGATATTTGTTTAGTATCTCCTCATTAGGTGTAATTTTTACTTCAATTAAGTGATGGTCAGACCATGGTATTGGTGTGGTGATGGGTGTTGATATTAGGCCTCTTGAGGTTAGGTAGTTGGGTGCAAAAATAAGGTCTGGTGAGGATCCATGTCTGTGTGTTGGGGTGGTGATTATTTGTGTGAATTGGAGTGAACTCATTGCTTGGAGAAAAGCTTCTGCATCTTTTTTGTTGGTGGACTTAAGGTTGAAGTCTCCTAGGAGTATTGTGGGTTTGTGGCTGGAGTTCACTGCGCAGACTGTCTCTAGAGTTGATGCTAGTTCTTCAGGTGGCGCATGGGGTGCTCTGTAGGTGAGACATATGGCCATATATTTGTTCTCTATCGAGATGGTGTTAGAGTGTTGGGTGTCCATGTTACTTTTTGATTTGAATTTTAGGCTGCTCTTTGCTATTATGAGTGTCCCTCCTCCTCGCCTATGAGTGCGCGGGCAGTTGTATGCTGTGTATGCGTCGGGCACTAATTGATTGAGTAGGACGTTGTCAGTGGGACTGAACCACGTTTCTGTGATGCAGAGTATGTCGAGCTGATGGTCATCTATGTGGTCAACTAGGGTATAGATCTTGTTGCATAATGACCTGGCGTTTATGAGCTCAGTTGTTATTGGTCTTGGGGTGTTGTGTGTCTTGTGTGGTTCCTTTGTTTTGGCGTGTATGTTGGACTTGTGTTTTGCTTGTCTCTTTGTTGTAGGAGAACGTTGTGAGTCCCTGTAGGTATGCTGTTGGTCTATGTATGTCCATATAGTTGTTGGAGGCCATGGTGTGTATGTGTGTGGATGGTGGTAGTGTGTGTGAGGTAGAATGAGTAGTGTGAGTATGAGGCCGAGAGAGAAGATCAGATTTGTGTGCATATTTTTGTTCAGTTCTGTGGTTTGCACTTACGGTTGCTGCTCTTCTCTCCTGGCTGCTTGCTGGGTCTTTTTGCTTCTTTCGTGTGCTTTTTGGTGAGGCTGTCTCTTTTTTGCTCTTTACGCCTTTGTGCCACACCTAAGGGCCACGCCAAAGGGCCCTCTGGCAAGGCCCTCAGGCGCGGGCCCGCCAGGCGTGGGTGCGCTGGCTGGCGCCGGCCTTTTCAAGCCGGCTCGGCTCCGCCTCCCACTGCCCCGATTGGGCAGGAGCCTCCGAGCAGGAGACAAAGGCTTCCCTCCTGTTCAGGCGCTCTACCCCCGATCGGGGGAGCTGCTGGAGCTTCTTCATAGGAGTATCCTTCTATCCCCTTTACCATTTTGGTGGCTCTTCTCTGAACCTTTCCTAATAACGCTATATCCTTTTTAAGATACTGCGATCAGAATTGCACACAATGTTCAAGGTGCGGTCTCACCATGGAACGATATAGAGGCATTATAATATCTTTTGTTTTATTTTCCATTCCTTTCCTTATGATACCTAGCATTCTATTTGCTCTCTTGGCTGCCGCTGCACACTGGGCCGAGGGGTTTTTTTTTTATTAAAGTTTAGATAGCATATACAAAAAGTGAAACAAAGTAATAAAAATTGAAAGAAAAAATATTCTAATACTAAATACATAGAAATCTAGCCCACATCAAGAAGAAGCTTCATAAGTCCACAGAATTAGACCAAATTGACCCTTGACAGTAAACAATTAGCTCATCATATAAAGCCAAAATATAACATAATAATTAAGTATTAATCCTTATTTTTAAGAAAATTTTTCAACTGATCCACTTCAAAAAACACGTAGCGTTTACCTTGAAAAACTACCTGACACTTACAAGGAAATTTAAGATGGAATAAGGCACCAATAGCTACCACACGTGGGCGTACTTCCAAAAAGGCCTTACGCCGAATCTGTGCAGCCTTAGACACATCTGGGAATATTTGAATAGAATAGCCACAACATTTTTCAGATTTCTTTTGGAAGTAAAGCCGCAATATTCTATCCTTATCCATTTCTAATACAAATGTAACTAACAGTGTATCTCTAGAGGAAATAATATCAGTAGACAATTCCAAGAACCAAGAAATATCCAAAGTGGAAGACGCTAACTATCAATATTGTGCCTCCCCAACCCCAACCCCAACCTCACTCCCTTTAGTCACTTTTCCTTTAGGAACATAATAAATTCAAGAAATAAGAATACTTTCCATGTCATTAATTAATAACACCTCTTTTAGGTACTTTTGAAACAAAATTATAGGAGAAAGGTAGTGTGTTCGGGGAAAATTAAGTAAACCCAAATTCTTAGATCTTATTAAATTTTCTAATAATTCATCTTGTCTATGCAATGAGCAAACATCCTGAGAAATTGTAGCTATAACATTCTGTTGAGAAGAAATTTTTACATCATTAAATTCTATAACTTTCTCCACAGACAAGAGTCTTACATCAACATCAGATAATTTAGTTACAGTTTCCCATGAGAACAGTACCACATTCTGCAATGAACTACCAAAAAATGTTTCCATACGTGAAACTATCGACCATATATCTTTAAGGGAAACATCCACGGGTGGTTTCAATAACTTGCCAGAAGCCATACAAGTAATCGTGGAAGGAAGGGGAGGAGGCAAGTTTCTCAAAGGGGATTCAAGTCTCAAAAAAAATTCACCAAGTAATGCGGAACCGTTTTCCTCCTCACCGACTTCCAGTGGGGAGCCCACAACGTAACCAGAGTGTCCAATCTTGTGGCTGGGCTGAACTATACCCAAGTGATCAGCAGAGGGGGGAGAGAGCACACTACTCACAACAGATACATCCAACGAATCAGAGGTCGACGGACCGGTTGAAGGCAGACGGCACACCACACGTACGTGGGCATCCATCGGCCCAACAACTTTCACCACCTTCAGCTGTAAGTGGCGTTTTCTCCTCTTCCCCATTACAGGGTCTCCTCTCTACTCCGAGTGCTCTGAAGGGGCGCCAAAGGGGTGGGACCTGCCCCTTTGGTCACGCCCCTTCAGGCACGCGCCCGCTACCGTGTCCCGTGGTGGAGCCGATGTTATATGGCCCTCCTCCTAGCAGCCGCCCAATCGGGCGGCTGGATAACCGGGCACCAAGATCAATCAAGTCACTCAGTAAGAAAATCAGGAAATGAAGCTGCTCGGCATCCCGCGATGGAGCGGATGTTATATGGCACTCCTCCTAGCAGCTGCCCAATTGAGAGCTGGATAAACGGGCACCAAGACCAATCAAGTCACTCAGTAAGAAAATCAGGAAATGAAGCTGCTCCTGGGCCAAGGGTTTTAACATGTTATCCACAATGACGCCTAAATCTTTTTCCTGGGTGGTGGTTCCTAATGTGGAACCTTGCATCTTGTAACCATAGTTTGGGTTGTTCTTCCCTAGGTGCATAACTTTGCACTTGTCCACATTAAATTTCATCTGCCATTTTGATGCCCAGTCTTCCAATTTATCAAGATCCTCTTGCAATTTTTCACAATCCTCTTGGGTTTTAACAACTTTAAATAGTTTTGTGTCATCTGCAAATTTGATAACCTCACTCGTTATTCCCTTTTCCAGGTAATTTATGAATATGTCAAAAAGCAGCGGATCCAGCACAGATCCCTGGGGTACACCACTATTCACCTTTCTCCATTGGGAAAATTGGCCATTTAGCCCTACCCTCTGCTTTCTATCTTTTAACCAGTTCCTGATCCACAATAGTGCACTGCCTTCTATCCCATGACTCTTTAGTTTTGCGAAAAGTCTCTGATGAGAGGCCTTGTCAAAGGCTTTCCGAAAGTCCAGATACACTATATCAACTGACTCACCTTTGTCCACCTGTTTATTCACACCTTCAAAAAAACATAACAGATTAGTAAGACAAGATCTTCCTTGTCTAAAGGTATGTTGGCTGTCTCCCATTAGGCCATGACTATCTACATGCTGAGTAATTTTGTTCTTTATGATGGTTTCTACCATTTTTCCCAGTACTGATGTCAGGCTCACCGGTCTGTAGTTTCCCGGATCACCCCTGGAACCCTTTTTAAAAATTGGCGTTACTCCAATCTTCAGGTATCACAGATGCTTTTAATGAAAATTCACGGCTTACTAATAGCAGGTCTGCAATCTCATATTTCAGTTCTTTCAACACCCTTGGATGTATACCATCCAGCCCAGATGATTTGCTACTCTTCAGTTTATCTAATAGTTGTAATACATCTTCTTGATGTATTGATATTTCCTTCAATTCTTCTGCATCTTTAAATGCAAATGCAACATGTGCCTTTGAGTCAGTCCTGACTCCTGGCAACCCAGAAGCTCCTGGGTATTCTTGGCTGTGTTACTGGAAGTAGACTGCCAGGCCTTTTTTCCAAGGCAATGGAGGGTTAAGTGATTTGCCCAAGGCCACAAGGAGTGCTAGTGGGAATTGAACCCTTGTTGCTTGGTTAGCAAGCCAGTGTTCTAACCACTAGACTACTCCTCCACTCATGTAAATACTACTTCAGTAATGGGTAACATCCCTTCATCTTCCTCCGTAAAGACCGAAGCAAGAATTCATTCAGTCTCTCCACTATCGCCTTGTCGCCTCTTAGTGCCCCTTTAACCCCTCTATCATCTAATGGGCCAACTGACTCTCTCACAGGTTTTTTGCTATGAATGTACTTGAAAAAGTCTTTATTTTGCGTTTTTGCTTCCGCAGCAAGCTTCTTCTCAAATTCTCCCTTTGCCTGCTTTATCAATGTCTTGCATTTGACTTGCCAGTGCTTGTGCTGTTTCCAGGTTTAATCGTTTGGCTCTTTTTTCCATTTCCTGAAAGATGCTTTTTTGACAACATCAGCCTCTCTGACCTCACCTTTAAACCATGCTGGCAGTTTTTTGTACTTCCTTCCACTTTTTTTAAAGCATGGAATAAAGCTGGTCTGGGCTTCCAAGATAGTAGCTTTCAACAACACCCAAGCTTGATGTAAGTCTTTAACCTTTGCAACTGCTCCTTTTAGTTTTTTCTTAACTATTTTCCTCATTTTATCATAGTCTCCCTTTCAAAAGTTAAAAGGTAGTACTGTGGATTTCCTTACTATCCCTCCTCCACTAATTAAATCAAACACAATCATGCTATGATCACTATTGCTAAGTGGCCCCAACACCCTTATCTCTTGCACAAGATCTGGTGTTCCACTAAGGACTAGGTCTAATATGGCTTCCCCTCTGGTCGGTTCATGAACCAGCTGCTCCAAGAAGCAGTCATTTATTTCATCTAGAAACTTTATCTCCCTAGCATGTCCTGCCGTGGCACTGACCCAGTCGATACCGGGGTAATTGAAATCACCCATTATTATTACTGCGCTGTAACTTTTGTAGCTTCCTTGATTTCTTTGAGCATTTCATCATCCATTTGTTCAGTTTGGCCTTGCAAGACTTTCACAAATTGGAGTAACAGGAATAGCACACAAGTGGTTCCAATCATATATCACAGACCGCACACAACAAGTCCTAGTAGGTAACGCAACCTCTAACAAATTCAGACAGGAACAAGGAATCCCCCAATGGTCTGCACTATCCACACCTTTATTTAACATATACCTACAACCAATATGCAATATCTTCAAGAAATTTAAAGTGAAGTACCACATCTATGCGGATGACATTATGGTATACCTCCCCATAGATGACTCAAACACCACTCAACACATGCTGCAATCCTGCATTTCAGAAGCACAAGCTTGGCTAGAATTAAACAAACTGTGGGCTTCATTATAAAGCATATGAGGACAGACTTAAGGATCTTAATATGTACACCTTAGAGGAAAGGCAGGATAGAGGTGATATGATTGAGATGTTTAAATATCTCCGTGGCATAAATGTTCAGGGAGAGAGCCTCTTTCAATTGAAAGCAAGTTCTGCTACGAGGGGACATGGGATGAGGGTGAAGGGAGATAGATTCAGGAGTGATATGCGGAAATATTTCTTTACGGAAAGAGTAGTGGATCCATGGAATAATCTCCCAGTGGAGGTGGTAGAGATGAGGACAGTAACTCAATTCAAAAAAGCATGGGACCAACACAGAGGATCTCTAAAGGTAAAAAGTGGACTGTTGTAGTTGTTGATATGGAAGGACAGACTAGATAGGCCATGTGGTCTTTTTCTGTCATCATGTTTCTATGTTTCTATGTCCATAAACTTTAAAAAAACTGAAATACTCTTCATATCAAGAGACCCAAACTTCACCCCTCCCCAAACATTCAAACTCCATGACACAACCCTCCCTGTTAAAAACAAAGTAAGATATCTAGGCATCATATTGGATCAATCCCTAACTTTATCTGCCCATATAAAATAAATAACCAAGACAGTCTATTTCAAGCTAAGAACAATACAGCACCTAGGACCCCTTCTAGACACCCATGATTTTAGATCAGTAGTTCACTCGCTGATCACACCCCATTTTGACTTTTGCAACAGCCTCTTGAACAGTATCCCAAAAAGATATCTCAAACAATTACAAACAGCACAAAATGTGACAACAAGAATTGTATGCGAAGCCCGCCTCTCGGGCCACATAACACCCCTTCACTGGTTACCAGTAACTAGCAGAATCCAATATAAAACAATAATGCTAATATTCAAGGTGATTAATGATATTGCACTATCATATCTGTCAACACTAATGACCCAATCAACGAGCACTAGATCAACAAGAACACACTCCCACAACACACTAGCATTCCCTCCCACCTACCGCAATACCAAACAAGTTACAAGCAACCAAGCATTTTCACTAGCTGCATATAGGTTATGGAATAACCTCCTGACATATTTACGTGCAACCAAAGGCATCAAACTGTTCAGAAAAGAACTTAAAACCTTGCTATTCACCCAACATTTCGGAGATCATACAGAAGACGCTGGCTCTCACCACGAAACAACACAAATACAACCCTCTCAATGACACCCTCACCACACCAACTGTAAACAATATTGCCTGCTGTAATTGTACATAGTTTTGTAAGTTGATTTCCTTAAGTATCAATCCTATCTTGTACATAATTACAACTGTTACAACCTATTCATGTTAAATTGTGTTCTATGTAGAAATGGTGTTCCTTTGTACACCGCCCCTGATCTTGGGAAGGAGCGGTATAAAAATAACAATAAATAAATAATAAAAATAAATAAAAATTGCAGACCTGCTATTAGTAATCTGTGAACTATCATTAAAATCATCTGTAATGGGGGTGGAGCCTAGCACCGGGCAAGATGGTCGCATAAGAGCTTTGCTCCAGAGAGCAATGGTCAAGAATCCTGAATTCTGTAGTCTTTAATCAAGTAGCTCCTACCTACTCTGATATCATTCGATCCTGGATATGTCTGGCCCCAAGCCGACGCGACTGGATTAACAAATACCTCAAAACACCAGCGCAAAGAGAACCAAAATGGAGCCTCTCTCACCTCACAAGATGACGGTCATCAGAGATTGTCCTGAGGCCTTATAAGAACTTCTGGCTGAGATTTGCGCTGTCAAGGACTTGGTCAAAGCTAATGGAGACTCGTTGTGTACAATGCAGGAGGATAACAGCGCCTTGAAAGGTACTTTGGAGTCAATTACGGTCAGATTGGAGAAGGTGGAAAGCATGGTGGTAACGCATGGGGAGCGTTCAGGGCCGTTGAGAAGCAAGCAAAGTTGATACGATCATTGCAAAGAGAGTTGGAAGATTGTAACAATCATGCTCGAAGGAATAACATAAGAATTTTGGGAGTTCTAGAAGAAGCCGAGGGTCCTGACATGATAGTTTTTTTGTAGTCAATGATCCAGGGTGTGTTAAAGGTGAAGTTCGCCATGCCTTTTGAGATCGACCGCGCCCACTGAGTTCCTACTCAGTCCATGGTTGCGGGAAAGCGTCCACGTCCAATCATCCTCAAAGTTTTGCGCTTTCTACAAGTAACACAAATAATGGAAGCAGCCAGAACACACTCTCCCTTGGAATATCAAGGACACAAACTCTTATTCTTCCCTGACTTTGCGAAGGTGACAGTAGATCGGAGAAAGAGTTTTTTGGCGCTACGTCAACGCTTAGTGCAGCTGCAGGCTCGTTTCGGGTTACTCTACCCTGCTCGCATGACAGTCACGCTGCACAACCAGACTAGGACTTTTGATGATCCAGGGGAGTTGCACGTGTTCTTGGAGAATAAGGAGTTGGTGTTGATGCAGTGAAAGCTTGCCTTGCAATCAGTGGCTTGTAAAAGTTCTTCAATGCTTCCTTATTTGGGTGATTTACTGGTCTGAGGTCATGAAGAAGTGACTCATCCATACAGAGTTGACATTCAATCATGCAGGGTTGACATTTGATGTGGCATTCAATGTGACTCTCTTCGATGAACTCCAGGGTATTGCCCTGGTCAACAATGTCTTACTCTTTGTTTCCTTCTCTCTTTTTTTGTGTTTTGTGTTGTTTGTGATGTCTGTTGTAGTTGGGAGGGCAGTGGGGCTTGGAGGACCGGGACAGCCTTACCTACATACATGCGGCCTTTTGTGAGCATAAATTGTTGTGGTGGGGGCAGTTTCGCTATAACCTTTGGCGCTCCGGGTTTGGGGACGCTCTTTTTCTGTTTCTGGAATGGGTAATGTTATTTTATTTATTTTATTTTATTCACATTTATATACCGCATCTTCCAAGAGTTCAGTTGCGGTTTACAGTTAACAACAATAAAAAAATCAAGTTTGTTTTACATGGAACATTGCAATAAAACAGAACTTATTTACAAGGAACATCATATAAAGTATAGAACAGATAATGTGGTATAATACCGAACAGTGTGGAAACTATATACAAGTTATATATGAATATATATACATGGATTACATGGGGGAGGTCAGAGGATCATCATTGGAGAGTGCTATCTGTATAGGTTAAAGGTTTATTGCATAGAGCAACTGAATTGTCTATTTAACCTTTGTTTAACCTTTGTAGTTTAAGTTGATTTAAACAGCAGAGGAGTTGAAGTAAACTAGTTAATTTTTCCCTCTGTGCCTGTCTTGTCCCTTTGGGCTCACCCGCTAAGTTTTGTGCTGGTATAGCCCCCCCAGGGTTTTGGTGGCTTTGTTTTTTAGAACTATGTATTTTTATTTTGAGCGATCTTCTATAGGGGCAATGGCTAAGCAGTGGCTTTTCTTTTTGTGTTTTTTTTTCTTGGGCTATAAGTGCAGCTATTATTATGAGGTCTTTTAAGGTGTGGATCAAAAATGTAAAATCGTATGTTACAACTGGATATGGGTAACAGTTGACTGTTATTTTGTACTATATTGTCAATATGTCTCCCTTTAAGATAGTCTCACTGAATGTTAAGGGCATTAACAATCCCATAAAGAGGAAAAATATATTTTTTATATGGACGCAAGGAAAGTGCTGACATCCTACTGTTACAAGAGACACACTTAAATGTGAAGGAGTCGTTAAAATTGGATATAAAAACATTTTCACTCGTGGCTTTTTCTGCTGCCAATCAAAAAAAAAATGGGGTAGCCATTCTAGTAAGGAAATCTCTATCCCCCATTGTGATACAAACTAGATCTGATACAAAAGGGCGGTGGGCAATGGTTGTCCTTAAAATAGGATCCACAGAACTGGCCTTAATTAGTATATATGCTCCTAATATAGATTGCCCTCCCTTCTTTAGCTCCATTGTGGCCTTGGCACAAGAGGTGTCTAGCTATCCAACTATTGGGGGGGGGAGACTTTAACCTCGTACTTGACCCCTTGTTAGACAGGAGTCCAGTGAGAACTAATAAGGTCCTCAAAGCTCATCCTGTTTTTTTGTCTCTAATGTAAGAATGCTGATAGACATATGGCGGTTGCAACACCCTATGGACAAAGAATACACTTTCTTCTCTCCCCCTCATAACTCGGTATCATGCATAGACTATTTCGTAGTCTCTAAAGGACTATGCTCTAGAATTAGTGAGTCCAATATACATGCGGCTCATATCTCTGATCATTCTGCAATTTCACTCACCCTATTTGACTTAATGAGCGGCCCATCTCATTCACGCTGGCACTTTGATAGAACTCTTCTCGGTAGCTAGGAGTTCCGGAAAACTATCCTGTTGGCTATGGAGGAGTATTTTCAGTTTAATTTACCTCAGGATACCTCGGGTTGGGCATGGTGGGAAGGCTTTAAAGCTAATATGCGGGCCACCATTACCAATTTTTCTATACGACAAGCCAAGCAGCGTAAAGCAGAACTTGAGGTTTTAGACAAGCAGATTAAAGCGGGAGAACGCATTATAGGTCAGAAAACTGATCCTAATATTCTGATACAATTACAGCATCTTAGATTTAAATATAACTTGATTTTGACTACTGAGAACATAAGAACATAAGATATGCCATACTGGGTCAGACCAAAGTCCATCAAGCCCAGTATCCTGTTTCCAACAGTAGACAAACTAGGTCATACGTACCTAGCAGTTTCCCCAAGAGACACAGGTTCCACAATGCTTGTATTGGGTCAAGCAGTGATATCTTGGGTCCCTTTTTAATAATGGTTTATGGACCTTTCCTCCAAGAACTTGTCCAAACCTTTTTTAAACCCAGCTACACTAACAGCTTTTACTACATCCTCCGGTAACAAATTCCAGAGTTTGATTACACATTGAGTGAAAAAATATTTTCTCTTATTTTTCTTGAATAGTTTACCCTGTAGCTTCATTGCATGTCCTCTAGTCATTCTATATTCTGATGACGTAAACAATCGATCTACGTTTACCCATTCCACTCCGTTCATTAACCCTTTGAAGGCCTACTTTAAATTTTTAATCCACATTCTGCAGCTGGGTTAATTTTTGCATATTTCAGGAAAATTGTACCCATCTTATTCAATATGTTCTAAAAGTGATTTTCCTTCTGCTATGGTCATGTATTATATACCATTTGATATGAATATTTAATCAGAATTTTGGATCCCGAGAGTTTTGGGCTCGGCCTGGAAAGGGTTAATTTATAGACTTCTATTATATCTCCCCTAAGCCGTCTCTTTTTCCAGGTTAAAGAGCCCTAACCTTTTTAGCCTTTCTTCATAGGGGTATCCTTCCATCCCCTTTACCATTTTGGTTCACAGAATATTCAAGTGCAGAAAGGGTGGAATTACTTAGAAGGTAACAGGGCCGGACAGTTACTAGCTAACTCATTAAAAGGCCATAAGGAAGCTTCTCACATTACTGCTTTGAGAGATCCTCAAGTACAACAATTTATTGTCAAGGACTCTGATATTGCAGAGGCCTTTCGCCAATTTTATGCTCAGTTATGCTCCCCAGAGATAGATTTCTCTAAGGAGGAGTTTGATAGATTACTGGCCAATACACATAGGCCAGTGTTAGACCAGGATATAGCGGCAGGACTAGACAAACAGATTACAGTTATGGAAATTATCCAGGCTATTAACTCCAAAATATTAGGCTCATACCTTCAACAATATTACAGGCTTCTTTTGGAAGCAGAGACCCAGATTGGAGCGTTTGCCTCTGCAAATATTGTGGTTCTTGGAAAACCTGGGAGGGACCCTCAGTTGGTTAGTAACTACCATCCAATTTCATTACTAAATGCAGATTATAAAATTTTTGCAGCCATTTTAGCTGGTCATCTCTCCAAATTGATCCCTTCTTTGATACATCCAGACCAATGTGCTTCAATGAAGGACGCTCCACAGCCGATAATGCTAAAGTGTTGTGTCATGTTTTGGAAGGTGCATAAAGAATAGAGGGCCCACTTGTGGGATTATCGCTAGACGCAGAGAACGCATTTGACCGACTGGAGTGGCCTTTCTTGTTTGTTGTTCTGAAGTGGTTTGAGTTTGGTGAGGGTTTCTGTAAATTGATCAAACTAATGTATGTGAGACCAAGTGCTAACATCTCTGTGAATGCAACTCAGTCTAAAGATTTTCTTTTAGGGCGTGGCATCCATCAGGGTTGCCCCCTTTCACCCATCCTTTTCAATCTGGCCTTGGAACCTTTGGCCCTATTGTTAAGAAAAAGTCTTGTGGTTAAAGGTGTGTCTATAGCTGACTTGGAAATTAAACTTTTTGCATACGCTGATGATTTACTGCTGTTTACCATGCCCAGCTCTATACCGGCTATTCTAGAGTTGATAGATCAATATTCAGGATTATCAGGTTATAAAATCAATTGGTCAAAGTCCCATTAAATTCAAGGGTTTGTAGGGTGGATCTGGAAGATTTTACTTTTGTGTGGGAGCCTAAAATGGTGAAGTATTTGGGAGTCCACTATTGCTATCCACTTAGTGAAACTTTACTGTTCAATGAAGGGGAGCTCCTTTCTATGGTTCATAATATAACTGAGAAGTGGTCACCGGTCTACTTTTCTTGGTGGGGTCGTCTTGAAGCAATAAAAATGACGATCACTCCTAAAGTGAACTATGTATTAGAAATGTTACCAGTCTTTCTTATCATCAAGTTGAAAGGACTTTCGTCCAATTCTTATGGAGAAATAAACCGTCTAGAATTGCTCTTAGGAAGCTTAAGTCAAAAAAAGAGGAAGGGGGTGTGAACTTCCCTGATTTTCAGGCCTACCACTGCGCTTTTCTACTAAAACAAGGATTAAACTGGGTGGAGGGGGATGGGGTAAAATGCCCAGTATGGCTTGACCTGGAAGAAAGATTGAGTGTTCCATTCCCCTTAAAACTCCTCCCTGGCATGGTGTCTTCTGAGAGGTTGAAGTCTCACAGGGTAACAGCAGACACTCAAAGGGCTTTTCAGAAGCTATAGAAGGCAATTCCTAAGGAGGAATGCTTATCAAAACTAATCCCCATATGGCACAGTCCTTTCTTTAAAATTCATCAAAGTCCGTTTGCATGGCAACAATGGTTCAGTAGGGGTATTTGGGCCATTGGCCAACTGGTATTAGATGGCAGGTGGAAGCCTTTTGCTTCTCTACAGCGGGAGTCTGACTTGCCTAAATCTTTTTACTTTCAGTGGATTCAGCTGAGACATTGTATAGAGAAACCCCTATTGATATTAAATTTTTATCTGAAGAATGGGGGTTGTTGAATATTATAGGTTCAGCCCAAATGGCTACTGGGGTGGCTTCTTACTATTATAAATTGGTCATTCAGAATCACACCCCACAGTCCATTGGTGCTCAGTGGATATGGGAATATGATACAGGGGAGACTCCTTCTCTGGAACCACGGGTAAAATTCTGGAGCAAGACAAATAGAGTATCTCAGTCTGCCTCTATTTCACAAGCTTTGTATTTTTTTTGCACACAGAGCTCATTTTACCCCGATAAAGGTTGCTAAATGGGATAAAATGGTTGGAAATAAATGTTGGTCTTGTCAGAGTGATGTTGGCAGTTTAAGACATGTGGCATATGATTGCCCTAATATTCAGTCTTATTGGATTTCAATTTGCAACCAAATCCAAGAAGTCTTGGGATTCAAGGCCACTCTCTCCTGGTCTGTGGCCGTTTTTCGGTCAACAATTAGCATCTCGTCGTTACAGAGGGATTGTCATTTTTTATTTGACTTCATGATGAAAGTGGCTCTGCATCTCGTTATTGCAAACTGGAAACATACTGTAGAGCTTAGCGGGCATGAATGGTGGAACCATTTGTGCTTATGCTGCAAATATGAACAAATGCCACATTATGGCACAACTGTCATGCCTTCCATCCTCCTCAAATGGGAACCCCTAAATACTTACATCTCTAAAGCACGATATGGTGTAAATTAAAGGGTAATGTAGACATGCCATCATGTTATCACATGGTGAGGAGCTGGTGTGGAGTCATAGCCCCTGCAGGCCCCCTTTTTTTGTGCTCATTTCATAAGTTTTTTTTTTTTTTCGATGATTGCATGTTGAAGGGAGGGGTAAGGATGGGGTAGGCTGTTAAAGCCTTGTTTTTCTGCCTTTATGTTTAAAGAGGATTATCATTTTAATTGCAATTTTTGCTTTTGTTGTAATTAGCTTTGAAAATATAAATAAAGAAATATTTAAAAAATCATCTGTAATACCTGAAGAATGGAGGATGGCCAATGTAACGCCAATTATTAAAAAGGGTGCCGGGGTGATCCAGGAAAATACAGACCGCTGAGCCTGACATCGGTACCGGGAAAAATGGTAGAAACCATCATAAAGAACAAAATTATTGAACATATAGATAGTCATGGCTTAAAAGGAGACAGCCAACATGGCTTTAGCCAAGGAAGGTCTTGTCTTACTAATCTGTTATGTTTTTTTTGAAGGTATGAATAGACAGGTGAGTGGAGGAGTAGCCTAGAGGTTAGAGCACTGGCTTGGTAACCAAGCAACCAGAATTCAATTCCTGCTAGCACTCCTTGTGGCCTTGGACAAGTCACTTAACCCTCCATTGCCTCAGAAGAAAGGCCTGGCAATCTACCTCCAATGACACTGCCAAAAAAAACCAGGAGCTTCTGGGCCACCAGGAGTCAGGACTGACTCAAAGGCACACATTGCATTTTTTTAATAAACAGGTAGACAAGGCGAGTGGGTTGATATAGTGTACCATGACTTTCAGAAAGCCTCTGACAAGGTCACTCATCAGAGACTTTTGGCAAAACTAAAAAGTCATGGGATAGGAGGCAGTGTATTATTGTGGATCAGGAAATGTTTAAAAGATAGAAAGCAGAGGGTAGAGCTAAATGGCCAATTTTCCCAATGGAGAAATTTGAATAGTGCTGGGTCCGCTGCCTTTTAACATATTCATAAACGACCTGGAAATGGGAACAAGTAAAGTTATCATATTTTCAGATGACAAAAAACTATTTAAAGTTGTTAAAACCCATGAGGATTGTGAAAAATTGCAAGTGGATCTTAATAAATTGGAAGACTGGGCATCGAAATGGCAGATGAAATTTAATGTGGACAAGTGCAAAGTTATGCACCTAGGAAAGAACAACCCAAGCTATGGTTACACGCAGGGGCGGCCCAAGGGGGGTGCGGGGCCATGTGCGGAGAATCGGTGTGGGGCCTCATTTGCATAAATATTTGCATAATGTTACCATACACTAATTTTTAGTAAACATGCCTCTTAATGATTGTATGGATAAAGAAAGACTAAAAGATTTCTACATTACTATAATCCAGTGCCAACTGCCAGGCACATTAGGAACTACTACAAACACTGCCCATTTAGAACCCATAGCAAACCCACCGTATCGTAACAGCACTATCAGGACTCACAAAGCACCCACAAAGCACCAGACCCTACCTATCAAAAGGCAACACTGCAAATATTAACCAATACATTTCAGAGAATAACAATATATGACCTACTGGGGAAAGAGAACAAGTGGCAATGTCAAATAGGAATTACATAAACAGAATACCTCAGCTCAGTTACACATGCAGAACATAGACCATCACCAAACAAGGAATCACAGTTTAGAAACAGGAAGACAATAATTAAACTAGGAACCCCAAAAGCCAAACTCGGAATGTACACCAACACTGTAGAAATAAAACTAAAAATTAATTTCCTCTTGTACTAAACAAAGTGCAGACGTTAATGATGCACATTTCCCAGAGCTGACATATTCCAGTTAATAAATTCAAAATAAAGAGATATTTTTCTACCTTTTGTGCATTTTTTTTTCAGTTGCAATTGCTCCAGCCACTTTCTTCTGGTTTCTTCGTGTCTTCTGCTAACTCTCCATCGTCTGCTGTCCATTTGTTCTTTCTTCTCTCTTCTAGTTTTTTTCCCATTCTCTCTCTACATCTTCTTTAACATACTAATCTTTTTCCTTTTGCTCTTTCCTCATTCCTATTTCATCCACTCAAATTTTACCCCTCCATCCTCAATCCCCACTTACTCTCCCAATACCCGGCCAACTGTAGATTTTTTTTCCCTCCCACACAAAATATTGTTAGTGATATAGCGGAAGGGCTGTCTGGTAAGGTTTGCCTCTTTGCAGATGATACCAAAATCTGCAATAAAGTAGACACCCAGGAAGGTGTAGATAACATGAGGAGGGATCTAGCTAAGCTTGAAGAATGGTCTAGAATTTGGCAGCTGGGATTTAATGTTAAAAAATGTAAGGTCATGCATTTGGGCTGCAGCAATCCAAGGGAGCAATACAGCATAGGAGGTGCAGTACTTTTGTCCACTAAAGAAGAGCGGGACTTAGGCGTAGTTGTGTCCGATGATCTTAAAGTAGCTAAACAGGTAGAAAAGGCGACGGCAAAAGCTAGAAGGATGCTTGGGTGCATACGGAGAGGAATGGCTAGCAGAAAAAAGGAGGTGATAATGCCTTTGTATAAGTCTTTGGTGCGACCTCATTTGGAGTATGGTGTGCAATTCTGGAGACCGCACCTTCAAAAGGATGTGAACAGGATGGAGTCGGTGCAGAGGGTTGCTACTAAGATGATTAGTAGTCTTCATTATAAAGCATATGAGGACAGACTTAAGGATCTTAATATGTACACCTTAGAGGGAAGGCGGGATAGAGGTGATATGATTGAGATGTTTAAATACCTCCGTGGCATAAATGTTCAGGGAGAGAGCCTCTTTCAATTGAAAGCAAGTTCTGCGACGAGGGGACATGGGATGAGGGTGAAGGGAGATAGATTCAGGAGTGATATGCGGAAATATTTCTTTACGGAAAGAGTAGTGGATCCGTGGAATAGTCTCCCAGTGGAGGTGGTAGAGATGAGGACAGTAACTGAATTCAAAAAAGCATGGGACCAACACAGAGGATCTCTAAAGGTAAAAAGTGGACTGTTGTAGTTGTTGTTATGGATGGACAGACTAGATGGGCCTTGTGGTCTTTTTCTGTCATCATGTTTCTATGTTTCTATGTTTCTATGTTTCTATTTTTCCCCTCTCCATTTCACTCTCCCAGCCCCATCCCATTCTAATCCTCCCCCAACATCAGCTCCCTTCTAGTTCCAGCCCTACCCAGCATCCGCTAGCTTCTGGTCCCCGCATCAGCCCATTTCCAGTCCTAGCCCCCCATCAGCCCATGTCCAGTCCTAGCTCCCCCATCCATTTCCAGTCCTATACAAGTCCCTCCATCAGCTAATTTCCAATCCCAGCCCCCCATCAGTCCATTTCTAGTCCTTTCCTAGCCCCACTATCAGCCCATCTCAAATCCTAGCACCCCTCCACTCAGCCCATTTCCAATCCAAGCTCCCCATGAGCCTTCTTCCAGTTCTAGTCATTCCATGAGTCCATTTCAATCCAAGCCCCCACCACAGACCATTTCCAATCTTAGCTCCCCCAACAGCCCATTTCCAGTCCTATCCTAGCCCCTCCATCAGCCTATTTCCTGTCCTAGCTCCCCCCCCCCCCCCCCCGCACTCAGCTCATTTCCAGTTTGGCGTTTGGGGTTCCCAGTTTAATTATTGTCTTCCTGTTTCCCCTCACAGCCCATTTCCATTCCAAGCCCCCCTCCCCATCAGCTATTTGCAGTTCAAGCCTCCCCTTCCACTCAGCCCATTTCCAGTCCTAGCAACTCCCCAAACCCATTACCAGTCCTAGCCCCTCCATAGCCCATTATCAGTCATAAGCCCCCCATCAGCCCATTTCCAGTCCTAACCCCCCATCACCCCATTTTCAGTCTTAGCTCCTCCCCATAGCCCATTACCAGTCCTAGCCCCCCATAGCCCATTACCAGTCATAAGCCCCCCATCAGCCCACTTCCAGTCCTAATGACCTGACTCTTGTTTATTGTCGGATATTGTTTGTTCTATGTAAACCGCGCTGATCGCAAATAGTGCGGTATATAAGAGATGTAAATAAAATAAATAAAATAATAAATAACCTCCCATCACCCCATTTTCAGTCTTAGCCCCCCCCATAGCCCATTACCAGTCCTAACCCCCCCATCAGCCCACAGCCCATTACCAGTCCTAACCCCATCAGCCCACCGGATCCTCCCTCCCTGCATCAGTCCCTTCGGTGTGGCTTTCAGAGCTGCGAAGGGAGAGTTTCTCCCTTGCGGCTCTGTTAAGCCCGCCGGGACTGATAAGATATGGGCATTTCCTGATTCCTATCAGCCCCGGTGGGTTTAACAGAGCCGCAAAAGGGAAACTCTCCCTTCACGGCTCTGAAAGCCGCGCCGAAGGGACTGATGAAGGGAGGGAGGACCCGTGGGGGGCCCCCCGCGGGACACTCGATTCTGCCGCTGCCACGGTGTCAGCGGCAGCAGCCAGCTTTTTTTAAAATTTACTTTTAAAGCAGAATATTGTTTGTGTGGGGCCCCCTGAAACGCAGGACCCTGTGCAAAAAGCATTCTCTCTCAATGGACGGGCCAGCCCTGGTTACACGATGCAAGGTTCCACATTAGGAACCACCACCCAGGAAAAAGATTTAGGCGTCATCGTGGATAACGTTAAAACCCTCCACCCAGTGTGCAGCAGTGGCGAAGAGAGCAAATAGAATGCTTAATATCATAAGGAAAGGAATGGAAAATAAAACAAAGGATATTATTATGCCTCTGTATTGTTCCATGGTATGACTGCACCTTGAATATTGTGTGCAATTCTAGTTGCCGTATCTTAAAAAGGATATAGCGTTATTAGAAAAGGTACAGAGAAGAGCCACCAAAATGTTAAATAGGATGGAAAGATGCCCCTATGAAGAGAGACTAAAAAGGTTAGGGATCTTCAACCTGGAAAAGAGACGGCTGAGGGGAGATATGATAGAGGTCTACAAATTAATAAATGGCATGGAACGTGTAAATGTAGATTGATTGTTTATGTCATCAGAATATAGAAAAACTAGAGGACATGCAATGAAGCTACAGGGTAACTTTCCAGCCCCCACTTTCCCTGTATTAGCTCCCTTCCAGCCCCCTCTGTCCCCACTCTGTCAGCTCTCTTCTAGCACCCTCCCTCCCTCCTCTGTCAACTCCCTTCCAGCCTCCAACTTCCCCTTTGTCAGCTCCCTTCCAGCCCCCACCATCCCCCCATGTCATCTCCCTTCCTGCCATCTCGTTCTCCACGTCCTCTCCTTTCCAGTCCTCTCCCTTCCCATTCTGTCAGCACCCTTCCAGCACCATCCTTCCCCTCCCCTGTCAGCCCCTTTCGAGCCCCTACTTTCCCCCAATGATTGCTCCTTTCCTACCACCGGATACAAAGGGAGCAAGACCCTCGCAATAGCGAGCAGGAGACACAACTAGCGAGAGATGAGATGAGGTCACAGGTGCTTTTATTAATGAAAAAACCCCTATGTGTTTCAGCACACACCTTCTTCGGAGGTTTCACATAAATGTCACCCTGTGAGGAGGTAGTCTTGAAGCAGCCATCAGATTATATTTCTTCTGTACTTAACATTTACAGAGCTCATCAAAATCAGGATCATACAACTTTGTCTTTTGAGCTTCAATGTGAGTGGTCTTTTTCAAGACTACCTCCTCACAGTTTGCCATTTATGTCATCTCCCTTCCAGCCCCCACCTTCCCCCCATGTCAGCTCCTTTCCTGCAACCTCCTTCCCCCCATGTTAGCTCCTTTCCAGCCCCTTCCTTCCTCCCTCTGTCAGCTCCATTTCAGCCTCCTCCACCCCCCCCCATATCAACTTCCTTCCAGCGCCTACCTTCCTGCGTGTCAGCTCCCTTCCAGTCCTCATCTTCCCCTGTGTTAGCACCCTACCTACCACCTGTTTCCCTTATCTGCTCCTTTTCTGCTAACTCCTTACCCCCATGTAGTTCCCTTCCTGCCCCCACCTTCCCCATTGTATCAGCTCTCTACCAGCCCCCACCTTCCCCCTCTGTCAGCTCCCTTCCAGCCATCTCCGTCCCCTGTGTCAGTTGCCTTCCAGCCATCTCCTTCCCCATGTCAGTTCCCTTCTAGCCCCCACCGTCCCCCATGTCAGCTCCCTTCCAGCCATCTCCTTCCCCCATGTCAGCTCCCTTCCAGCCCCCACCTTCCCCTTATGTCTGCTCCCTTCCAGCCCACACTTTCCCGTCCCCATTTCAGCTCCCTTTCAGTCCACTCCTTCCCCCATTGTCAGTTCCCTTCCTGCCACCTTCTTCCTCTGGCAGCCACGTCTCCTGCATCTTACAGAGCCACTGCTGCAATAGCGATAGTACTTTAAAATAAAACTAAAAGTGGTGCAGAGCCTTCCGTCCTCTGTTGTGGAACCCCTGATGCTGTGTCCATCTCTCAAAAAAGAAGTTATACTAGAGGGACTGGGATACAGCAATCGGGTTCCATAACAGAGGCCAGAAGGCTCCACACCAGTTTTGGTTTTATTTTAAATTATCAACGCTATCACAACTATGGATCTGTAAGACACAGGAACCGCAGCTGGATTAGAGGGGGACAAGGACAGAGATGAAAAGCCGGTGTTCTGCTCTGGCGGCTCCCAGTCCCATGGCCAGAGCAAAAAAATGGCTTTTCAATGAACGGTTTTAGCTCTTTGCCAGCAGCTGGCCTGGCCATATAAAAACCAGCCAGGCTGGCTGAATACCAGCTGGTTGGCAACCTTGCTGAGATTGCATCATGTGAGTATGTATTATTGCGTACTTTCATGTTTTTCTCAGTGTTCCAACTGTCTTTTACATTGACATGATGGTCATTTTGTTATTCTAGGTTATTAAATAGACACTGCTTTGGGTGAATGTCTTCATAAAGACAATTAATAAAATCTAATAAATAAATAAATATGTAAAGCAAGGTTTTTGCATGTGTAAAGAACCATTTCTAAAATAATGTATCTGATATACGTTTTTTAAGTAGACATGCTCAGATGAGGATGTGACTATACTAGGAATGTGCATTCATTTCAAGCGACATGGCAAATACCAGCATTTCCTATTTCCCTTCATATCCAAATAGGACTCTGAAAAATCCAAAATTCATGTATATTACAGACTAGCCTCAAACCAGGAACCTTTGGGGGTTAAAGGCAGGTATATTTCAGAAGAGCCATCACATATCTGTGGGAATTGGCTCTAGCCAGACTGCTGTTAACTCTGTTGATGAGCTTCTTTCCTATTTCGTGTTTGGCCCAAAGTTTGCTTGGTATGGAGTTCTTTGCAAAACGCTAACTAGATATTTTGTGTTGTGCATCTATTGATTCCTGGTATAGAGATTTATTCCAAGATCTTTATTTTGCCATTTTCTTATGCCAGAAATTCTGTGAAATCATGTCTAAGTACCCTATCAAGGCATTTACCAAGTGGAAGTCACTAATCTGAGGTAACTCAATACTGCAGGCTAGTGACTCCCACAATAAAGGGAAGACATAGGGGTATGTTTACCAAAGAATGGTAAGGAAGCAAGTGTGCCGTTAACATGTGTTATTGGCACCTGTGAGCTCTTAATGCTGTGGAAAGGGCTGATAACACTGCATTAACATGCACAAACTCCTCCCTTAGTGTTAAGGGAAAAAGAGGTGGAGAGAGGGTATTAACGGGGAGGAGACTGGGTGGGGAAAGCATGTGCTCCCTTAACGCCAGCTGGTGTTACCTTGCGTTAGAGCTCCCTGCACTGGGAACCCTAATGCCATCAGGAAGCTCACGGTAAGGGATATTTTAGAGGGGAGAGAGCCTATTTTATTGTTATACTGTGCACCAGCCATTGTATGTCCCAAATTAGTGAGAGTAGAACTCCATTGGCACAACAGCATAGTGACCCAGTAATAAAGGGCACCATGTTGTTGGTGCAAAATTGACAAAGGAGGTGTCACGTGGGTGATGCAGTGGGGTGGGCAGGTCCACTAGGCAGACAAGGTGGCTGCCTAGGGAGAACATCTGTGATGACTGGTATGACTCTGTTGTGACACTAGCAGCACACATGTGTGTTTATGTTTATTTTATTTGATAAAAACCGCCTTTCTAAAATAACCAAGGCAGTGTACAATTTAAAACAATTCAATAAAAGAAGGCCAATGACCAGCGGAAAGGAAATGTACAATCTCTTAAAAGGACAGTAAGGAAAAGGAGAAAGACAGGACAAGACATAAGTAGGACAGACATCAAGAAGGGGAGAGGGATGGAAGAGGTAAGGCCACACAAAAGGAGAGGGAACATTGAACGCTAGGGAAAACAAGTGGGTCTTTAGGTTATGTTTAAATGTGGCGTACTGAGGTTCTAGGCGGAGGGAAGAAGGGAGGGCATTCCAGAGGGCAGGACCAGCGAAAAAAAAAGCAGAGGAACGGGTGGACTGCAAATGAGCACGGGAAGGGGAGGGTAGGGTGAGGCAATTAAGATGGAAAGAGCGAGGGGTGTGTCTGGGGGAGTGAAAGTAGAGGAGATCTGTTAGGTATTAGGGGGTGCTGGTGTGGAAGGCTTTATGGACCAGAATTAATAGTTTGAAAGTGGCACGGAAGGGAACAGGCAACCAGTGAAGATGAAATAATTGTGGGGTTATATGATCTCGGAGGGAGGTGTGTGTGATAAGACGTGCTGCCGTGTTTTGGATTCGTTGAAGGCGAGTTAGCTGATATTTAGGAAGACCGATGAATAATGAATTGGAAAAATCCACACAGGACATGACTAAAGATAACACCAGAGTGGTGAGGGCCGAGGGGGAAAGGAAGGGGCGAACCGAGCGAATTTGATGAAGAAAAAAGAAGGATGCATGCTGCTGCAGTCAGAAGAGAGTTGTGCCACTCCCACTGCCATCATGCTGCCATGTCAGCGTTGTGTGAGGGAGGGGGTGGCGTTGCAGAGCCTGCAGCCTGCTGCTGAAGAAATATGTGTCCTGGCACTGTTTTTCAGTGGGATGCCAAGCATGTCAGCAGCAGGTACAGCGGAACACATCCTACTCCATCTCTTCCGAGGTCCAAGGCAGCATCACCTGTGCCCACATCCCCCAGTGGAAGGGAACAGGTGCTGCCTCACTAGAGGGAGTGGGACACAGCAATGGGGTTCCATTACAATGGCCCGAAGGCTCCACACCAGTTTTGGTTTTATTTTAAATTATCTTCGCTATCACAGATGTGGCTCTGTAAGATGCAAGAGCCGCAGCTGGATAAAAGGAGAGGGTGAGACTGCAGGAGATCCAAGGCAGCAGCACCTGTGCCCACATCCCCCAGTGGAAGGGGCCAGGTGTGAACAGCTGCATGTGTGCTACCCTAAGAAGACCACCAGCAGCACTGAGGTGGTGGCTGGGCCATGCTTGCAGGGAGGGAGGGATTGGCCAGCATGCTGCCTACCACCATCTGTGGACTCAAGCACATGGCTAGTGTACCTACTGGATGGGATGGTCCTGGGAGCAGGATGTCCCCTACTTGCACATATTGATTGGATATGTGCATGTGGTGCTTAAAGAATCCACTGAGCCAGGAATATAATGCAATATGAGAACAGCCCATGTCAGAGTTAAAAATGAGCACCCTGCTCTATCTCCTGCCAAATGAGTACCAGAATCTGTATGTGCACTGGTGACTCCTCCATAAGTTAGTAATCAGTCGATCACTACCATCTGAGCCACATCTGAATCTACATTATCTCTTGTAGAAACATAGAAACATAGAAACATGATGACAGAAAAAGACCACAAGGCCCATCTAGTCTGTCCTTCCATAACAACTACAACAGTCCACTTTTTACCTTTTGTAAATATATGCAATATATGAGAGCAGTCCATGACTGGCCCACAAGCACACACCAGGCAATGGGTACATTGT
Organism: Ichthyophis bannanicus; assembly: GCA_033557465.1. Taxonomy (NCBI): domain Eukaryota; kingdom Metazoa; phylum Chordata; class Amphibia; order Gymnophiona; family Ichthyophiidae; genus Ichthyophis; species Ichthyophis bannanicus. The sequence goes on from CM066031.1 coordinate 926,358,093, forward strand.
TCGTTTTGATAAGACACCCCTGGGCTACAATGTGTGTGTTCTTGTGTCATGGACATCTGTAAGACATGCATGTCAGTTGAACCAGCAGCAAAGCAAGGCAGTGCAACATATAGACATCAAAAGATGCCCCTCTTATACACCTATCAAACATACCCTATCAGAAAAGTATGGCCCTGAGCCTGCAGACAGCTAAGCAGACCTAGGCACACCCCAAGTCATGCCCCCATGTACCCTGACAATGACCACCTATATACACATGGATTGATGAATCCACATGACTACTCTGGCTCCCAACACATGGTCAGTGTGTGTATGAGTGATGAGTCACAGGGTCAAGGCCAGCCTGTGGATCAAAAATGGTATGTCTAGGTATGTTAAATGTATCTTATCTTACTGTAACTGTAACATACTGTACAACTCTCCAAATTTCATCCAACATGCATCCTCATACTCAGCTGCCACACTGAGTAACTTCACAAGCTAAAGCTGGATGGCATAGCACTCTAAAAGCACTGGCATACTGAACAGGCATTGATAGTGCCAATTCTTTGTAGTGTGCTAATAATGCCTGCACACTAGCAGTTGTTGACAAGTGTGAAGCATGAAAGGAGGCTGAAGGGGCAGAGCATGTGTATGTGTGTCCCCAGAGGACTGTGAGCTGCAGCAACGCGGTATGTTTATGTGATGCACAAGCATAAGAACATAAGAACATAAGATATGCCATACTGGGTCAGACCAAGGTCCATCAAGCCCAGTATTCTGTTTCCAACAGTGGCCAATCTAGGTCATATGTACCTAGCAGTTTCCCCAAGGGACACAGGTTCCACAATGCTTGTATTGGTTCAAGCATTGATATCCTGGGTCCCTTCTTAATAATGGTTTATGGACCTTTCCTCCAGGAACTTGTCCAAACCTTTTTTAAACCCAGCTTCATTAACAGCCTTTACTACATCCTCTGGTAACAAATTCCAGAGTTTGATTACACGTTGAGTGAAAAAATATTTTCTTTTATTAGTCTTAAATAGTTTACCCTGTAGCTTCATTGCATGTCCCCTAGTCTTTCTATATTCTGATAAGGTTAACAATCGATCTACGTTTACCCATTCCACTCCGTTCATTAATTTATAGACTTCTATCATATCTCCCCTCAGCCGTCTCTTTTCCAGGTTAAAGAGCCCTAACCTTTTTAGCCTTTCTTCATAGGAGTATCCTTCCATCCACTTTACAATTTTGGTGGCTCTTCTCTGAACCTTTTCTAAAATCGCTATATCCTTTTTAAGATACGGCGACCAGAATTGCACACAATATTCAAGGTGCGGTCTCACCATGGAACGATATAGAGGCATTATAATATCTTTTGTTTTATTTTCCATTCCTTTCCTTATCATACCTAGCATTCTATTTGCTCTCTTGGCTGCTGCTGCACACTGGGCCGAGGGTTTTAACATGTTATCCACAATGACGCCTAAATCTTTTTCCTGGGTGGTAGTTCCTAATGTGGAACCTTGCATCGTGTAACCATAGTTTGGGTTGTTCTTCCCTAGGTGCATAACCTTGCACTTGTCCACATTAAATTTCATCTGCCATTTTGATGCCCAGTCTTCCAATTTATCAAGATCCTCTTGCAATTTTCCACAATCCTCTTGGGTTTTAACAACTTTAAATAGTTTTGTGTCATCTGCAAATTTGATAACCTCACTCGTTATTCCACTTTCCAGGTAATTTATGAATATGTCAAAAAGCAGCGGACCCAGCACAGATCCCTGGGGTACACCACTATTCACCTTTCTCCATTGGGAAAATTGGCCATTTAGCCCTACCCTCTGCTTTCTATCTTTTAACCAGTTCCTGATCCATAAGAGTACACTGCCTCCTATCCCATGACTAGTTTTGCCAAAAGTCTCTCATGAGGGACCTTGTCAAAGGCTTTCTGAAAGTCCAGATACACAATATCAACCGACTCACCTTTGTCCACCTGATTATTCACTCCTTCAAAAAAACATAACAGATTAGTAAGACAAGATCTTCCTTGTCTAAAGCCATGTTGGCTGTCTCCCATTAGGTCATGACTATTGTCATGAGGCTGGAGCTAGAGAAGAAACAGTGTTGAAAAAAACTCCTGATTTTCATGGAACTCAGAAAAGGCAGAGAGCGCAGTTCCAGCGCAGCTCAGCCAGAGGGCGAATGAACAATTACACAGTACCTGAAGCAACGTGCTCTAGCACTGATCACATTAGTAACAAGCACTTTCACCTGTCCTCAAACTCAGAACGTGCAACACAGAAATCCCTTTATAAAGGAAACCAGATGATCAGTGAGAGGAGGAGAGATTGAGGCAAGAGCAGAGACAAAGGCAAGAGCTGGGGAAGAAGGACCGGCAGCAGGACCAGTGAGAGAAGCCTGGAACAGGAAAGCTTCCAGGTGCAGCCAACTCAAGGAGACAGAATCCAAAAGAGGTATACTCAAAGGAATAAAGTCCAGAGAGGCCAAAGGTATTGGAACGGAGTCCAAAGCCAAGCAAACCAAAGAAGCAGCTTGCCTGATGAAAGCAGCTCTCCTATCCCAAGTAAGTCTCCTATGCTAAACCAGAAAGGCACAAGGAAAGGAGATTCCTTCTACAGTGATACTTATGCCAAGAAACATAGAGAGTGGAAATCCACGTCAGGTTTTCCTGGTAATACTGATTATAGAGCAGTGCACAGAACAGCTTGTCAGCCTGAGAAGCTACGTCACAAGCTGAGTCTTGGGTGTGGCAGCTTACAGAAGCCAAGGTATGAAAAGCCTTTCATTATAAGGGAAAGTTTAAGTGATGAAAACCTTATGCAAATAGATAAGCCTCAGAAAGTTAGAAGAAGTAAAGCTAGCTTTTTAAAAGCACTTCCCAACAGTGTGCTAAGGAAGTTGTATGAGAAACCGAAGAACCCCTGTGAGGAGTTAACAGATACTGAAGACAGTCATAGCATTGAAGATGGTAGTGACCCAGAATCAATGGACTTTGATTGTGAAACCAGTGTTCCCATTCCTCAGAGTGAACCAATGGAATGTAACTTTTGTTCAAGAACTAGCTTGATTGCCTTGCTAGATGTATAGAGAAAAGAGAACTCTGCATATGGTGAAGTTGATAACCATTTGTTTCCTGATGTTAATTTCTATTGATTGGAAAGAATCCTTAACCCAGATAAACAGTTAATTGTGAAGCCTACAACCCTTAACTGTTTATATAACGGTGGAACCTTTTTGTTAGAGGAAAGAATTACCTTCATTTTCTTTTGTGTCTTATTGAACCTAAGTGTTGACCGGGGAAGTAAAGCCTTATTACCCTACACTTTGGCGTAGATTGTTCTTTATAAGGAGTTCTGCACTACAAGGACCAGAATCCTCCTGGTCCTTCAGCTCAACCACTCCTTAAAATAAATTAAATGTCACCGGACGCCCTTATTTCCTATGCCAGTAGGGGCGCCTGGGGACATAATGGCGTAGTTGTTGGATGTTGGGACAACACCCTAAGACGCTAAAGAGAAAACCCGGAGTGGAGTCTGAGAAAACCCAGAGTGGAGTCTGAGAAAACCCGGAGTTGAGTCTGAGAAAACCCGGAGTGGAGTCTGAGAAAACCCGGACCGGAGTTGAAAACAAATCCGGATTGGATTTAACAAAATCCAGGACCAGGAAGACGAAACCAGGAGAGGAGCTCATCAATTGCTGTCAGCAGTCGTAGAAGGCTACGTCGAGGAGCTGCTGCAACCTCCTACTGGAAGCTCAAATCTACTCTGCTACCAGGTAAAAGGTAGAGGGGTAGACTGGTCTGGATACTGGTGAAAAAAAAAATAAAGTAAAGGGAGAAAAGGGCTAAGTGTTTGTAGTCCACAGTTGGTTTTGTTTTTCTTTCTCCTTTTTCCCTAGGTAAAGTCCATCACTATGGAGCAGAAGGAATTGCTGGAATGGATGATGATGCAATTTGAAAAGCAGAGGGAGCTTGCTGCTCAAACCCAGCAACAAGCTATACTAGCGCTGCAGGAGCAGCAGAAGCCCATTCTACAGCTGATGGAGGCTTGGGCCACCCAGCAACAGAAGATGTCAGGGGGAGCCTCCAGTCAACAGGAACAGGTTTCTGGACTGGGCAACTGGTCAGTAGGGCCAGGCGCCTTTGACTCTCTGAGCATAGGAAAACTATCAGCCACCGATGATATCGATGACTTTATTGACTCCTTTGAAAGGATAGCTAGTGCAATAAAGTGGCCAAAAGAGCAGTGGTCAATTAGGCTAGCCGCTTCTCTTACGGGGGAGGCGCTATCTGCCTATCGGGCGATGCCAACTGCATTAGCAGCAGATTATACCGAGGTGGTGAAAGCCATTCGGGAGCGCTTAGGCTTGTCCCCACTCGTATATAATCACCTGCTGCGGGCTGCTTACCTTAAGAAGGGTGAGACTCCAAAAGTATTAGGCCACAGGCTCAGGAGCTTAGCGGAAAGACCTGCTGGTAAAAATGTAGAACAGATTATGGATGAAATAGTCCTAGAACAGTTTATGCGTGCAGTGCCTAGTAATGTGCAGAGTTTCCTAATTCTACAAAATTGTAGCACCACTGCAGATGCCTTTACCTTAACGGAAAGATATTTGGAGCCAGATTTGGTTACCCAAAATTCAAAAGACATATCTGAGAAGGCAGTGGGTGCATACAAACAGTCCTTAGGAGCTCTGTCCCATTCTAAGCCACCCAATGTAAAATGTAATGATGCTTTATCAAAGAATGTTGATAAAAGATGTTTTGCTTGTGGAAAAACAGGTCATGTGAGAATTGAATGCCAAGCGCGCTGTCACGTGCACCACCTTGGCAGGGTAATAGACCAAGGTAGGTTGGACACAAAAATATATAAGGTTGAGTTTGGCAAGTGTTTCACAGGGCCCAGGGACTTTTAGCCTGGTAGCCTCCTTGTTACCAAATCTCAAAGAACACAAAGGTCAGAGTGGAGGGAAAACAAATGCATTTATTTCCCCTTCTTGCAAAGGTTCAAACGGTTGGGCAATAACATCAACACAAGTGTCCTTACTTCAGGTTAGAAGAAAAAGTAAAACATGAGTTTAAAGCAAAACTGTTATCTTCACAGAGTGGTGTACAAAAACAAACATTTTCTATCCACAAGTTATAGCTTATACGCTAGGCAAGGACTCCAGGCTTCCTGTCATGCAGTAATTACAGTCCATTTCTGTATCTGAAAGCTCTTTAGCAAATTCCACTTGCATCGGTTCCAATTCGGAAGCCTCTGAAACTGAGTCAGTAGTTTCTGGCAAATTGTAGTCAGGCTTCTTATATAACTTTTGTATGACCTCCCAATGCTCAGGGTTAAGCGTAGGGCGTCGGTCCTGTGCTCTCCTATACTGAGAACGCTCCTCCCTCTGCAAGGATTTTACATTAGCTTCATGCAAACCTTTCTCATTAAAAAGTCTCCTATTTGATAAACGTTTCTTGTACGTTGTATCATAGGCAGTTTTATATGGACAGTATTCCTCTGCTCCCTGTCCTCCCCATATACCAGCAGTCTGAAACCTGCTTCGAGTAAAATAAGGTTTACCTTTTATCTTTGGCTTTTCTACTCCAGGTGAGGGTTGAGGCCTGCCTCGGCTGGGATTCTGACTTGCCTGAGCAATAGGCCTTAGGTTCTCCAGCCGTCCTTCAGTTGGCTTCCTACTGCAGTCACAGCAATGCCTTCGCCTCTCTGGACGAAGAGCACTCACTCTTGATGGAGCTGTCTCTCCTTCTCCTCGGTTGCACCTCTCTTCACGCCACAGCGGCTGCTGCTGCCTTCTGCCAAACTCCTGTCCAAGGGCTACTGCTTCAGCCCTTCCTTTCCCAGAACTGGCCTTCTTCCTGCACCTCTCTTCCTTGAAGAGCACACCTTCTCCTCTCTCCTTATCTCTGAGGAGAACCCTTTCTCTTGGATCTGTCCATTCTGTCCGTCCTTCCGATTCTGCCTCTTCTGCTGGTCCTGCCTCTTCTCCTGGTCCTGCTTCTTCTGCTGGTCCTGCCTCTTCTGCTCTCCAGTCTTCCAGACTCTCTTTAAGAGGTACTCCTCTCTTCCTTGATTGGAGGCTGGCTGGCATTACCTCACGACCTATGGGGCGTGGTTCCTCAGTCTCTCGGAGGTCCCTCTTGCTCCCTCTATCTGGTTCCTCAAAATATTGCAGCTTGTGCCTGACTTTTTCTGTGTTTAAAACATTTTCTTCTGTTCCCAGAGGGTCTGCTGTGTGACAGCGCATAGCTCTCTTAGGAGAGAACCGAGAAGTGCCGTGTGAAGGTTTAATCTTGGATGTGTTGGTGCAAGGAGTTCCAACCAAGGCACTACTTGATTCCGGTGTGGATCAAACAATGATCTCTCGCAAGCTTTGGTCCTTAGTCAAAGAGCGAGCAGAGTCCGCGCCAGATCAACCAGAACGCCAAGTGTGTTCATGGCACGGCTACATTGTACCCTGTTTATAACCTAACTGTAAGAGGTTTGGGAACAACTAAAAAAATGTTGGTAGCTGTGGTACCCAGGCTACCACAAGACTTAGTCTTAGGTCGAGACTGGCCTCACTTTGAAAGAGGGTTAAAAGAAGGATTACGTCCCCATGAAGTTTTTGTCTCCACGCGTTCCCAGGCAGAAACTTTAGAAAAACCTTCTTGTTCCCATGATACAGATTTGGGAGACCTCCCTTCACATGATGACCTAATAGGGGAGCCCTCAACGAAAACAAAGAAGTCAACGGCAGAGAAACGTAAGGAGAAGCAATACCGCTCTCAAGGCCGGGCAGACTTAGAAGCAGGGAAGGGATTGCCCTGGATCCCAGCAGAGCTGGTGAAAAAATTCCCCTCGTTTATAAAAGAACAAAGGGATGACCCTGCGCTAAAACGTGCGTTTGAATACGCTCAGGAAAAAAGAAATACCTTTCCAAGGTTTATAAAAGAAGAGGAAATACTATACAGGGAGGCCATAAACCCCCGGACCCATGAAGTGCGGAAGCAATTAGTCGTTCCAAAGACCTTCAAGTCCGTGGTGTTAAGGTTGGCACACGACCAGCCAATAGGCGGTCACAAGGGAATACAGGGAACACTTGACCAAATACTGGCCAGATTTTATTGGCCAGGAGTGTTCAAGGAAACCTCGCGGTTCTGTGAATCTTGTGCCTCATGCCAGCGAGTGACATCCCTGCGTCCACCTGAGGTACCCCTACAGCCGATGCCAATAATCTCGGACCCTACACGAAGGCTGGCAGTCGACATAGTGGGACCTCTTATCAAAACTCCCAGAGGCTTCCAGTATATACTGGTTGTCATAGATCAAGCCACACGTTTCCCTTGGGCAATGCCCTTAAGGAATATATCCGCAAAAACCATCGCCAATGAACTCATAAAACTATTTTGCGAGATAGGATTTCCTCGGGAAGTGCTGTCAGACCGAGGGCGTAACTTCATGTCCCGATACCTAGCGCAGGTCTGGGACGCGTTTGGAATCCATCATCTGAAAACGTCAGCTTACCACCCACAGTGTAATGGATTGGTTGAACGAATGAACCAATCCATAAAAAGATGTTGCGTCGGTCATTAGATGGCGAAATGACTGAGTGGGATGTGATCCTCCCATTCATACTGTATGCCTGCAGAGAGAGGACGCAAAGTTCCTTGGGTACATCACCATACGAACTATTGTACGGGAGATCACCTAGAGGACGGCTGGACATTCTCCAGGAACAGTGGGTGGAGCCCATGGGAAATGAATGCGGCATTCCACAATTCTTGAAAAAATTAAGAACCCGTCTAAAACGGACTTCCAAGCTGGCTGAAGAGAAGTTGAAAGATAGTCAGCAGAAGCAGAAAAAATATTACGACAAAGGTACTGCGCCCAGACAACTTACTGTTGGTGACAGAGTAATAGTTTTAGTATCCGGGCCTACCCCAAAGTTTGAAGCCCAATGGAGGGGACCTTATACGATTGTCAAACCACTTAGTCCTACCTCTTATTTGGTAAGAGATACAAATGGTCGGGAACAGACATACCATATAAATGTCCTTAGACTTTGGCGTGAGAGACTGGCCTTATTTACGTCAGTCAAGAACGGATCTCAATACAGGATATGGCATCCACGTTGCCATAGCAAGGAGAATAGAGACAATCAGCCACCTTGTAAGGCAGTTGAAGAAGCTGCAATTACAAGCTGTAGTGAGGCTGAACACTCAGCTTGTAATATTTTAACTCGGGGGATATGTCATGAGGCTGGAGCTAGAGAAGAAACAGTGTTGAAAAAAACTACTGATTTTCATGGAACTCAGAAAAGGCAGAGAGCGCAGTTCCAGCGCAGCTCAGCCAGAGGGCGCATGAACAATTATACAGTACCTGAAGCAACGTGCTCTAGCACTGATCACATTAGTAACAAGCACTTTCACCTGTCCTCAAACTCAGAACGTGCAACCCAGAAATCCCTTTATAAAGGAAACCGATTTGATCAGTGAGAGGAGGAGAGATAGAGGCAAGAGCAGAGACGAAGGCAAGAGCTGGGGAAGAAGGATCGGCAGCAGGAGCAGTGAGAGAAGCCTGGAACAGGAAGGCTTCCATGTGCAGCCAACTCAAGGAGATAGATTCCAAAAGAGGTATACTCAAAGGGATAAAGTCCAGAGAGGCCAAAGGTATTGGAACGGAGTCCAAAGCCAAGCAAACCAAAGAAGCAGCTTGCCTGATGAAAGCAGCTCTCCTAGCCCAAGTAAGTCTCCTATGCTAAAACAGAAAGGCACAAGGAAAGGAGATTCCTTCTACAGTGATACTTATGCCAAGAAACATAGAGAGTGGAAATCCACATCAGGTTTTCCTGGTAATACTGATTATAGAGCAGTGCACAGAACAGCTTGTCAGCCTGTGAAGCTATGTCGCAAGCTGAGTCCTGGGTGTGGCAGCCTACAGAAGCCAAGGTATGAAAAGCCTTTCATTATAAGGGAAAGTTTAAGTGATGAAAACCTTATGCAAATAGAAAAGCCTCAGAAAGTTAGAAGAAGTAAAGCTAACTTTTTAAAAGCACTTCCCAACAGTGTGCTAAGGAAGTTGTATGAGAAACCAAAGAACCCCTCCTGGTCCTTCAGCTCAACCACTCCTTAAAATAAATTAAATGTCACCGGACGCCCTTATTTCCTACGCCAGTAGGGGCGCCTGGGGACATTATCTACATGCTGAGTAATTTTATTCTTTATGATGGTTTCTACCATTTTACCTGGTACTGATGTCAGGCTCACCGGTCTGTAGTTTCCCGGATCACCCCTGGAACCCTTTTTAAAAATTGGTGTTACATTGGCGATCCTCCAATCTTCAGGTATTAGAGATGATTTTAATGATCATAACATAATAACCCCACCCTAATGATCGTAACATAATAGCCCCACCCTAATACAATCCACAGTCTCTCTCCTTGTTCCAAGCATTCCTGCTAACTTTATGTAAATAGTTCGAGCATGTGATCTAGTTAATAGATTATATACTCCATGTAAATAGTTCTCCCATGTTATTCAAGTTGATACTCCTGTTATATGTAATACCAAACGGCCTGTTGTTCTGGTTTCTTTATGTTATCTGTAAACCGCGCTGATGTCAAAGAGTGCGGTATATAAGAAGTTGAAATAAATAAAAAATAAAATAAATAAATGATAGTTCACAGATTACTAATAGCAGGTCTTCAATCTCATATTTCAGTTCTTTCAACACCCTTGGATGTATACCATCCGGCTCAGATGATTTGCTACTCTTCAGTTTATCTAATAGTTGTAATACATCTTCCCGATGTATCGATATTACCTTCAATTCTTCCGCACCTTTAAATACCACTTCAGTCATGGGTAACATCCCTACATCTTCCTCAGTAAAGACTGAAGCAAAGAATTCATTCAGTCTCTCCGCTATCGCCTTGTCGCCTTGTCGCCTCTTAGTGCTCCTTTAACCCCTTAGGCGCGCTCCTTGGGGCCGCTCCGGAAGCGGAGGAAAAGGTTTTAACCTCACGTTGCACTTTTGTCTCCTCTCAGCCCTCACCTTCGCTACCACAAGTGGATTTGGACCTGCTGTTTCCTCACCCGTCTTCACCTCCTGCACTGTTTGCCAGTACTTACAGGTATTCAATTCCTCTTGTTCACTTACTCTACTTACGTCTTCTGCCCCCTCTTTTGTCCCCTTTTCCATGGCATATATACCGGTCCACTGGGGTTACCGCCCACCCAGGGCCCCTCGCTATCGTTCACGTTGCTATCTCAATCTTCGACCCTGCGTTCTCTCCACCTCCACCTCTTTGCAAACCCTTGCCACCTCTGCTTCCTCTCTCATGCCGCTCACAGTTGGTCTTCTTAATTGCCGCTCAATGAGGTCCAAGTCCCTCCTTATCCAAGACCTCATCTCTCAGGCATTCTTTGACCTTACCCTCCTCACTGAAACGTGGTTGAGGGAAGGGGAGGACGCCCTTCTTGCTCGTTGCCTTCCTGCTGGCTTTTCAGCAGTTTCCGTTCCCCGCATTGACCGTTCAGGTGGCGGTGTGGCAGCCATCCTCGCCCCCTCTCTCCCCTTCACCCAGATCTCTTCCCCATCTCTCTCCTACCCCGCCCTTCTTCTCCATCTTCATACTTCTCCTCCAACTCATGTTCTTCTAGTCTATGCACCTCCTGCCCTCCATCCCGATCTCTGGGACTCTCTTCTTTGCTCTCTCTCAGATCTTTCCCTGCTTTTTCCTCACCTCCTTATCGCGGGAGACTTCAATCTTCACCTGGACTCCCCTTCATCCCCTAGGGATCACGCCTTCCTCGCCCTCATTCAGGACCTGTCTTTCCACCAGCATGTCCCCTTCCCCACTCACTCTGCTGGTCACACCCTTGATCTCTTTCTGACCCTCTCCTCCTCCACACTCTCACTTCACGATCTGTCTTCTCTTTCTCTCCCCTGGTCTGACCACCTTTGCCTAACGGTCTTTTGCTCCTACCCTCAAGCCTCGACTCTAGCCTCTTCCCCAGTATCTCCACCTGCTCCATGTCTCTCACGCTCCATCACCCCCTCTACGACTCAGCGTTTTCCCCCAGCCGCAGAACTGCTCCCCTCCAATTTCTCTTCTTTATCTCCCAACACCCAGGCATCTGCTTGGTTCTCATCCCTTTCAACTGTCCTCAACCAAGTTGCCCCTCTTCGTCCACGCGTAACTTCTCGCCGCCCATCACACCCCTGGTATCATCCCGGTCTTCTCTTACTCCGGTCTCAGCTCCGAAGAGCCGAAAGGCGTTGGCGCAAATCCCCCTCCTCATCCACCTTGTCCTTTTTTAAAGCTCAGCACTCTTATTACCGTTCTCAGGTCCACCTTGCCAAATCCACTTACTTTTCCACTGCCATCGCCAATGCCCCCAACCAGACCCGTCACCTTTACGCTACACTATGTTTCCTCACCTCCCTACATCCCTATTCCACCACTGTCTCTTCTCACCCTGTCCCTGCCCCCTCTCTTCTAGCCTCAGCCTTCAGCAATAAAATTGCCACCCTGAGGTCCTCTCTGCCCTCCCATCCTTCACCTATTCCTTCCCCCCCCAGTTGCTTCCCCTCCCCCCACTTCCCTGCTGTCCCATACCTGGTCCTCCTTCTCTCTGACCACCACCAGTGAGCTCCACCACCTCATTTCCTCTTCAAACAAAACCTTCTGTTCCCTTGACCCTATCCCTTCTGCCTGGCTGCTTACCCCTTCTCTATCCCTCCTTCCCTACCTTCAAACTATGCTGAACTCTATTCTTTCCACAGGAACCTTTCCCTCTCCTTGGAAGCACGCTCTGATCCGTCTGATTCTCAAGAAACCTTCTCTTGACCCCCTAGACCCCAACAACTATCGCCCAGTTTCCAACCTTTCATTCCTTTCCAAGCTCCTTGAGAAAATCGTCTTTGCCCAATTATCTCACCATCTGGACTCTATCAATCTCCTTCACCCTCGTCAATCAGACTTTCGCACCGGGCACAGTGTTGAAACCATTCTTCTCGCCTTCACTAACTCCCTGCACGTGGCTCACGATCGTGCTGACATCTCGGTGGCGGTGGCTCTAGACCTTTCAGCCGATTTTGACCTGGTCGATCACTCCCTTCTCCTCTCTCGACTTTGCGATGCTGGTCTCTGTAGCACTGTTTTTCGGTGGTTTCACTCCTTCCTCTCTTCTCGGTCTGGCACTGTTCTCTCATCTTCTCCATCCGTCACTTCCTCTGACTCCTTTCCCCTATCCTGTGGGGTTCCCCAGGGTTCTGTTCTGGCCCTCTGCTCTTTAATCTCTTCTTAACCCCTCTCACACTGTTAATTCAACAATTCGGTATCTCGGCATTCTATTATGCGGATGATATTCTTCTACTATACCACACCTCCCCTCTGTGTCCCGATCTTGCCCCACTTGACTCCTGTCTTGCTGCTATCTCCAATTGGATGACCCAAAATTGCTTACACCTCAATCTATCAAAAACCACTGCTACCTGGTTCCCTCATGGTCACCCTTCTCCATCACTGGCACCTTCCTTCCCAGGTACCTCTATCACTCTAGTTTCCACCTTTCGGTATCTTGGGGTGCTATTCGACTCTGATCTTTCTTTTTCTGCCCACGTCTCACATGTCTCAAAGACTTCCTTCTTTTATCTTCGTCAGATTCGTGCAATCCGCCCCTTCCTCTCTCCCTCTGCTCTTGCTACCCTCCTGCTATCTTTGGTCATCTCCCGGATTGATTTCTCCAATTCTGTTCTCTCAGGCATCACCAAGTTCCAGTTGACATGCTTGAAAAGAATCCAGAACACCGCTGCCCGACTTGTGTCCCACTCCTCCCCTAGAGACCATGTCACTCCCCTTCTGCTTCGTCTTCACTGGCTTCCCATACCCTTTTGTATCCAATTCAAACTTCTCACACTCGTTCATAAGGCCCTTCATACCACCACCCCGCAATACCTTGCCGATCTCATCCACTTTCATACCCCTCGGCACACCCCTCGGTCCTTCCACCTCAATCGCCTTGCACTACCCCCTCCGTCACAGGCCCACCTTCATTCCACCCGCTCCTCAGCCTTCTTTTTTGTAGGTCCCGCCCTCTGGAACTCCCTCCCCGCTACCCTCCGTCTTGAACCACATCACCCCACTTTCAAACACACTTTAAAGACCCACTTATTTACCCTTGCCTTCAACCTTCCCTCTTCCCAGCCTTAACCTCTCCCCTGTGTCTGCTACTCTTTCCCTGTCCTCTTTTCTCTGTCCTATTATTGAGTTGTAACTTCTTTTCCTTTTCTAGTCCCGAGCCTTGCTGTATTGTTGTTTTTTTCTCATTGTAAACCGCTCTGTTTACCCTGAAGGGCGGTTAAGTAAATAATAAACATAAACATATCATCTAATGGACCAACTGACTCTCTCACAGGTTTTTTGCTACGAACATACTTGAAAAGGTCTTTACTTCGCGTTTTTGCTTCCGCAGCAAGCTTCTTCTCAAATTCTCCCTTTGCCTGCCTTATCAATGCCTTGCATTTGACTTGCCAGTGCTTGTGCTGTTTCCGGGTTTTGTCGTTTGGCTCTTTTTTCCATTTCCTGAAAGATGCTTTTTTGGCAACAACAGCCTCTCTGACCTCACCTTTAAACCATTCTGGCAGTTTTTTGGACTTCCTTCCACTTTTCTTAAAGCGTGGAATACAGCTGGTCTGGGCTTCCAAGATAGTATTTTTCAACAACAGCCAAGCCTGATGTACGTTTTTAACCTTTGCAACTGCTCCTTTTAGTTTTTTCTTAACTGTTTTCCTCATTTTATCATAATCTCCCTTTCGAAAGTTAAAAGGTAGTACTGTGGATTTCCTTACTATCCCTCCTCCACTAATTAAATCAAAGGCGATCATGCTATGATCACTATTGCCAAGTGGCCCCAACAACCTTATCTCTTGCACTAGATCTGGTGTTCCACTAAGGACTAGGTCTAATATGGCTTCCCCTCTGGTCGGTTCATGAACAAGCTGCTCCAAGAAGCAGTCATTTATTTCATCTAGGAACTTTATCTCCCTAGCATGTCCTGACGTGACACTGACCCAGCATAATCTTTGTGCATACATCATGGTGCAAGTCAGCTATTCAGCAACTCCATATACACTGTGAGCTGCATGTGCAAGCTGCTATGCCTTGATGTGCTCTTGGGGGTGTTCACTACATCTGCAGTGTGGGTGAGTGCATGTGGTGCAGTGTGAGTGAGTGCATGTGGTGCAGTGTGGGTGAGTGCATGTGGTGCAGTGTGAGTGAGTGCATGTGGTGCAGTGTGGGTGAGTGCATGTGGTGCAGTGTGAGTGAGTGCATGTGGTGCAGTGTGGGTGAGTGCATGTGGTGCAGTGTGAGTGAGTGCATGTGGTGCAGTGTGGGTGAGTGCATGTGGTGCAGTGTGAGTGAGTGCATGTGGTGCAGTGTGGGTGAGTGCATGTGGTGCAGTGTGAGTGAGTGCATGTGGTGCAGTGTGAGTGAGTGCATGTGGTGCAGTGTGGGTGAGTGCATGTGGTGCAGTGTGAGTGAGTGCATGTGGTGCAGTGTGGGTGAGTGCATGTGGTGCAGTGTGAGTGAGTGCATGTGGTGCAGTGTGGGTGAGTGCATGTGGTGCAGTGTGAGTGAGTGCATGTGGTGCAGTGTGGGTGAGTGCATGTGGTGCAGTGTGAGTGAGTGCATGTGGTGCAGTGTGGTTGAGTGCATGTGGTGCAGTGTGAGTGAGTGCATGTGCTGCACTGGCCAGTTTGGCAGGGTCCATGACTAAGGACATAACATTATGTGGGTGTACAAGGATGGCACTATGTACAATGCTCACTGTCACAATTTGTGTAGGGGAACACAGTATTTGGGGATGTGTCAGACGTAGGTTACTGTGGGTCAACATGCACTCACAGCCTGTCTTCACCCCAATTCAATCAGTGCCACAAATTTCATAAGCTGTGCCCTGGTTCAGATTGAAAGGGTACATAATGAGGAGTAGAGGATTGTGAGTATTTCGAGAAACAGAGTGGTTTGCACAGGATGTTTATCAGTTGGAGGTAGGTCAATGGCTGAGCCATCATAGTGTCGGTCTGCCACTGCCATGCCCTGTATTCAGACATCATTTCATACTGAGAGTCCACTCTTACTCTGACCGAGCTGTGACCATGTCACGGCTATGTATCCACATTGTGCTATATAGTGCCAAGCTGAGGTGATGTGGGTGCTGATTCTCTCCAGACAGTCCAATCACTCCTCAAACTGCTAGGTGTCTATGTTCTGTGTGTCAAGCCAGGGGATACATGGCCACTCTGTGCACATGTGGTGTGTGATGACTAGCAGTCTGGGCACAGTCAATATATGACAGGCTGACATGGGCCAGTGTTGGCCAACACGTGAAAACTGACTGTGCTTGCTGTAGTTGATTGAAATTCTCTAAATGTGTGGCCACCGGCTGTTCCTGGGCTTATAACTATGGTCTAAGCATGCCTATCTGTTTGGTGTCAGCACCCCCGACCCAACAACAATCAGTGCATCTTGGCTCCTTACAAAAGCTAGTGCAATCTTAGGGAATGACATGAGAAGTTATAAGATTGTCCCTGACCAACAGGAGCAGGACACTAGGCTCAGTTGGGACAGGCCACTCCAGCCTGCTGCAAATATGCAGAATACAAAGTGACAAGCATCCTATACTGCAGACAATACCTGCAGCATGCAAGCAGTATCCTGTTAGTGAACAAAAAGCAGGCCCTTTTGCCCTTACTGCCAGAATGCCTACTACCCACCCTGAGCCTTATAAGGCACCTTTACCTAAGGTGCCCTATAAGGTGCCTTAACCTAAGGTGCCCTATAAGGTGCCTTATAAGGCGCCTTAGCCTAAGGTGCCCCATAAAGTGCCTTATAAAGTGCCTTATAAGGCACCCTATAAGGCACACTAGGTTAAGGCACCTTAGGATAAGGTGCCCTAACAATGTTACGGTGCCCTAAGGACAGTAAGCTGCCCTAAGGGCTGCAAGGTGAGTCAAGCTGACATGCATGAACTGTAAGGCATAAAAACAGATGTAACCCCAACACTGGATAAGCACCGAGGAAAGGCAATGAACAAGTGATTGAGGGAAGGAGAGCGGGGAGCTGATGGAGCTGCCATATCTGCGGGCATCCTATGTGGCTGCCAGTAAGGTGGACAGACATGTTGGAGGCAGATGTACCGATGCACAGGGTGTTGGCAATGTAAAGTACTGCAATGAGAGGAGGCAAACTGTGGTGAGGGTATTATGGGCTGGCAGCACGGATCCGCAAAGATATGATTGTTACAGGCATGAAAGCTATTTGAGTAGGACAGGCATAAAAAGAGGAAACAAAGAGGAACTGAACCCATGACCACTGCATAGAGAATCACTGTACTAACCAGTAGGCTATACCTCTATGGCTTGTGTCATAGCAACAGCTGGATACTGAAAGACTGCAGGTCACTGCACAAACTGCCTGCTATGTGTGCCAGGATAGGGTACCCCACCAGTACCCATGATGCACTGCACATGCAGAACAGCAGTCTACAGCTGATCACCAAATGGAGTATGCACCTCTCCAATACCTCAGCTTGGTAAGAAGAACTGACAGTGCATGATACTGGCACAGAGTAGCTACAGACCATGCCATTGTGCAGGTTCTGTGTTCACCCTGAGGGTTAGGATGGGCGCCCAGCACCAGGTCTGCAGTACATGTGGTGTTAGAGATAGGTCCTACAGTGCATCCCCATCACTACCAGTGGGTGACAAATGTTCCTTGTATTGCAACCTAAAGTAAATCCATGTCTATCTATTCCCCAGTCACATCTGTCCCTATGGGATCAGAAGCCACCCAGATTAATGCATACCTGCTGTTATAGTGTGGCTGCCATGGTCACCTGTTAGCAGGGCAGAAGGGTGACTAGACTTGCATGAGGTTTATGTTGCACTGCCTAATATACTTCCCTCTCTGGATCAAAGTGGTATACACCATACACCCCAAAGGTCCCACAAGCAACCTTTTCTTACATGAGGCAATGGAGGGACAGGTGGCTCAGCCATGAAGAATGGCCTTAAGACCAGCAATGTCCGTCTTGCTGGCAAAAGTCAGCCCTCCAGGGTTGTTGGGCCAGAGCCATACCTGTGCCTAAGGCAGTGACAGACCAGCAGTAATGCTGGGAGTAGGCCTGGAAGACCTCAGCTGCCCCACAACAAGGTCTGCCATTCACCAGCAAAAGGCACAGTCAGACTGCACCTGCAGCGCCCTACAAGGTGTTCCAGCCATGCACAGACTAACTGAACACAGTCCACTAGCCAGTCCATAGTGCATGTTCATAAAGGAACCATGTGGACCCAGAATTGGGATATAGAGCACAGACACAAAGCAGGTATCACAGTGATTGTACCCCAGAACAGGAAACACACAGATATCACTAGAGACAAACAGTGTATAGCACTATGTGGGAACATAGTCATGCCATGGTCACTGCTCGGTCAGAGTGAGAGTGACCTCCCAGCATAACATTCTGTGGCCACCCTGTCCATGCAGGTGGTGGTTGGGCACCCCAATGCCCCAGCCATTGCCCTACAACCTGTGCAGAAGCATCCTACCCAGTCTGCCCTGTCTGGGCCATACCCACAATACCTTGCTCCTCATTACACACATTTGCAGGCTAACACTGGAAACAGTGTAAGCCAGGGGTGTCCAACCCTGTCCTGGACAACATTTTGGTGGTGGTGAGAAGCGAGGAGGAGGAATGTGACAAATTCTATCTACCCTTTTTGATGTCTAGGACATCTGCACCTTGCTCACTTACAAGCTTAAATGACAGAGGTGTAAGGCAGGGGTCTCTAAATCCAGTTCTGGAGGGCCACAAACCAGTCAGGTTGGCAGGATATCTCTAATGCATATATATCTCATGCATATTCATTAGGGCTATCCCAAAAACCTGCCAGGATTGCGGCCCTTCAGGACAGGGTTGGACACCCCTAGTGTAAGCATTGTGTGCCCAGTGAGGGGTAGGCAGCCACAAAACAATTGATAGACATACACACTCCTATTGCAGCATTGTGCTGAGATAGGGGTGGTTGGCAGCCATGCCCACCACACTGGTCCTGACCACAGTGCCAGCATTGCTAAGGTGTGCAGGAGCTAGTAGTAGTGCTCTAGTGATAACTGCATCTCCATGCTGGAGCCAACAGCCTGACTCTCCATGAAGCTTTGGATAGTGTACAAAAAAGTTGTACAAATTCAGACACAGGAATATCTAGACTCCTCCTACCCACTTGATGAGCACCAATATGGATTTAGACCTAGCCATGGAGTGGAAACACTCTTAACAGTTTTAACTGACGTGCTTCTGAGAGGGATTGACAATTCTAAACAAGCATTTATCCTATTATTTATTGATATATCAGCAGCATTTGATAGTGTACATCACACTATAATGCTTAACAACCTGAGACAAATAGGCATAAATTCCACGGTACACAAATGGTTCACCTCATATTTAGATAACAGAACGCAAAATGTAAGAATAGGCAATCAAACATCCACTATATATAAACAAGAAATTGGTCTCCCACAAGGCTCTGCCTTATCAGCCCTCCTATTTAATATATACATAAAACCGGTCTGCAATATTTTTAAAAAAAATTTGGAGTACACTATCATCTATATGCAGATGATATTATGATGTACATCCCATTCACGATCCCTAATTTACCGATACAACTTCTATCAGACTGCTTCAATGAAATCACAACTTGGCTAAATGCACAAAACCTCCACATAAATCATTCAAAAACTGAAGTACTAATTGTAACAAAAACCCAATCATATATTCCCCCAACCCACATAACAATACAAAACCATGAAATTAAAATAAAAAATGAAATAAGATACTTAGGTGTTATTCTAGACACACACCTTACAATGAATACCCACATCAGAAATACTATAAAGAAAATTTATTTCAAACTCAAAATTCTTAAACAACTATGCCCTCTAGTACACTTACAATACTTTATTAATATAATTCAGGCTACCATAACCCCTCACTTCGATTTTGCCAACCTAATTATATTAGGCACAACGAAACAAAATATTAAAAGAATCCAACTAGCACAAAACGCAGCTGCTAGGATCATAATGAAAGTAAACTCATTCCAACACATAACACCAATACTAGCATCCCTGCACTGGTTACCTATACAAAGCAGGATAATTTATAAAACAACAATAACTGCATTCAAAGCCTTAAATGACATGGCTCCAATCACTCTAAGTAAACTAATTAGCAAAGAATCACAAAAAGCTACTCACAGAAAAGGACAATCAAATAAACTAAGGACTCCTAATGATTTCATAAAAGCAAATAAATTAACTAATAACAGAGCCTTTTCACACGCAGCCCCAACCATTTGGAATTCCCTCCCAGAGGACCTACGAAAATTAACTGAGATCATGGAATTCCGTAAAAAACTGAAAACCTATTTTCCATGCACTACAACAACATAGATATTCCCCCGATCAACTCAGATAAAGACTAAAAAGATACCTGACTGTGTCAAATTAACTCCAACAACTTAAACAGATAATATACCAAGCTGAAAATGTACCGCGATTCAATCCTAAAGTGCCCACTAACTTGTAATTGTATATAGTTTATAATGTTTTGTTTTGTTTTGTTTTTTGTTTTGTATTAACATATGATGTTAGATGATATATTGTTTACTGCTTCATAATGTTCCATGTAAAACCAAGCTCCTGCTTTGTTGACTGTTGTTTATTGTAAACCGCAACTGATCTCTGGAAGATGCGGTATATAAATGATTGTTAAATAAATAAATAGTGGAGCCTGTGTGAGTTGGTGTTTGTACCCTGTTGGCTGCTGCTTTGGGGCTTGCACATTTTGATGTTGTATCTGCATTGTAGATACACAGCTGGGACCTGAACCTGTGACCCTCTGCTCCAGAACACACTGGCTGTGTGTACTGCACCACACTGTTGCCACAGAAGCATAGCAGTCCCTGGGGCTACCTCTACTTTTCATCAAACAGACCTTTTCTGTTGCACTGCACACCACGTACTGGAACAGGGCATGGCCTAGGTCCACTTCAGGCAGGTGCCACTGCCCCCTCCAGCACCAAACCCCCCCCCCCCCCCCGCCATGCTGACATGCCCATATGCTGTTGGTGCTGGTAGTGTGCAGTCCCAGGCCACCCACTGTGCAGGTAGGCGGGTGCCTAGGGTGAGGGGTCTGGGGCAAGGAGGCATACATGGACATCCACACATTCCCCCATCACCATCTGCCGATGTTATGTCCCTTCCACATGGGGAGAGATGGCTGGGGGGATGTCAGGTTGGTGCCCTAGCAACTCTTCGCTAGGGTGGACCAGGTAGATATAGGTAGATTGTTTTATGACAGAAGACTGTGGGCAGGCTAGGGCATGCAACTCAGGTATGGTGTACCCAGTTTGGAATACTGGATGTATATATGTTTCAGACAATGTGTGGTCACACCCTACAATGCCTTACTAGGGGCTGTAGTAAAGGGTGTTCATTTAGCTGGGTTTACGAACTGTTTGGGACGCATTCTGGGGAAGGTCTGTGGACCCTTGTTAGAGTGGACCCCAGATGTGCACTGATTGCCCTAGTTCAGGCATAGTGATACCTGTGTGACCTTTTGGGTACCTGATGGGTAAGTCCCCTGGATGGGACACTGTGGAACACTGACTACTGGGCATGTTTGACCTTGGTCAGCTGCTGTCTTGCTGATTTCCGGTTTCTGTGTTCCTATGTGCCACCTAGGCGATGGCCTACTCCACCCTGTGCCACAGCTGCCCCCTCTGCATGTCCCACCTGCAGCCCCCTATGCCCCATTTGCACCATCACCATAGTGGCCTTTCATACTTGGGCAATATGCTGTTGCTGCAAATGGAGCACTACTATCACTTTTCTTGGGCTCCCTGCCTGTGCTGTAAGTTGCTGACACTGAAATGGTTTCTCTCTCCTGCAAATGTGCATCTACCTCCAGGTTTTCACTGGCGGTACTGTCCTGGCGTTAATGTCGCAGCGTTAGTGTAGCAGGGGCCTCTGCATGCCCACTCCCCGCCCATTGACTCCTTCACTCCTCCCTCTCTCCGCCTTCTGGGACAGTTACCGCTGCCGGTAACGTTAACGCGCGTAGGGGCCATTTTTAACTTGTGTCAGTACAGTGCTGCGTACACCTTGTAGCGCTGTACAAATGATAAGTAGTAGTATTAATGCAAGTTATAGTCAAATAATGCAAGCTATTGCCCTTTAAGGCCTTTTAAGGGGCAAATAACATGTGTTATTCCTGTAATGCACTTTAGTAACTATCCCCCCCCCAAGTGGCAGTTTTAGAAGGGATAATATACATGTACTTTTCCTTTCTATTTGCTGCTATTTACACGCACAGCCACTGCAGCCACTTACGTGGACATTCTAGAATGTCCTTTAATTTTATTTTCTGGTGCATTAGGGGTGTTATGCTGAAAACAACTTTCATAAACTCCATAGATAAAGAAATGATGACCTGGATAAATGTGTATGGCTAGTAATTGTCTGCAGATGTAATTATAACAGCCTGCTATTGCCATAAACTCCATTCTCTTGATAATTTTGTTGGTATTAATTCCATTGTCTGTGGGTCATTTTCTAAAGTTTTTTTTTCAGATGCAAGAACCAATAAAGTGGTAGAATTACATGTAAAATCATTTCTGATTTCCAAATGCTTTAGTATGCAGTGCAGAAGGATTATAAAGCCTCTGTTTCAAAATATTCTCTGAATTGGTTAATGCATTTAAATCACCATTGCTTAGACAAGCCTACTTCCAGCTATGAAAAGGCTGATCTATAACATCTGAAAGATACGAACAGGTTTATTTTCCCCAGTTTCCAAGGTTCTTGATATGATTATCATTTTAATGGACATGGACATGAGATTTCTTTGCAAATATTAATTTGAGAATCTTCAGAGGTTTCAGAAGAGATGGTTCATTTTCTAGCCAGGTAAAATACTTCACTTCTCTGCAGGAAAAAAGTGAACAATTCCTTAACAATTCATGTATGTGAGGATTAATTCTAAAGCTTTAAATTTGACAGGCACAGGCTACCACCATCAACTAGAAGATTAGGTTCAGAGAAAGCTGTTGTTTAATATACATTTTCTAATGTTTTGAGTAAAAGTTTTCATGTTTCTAGTGATCATTTTAACAGGGCTTGTAAGCAGAATGAATAAAAGTCTACATAAAATATTCATTTTAATTAGTTAGTTCATCCTATTAGGGAGATTGGAAGGTTTAGCTGTGCTACAAGATCAGTTCTAGCCGACTGCACCAGAATTTTAAACTTGCCCTTCTACAAATTGGCAATGCCTGCTGAAATGTCAGATATCTACCTATTTTGTGGCCAGAAAAGAGAATGGCATGAAGAGCTATTTGGGAAGGCCAGCAATTAAATATATTTACTATTCATAGGAAGAACTAAAGCTGTTCAGGAAGCTGGGCAGAAGAGACATGGACTGAAAATGAAACTTTTCAGGCCCATGAAATTACTAACTGTGAAATGACTTAGATGCCTCTTTATTCTGTCAGCTTTATTTATGCAATCTCATGCACACAAAATTAAATCAAGTCCCTTATAGAGCAAGGAAGGAAGACCACAGTGAGCATGTGTGTCCTTCCATATCAGTATGACTTAAGGGCAACAACAGAACATGCCCTTTTCTGAAGGAAAGCAGAGAGCAGATGAAGCCTTTGAGGGTAAGTGAATATTACCTTCATGGCAAATTTGGGGTATGTTTTACTAAAGTGCATTATGCAGTTAATATACATTTCAGCACATGTTAACCGCTTCCTCAGGCCTGAAGAAATTGTTACAGTGCAGGCAGGACAATTACTATGCACTGAAATATGGGGTTGAGACAGAGAACAGACACTGAGAGATCGATTACGTACTGGCTGACCAACCCCTGTACAGCCGATTAGGGCGTACAGAGGTAGACCAAATTCTGATCCTGTGGGGGCTAGACGTGCCTGTGGGATCAGAACTAGGTCTATAGCCTGGATGTGCAGGCTGTTCCCCGATTCTGATCAGCCGCACACCCAGCCCACATACCCAGCTAACTCAGCCAGACTCCTAATAGAGCAGCAATGCCATGGTATCCCGTCGCCATGGCACCGCAGCTCCATTCAGGAGCTGTTATCCCCAGCTGACAGTGATACCATCCTTTCCCCGCAGCCCAACCCCTGATCTGGCCTCTCATGGCCAGGGTCAGGCTGTGGGGATCCCCCTGCACCCCTCACCTTCCGTCTCTGCCCGGCACCACGGTCCCCCAATGTCCAGGGAGACTTGGTCCACCTCCGAGGTGGAATAAGTCCTCCTGTCACCATGGCCAACCCTGGACATACAGGACCGACTTCAGAATCAGCCCTGTATGTCCAGGGTCGCTCTCCGCCCACTGCCCACCCTTGCTCCACCTCTGTCCTGCCCCCTCTTTCCCATGAACAGAGCTCCCTGTACAAATCGCCTGTTCATACGGGGAGCAATGTGCCCGGCAGGCTGCCCAGCCATTTAGCGGGTCTGGACGTCCAGATCGGACATTCAGACTCGCTAAAAGGAGGTCAGAATGACCTGACTGTATATTGTGGTTAGCATGAGAGCAGCAGACTGTGCTAATCACTAATGTGGCTTTTAGTACAAGTATACCTGCCGCTCTCTCAGTAGGTGGCAATAGGTGTACCCAAGTTAATTGCCAAGGGTTGGAACATGCGCTTAAGGAGGTTTGCCTGTGTGGTAACTATTAGGCACATGCTTGCCACACCCCTGACAATTATCACAGGGGCTTTGCACTTACCATTCATTACTTTTAGCGCTAAACACATGGTAGCTGCAAAATCCTATCACACTTTAATAGAAGGGCCCCTTAGAGACTCAAAGCCTGGGATAGAGGAGATCCCGTGGATTTATTTAGAAAAGTCTGTTTTTTATTTCTTTAAAAAACAAAACTAGGCTATAATCAGGTATGCTTTAAATTAATTTATGTTAGGGGGGCGGAGCCAGCGGCGATACAGGGTGGCTGCGTAGGAGAGGTTCTCCGGTGGCTTTTGTAGAATCCTGAGACTTTCCCTCTCCCCGAGACTCGGAAGTGTCGCTATTAAAGGTGTTTTAATACTTTGAAAGTGGTGGAATAATGTCCAGCAGCAAGCCGACGAAGTTGGATTTTACATCGAGTCAGACTGCTGGGACGAAATGGAGCAAGTCAGACCCGCTCTCCCCGCAAAAGATGGCGGCTGCGCGGGAGACAGATGAGACGATGAAGGAGGTCCTAGGGGAGATCCGGGCGGTAAAGGAGATGGTTGCGGCGAGTGGCGATGTGATGTCCCGAGTGCAAGCGGATCTGCAGGATCTGAGGGCGCAGATGGAGAGGCTGTCTAACCGCCTAGATAAAATGGATGCTACGCTAACAGTGCACGAGGGCCAAGTTGAGCAATGTCGGAAGGCCCAGAAGCGTATTGAACGAATGGAGGCGACCATTGAGGACCTAAGTAATCGCAGTAGACGTAACAACATCAGGATTATAGGGGTCCCAGAGGGGGCCAAAGGAACTGATCTGATAGCGTTTTTGACCCAAGCCATTCCAAAAATGCTGAGATTAAATCTGGTGGGACCGCTGGAAATCGAGAGAGCACACAGAGTGCCGGCGCACACAGGACCTCGCAAACAGCAGACAAGGCCAATCATTTGCTGTATCCTGCGGTTTCAGCATGTCTCGCAGATAATGGCTGCGGCGCGGGCAGCCTCGGCCGTAACGTTTGAGGGCCGCAACGTCTCCTTTTTTCCTGATTTTTGCAAGGCCACGATCGATAAAAGGAAGCAGTTTTTGGCTTTGAGGCCCCGATTGCAACATCTACAAGCAAAGTATGGGCTGTTCTACCCAGCGCGCTTCAAGATAACTCTGGACAATCGCACCCGAGCTTTCGAGGATCCAGCAGATGCAGCCCGGTTTGTAGAGGAGCAAGAAGCACTGGCGATGCAGTGACTGGGACGTTGGTAGTCCTATTATGGTTCCAGTGCGCTGCTCCCTGGCCTAGCTGGGATGATAAGGGGCCCCTAGGGGTGTTTTATTGGCTGGGCAGAAGGGGTGACCGGAGACAACTGTTTTTTCTGGTGGAAGGGGATTTACTGTATTGAGATGGTTGTTTTCACTGCATTGCTATAGATGATTATGTGCAGGGTAACTCTTGAGACTGGGGCATTGAAGGGGGTTGCGGGAGGGCCGGGTGAGGATTGCTAGAATTCTGATATGTTTAGCGGGTGACTGTGTGGGCGGGGGGCGGGTGTTACTATGTAATTATGATTCTGTTTTTGGCAACCTTGGGGGGAGAGGGAATTGTCTAGTTAGGCGCTTTCTATTGTTATCTGATAGTCACTGTGGCCTGAATGTCGCATGTTGGCTCACCCAAATTTTATTATCAGTCGTATAGAGGTGGTACACCAGTCGCCTTGCAAGCCCTTTGAAGTCAGCCCTGTATATAAGCCATCTTATGTTTGGGACATCCAGAGCGGGCCCGGGGTTAAGTTTTTTTTTCCTATGAACAAATGGCCCCTTTAAAGGTGCTGTCCTTAAATGTCAAAGGCATTATTCATCCGGCTAAGCGTAAGAAGATTTTAGTGTACGCCCAGAAGCAGAGGGCCGATATTGTAATGCTACAGGAGACGCACCTAGTCACTAAAGAGACTTTGAAATTGGAACAAGGGAAGTTTGTTCTTGCGGCACATGCCCCTGCTCTGGGAAAGAAGAACGGAGTGGCAATTCTAGTTCGGAAGACTATTAGAGCCCTTTTACAAAAGACTAGAATGGATCCAGAGGGAAGATGGGCGAGTGTACAGCTCGACCTGGATGGGAAGAGGTTGGGGCTAGTGAATATTTATGCTCCTAACTGTGACAGTCCCAATTTTTTCCAAAACCTGGCAAATGTGATCCATGAGTATGTCGGGATCCCTATTATACTGGGAGGAGACTTCAACCTGGTCATGGATCATTTAATTGACTGCAAGCCTGTTAGAGGTAGTCGGAAATGAAGAGCTCTGGAGGTGCTGATGTCGGTTATGTCTGAGTTTGGTCTGGTGGATATCTGGAGACTTCTTCACCCAACCGAAAGGGATTATACTTTTTATTCCCACCCTCACGGTTCCTTCTCGAGAATTGATTTTTTTCCTAGTTTCTCGAATGTTAGTTCAGAGGATAATGGATGCAGCGATATTAAGTACGCATATTTCTGACCATGCCGCCATAATCCTGGATGTGGAGCTATTGCAGGCCGAAGAGAGGAGTAATGGGTGGTTTTTCCCCAGAGCTCTGTTGGCGGATGATACCTTTAAGATGTATGTGAAGCAGGCTATTAAAGAATATTTTGAGGTTAATGACCCAGCAGAAACATCAATATGGGCATGGTGGGAAGCATTCAAGGCTTCAATGAGGGCCAAGATTACTAGTTTTTCCATCGCTGCCAGACGGCAGGAGAAGGCCAAGATCTCAGCTCTGGACCAGCAGATCCGAGCGGGGGAAAGACTGTTGCAGAAACAAGCGAATGCTCAAGTCTTACTGCATCTCCAGAAGCTGCGTTTCCAGTACAACTCCATGTTAAGCAGGGAGGTGGCACAGTCTGATTTTGAGACCCAAGCAAGATATTATACTGAAATGAATAAATCAGGGAAATTGTTGGCCACGAAACTAAAACCCAGATATGGTAAATCCCACATTGCAGTTATTGAGGAGGCTAATGGAGCTGTTGTGAAGGATAATATGAGCATTGTGGAATCCTTTCGAAAGTTTTATGAGTGTCTGTATTCGTCCGAAATACAGTGGAATGAGGAAGATGTGGAGCGCTTCCTGGAGCAGATAGAGCATCCCAGTTTGGGATTGGAGCATCAAGAGGCTTTGGAAAGAGATTTGGTGAGTGATGAGGTGTGGGAGGCCTTGCGGAGAATGCAGACGGGTAAAGCCGCAGGGCCAGACAGTCTCCCGGTGGAATTTTACCAGACCTTTGTAAAGGATTTATTACCACACATGTTGCTGTACTATCAACGGTTGCAAGAAGCCGATAATGGCACAGGAACCTTTGCTGTAGCTACTATCGTGGTCTTGGAAAAGCCCGGGAAAGATCCAAAGTTGGTGGGCAATTACAGGCCCATTTCCTTGCTTAACGCGGACTACAAAATCTACTCATCAATATTGGCGAGCCGCGTCAACGCAGTCTTGCACCTGCTTATACATCCGAATCAATGCGGCTTCGTTAGTGGACGATCGACTGCGGACAACGCGCGGCTTCTTTGTAATGTCTTCAAGGTTGCGGAAGGGCTGAACTTGCCTTTGATAGGCCTATCGTTGGACGCCGAAAAGGCATTTGACAGATTGGAGTGGCCCTTCCTATTTCGAGTACTGGAGTGGTTTGGATTCCCTGTTCAGTTTATCCGTATGGTCCGGGTGTTGTATGCCAACCCAGCTGCGCGGATACTTGCAAATCAAGTGCTCTTTAACTCCTTTCCTCTTTACAGAGGCACCAGGCAAGGCTGTCCACTATCTCCCCTGCTGTTTAACCTAGCCTTGGAGCCCTTAGCATTACTGGTGAGGCAGTCTGTGGAGGTTAAGGGAATCGTGCTTCGAGACCTTCACATCAAACTCTCGGCTTACGCTGATGACCTGGTATTTTTTCTTCAACCAGCATCAATTCAGCCTCTTCTGCAGCTGATTGAAAATTACTCCCGGTTTGCTGGCTATCGTGTGAACTGGGCAAAATCGATGGCCTTCCCTCTGAGCAGATATGCCACAGCAGACATGGTACAGCAATTTGCTTTCCGATGGGAATCCTCGCCGATAAAGTATCTGGGTGTCCAGTTTGGGGCCCCTTTGGATGAAACAATTAGACTCAATGCAGAAAAGATTAAGGAGATTGCCCGGACTTTCGCATTGCAGTGGTCTCCGCTCCGTCTGATATGGTGGGGAAGAATGGAGTCCATCAAGATGACATTAATGCCTAAGATAAATTATATCCTGGGAATGGTCCCGGTGCTGTTTCCGGGTGCAGTATATAAGGAGGTAGAACGCATTCTCGTCTCCTTTTTGTGGAATGGGAAAACTCCCAGGATTGCCCTCAAGAAACTTAAAGCAAATAAGCTCGAAGGCGGTGTCCACTTCCCAGATTTCCTCTGGTATCATATGTCAGCTATCCTCAAGCAAGGTAGTTTGTGGTCCGCTGAGAAGTCCCTAGTTCAGCGGCCGGTATGGCTTGAACTTGAAGAACGTTTGGCTATGCCTCTCCCAGGGCATCTGCTGATGGGTATGATATGTCCTGATGAAGCTAAGGTGGGAAGAATCATTATTTCTACTCAGAGAGCTTTTCAGAGTCTTTTGCTGGTTGCGGGCAAAGGCAATTTTCTCTCAAGGCAGCTTCCGTTATGGCACAATCCCTTGTTGAAGATCAATAAGGCCTCCTTTGCCTGGGGAACGTGGCAGAGCAGAGGGGTTTGGACGGTAGGCCAGCTGATAGAAGAGGATGGCTGGAAGTCCTTTGGTTCGCTGCAGAAGGAGTTCGGGATCCCGTCCAAGTGTTATATCAATGGCTACAATTAAGGCACTGTTTGTGTAATGGGCAGAAAAAACCTTGTGATTACACCGAGGATTGGCAGCTGAAAGAAATAACAGAGATGGTGTCAGCCAAGAAAGGAGGCATGTCCAGGTTATATTCCGCCCTTCGATGTCATGGAACGGGGATGGTGAAAAGCCCACAGAAGGTGTGGGAGGAAGAGACTGGCTCCGACTTGTCTCAGCCCGTGTGGAATCGCTTCTGGGGCCCAATAGTTCGGGTCTCCAGATCTGCTGCGGTAACGCAGTCTATGTTTTTTTTCGCTCACAGGGCTTACATCACCCCGGTAAAGCTGTCAAGGTGGAACAAAGAAGCTTCCCCACAATGCTGGTCTTGCAAAAAGGATTTTGGCACCTTGAGACATATGGTCTTGGAGTGTCCATGCCTTCAAGACTACTGGACCCCGGTATGGCGTAGGATACAGCGGGTGTTCAACTTTTCTTCTCCTTTGACGTGGAGTATACTTGGACTCAGATCGCTGGCAGACATTCCTATGCTCCCTAAAAAGCAATTTTTTGGAGTGAACTTCATGTTGGCAATAGCGATAAAACTGATCTTAAGTAACTGGAAAGACTCAACAGCGCTATCCTGGCTGGCCTGGTGGAATCAAGTGTGCGTATATAGTAAATACGAGAAAGCTTATGACAAATTTTTCAGATCCAGGGGTGGGAAGTGTTCGGTGAATAAATGGGCTGCTTTGGATGACTTTGTGGGGTTGGTTGGTGGCGATTAACGACCCTTGAAGGGCTTGCAAGATGGCTGACTGGTGCGGTGTAGGGGTGTGGGTGACATATGGTTGTTAGTTGTTATTGTTAATGGAGGTTGTTTTTATGTTTTATGTGTATATGTTTGTTGTAAAATGCAAAATACAATAAATAAAAAAAAAAATAATAATTTATGTTAGATTTAGATAGGCCCTTATAATCTTATAAGTAAGCAGGAAGATAGCGGCCTTCTTTAGGAATTTTAAATTAATTTCTTTTATATTTAGGTAGATCCTTATAGCCTCAAAAGAAAACAGACAGATAGATGGTCTTGTCCCGGTGCAGGATGAACTTAATGCTAAATTCCAGCACCTACACCAATTCCTGCCCCACACACCACACACACCACACACTGTAAATATTCATTTGTATAAAGTTTAATATGTTTGCTTTAATACCTATAAATGGTATATTTACTGTTTAATGTTTAATGTAAATAGTAATGTTTAATGTAAATAGTTGATTTCTATTGTTCTATGTTCTATGTTCTATGTAAAATGTATACAAACTGTGTACATGACTGTTGACTTGTTATATGTAAACCGCCCTTGATCTCTGGAAGGGGCGGTATAAAAGAAATAGTTAAATAAATAAAAAATAAATAAATAAAAGTTTTAGGCATTTGGAAGTTGCTTAAAAAGAGAGGATGTTTTGCCATATTTTCAGTTGGAGGTCCTGAAAGATCTGATAGACTGTTAGGGCCAAGAGTCCTCTTAAGATATTAATGGATTGCACTGCGGGATGGATTTGAAATTTTGCTTATTTCGAGACTTCAGGTGAGGTTAGAGAGAGAGGGAGAAGTTTGGAGAGTTTCTGAGAGAACTTCTGATTGGAAGAATCTTTGGACTGCATTTCTGCCTTTGACTCCTGAGGTGGCCCTGCATCTGATGTTGTTTAAGCTTGGACACTGATTAACCCTTGAGGGGGAAAAAGATGGTGACCAAAAGTCCTAAGGTCACTGCCTCGACCCCTACTCAGCAGATTCTATATTCGCACTTACTTCCATCCTCGGGTTCCGCTCACTGGGCTTCGATTGTGGAGGCCTTTGCGGCAGCTTTCTGCTCTTCTCAGTGAGCACTCAGTGACCCCAGAGCAAGTGGCCCATAAGGAAATAGCACCTAGTCCTGAGGTGAGCTTCTCAGTGGGAAGCAGGGCCCTTGGTAATACCCCGGTAGGAGATATTCCCTCTACCAAAGGAGCTATGCCTGGAACTCCAGATGCAGATTCACCTCAGCAGGGGACACTGGAGAATGGGAACATGGAGACTTCATCTGTCATGCAAGTATCCCTTCAAACCATCTGGGAATTACTTTTAAGAATGGATGGTGCTATGAAACACTGTTCTACCGATATTAATGTATTGGTTACAACTGTTGCAGTTTGGGCCCAGAAACAAGATAACTATTAAAGAAATACAGGAAAAGATCAATAACATTGAATCTTGAGCTAAAGAATCTAAAGAGGCAATATCAAGCTGAATTAAAGATAAGATGATTATCCATCAGAAGACTGAGGTGTCTGACAATCAATCTCATCATTTCAATCTGCGGATTTTGAACTTCCCGAAGTTAGTGGAGCTTTCACCCCTTGACATCCTCAAGAAGTATTTAGTAGACATTTTGCATGTTCCTGAAACTAATTTGCCTCCATTCAAAAAAGTCTACTATCTGCGATGCAGGAGTTAGGGATGGTAGCATCTTCTAGGGATTTGGACATATTTGCTTTGTTGGAAATATCTGACTTGGTAGTTCAAGTGTGATTGACTTTGCTGGCTTCCTTTGTGTTTGAACAAGATCTAAACATGATTCTTTGCTTATTTTTTAAGCAAAGCAAAGAATGCTTCTTTGGTCAGAGAATTTGGATTATCCTGATGTAGCACGTATGACTCAAGAGCAGTGTAAACTGTTCTTGGCTATGAGGCGAATGTGTGTTGATTTAGAGGCTTCTCTTTTGTTACAATACCCATGTATATGCATTGTTAGTTACTTGAATGTGCATTATGTATTTTTTGAGCCTACCCAGCTCCATTCTTTCTTAGGTTTAAAAAAATGTATTTCAAAAGTAAATTAGAATAATTCACATGATACTTTCTCATCACTGTTAACAGGTCTCAGACTCACTTGGCACTCTTCTCAGGACATAAGTCCGACAGTTTGGTGCTGTGATTAACATCAACGACCCCAGTGTATTTTCAACAATTGTGATTTAAATTTATATGGTATAATAACTTAACTTAAAAGGCATCACTCTACGTGTTGCTCTACTGGTGAAACGGATCCCGACGCTCTAATCAGGCGCCATTGCGGCGTTTCAAAAAAGAACTTTCTTCAGGAGATCCTTCCCCATATTTTAGTGATGCTGCCCACGTCCTATAATCCAGAGCTCTCTCATACAATGGTAACTCCAAGCTCCAAAATATGGGGAAGGATCTCCTGAAGAAAGTTCTTCTTTGAAACGCCGCAATGGCGCCTGATTAGAGCATCGGGATCCATTTCACCAGTAGAGCAACACGTAGGGTGATGCCTTTTAAGTTAAGTTATTATACCATATAAATTTAAATCACAATTGTTGAAAATACACTGGGGTCATTGATGTTAATCACAGCACCAAACTGTCGGACTTATGTCCTGAGAAGAGTGCCAAGTGAGTCTGAGACCTGTTAACAGTGATGAGAAAGTATCATGTGAATTATTCTAATTTACTTTTGAGTTGCAATTGGATGTAATTTCTATAGCAGCACTTTAAGAACGCGTTCAAAAAAAGAGACCAAATTGGTTGTGATTAAAAAAATGTATAGCATCGATGCTTTCTACATGTCCTCAAGAAGTTATGGAACAAGTATGAGTGCCTGAGAATTTCTGTTTGGTCCTTTTTTCTACTGTGCCATTCTCTTTTGAAATTGTACCCAAATTAATTCACTCCTTCTCTTAACATTGTGATCTAATAGATGGCCTGAGTGTGTGTGGACTCAGTAAATTTTTCTTTCCTTATAAGAATACTTCATGCTATGTTTTTCTTTATCCTGTTATACTCAGCTCATATTTCTTGAACAAGAGTGCTTCTTCTTGTAATTTGCAAAATTTGATAAATTAAAAAAAAAAAAACTTGGACGTTGGTTAGTATATTGAGCTCACATGAATCCTGTAGTCAGTGAGATGGAATGGCATTTTCGGAGTCTGAGATGACTTGTTGGCCATGATCAGGTTGATGAGTCCTGAAAGTAGAAGGCATGCAGGATAGGCTCAGCAAATTCCAAGTTGACCTCATGTGGCTGTGAGACATTCAGGATAGATCTTGTCAGGGAGACTATAGTGGTCTGTAGGAGACTGTTATTGCTCTGGTAGGAGAAGGCTGATGCAGATTGTTTAGAGTATAGACTGGGCATGATGCATAGGCTGGATTCACACCTGCTGGAGCCCTAAGCAAGCTGAAAATGAGGTAGGGTCACTTTCTGGGAGGAAGAATGTTGTCTTGTGGACAGTGCTCACTTAGGGTTATGTTTACTAAACCGCCTTAATGTGCGCTCTGACACGTTATCGCATGATAAGGTACCTTATCGAGCAATAATGGCGCTTTATCGGGCGCAGAGGTACCTTAGCGCGCGATAACGCGCGCAGCGGCGCAAAAGAGCACTGAAGGCGGAGAAAGGCTCCCCAGGGGCAGAGAGAGAGGTCAATGGGCATAGAGTGTGAGGGGAGAGGCTCCCTGCACACTAATGCTGTGAAATTCGAGGCTGAAAACTAACGCCAGTGAAACCCTGGTGTTAGAGCTGATTTAAAGGGAAAAGAAACCATTTCCGTCAGCAATGTACAGCAGAACCAGGGAAACCTACAAAAAGTGTGATACATGTGCACGGAACAAAAGGGCAAATAAACAGTGAAAATGACCTGAACAAAATTGAAAAAAAACATAACCAAGCTGGGCAATAGTGATATTAATGGGAAACATCCCCCCCCCCCCCCCCCCGAGAAAGCTCCAAAAAACCCATATAAATTTTGGAAGGGTCTATGCTCCATCCCCATACAAGGTGAACGAGCCCACAGTGAAACTGCGCTGAGCAGGGTCTTCCCTCTCCATTGGGCAGGTTTCCTATGGCGTGCACATGTTCCACAACCGCAGGGCGGGCATGTAGGAACGGGCAACTGGACAGATGCTTGAAAAGGGGACACAGTGTGTGGCCCTCCAGGACTGGAGTTGGGAACCTCTGCCCTAGAGCAGCGGCCAACAGGGGCAGACACACACGCACCCACAGGCTCCATTATCCGAAGCCGCCTGGAGAGGCAGGATGTTGGGCCCTGCGTGCATCTCCCAATACTAGCACTTGCATACCTTAGCAATGCCACCCTAAACATGGGAAGACTGTACACACCTATCAAAAGGTTGCTATGTTAACTGGCAGATAGCATTTCCTACATTAAGCACAACTAGTTGATTGAGCTGCATCATAGCAACCTTTCTGATGTCTGTGGAGTGTGCCTCAGGTCTGGTGTCTGACAGAGTGACCCCAACAGTATTGCGTACCATAGCCATGCCTGCACTGTGCCCAGGACTGGTGTGGTGGCCAGAGCTTCCAAACAACATATAGTTGCACAATGCTGGCATAGGAGTGGGGAGTGTGTATCTGTCTATCCCAGGGGTGGGCAAACCTGGTCCTGGAGGGCCGCAGACCAGTCAGGTTTTCGGGATATCTCTAATGAATATGCATGAGATATATATGCATTAGAGATATCCTGCCAACCTGACTGGTTTGTGGCTCTCCAGAGCTGGATCTGGAGACCCCTGCCTTACACCTCTGTCATTTAAGATTGTGAGTGGACAAGGTGCAGATGTCCAAGACATCAAAAAGGTTAGATAGAATTTGTCACAGTCCTCCTCACTTCTCACCACCACCAAAAAATTGTCTATTAGACAACGTTTTGGTGGTGGTGAGAATCGAGGAGGAATGTGACACATTCTATATACCCTTTTGATGTCTAGGACATCTGTACCTTGCCCACTCACGATCTTAAATGACAGAGGTGTAAGGCAGGGGTCTCCAAATCCAGCCCTGGAGGGCCACAAACCAGTCAGGTTAGCAGGATATCTCTAATGCATATATATCTCATGCATGTTCATTAGGGATATCCCGAAAACCTGACTGGTCTGCGGCCCTCCAGGACCGGAGGTGCCCACCCCTGGTCTATCCAGTGTGTGGTGGCTGTTAACACCTTCCTCAGCCCACACTGCTAGCACTGTTGCCAGTATTGGCCTGCCAATGTGCATAATGAGGAGCAAGGTACTGCGGGAATAGCCTGGATAGGGTGGCTTGGCCTGGATTGATCTATACAGAGCATAGGGCAATGGCTCGGACATTGTAGTGCCCGGCCACCACCTGCTGTGGCCACAGCATGTCCTGCTGGGAGGTCACTCTCACCCTGACTGAGCAGTGACCATGGCATGGCTAGGTTCCCCCATAGTGCTATATAGTATTTCTCTCATGTGATATTTATGGGTTCTCTTTTAGGGCCCAATCACTGACTTATCTGTTTCGTGTGTATGCTGACATCCCAGTTCTGGGTACACACATCTCCTACAGGACCATGCACTATGGACTAACTAGCAGACTGTCTGCAGCTAGTATGTGTCTTGCTGGAGCACCTTTGTAGGGTGCAGTGGCTGGAAGCTTGCTGCTGGAGAATGTCAGAGAGTGGTAGGTGGCAGCTGAGCATTTCCAGGCCTACTGTCTGTTTGCTATTGCTTTGTGGATGTGTACAGCTCTGCATTGCCTGCCCTATAGGGTGTCTGTTTCCCAGCAAGACTGGGGTTGATGGTCCCCTCTACTGCCACCATTGCAGGGTGGTAGAATGTGGATCTATTGGTGGGTGATCCTGTTCCCCACCCTGAGCCCCAGAGGGTGGGTTGTGTGGTGGTACATGGCACCAACACAGGATATGCACTATTCTGGGTGCATCATAGCCCATAAGGGGCTAGACATGACTGAGAAATACAGAATGACACAGCTGTAACCTAGGTGTGTCTGCAGGAACTACCTATCACACACAGTATCACTGATGGGGACCTGCAGCATGGCGTATTTCAGCCATGAAAGGTGTTGTGGACCTGGTGCTGGGCGCCCCACCTCACCCTCAGCGTGGCACAGTACCCGCACAATGTGACAGTCTGTGGCTACTCTGTGCCAGTACAACACACGGTCAGTTCCCCCTACCAGGCCGAGGTGCTGTGGGGGTGCATACCCCATCTTGTGCCCATCTGTCGACTGCTGATTTGCATGTGCAGTGCATCATGGGTATGGGTGGGTTAACCCTATCCTGGTAACCACAGCAGACAGTTTGTGTGGTGATGTGCAGTCCTTCTGCAGCCAGCCAGGAGTTTGTTAGCAGGTATAGAGCTGTAGCCCACTGGTTACTTCACTGCCTGTGAAGACAGAGGTCATGGCTCAAACCCATGGTGGGGTTCTTTGATAGGGCTGTCTGAGGCATTGTCTATTTTTAAT
The DNA here is from genome assembly GCA_033557465.1 of Ichthyophis bannanicus. Classification (NCBI taxonomy): domain Eukaryota; kingdom Metazoa; phylum Chordata; class Amphibia; order Gymnophiona; family Ichthyophiidae; genus Ichthyophis; species Ichthyophis bannanicus. Next base: position 926,394,020 of record CM066031.1, read on the forward strand.
GTACATTAGTGCTGCCAGCAAAAACACCCTCAGAGTACTGTAACCTTAAGGTGCCCCATAAGGCACCTTATAGGGCGCCCTATAAGGCACCTTATAGGGCGCCCTATAAGGTGCCTTATAAGGTGTTCTATAGGGGACATTATAGGGTGCCTTGGCGGACAGTGCACTTTATAATGTGCCCTATGGAGTGCGTTATGGGGTGCCTTATGCGGCACCTTAGGTTACGTCACCATGAGGGTGTGTTTGCTGGCAGCACTAATTAAAATAAAAGTAAAATGCCTCAAAAAGCACTACTTAAATGTACAGGGTGATGACTCAGCCAGCCTTATGCATTAGGTACACTGGGGGATCAAACTCATGACCCCTGTACCAGGGGTCAGTGTATTAACCACTGCACTAAACCTCTACTTCTATGTTTGTATGTCTGCGCGCCTACTTAAGATTATCACGCTTTAACGTGCTTAGCAGCGTTTCACCCGATAATGTGCGCAGCGTGCATTATCGCGTGATAATCCCGTTTTGCTACGTTAAGACCGAAACGCCCACTCCTTTTATGGCATCCTGCACACTATCGCCGGGCACACGTTAAGACGGTTTAGTAAACATACCCCTTAGATGCCTTTTTTGACTGGAAGTGTGAAATCAGTGTTCCCCTTCATTATGTGTAGGGAGTTGTTCTGCTGTCCCTTCAACATGCCAAAAATACCTATCTAGAGTTGCTATTGGTTCCAGATTTTATCCTGCTGCACTTTTGGACTTATAGTGCTGCTTTTCAAACAGAATAAGAAAATGAGAACTACTAGTCTCTGCATGTAATGCAGCAAAACCAGAACTGGATCAATCTGTCCTGAAAATTACAAACCAGTTGACAACCCTAGTGGGTGAGACATTGTGTGGAAGAGACAAGAATAAGATCTTCCAGTGGCCAGCTTTGCTGGCCTGTATGGAAGGGGTTTGGGAGATGATGGGTCCATGCTAGTAATGTGGGATTGGAGGCAGAAATAGTATGTGCAATGTAAGTATAAGGTTAGTGTCTCTTCATTCTCTCACAGCTGTCCTCTTCATTAAACTTTCTCTTAATGAAGAGGGCAGCTGTGAGAGAATGATGGAAAAAAAGGTTAAATGGAAAACTTTTTTTTTGTTATATTTGGACATATGCTATCCTTTCACACCAGCACTTATTCCGGCAATTTGCTATGGTATTGTCAGTTTGTATTCTGACTATAATTAGTATTTTCATTCTTTGCATGTGTGGCTGTGTATAAAAAGGAAGCTGCTTGGGAACTCAAATTCCAGGATACCAAAATACTGCCTTCATCCATCCCACTCTTGCAAGTACTGTGACACCGTCTACCACCCACATACATCACAGTCCATACTTCTGGGTAGAATAATATAACATCCAATCACAAAATGCCAAACCCAACCCTGAACTAATTTCCTCACACTTTTACAACATTGTTCTTCACATACAAAATTATTTTTGTCAGACTCCACAGCCAACAGCCAATCCATACTGGAGTTCTTTTTATGTTAATTTTATCCAAAAAGGCTTTTTGAAATGATATATTTTAATTTTCTTTTTTAACTTACTCTTTAACACAGTACATTAAGATTACACCGGGAAGGTTTCCTCCTCCATACACAGATTGCAGCTCTATAATGATTGTATATTACTACTACTACTAGTACTGATCATTTGTAGAGCGTTACAAGGCGTACACAGCGCTGCACAGGCATATGTAAGAACATAAGAAATGCCATACTGGGTCAGACCGAGGTCCATCAAGCCCAGTATCCTGTTTCCAACAGTGGACAATCTAGGTCATACGTACCTAGCAGTTTCCCCAAAAGACACAGGTTCTGCAGTGCTTGTACTAGGTCAAGCATTGATATCCTGGGTCCCTTTTTAATAGTGGTTTATGGACCTTTCCTCCAGGAACTTGTCCAAACCTTTTTTAAACCCAGCTATACTAACAGCCCTTACTACTTCCTCCGGTAACAGATTCCAGAGTTTGATTACACGTTGAGTGAAGAAATATTTTCTCTTATTTGTCTTAAATAGTTTACCCTGTAGCTTCATTACATGTCCCCTAGTCCTTCTATATTCTGATAGCGTAAACAATTGATCCACGTTTATCCGTTCCACTCCATTCATTAATTTATAGACCTCTATCATATCTCCCCTCAGCCGTCTCTTTTCCAGGTTAAAGAGCCCTAACCTTTTTAGCCTCTCTTCATAGGAGTAGCCTTCCATCCCCTTCACCAATTTGGTGGCTCTTCTCTGTACTTTTTCTAATAACTCTATGTCCTTTTTAAGATACGGTGACCAGAATTGCACACAATATTCAAGGTGCGGTCGTACCATGGAGCGATACAGAGGCATTATAATATCCTTTGTTTTATTCTCCATCCCTTTCCTTATGATACCTAGCATTCTATTTGCTTTCTTGGCCGCCGCTGCACACTGGGCGGAGGGTTTTAACATGTTATCCACGATGACTCCTAAATCTTTTTCCTGGGTGGTGGTTTCTAATGTGGAGCCTTGCATCGTGTAACTATAGTGTGGGTTGTTCTTTCCTAGGTGCATAACTTTGCACTTGTCCACATTAAATTTCATCTGCCATTTGGATGCCCAGTCTTCCAATTTATCCAGATCCTCCTGCAGTTTTCCACAATCCTCTTGGGTTTTAACAACTTTAAACAGTTTTGTGTCATCTGCAAATTTGATAACCTCACTAGTTATTCCTTTTTCCAGGTCATTTATGAATATGTCAAAAAGTAGGGGACCCAGTACAGATCCCTGGGGTACTCCACTACCTTTTTCCATTGGGAATATTGGCCATTTAGCCCTACCCTCTGCTTTCTATCTTTTAACCAGTTCCCGATCTACAATAGTACACTGCCTCCTATCCCATGACTTTTTAGCTTTGCCAAAAGTCTCTGATGGGGGACCTTGTCAAAAGCTTTCTGAAAGTCCAGATACACTATATCAACCGACTCACCTTTGTCTACCTGTTTATGCACACCTTCAAGAAAACAGATCAGATTAGTAAGACAAGATATTCCTTGTCTAAAGCCATGTTGGCTGTCTCCCATTAGGCCATGGCTATCTACATGCTGTGTAATTTTGTTCTTTATGATGGTTTCTAACATTTTCCCTGGTACTGACGTCAGGCTCACCGGTCTGTAATTTCCCGGGTCACCCCTGGAACCCTTTTTAAAAATTGGTGTTACGTTGGCGACCCTCCAATCTTCAGGTATTACAGATGATTTTAATGAAAGTTCACAGATTACCAATAGCAGGTCTGCAATCTCATATTTCAGTTCTTTCAACACTCTGGGATGTATACCATCCGGTCCAGGTGATTTGTTACTATTCAGTTTATCAAATAGTTGTAATATATCTTCCCGGTGTAGCGATATTTCTCTCAATTCCTCTGCAGTATCACCTTTAAATACCACTTCAGTCTTGGGTAACATCCCTACATCTTCCTCAGTAAAGACCGAAGCAAAGAATTCATTCAGTCTCTCTGCTATAGCCTTGTCCCCTCTTACTGCCCCTTTTACCCCTCTATCATCTAATGGTCCAATTGACTCTCTCACAGGCCTTTTGCTACGAATGTACTTGAAAAAGTCTTTATTTCGTGTTTTTGCTTCCGTAGCAAGTTTCTTCTCAAATTCCCGCTTTGCCTGCCTTATCAATGCTTTGCATTTAACTTGCCAGTGCTTGTGTTGTTTCCAGTTTTCATCATTTGGCTCTTTTTTCCATGTCCTGAAGGTTGCTCTTTTGGCAGCAACAGCCTCTCTGACCTCACCTTTAAACCATGCTGGCAGTTTTTTGGACTTTCTTCCACTTTTCTTAATGCGTGGAATACAGCTGGTCTGGGCTTCGAGGATAGTATTTTTAAATAACACCCAAGCTTGCTGTAAGTCTTTAACCTTTGGAACCGCTCCTTTTAGTTTTTTCCGAACTATATTCCTCATTCTATCATAGTCTCCCTTTTGAAAGTTAAAAGGTAGTACTGTGGATTCCTTTACTATCTGTCCTCCACTGATTAAATCAAACATGATCATACTATGATCACTATTGCCAAGTGGTCCCAACACCCTTATTTCTTGCACCAGATCTGGCGTTCCACTAAGGACTAGGTCCAGTATGGCTTCCCCTCTGGTCGGTTCATGAATCAGCTGCTCCAAGAAGCAGTCATTTATTTCATCTAGAAACTTTATCTCTTTAGCTTGTCCTGCTGTGAGACTGTCCCAGTCGATACCGGGGTAATTGAAATCACCCATTATTACTACTCTGTTGTGGCTTTTGTTAGCTTCCTTGATTTCTTTGAGCATTTCATCATCCATTTGTTCATTCTGGCCAGGCGGTCGATAGTATACTCCCACTGCCATCACCTTCCCTTTCATAAATGGAATTTCAATCCATAGAGATTCTACAGCAAATTGTGTTCCCTGCAAAACTTTAATCCTTTCTGACTCAATGCCCTCTTTAACATAGAGCGCAACCCCTCCACCAAGACTGTCCCTGCTCATCAGAGCTTACAATCTAGTCAAGACAGACAAAACAGCAGCTGTGAACAAGGATACATCTAGTGGGAATGGTAAGGAAACACAATGGAGATTAGGTGGATCAGGATCCAAAAGCGACAATGAAGAGGCAAGTTTCAGCCTTGATTTGTAAAGGGTCAGAGAAGAAGTCTGACATCTGATAGTATTTATTTATTTAGACAGTTTTGTATACTGCCTTATCTTTCAATCAAAGTGGTCACAACACAAGTGGGGGATACATTTAATGTGCAGGGATATGAGATATGTACACTAATACTTACAGGGAACATGGGTAATGGAGGGTTAAGTAGCTTGCCCAAGACCACAAGGAGCATCTGTGGGACTAGAAACCCCAGTCCTTCCGGCCCAAGGTTGCTGTCTTCTAGTGGGATTTGAACCTCTGACCTTCTGGCCTAAAGTACCTTGCCCCAACCACTAGGCTACTCCTCCCTCACATGAGTATGCCCATGTCAGTTGTTCTATATTGTGGTAAGGAGGGTGCAGCCCAGCAAGGGAAAGCTGAAAAAAAGAAGGATTTTTCTTCTTTGCGGGGGATGGGCGCACAAAACCACATACTCCATAGTAGAAGCCCTGAAAGGAACCTAGGGGGCAGAGCTAAGGGTAAACCAATCACAGACCACAGGACAACCCTGCATAGGAGTAGGAGGTCCAAGTGGGAGGAGCTAGGAAGGGAGTTGCCCTGCTCAGCAGTTAACAGGGAAAAAACAAACACAAGAAGGAGAGCCAGTTTGAGTTTGGAAGGGGCTGTGAGCAGAAGGTCCAGGAGGAGTGCAAGAGCAAGCACAAGTGGCAGCTGCAGTTCAAGGCCTAGCCCAGGTTCGAGTCCAGTTCCCAGAAGGCACAGACAGGAAAGATCTGGGGCCAAGCTGGGGAGAACCTTTGCAGCCAAGGAGAGGAGCAAAAGGAGGAACCATTACAGAGGCAGCCAAGAAAGGTACGCAGGAAACAAGCATTGCCAGCAAGATAGTTCTTGCTCTGACTCAGAGGAGACTTTCATACCCCAGAAGGCTCAGCACAGCAAGAAGTATCTCACCAGGGATGTTAAACAGGAGAGACCCCCAAGAGACCGGCCTGGAGAAGGCAAGGCCAGGCAGTGGGAGAGACTGTTTAATCTTGTGGAGACTCTTAAGGAAAAGACACCAGAACACTTTCAGGAAGCACCCAGCTGTAGCTCAATTGAGAGCATGGAGGTAGGCCCTGAGGAAAGTGTTATTGAGTCTGAGATCTCTGAGATGGAATGTGAGCTATGCACTAAGATACACTAGTAATGTGAGCTAGAAACAGTGGAATATAAAAAGAGGCTGTTACAATTTAAAGACAGTTTCAGAAGCTGGAAGAGAGGAGTAAGCCTGAAGGAAAAGGGTTAAGAGTCTCTCCTAAGAACCTGAAACTGCAGAACCTCAGTGAAGGCCCAAACAGCTGAAACTGTTTGTGTGTGTGTGGCAACAGCAGGCTTGAAGCTGATAACCCATTCACTGTGTGAAGAGTTTTACAAATGCTTTTGTTTTATAATGTTAAGCAATTGCAGTGAGGAACAGAAACTGCTATGAGTTTATTCCAAGTTACAATGTTTTGGACATTTTGATTTCTGGAGAAGTATCCTGTATTTTCTTTTGTCTGGAAAAAAAGTTATGCTTGAAGAAATTCTATGTTCACCACTTACCAGCCTGGAAACCGAATAAAATTTCCTGTGCGCTTTAATAACCACTTGGCTCTTCCTTTCGGACACAACTACACAAAAATCCTAGAAGGGATATAAGATGGCCAGCCGTCCCTACTAGGCAGCCGCCTGGTAGGGGCGCGAGCGTCACAATATAGAGTTGCCAAGTTACCCAATTCCAGGAGTGAGATTTTTTGCCAGTTCTGGTTTTAAATGTGCCTTGCAATGCAGTATGGTATTTGTAGTCCCTGATTTTACCCATTGAAATCAGTGCTGCATTTCCCATAATGCATCAGGATGAGATTGTCAGAAATCCAGGACTGGCTTAAAATCTCAATCCTGGAACTGGGTAACTTGGCAACTCTCTCTATACAGGGAGAACCAAAAGGAAGATAAGATTCTGACCTGACAAGCCTTGCAGCAGAATCAGCACCTGGAGTTATAGTGTCTCTTTCGTTGAGCATTGGACGACACATAATCATTCCATACAGGATAGTAAGTTGAAGGTGATTCAGAAGATATGTCCCCCTTGAAGGGGCAGTGATGTAGAGAGTTTATTATTCTTTCGAGAGCAGGCATTGATCTTCCTCTTGGGGACACGGATCCCAGGAGGACGTATGCCATTGGTTGCATAATGCAAATCCTATGTATATGTGATAAAGCTCTTTTGACATTCTGGGCTCGGAGATGGCTCCACACATTCATTAAGAGCATAGAGGGTGGCACTAAGGGAGATATGTCCACTGATGTCAGAGAATCAGCTGAAAGGTATCCCCTGGAAGTAATAGAATTGACAGGGGCACTGGCCCTGTGACGCTCTGGAATGAATACTCGCCTTGGAAGAAATGCTTTTGATTTACATTTTCTAAGTAATGTTGGGCACAGGAATGAACTGCCTTGAAACAGAAGTATTAAAATATGTTTGTATGCAATAAACACTTTGGGGAATACATTATGTTGCTGGATTGCCAAGATATATGAAGACCTGATCTATTATAGACTAAAGCAGTGTGGAGGAGGAAAATTTCCCTGCATAACTTTCCCTGCATAATTGTGTTTCAGAGTAAGGCTGTTTTAAGTTAAAAAATGAAAAATCAAAATATATTATTTAAAAAAAAGCTTTTTTTGCATAAACTTAAAGTAAAAGAACTCCAGTATGGGTCTGCATTAGCAATGTTAGCTGCTCACTATTGACTGTATGACTTTCTACCACCCAGTATTTGCACATAGACGCAAATGTACTAAATTGTGTATTATTTTTGTATGCTATGGGAAATTTTCAAAATCCAAAAACAAAAAAACAAAATATAAAACCTGCACCTCACAGAGGTCTAATTATTTTTATTCTAATTTTAATTTTTCAACATTTAGGGGTATGTTTACTAAACCACGGTAATGTAGCATCGGTAACATTACCGTGCAATAACGTTACCGATGCTACATTACCTCTGGAGATGTTATCGTGTGATACCGTGCGATAACGTCACTTATCACGCGATAATGTCTCTGGCGGCGTTAAGGCGCACAGAGGGTGGAGTAAGTCATTCCAGAGGGTGGAGAGAAGGGTTCAATGGGCGGAGAGTGGGCGGGGAGAGGGTCCAGGCAAACTAACACTGTGAAATCAGGGTCTGAAAATTAATGCTAGTGAAACCCTCACGTTAGAGGCACATTTACAGGAGAGAGAAACCATTTCAGTCAGCGATGTACAGCAAAGGCAGGGAGACCAAGAAAAGTGATAGAAGTGATACATGTGCAGCAACAGCATAGTGCCCAAGTATGAAAGGGCACTATGGTGAGGCTGCAAATGGGGTACAAGGAGCTGCAGGTGGGACATGCAGTGGGGCAGTTGGGACACAGGGTGGACTAGGCAGATGCCTAGGTGGCACATAGGAATGTAGAAACAGAAAACCAGCAAGACAGCAACTGACTAAGGGCAAACACTGACCAAGGGCAAACATGTCCATGAGTATGTGTCCCACAGTGCCACAATGGACATTACCCAGCAAGTACCCCAAACAGCACATAACATTGGCAGGCGGTGCCGGGGGAAAGCGTGGATGTCTATGCAGGCACCCCTACCCCATATCACGCACCATAGGCAGCCGCCTACTGGCACATTGGATGGCCTGGGACTATGCACCACCAGCACCATCGGCATAAGGGCATGTCAGCATGGTGGCGGAGGGGTGCTGGTGATGGAGGGGGCAGTGGCATCTGCCCACAGCAGACCAAGTCCAAGCACTGTTCAGGTGGGTGGCGTGCAGTGCAACAGACAAGGGCTGACTGATGAACAGTAATGGTATCCCCAGGGAATGACCTATCTATGTGGCAACAGTTTGGTGCAGTACACACAGCCAGTGTGTTCAGGGGCAGAAGGTCACAGGTTCAAGTCCCAGCTGTGTGCTCCTGCAGATCATGCCCCTATATTCTACCTTACAGAGCACATACACCATAAACATGTGCACTCCCTAGAGCAGAGGTTCCCAACTGCAGGCCTGGAGGGCCAAACACCCTTCAGGATTTCATGCTGTCCCTAATAAATATGCATGAGATGCATTGGTATGCAGTGCCCCCATTGTATGCAAATGTACCTCATGCATATTCATTAGGGACAGCCTGAAAACCTGAATCATGCTTGGCCCACCAGGACTGGAGTTGGGAACCTCTGCCCTAGAGCATCGGCCAACAGGGGCACAAACACCCACACCCACAGGCTCCACTATCCAAAGCCTCATGGAGAGGCAGGCTGTTGGGCCCTGCACGGAGCAGCAGTTACCAATACTAGCACCTGCATACCTTAGCAATGCCTGCACTGTGCTCAGGACTGGTGTGGTGGCCAGGACTGGTGTGGCGGCCAGGGCTGCCAACCACCTCTATCTTTGCACAATACTGAAATAGGTGTGAGAGTATGTGTATGTCTACCCAGTGCTTTGTGGCTGCCTACATCGTACTGAGCCCCCAATGCTTGCACTGTCTCCAGTGTTAGCCTGCCAATGTGCATAATGAGGAACAAGGTATTGTGGGTATGGCCCAGACACAGCAGTCTGGGCAGGATGTATCTGCAGAGGGATATGGCAATGGCTGGGACATTGTAGTGCCCGACCACCACCTGCATGGACAGGGTGGCCACAGCATGTCATGCTGGGAGGTCACTCTCACCCTGACTGAGCAGTGACCATGGCATGGCTAGGTTCTCCTATAGGGCTTTGCACTGTTTTTTCCAAGTGATATCTATGAGTTCCCTTTTTTGGGGCTGAATCACTGACATACTTGCTTGGTGTGTGTGCTCACATCCCATTTTTGGGTGCACACAGTTTCTCTAGGAACATGTGCTATGTACTAGTTAGCAGAATGTCTGCAGTTAGCATGTGTATGGCTGGAGCAACTTGCAGGGTGCAGTGAGTGGAGACTGACTGTGCTCTCTGCTGGTGAATGTCAGATGGGGGGGGGGGGGGGAGGTAGCTGAGCTTTTCCAGGCATACTGCCTGTCTGCCAGTGCCTATGTAATGTGTATAGATTTGCATTGACTGCCCTGTAGGGTGCCTATTCCCCAGCAGGATTGGGGTTAATGGTCCCCTCTAATGCCACCATTGCAGAGATATAGAATATGAATCTGTTGGTGGGAGATCCTGTCAGCCACCCTGACCTACAGAGGGTGGGTTGGGTGGTGCTACTTATTCTGCTTTTGGGTCCAAACACCACCCTTCTCTTATAACATGTGACTATGGCAACCACACAGGACATGCACTATCCAGGGTGCATCACAGTCCACAAGGGCTAGACATGACTGGGAAATACAGATGGACACAGGTGTATCTGCAAGTTCTACCTATCACACACTGGCACTGATGGGGACCTGTAGCATAGCCTATCTTAGCCAATCCAGGTGCTGCGGACCTGGTGCTGGGCGCCCCACCTCACCTTCAGGGTGAGCACAGGAACCACACAATGTCACGGTCTGTAGCTACTCTGTGCCAGTAACACACAAGGTCAGTTCTCCCTACCAGGCTGGGGTGCTATAGAGGCGCATACCCCATCTTGTGATCAGATGTAGGCTGCTGATCTGCATGTGCAGTGCATCATGGGTACGGGTGGGTTTAGCCTATCCTGGTAACCACAGCAGACAGTTTGTGTGGTTACCTGCAGTCTTTCAGTAGCCAGCCAGTGATGTGTTAGACACTATAGAGATATAGCCCACTGGTTGCTTCAGTGACTGTGGAGGCAGAGATCATGGGTTTGATCCCACTGTGGTGTTATTTAATAAGGCTGTCTGAAGCTTTTCCTTTTAATTTAAACCAGTGCTGCCAGCAAAAACACCCTCACAGTGCCGTAGCCTAAGGTGCCTCATAAGGCGCCCTATAGGGCACATTATAAGGTGCCTTGGCGGACAGGGCACTTTATAATGTGCCCTATGGAGTGCCTTATAGGGCGCCTTATGCGGCACCTTAGGTTACGGCACTGTGAGGGTGTTTTTGCTGGCAGCACTGATTTAAATTAAAAGGAAATGCCTCAGACAGCCTTCTTACATAACACCACTAGCAGGATCACACCCATGACCTCTGCCTCCACAGTCATTGCAGTAACCAGTGGGCTACATCTTTATAAGCATCTAACACTGCACTGGCATGAACTTAGGGTTAACGTGTGTTAACGTGCCACGGCACACACTATTGCATGATACCGATTCCTTGCTTTATATGGCATTCTTCACATTAACGCTGCAACTAGTGCCAGTAACATTAAGACGGTTTAGTAAACATACCCCCTAATGTAACGTTAATGTGTGGTAATGTTACTGGCAGCGATAGATGTCCCAGAGGGTGGAGAGAAGGCGAAGAGAAGGGGTCAATGGGCAGGGAGTGGGTGGGGAGAACCACCTGCTACATTAATGCTGGAACAGTAACGCCGGGACTTTACCGCCAGTGAAAACCTGTTGGTAAATACACTTTTGCAGGAGAGAGAGACAATTTCAGCATAAGCAATGTATAGCATAGACAGGGAGCCCAAGAAAAGTGATAGTAGTGCTCCATTTTCAGCAACAGCATAGTGCCCAAGTATGAAAGGGCACTATGTTGATGGTGCAAATGGGGGCAAAGGAGGTGGCACATGGGTCATGCAGTGGGGGCTGCTGGTGCACAGGGGGAATCAAGCAGCTGCCTAGATGGCACATAGGAAGATAAGACTATAAAATATGCCAAACTGTGTCAGACCAAGGTCCATCATGCCCAGTATCCTGTGTCCAACTGTGCACAATCTAGGTCACAAGTACCTAGCAGTTTCCCCAAAAGGATAAGGCGGTATACAAAACTGTCTAAATAAATAAATAAATAAAAGACACACAGGATCCCCAATAACTGTGATGGGGCAAGCAGGGCATAGCTCAGATCCTGTTTAGCAATGTTTTATGGACTGTTACCCAGGAACCCGTCCAAACTATTTTAAACCTAGCTTCACTGATAGCTTTTACCACATCCCGCCGGTATGATTATGCATGGACTGAAAAAGTATTTTCACCTAGAAGACCCAAATGGGTTATACTGTAGCCGCATTTCAGGTCCCCTAGTCTATCCACAGTATGATGACATAAAAAAGTGACATACGTTTACCTGTTTCACTCCAGTCAATAATCTATAGACCTCTATCATATCTCCCCTCAGCCGTCTCTTCCCCAGGCTGATAAGCCCCAACCTTTTTAGCCTCTCCACAAAGGGGTATTCTGCCATCTGCAGAACCATCTGTGATATTCGTCATGATCCCACAGTGACAGTGGCAGCACACAGTCCTGCTACTGCTGCAGAAAGGCAATGTGCCACATAAGGTAGTCCAAGGGAAGAGATCAAGGTTGCCTCCCCCCCCAACTGCCGCAGAACCCAGCTATAGGGGAAGAGGCCGATAGTGGCAGATGCTGTAGCCCTCCAGGTAGCTGGAAAATGTAGTTGCCTGGGGAAATGCTACAGCAGTGGCTGCTATCCTCCCCTGAGACATATCAGTAGCAGATGGTGTTGGGGCCCCTGCATGGGAAGCTGGTGGGAAGGCTGCATGGCTGTCCATATGTGCCCCTCCCCCCCATCCGGACCCTTTGCCCATGGTGCCTGCCAAACCCACATGTTTAACAAGCATGTGCATGGACATATCTGCATGGTGGGGTGTGGTGGTGGCGTGGGAAGTGGCACCAGTCTTCAGCAGTCAGAAGCCTTGTCCTGGTCATGTGCACCGTGTGCATTGCAGCATGTGCTGAAGGTCAGCTGAAGACAAGTATGTCAGCAACAGGAGCTATTATTGCTACAAGGTAGCACTGTGGTATAACATAGATAGCTGGTATATGTATGTGTGGAAGGTTACAGGTTCAGGTTCCTGCTGGGGTTTCTGTATTGCACATTCCTGTGGAAAAGTTTAGCTGATAATGTAAGTACAGCTCCAGCATGTGCAACCCCCAAGGAGATGGCCAGCAAGGGTGGAACACCAACCAGCAGCACTGATAGGCTCCACTATCCATAGCTGGTTGGAGGCTGATAGCACGTGCAAACACATTATCAATCCTTAAGCTGACATTGAGACAGGAGTATCAAGCAGGAATGCCAATCATCTCCACTTTTGCACAGTGTGCCAATGAAAGTGTGTGTGTGTTTCCTCTTTGTCCTGTGGCTTTCTGTACTGTACTGCATGTTGGCTCTCATTGATCAAGTTTTTCCCAGCATGTTTGGAAAATGTGAATAAGGCGAGGCAGAGGATTGTGGGTATTGCCTGAAACAGCGCAGTTTGGTCTGGCTGTGTCTGCCACAATGGTAGGGTCACTGGCTGAGATGCCATTTTGCCCGTCTGCCACCTGCATTGCCTGGGTGGCCACTGTATGACATGCTGAGATGGCACTCTCACTCTCAGACAACACCGAACCTCATCCCCACTTAAATAGCGAGAACATCAGCAACAGTGGCAATCAGGCAGGCAAGCCCTCTGAACAGGTGTCCCTAACACTGTAAACCACTAAACAGTTTCCTTTTCTTGCGCACTCTTCATGTAAATAGTTTCCCCTGTTATCCAGGTTCTACTTCCTGTTAATTGTAAGACCAAACATATGTAATTTTGTCGGATGTTTCTGTTCCATGTAAACCGCGCTGATGTCAAATAGTGCGGTATATAAGAAATGTTAATAAATAAATAATAAATAAATAAATAACCAAAAAGTGACCATGGCACGGCTATGTTCCCACATAGTGCTATTGTAACACTTGTCTTGAGTGGTATTTATTTATTTATTTGTTTTATTTATTTACGTTCTCTTATATACCGTGCTATTCTGCATCAGTGCGGTTTACATTGAACAAACTGAAATTACATTGAACAGGGCATTATAACTTGGAGATAACTATTTTACAGGGAACATATTGGTGTGCTTCCTGTTCTGGAGCCTAATCCCTGAGGCATCTGCTGGGTGCACATAGTTTTGCTGTGAAAATGCAATATGGACTGGCTAGCAGACTGTCTGCAGTTAGTATGTGCATGGCTAGACCACCTGGTGGGGTGCAGCAGTCCAGTCTGTCTGTGTCTTCTGATGGTGATTATCAGACTTTGGTGGGTGACAGCTGCAGTTTTCCGGGTCTTCTCCCAACATTAGTGCTGGCCTGCTAGTACCCTAGTAACAACTAGAGATCTGGCCTACTGGTCCAATTCCCTCCCCCCCCAAGATGATAGCCTTTGGCCAGCAGGACTGGGGCTGGCTAGTCCCACAGCTATTCATCATGGCTGTGCCACAATTACAAAAACGCTTTGGGGACAAGAGGCATACACTGTAAACCACTTTGACCTGGAGCAGGTGGTATATTGGCCATTGCTTCATAAACCTCATACAAATCTAGACACCCCTCTGCCCTGATAACAGATGGCCATGGCAGTCACACTGTAACACTGGGCATGCACTTTTCTGGTTGGGTCCCAGTTCATCAGGACTAGATGTGACTGGGGCATATTGATGGATACAGAATGACTTTAGGTTCCACTGTAGGGAACACTTAAAACACACTGATAGTGATGGGAACCTACAGTAGAACCTATCTCTAGCACCTCACGTACTATGGACCTGATGCTGGGCGCCCATCTTCACCCTCAGGGTTAACACAGAACCTGCGCAGTGGCATGGTCTGTAGCTGCTCTGTGCCAGTATCACACACTGTCAGTTCTTCTTACCAAGCTAAGGTGCTGGAGAGGTGCATTCTCCATTTGGTGATCAGCTGTAGACTGCTGTTCTGCATGTGCATTGCATCATGGGTACTGGTGGGGTTACCCTATCCTAGCACACACAGAAGACATTTTGTGCAGTGATCTTCAGTCTTTCTGTATCCAGCTATTGCTGCGCAAACAACCTTGGAGGTGTAGCCTACTGGTTAATACAATGACTCCCTAGGCAGGGGTCATGGGCTCAATTCCTCTTTGTTCTCTTTTTTTTAATGCCTGTCCTACTCAAATCATTTTTCATGCCTGTAACAGTCTCATCTCTGCAGATCTGTGCTGCCAGCCCATAATACCCTCACCTCAGTTGCCAACCATCTTCAGCCCATCTAGCTGCCTCTGTCAGCTGTGTACAGTCCTGTCTTCTTGCACAGGCTGCTACTCCATGTCCTGCACTGGTACCCTTTTCTGCAATGTGGCTCTTCATGCTTGCCTCCCCTGTGTCTGATCTGTATGGCACCAATACTCCTCTGTCCTCCTATCATTGCAAATATCCTGCCACCTCTGTCTCCACTGGGGGACACGTATTCCCATTCTCTGCCACCCATTGTCATTGCAGCACTTTATGTTGCCAACACCCTGTGCATTGGTACAGCTGCCTCCAACATGTTTGTCCACATTATCGGCCCCCATTCACCACCGAAGGGGCACACGTGGTGATGGTGTTGAATATTTGGGGATTGCTGCAGGTATCGGGAGTGGCAATGGGGGCCACGTGTGCCCCTTCGGTGGTGAATCTTTTCATGAGGCGGTATGAGGATAAGTGGATCTATGGGTCTCCTTTTGCTGCACATCTAAAATTGTGGTGTAGGTTCATTGATGACGTGTTTGTCTTGTGGCAGGGCATGGCTGTTGGTTTTCAAGATTTTGTACAGTGGCTTAACAGTTGCGAAGTAAACATACAGTTCACGAGTGTGCATAGTAGCACTGAGATTGTGTTCCTGGATTTAGTGGTACAGAAGAGTGATAATGGTTGGGTAACCTCAGTACATAGGAAGTCCACAGACAGGAACACATTCTTGCATTATGGCAGTGCCCATCCTGCATGCTTAAGGAATAGTTTACCTTTCTCCCAATTCATAAGGTATCGTAGGAATTGCTCTAGCGATGTGGATTTTAGGTGGCAATCTAAGCTTTTGGCCTGTGGTTTTGCAGCACGGGGTTATCCCAAGGGGGTAATTAATGCAGCCTATAAAAGAGCATTATATAATAATCGAGCGCTGTTGTTGACACCCAGGAATAAGGTTGAGCAGCTGGGGGATGGGGAAGAGATTAATTTGGTGTCCAAGTATTCTCCATTTAGCTTTAGGATACAACGGATTATTAAGAAACATCTGGGGGTATTACTCACCATTCCGGGTTTGGAAAGAAAAACGATAAGGTGTGTTTGGCAACGTCAGCAGAATTTACGTGAGTGGTTAAGTCTCTCGCTGTTATGTCCGATACCTGATTCAGAGGGGGAGGATGCGGCTCGGGGTCATGGTATTTGTGGCCACTGTTCAATTTGTGAAATTTCTCGGGTAGTAATGCAATTTGAGTATCAGGGTTCATGGTATAAATTAAAGAAACGAACCACTTGTGATTCTTCATATGTGGTTTATGGAATCATGTGCCCGTGTCAGTTATTATATATCAGGAGTACAACCAGGCCTTTTCGCAAGCGCATGATCGAACACAGGAGTAGACTTAGATGTCAGGTACGAGAGGCCCCCCCTGGTTTCACACTTCATTGAGTTTGGTCACCAATTTGGAGATCTGTGGTGTTTTTGCATAGATCAGGTGTTGGCCGGGAGGGAGGGTAAATCTAGAGAACAGTCTCTGTTGGTTTGTGAACAAAGTTGGATTTTCCGGGTACGTACTGTGGCGCCTGAGGGTTTGAATCTACAGGTTGACTGGGAGGGGGTGTATTTAGTTGGGGGTAGAGTTTCTGTTTGGAAGGAGGTTCGCATGGTTTATAAGGTAGGATGTGTGATTTGGAAGGAGATGATCTGTGAGCATGCGCAGCGTTTTTTGGATCAGTTGTGTTAAAGGAAGCTTGGAGACCTCGCGGCTCTGTGTTTGAAGTTCGATTCATCATTCTGGAATGGGGGTGAGTACGGTGTTAGAGATGGGTTGGTCAGTTTATGCTTTTGTCGGGAGATTTTTGTTGATTAATGTTTGTTATTTGTTTTGTTGGACAGTTGGTGTTTCCCCTGATGAATCGAGGGCACTCGTGAAACGCTTGTGAGCTCTGAATTGAAGCGTTGGAGAGCGGGGTGGTCACCGATCAAGACACAGAAATGTTTTTTTAAAAAGCTAAGTGATCTTTCTTTGAATGTGTCTCAGTGGCCAGTCTGGATCTACATGGAGGGTCATTGATATTATGGGGGCCTTTGCAGTATGACAGTGATTTTGTATTATATCTGTCATAAGCCCGTGATTACTGAGACCTTCCATGTAGTGATTATGTATTTAAGATCATTGTATAATAAACATTGAAGTTTTCTGAGAAGCATTTTTTGTTTTTGTGGAGTGTGTATCTTGAAGATTTAGATTGTTACACTCTGAGAAACGGCCGGATATATTTTTTGTACACACAGTACAGCATCTGCATAACAGACACACAACATCAGTACTAATCTACAACATCCTCACTTGACCCATGTCCAGTTAGCTGGATCAAGACTGTATAAACAGAACTACTACCTATAATACTTAAAATCACACAATTATCATAGCAGCAAGGATACATGCCCATGGACCTAAAACAAGCCTCCATTCATCCAACACTAAAAGCCTTTTCCAACCCAGCACAACCAGCCCCATACCAACCAATCACCAGCCTACCATTTCTGGCAAAAGTAATAGAGAAAAAAGTAATTTCACAACTGCAAGAATACATGGACAAAAACTACCCACTTGACCCCCAGGCCTCAACATGGAGTGGAATCCTAACTCATTGCTCTAACCGACAACCTCGCAAAAGGCATCGACAAAATAAACAAAGGATTCATCCTCATATTCCTGGACATCAAAGCCCCCTTTGACTCTGTCTCACATAATTTGATCATCCAATACTTGCAAGCAATTGGCCTGAAAGTCACCACGCTTAAATGGTTCATCTTATACCTCACAGAGTGTCATCTCCGAGTAAAACTGGGCAATGAAACCTCAAAGCCCTATTTACAACAGCAGGGAGTTCCCCAAGGCTCGGCCTTATCCTCATTGTTTTTCAACCTCTTCCGCCCAACAATCTGCACCATACTACAAGCACACAACTTACTCTACCACATATATGTAGACAATATCATGTTTTATGCTCCTATTAACACCACCAACCCAACCATCACCCACGTAAAGAAATGTTTCACCTCCATATCAATATGGCTCACTAAACACAACTTTAAGTCAAACCGCAAGTATGCTACCAGGGAATCATCCTTGATCAACACCTCACACTTTCCCCTCATATAACCAATGTTACAAGAATCATCTGTCACAAACTCAAGACAGTTCAACACCTAAGACCACTCCTGGAGCCAAACAATTTCCGCACAGTTCTTCAAGCACTCATATTCCCTCATTTCGATTACTGTAAAATCATCCTACAAGGCTTACCTAAATCCACTCTCTAACCACTCCAACTAGCCAGGAATACTTCTGCATGCATCCTTTGCAACACACAAAGGACTGAACAAATAACCCCAATACTCAAACAACTGCACTGGTTGCCCGTCAATCAAAAAATCAAACACAAGGCCATCCACATAATCTTCAGGCTATTCCATGGACTGTCTTTTACCTACCTACTAGTATTAATACAGAAAACCCCCAATAACAGGTCCAAAAGAACAAACTCTATCAACACACTCCACATACCTTCTATAAACATGAAAAACAACTCCACAACATCCAAAACAGCCTTTTCACTCTTCACTCCGGCATTGTGGAACACATTTACAGACCATCTCTGTGCAATGAATGACCACAAAAACTTCAAGAAAAACCTAAAAACTCATTTATTCCTTGAACCTTTCACTAATGATAATACATAACCTATGTATCACCATCTTAGACTTACCATACCAACCATACCAGCCCCTTCCACCCCCCAGGCCTCTCCCCTGCCACCCTCCCTTGGCCAAATCCAACCCTCCTCTCCACCCCCATATGCAGCAAACTCACACCCATTGGATGTACTTGCTTTATTTATTTTATATGTCAACTAATGTAGTTCTATGTTTCTACTAATTTCTCTCTGTTACATATAGGCTAGTACTATGTACCTCACTAAATTATTTATATTTCATGTAAGCCAGCAAGGCCAACTTGTTATTTGCAATCTGCTTAGACTCATAGATCAGCAGTGTATAGTTAAATAAATACATAATCTCCTGTCCTTCCTTCAACTGTACCACCTAAGCCAAAAACATTTGTATACAGAGCTCTGCTGGATTGCAGTATGGCACTAATCCCTGAGGTAGCTCAGAGTGTGCATCCCTTGTGACCTGTTGTACACTACAAGATAAGTACTTTTGCACATACTCCAATCTCATACCTTATTCATGATCCATGAGGTCCAACCCAGACCATCCTGCACTCTCCGGGGGGCCCTGCACACTTGCTCATTCATCATACAAAACATGCAGGTACTGGGCAATGCTCCAGTGATCAGGGTCGCCACCATGGCAGCAATCTGGGCTATGTGCACCAGTATTGGTTAGCCCCTTGATTTCCCAAGATGCACCTCACAATCTGAGCATCTATATATACTACTTTTTACCCTATGAAGAATGCAGCAATACATCACACCAGCTCTGGAATGTGCAGGCATGTTGAGTGCTTCATGCACATAACAGCTGCAACATCTACAAGTCTCCTTTTTCTATGGCCTCCCTGAATGTAAGGTAGAGCACACATCACCTGTTCCCCAGACCAAGCACTATAGTAGCTGGTCTTTCCATGTTCAGAAGCAGATGTCTTCCACTGGTAGAGTGTTGTAGGGGTTCAATGCAATGCAATGTGATCTGCTGGATGTTTTGCATTCTGTACAGCTGCAGCTTGCTGGAGTGGTATGTCCCACTGGCTGGAGACCCTTGGGTATCATTTTCTAGAACTTGAGCAGCTGTTTTCAAGGGACCTGAATGCCGCAGGTTACAGACAGCCCTAGAAAAAGCAGTATTCCACTCTTTCTGAGACATCTATTGAGCTAGATCCATCACAGTCAGCCTCTAGCTGCTGTGTGACATTGGACTGCACTAGTCAATTGCACACCATCTGTGCAAGGTCTGCTAGTTACTACCCACTGCATGTGCACATAGCCACAATGAAGGTGTTGGCTCCATACAGACAGACAACAGGCTAGCTAGTGACTACTGTAGATTGCCATAAAAAACCCACATCACTGCAGATTGACCCAATAAGGGATTATGTGGATTCATAGCCGTGACATGGTCACAGCTTAAACAAATGTGTACAGTTAGGCCATGCTCATTCCAGACCCATGTTAAGATGGCTTAGCTGTTTACCAAATCTCTGACTCATGTACAGCCTGTGCAAACTGCTTTGTGTAGACTCCTCTTCTTCTCATTTGTGTACCCTTGTAATTTGAACTTAGGGACAGTTAATGCAATGCAAAGAGCACTGGAAACTGACCCAGAGACTGACGGCGCATGCATGTTGGCCCACAGTGGCCTACATCTATCACATACCAGAAGACTGTGTCCCCCGACACAGGTTTTAGCACTGAGCATTAAACATAGTGTCATGATTGTACTCATATATTATGTCATGTCCCTAGCTATGGATACTGTGAAAATGGCCAGTGCAGTACATGTACTCCTCATGCTCCAGATGCAGTTCCCCCCCAAGAGCACATGGAAGCATGGCAGGTTGCACATGGGGTTCAATGTTGGTACAGTTTCTGGCTACATATTCACTGCTATCCCCAGCCTGTTTGCACTCTAACAAAGTCCTTGTGACTGACACACTCAATGCCCATGGAGAGTGGGTGAGGCTGTCATGCAGGGCCTGTGATGTGAAACATGCAGAGACTGAGTAGGCCCTCAGAGCTTCTGTGCATCTTCACATAGCCTCTGGCTGGCAATGTCGCCTGCCAGAGACACATTCAAAACATGAATGGGACTGTTCCACCCCTCCCCCCCCCCTACTTCCACCCCAACATTCACCTCCAGGCATTGCCTTCCCACATGGTGGCAGGTGATGCAGAGACCAACATGACATTCTGTTGGTTATCTCCAAGTTATAATGCCCTGTTCAATGTAATTTCATTTTGTTCAATGTAAACCACCTTGATATCATGAAAGGCGGTATATAAGAAATGTTAAATAAATAAATAAATAAATCCTGTTGCACATTCCTCCAGCTGGAGTTGTGCATGCACCATTCAGAGGTCAGTGTGTTATATTCACAATCAGTCAAACCAATGCATGTCATCTCTGTAAACATAAGACTGGTTGTTATAGAGTAATACATAATGCTATGCTGACTGCTGTGGTCAATGATCAGTAGTAGAAAGTGCTGAGAAAGTGTATATTGTGTGCAGATGTGCCTGAGACAGACTTGCCTATATGTGCATACTCTGCAAGTAGCTAAGAGACCCCCAGAGTTTACTCTGTGACTGCAGTGTAGGACAAGAACACAGATTCTATTGACCATTCATAGAGGCCAGTCCTCCACGTGATTCCTAGCTTCCAATAAGATGCAGCTGCATCAAGCTGAAATTGTTGCCACACATACAGCTCTTATGGCAGTTGGCATTAATCAGGCCTCTCACCTGTGCAGCCATGAGTGTCCTGATACTCAGTCAGAAATGGAGAGTTGCTGCATACACCAATGTGATGGAGCTTTCCCTGGTGAAACTGTATCTCCCCAGATCACTCCAGTCAAACCAGCAGGCAATATGGGAGCTGTACAGCAGCGTCATGTTGGGAGGTAAGTGTAGGGACATTCAGTGGGGATGGGCCTTGAAGATGATGTAACTTGGAATGCCTTTAAGTGTCACAGCTTTGGGGACATGTGCACAGGCACAGCTAGTCAGCCAGTGACTCCCATAGGTTGCAACTACTTAATGAAAAACAACTTCCTGCCCATAAATGATGTCTCACACAGTCTGTGGAGTTTCTGGCTTTCATAAATCCTGGGCATCACACATGACCCCACTGTCAAAAATAGGCATCAGTTGGCATTCTTACTTGGACCTTAGGCCTTTTTTAATGCTTGCACATTGTCAACACCTGCGCTAATAGTGCCTGCACACATACCTTTTAATGCCTGCACAGTGTGTGGGCACTAGTAGTGCTCTCTGCCATCCAGCCAGTGTTGGTGCAGCTTCTCAGTGTGGCAGTAGAGTGTGAGGGAAGATTTCACAGGCTGATCTTTTTCTTTATCTTTATTAGTAGTGCTTGATATACCGCATAAGCACAGGCATCAGGGCAGTTTACAGTAAAATACAGGCTGCAAGTGAAGGAGAAAGAGAGAAAAGGAACATCATTGTTTATACAGTAAAGTGATAGGCAAATGTCAGAGAGAGATGGGGACAGAGACTCCAGTTATCACTGAGAGAGGGAGGGGAAGTGGGGGAGGGCGAGGGGGAGGGCAGGGGCCTACAACTGAGGGGCGGAGTCTTAGTCAGTGGGGGAGGAGGTTGAAGTCCTGGTTGAAGAGATGAGTCTTGAGTATAGTTTTGAACCGAAGAAAGGACAACTCTGTACGGAGGTTGTGTGCGAGTGAATTCCAAAGGGCAGGGCTAAGGAAGAAGAAGGCTGAGTGATGGGTGATTCAAGGTGGGCCTGGGTAGGAGAGGGGAGGATTACCATGGCAGAGCGGAGGAGACGAGGGGCAGGTTGGAGGTGGATGAGATCTGTGAGGTATTGTGGTGAGCCAGTATGGAAACTCCATGAGTGATGATAAGAATCTTATAGACAAATCTGAATTTAATTGGGAGCCAGTGGAGGCTAATGAGTAGAGGAGTGATGTGATCAGAAAGGGAAGAGTGGGTGAGGAGATAGGCGAGCTGCAGACGATGCAACTGGTACTAAGGGAGACCTGCAAGGGCGGTGTTGCAATAATCAAGCCTAGAGGTGATGAGTGACAAGACGAGGGTAACGAGAGAGGAGGGGGGGGAGGAAAGAACAGACGGCGTGAATTTGGTGAAGATGGAAAAAGGAACGACGGGTGAGTAGAGAGACATGATGGTGAAAGGAGAGCTCTGGAAATATAGGATAAAATTAACACACCAGGAATAATCATGTCTGACCCACGGGCTGGTCTTGAACCATTGTGCTGTCTTTTTCACACACAGTGGCCATGTGTTTCTAGCCACAGAGCAGCCATGCAGGAGTGTGAGTGCATCAATTCATGTGTGTATATGTGGTCATTGTAAGGCTGCATGAGGACATGATCTGGGGTATGCTTAGCTCTCTGCAGGCTCTTCGCCATACTTGGCTGCTGTGGGATGGGACATCATTAGGTTAGTCTGTAGAACTGCATTGATATGCTGTTAATAAAATTGCCATTCAGGTCTTCATATGGGATCTGTCCTGTCAGAGAGGCAGGGCGTGATACATGAACACACATATGCAAGACCATGGGTGACCATTTCATGGAGTGTGCTTGTGGGTCATTCCTAGAATAATCTCATCGTTAACAGGCCAAACTAAGTAGCTCATGCTCCCATGTGGCTCAAATGGTTGTAGTCTCTAAATGAATACTAACAATTAAAAGGGGTAACTGGTTCAGACACAGGCTCTGGTCTTCATTTGGTAACTGAAAAAGCAGAGTGGTTATCTTTCCTCTGAGATGGGGTGTTATCATATAGCCTAATTTTCATGCCTAAGTGGCATTTTTCCCCCCGCATGCACATATCCACTCAAGATGTACATGTGGGGGAGGGGACATCCTGATCTAACCCTCCCCTGTCAAAGTGCTGTGGCACGGCTGATTGCTGCAGGATGTAGGGATCATGGGTGGACACAGTCAACCTGTGCACCACTTTGGGACTGATGATGTAGCCAGGAGACACCACATGCACAATCAGGGCATGAAGGTGATAGCAGTTGGCAGACACCACTTTCCAGTCGCTCGGTGTTTTAGGAGCCATATGTGTACTGTGTTCAGGCAGCATAAATTGTACTTACCCATGCATTCTCTCACACTGTTTGTTAATGGCCATGCACTGTTGTCTCTTATTAAGAAATGCACAGTCAGTCATGATGCAGCAGTTCATGGCTCACAGTATGCAGTTCTAGCCCATGCACTAGGTGAACTAAGCGTCTGCCTGGATACACAGACCTTGTTGGACAGCTTCCCACCTGATACCTCCCTCCCTGACAGCATGGCACAGTCACTGCTTCAGTGCTATGGGTGACCTTAAAGCTGCGGCGCACACGAGGGTAGTCCTGGCATGGCATTCCGGTCCCCCTCTGACAGGATATCATAATGCCTCTGTATCATTACATTGTGTGATCGCACATTAAATACTGTGTGCTATTCTAGTCACCATATCTTAACAAGGATATAGTAGAATTAGAAAAGGTACAGAGAAGTGCCACCAGAATGGTAAAGGGAATGGAAAGATACCCCTATGAGGAAAGACTTAAAAGGTTAGGGATCTTCAACTTGGAAATAAAACAGCTGAGAGGAGATGTGATAGAGGTCTAAAAATTGATGAATGGAGTGGAACAGGCACATATTGATCAGTTGTTTACACCATCAAAGAGTAAAAAGAATAGAGGGCACACAATGAAGCTATAGTATGAGCCATTTAAGACTGATAAGGGAAATATGTTTTCACTCAAAGCGTAATCAAACTCTGGAATTCACTACCAGAGGATGTAGTAAAAGCTGTTAGTGTAGCTGGGTTTAACAAAGGTTTAGACAAGTTCCTGGAGGGCAGGTCCATACACCATTCTTAAAGAGGGCCCAGGAAATCCACTGCTTACCCTGGGGACAAGCATTGTGGAACCTTATGTTCCATTTTTTGGAACCTACAAGGTATTTGTGACCTGGAATGGACACTGTTGGAAACAGGGTACTGGGCTTGATGGACCTTTGTCTGACACAGTATGGCATTTCTTATGTTTTTATTGGCATAAGGGCTGTTTGATTACAGGACTTTTGCTGAGTAAATGTTTTCTGGCACACGCTGACTGTGCATTGGGACACATGTTGGCAGCTAGTGTGGGCCACAGGCAGCGCAGGACATTTCCATACACACTGTACATCTGATGTTTAGGTTGTGAGCGGGCA
Organism: Ichthyophis bannanicus; assembly: GCA_033557465.1. Lineage (NCBI taxonomy): Eukaryota > Metazoa > Chordata > Amphibia > Gymnophiona > Ichthyophiidae > Ichthyophis > Ichthyophis bannanicus. Next base: position 926,418,735 of record CM066031.1, read on the forward strand.
GGGTGGGGCACAGTGTAGGCATAATGGGATCTGCACAGTTGGCACATAGTTCTCGCCATGCATGAATTGCCTTAGCTCAGGATCACTTACCTGCAGTTCAGTAGGTGGCATTACATGCACCCCTGCTAAGACCACATACAGTATGGGCTCCGCTTTCCCTGCCAGTGACATACTTGGCATGTCCCTGACAGTAGACACAGCAGCATTGCACCTGACATGCAGGGCATGGACAAAGGTATTCTCTGCACCAGGCAAAAGCCACTACTGCCACCACCCCATCCCACATGCTACTAAAATGGATGTGTGGTGGTAGTGGCAGTGACAATGGCATGAATCCTCTGTGACAGCTGTGACATGTCTGTGTGCCGCCACTGCCACAGCAGAGTTGCACCTGACATCGCAGATGTGCACCCTAGGCGGGTGACTAGTCTGCCTATAGGATTGGCCAGCCCCACCACATCACTTACATGGCTCCTCCTTTGGCACTTTGGCACTAACAGCATAGGGCCCTTTATTAGGAGGGCACTATGCTGTGACTGCCAATGGACCACTACTATCACTAATTTCAGGGCTCCAGTCTGGTTGCTACACTCTGCCTACATGTAAATGGTCTCTCTCTCTGTAGTGCTTAATGGGTGAATGGCTCTCTGTCTTGTGAAGCAGTCCTTAATGCCAGCTTAAAACTGGCATTAAGGTTCCCGGCAGATGCACTTGTAACGCATGATGGTGGAATGGCCGGTAGGGGAACACACGCTGTCTCTGCCTATGCTCTGCCCAGTTAATGCCCCTTCACCCCTTTGCAACTTACCACCCGGTAACATGTTACCGGTCGGTAAGCCCATGTTATCAGTGCTTCCTTCAATGGTAATGCCTGCTAACTGGCACCTTTATATCCTTACTAGACCTTAATAAAAGTACCTCTTAGTTATGATAGCTACCTTATCTATGAGAAATAATCAATTCTAACTGAATGGTATCTGCTTCACAAGAATAATTTACTGATTACCATGAACAATACAACCTTTCCATATTTTGCACAACTGAATGGAACTCAAGCCTAAAAAATTGATCTTTCAGAGTTTGTAACACTCAGCAAAAATTTACAGACCTGTTTGGGTTCTCTTCCTTGGATCCAGCATCTGTCACTCTGTCAAATAAATTCAGCTCTCAACCCATAAAAATGATAAAATGCAACGTGGTTTCAAAGCCTGATTGATTCAGCTTTGAATTATTTATCTGGGTTTTTTTCTTATTTTTATACAAATATACCATAACATGGCATTTGTCACTGTCATTTATTATAACGTCATGTTGATCAAATACTAATGTAATATTCATGCAACCGGTCAGGCAGCAATAATTTGCTATTTTGAATAGTTACAGCAAGCTTAGTTTAGAATAATTAGATTATTATTTCATATTCAGTATGCAAAAGAAAATAGCAGGTTAATCCCACTATGGGGATGGGGCACTAAATTAAACTGCTTTTGGTAGGTTATCATAGAAGACTAAGAACATAAGATATGCCAATATTGGGTCACACCAAGGGTCCATCAAGACCAACATCCTGTTTCCAACCGTGGCCATTTCAGGTCTCAAGTGCCTGTCAGGTTCCCAAAGATATGTACATTCCATGCTGCTATTTTGGCAGCCCTCATAGATGATATATGATAAGCAGAGGATCGAGGAGAATCAGAATTACTGGTTCTTCTAGATCCATCTGCTGCCTTTGATATGGTTAATCACTATATTTTGTTGAAGGGAATCACACAAAATTGATTCTATGATCTAACAAAAGATTAGTTGTGTTGCTTCCTCAATGGAAGATCTGTTATGATAATGGATGGGAATGATAGAGGTTCCTCATCCCAGGGCTGTACATAACGCAAAGGGTTTACAAACAGCTAATTTTCTCCCAGTCCTCTCTCTCTTTGTCTATCACACATGCTTTTCCACAGAGACAGGTTGCCCAGAGAGGAGGGGGAAGGAGGAAGGGATTTCCCTTCAAGGCCTAGACTTAAGAGTCCAAACAAGCTCTCAAACACTAACCTGGGAGCTCCAACTGATTTTGCTGCTTAATAATACAGCTCAAATATTTTTTGATTAACAGCTAGAGGATATACATTCATTAACATAAACTGTATTACATTCTCACGTACACTTCCTGTATTTGTGTCTATGATACCGATTATTTGCTTGTGAATCGTGAAATGGGAAGGAGATGTTCTCGTTTTAGGTGCACCAGATCCCTCCATATCAGGTTTCCTATAGCTTCTCCTTTCTTTGTGGGATTCTTCTCCACATGCACTCATCCCTAAACAGATGGATTGTCCCACCAAATACTATCAATAAAACAAAAATTATACTACCACATGTAGCTTTTAAACATTTATAATAAATTATAAATATAAATAAAATATACAGGATTTAACAACCCTAGATAGCTATGTTTTAGTACTTGCTTCAAGGGCCATAATACAAAAAAAAGTATTTTTATTAAAATATAGGTTCACGATATCCTTTTAAGTGTCATACACATAGCGGTATGTTTACTAAAGGGCGTTAAGGGAGCAAGTGTGCTGTTAATACCTGTTATTGACCCCTTACACCCTTAACACTGCAAAAACCTGCATTGTTGTTGTTGTTGTTAAGTGCCGTGGAGTCGGAGTCGACTCATGGCGACCCTCTGGATAGCTATTCTAAATTGTGTTCGGTCTTGAGTCAGGCGGCTCATTGTTGACAGACTGGTACCCGTAGCTGCTGTTATTGTATTGATCCATCTCGTTGCTGGGCTTCCTCTTTTGCGCTGACCTTCTATCTTGCCAAGCATGATGTCTTTCTCTAATGATCTCTCTCTTCGCATGATGTGTCCAAAGCATGAAAGTCGAAGTCTTGTCATCTGAGCTTCTAAAGAAAGCTTAGGTTTGATCTCTAGTACTGACTGGTTTGTTCTTTGGGAAGTCCATGGTATACCCAGTATTCGCCGCTAGCAACATAATTCAAAGGCATCAATTTTCTTCCTGTCTATCTTTTTCACTGTCCAGCTTTCACATCCATATGATGTTATTGAAAATACCATGGCTTGAACAAGTCCAATCTTTGTATGGAGAGAGACATCTCTGCTCTTGAGAATCTTATCTAGGTTTTTCATAGCCATTCTGCCAAGAGCAATGTGTCGTCTGACTTCTTGACTGCTTGTTGCTTCTTTATTGATAGTTGATCCAAGTAGGTTAAAGTTGTTCACGATTTCAATTTCTTCTCCTTCAACGATGAACCTGTTGATTATGCCAGTTGTCATGATCTTTGTCTTCTTTACATTAAGGTGCAGGCCCATTTTGAGACTATGTTCTTTGATTGTGAGAAGCAAATGTTTCAGATCATCTTCACTTTCAGCCAGTAATGTGGTATCATCAGCATAGCAAAGGTTGTTGATGAGTCTTCCACCAATCTTCACACCTCTGTTGTCTTCATACAATCCTGCTTCTCTGATGATTTGTTCTGCATATAAATTAAACAGGTAGGGGGAAAGTATGCAGCCTTGTTTTACACCTTTGCTTATTTTAAACCATTCTGTTTCTCCTTGTTCCATTCGAACTGCTGCTTCTTGATCAATGTACAGATTGTGCAAGAGTACGATCAGGTGTTCTGTTATACCCATGCTTCTTAATGTGGCCCAGAGTTTCTCATGGTTTATACAGTCAAAAGCTTTGCTGTAGTCGATAAAGCACAAATAGATATCCTTTTGGTATTCTCTAGTCTTTTCAAGGATCCATCTCACATCTGCAATGATGTCTCTCGTTCCTCGCCCTTTCCTGAACCCTGCTTGCACTTCAGGTAGTTCTTGTTCCAAGTATGGTTGTAGTCTCTTTTGAATAATCTTCAGTAGAATCTTGCTGGCATGTGGGATCAGAGCGATTGTGCGATAATTTCCACAGTCAGTTGGATCATCCTTCTTTAGTATTGGTATAAACACAGATCTTTTCCAGTCAGTTGGCCATGATGTTGTCTTCCATATTTCTTGGCAAAGCCTTGTAAGTACGGTAACAGCTGCATCAGATTGCTGTAATACTTCTATGGCAGCGGTTCTCAACCTGTGGGTCGCGACCCCCACGGGGGTCGCCACAGGATGTAACGGGGGTCGCCTCGTTAAAAAAAAAAAATTAAATGCGCAGAAGTTGCTGCCATTGCCAAGTCCGTTTCTCGGCAGCCACAAACTCACCAATTCCTTCTTCTGCAGCCACGGCTCCCTGCCTCTTAGGGAACTGCGGCTGTGCTTGTAAAATCATTGCGGAGCCCTTCCTGCCTCAACGGGCTCTGTGCAGCATTGTCCCGCCTCTAAAGGAAGTTGTTTACCACTTCCTTTGGAGGCGGGACAATGCTGCACGGAGCCCGTCAAGACAGGAAGGGCTCCGCAATGATTTTATAGGCACAGCCGTGGTTCCCTAAGAGGCAGGGAGCCGCGGTTGCATTAGAAGGGAGGCAGACATGGGGAGGGGGGCTGACATCGACATGGACAGGGGGGGGCTGACATGGAGGGAGGGAGCTGACATGGAGTGATGGAGGGAGGGGGGCTGACATGGAGGGAGGGAGCTGATATGGATGGAGGGAGGGAGGTGGGGTTTACATGGAGGGAGGGAGGGGGAGGGAGGGGGCTGACATGGAGGGAGAGAGATGATATGGATGGATGGAGGGGGCTGACATGGAGGGCTGGAAGGAGGGGGGCTGACATGGAGGGAGAGAGCTGATATGGATGGATGGAAGGGGGCTGCGATGGAGGGAGGGGGGCTGACATGGAGGGAGAGAGCTGATATGGATGGATGGAGGGGGGCTGACATGGAGGGATGGAGGCTGACATGGAGGAAGGGAGCTGACATGGAGGGAGGGAGAGGAGGGCTGACATGGAGGGAGAGATAGATGGAGGGAGGGGCTGACATGGACAGAGGGGGGATTGACATGGAGGAAGGCTGACATGGACAGGGGGCTGACATGGAGGGAGGGGGCTGACATGGATAGATGGAAGGATGGGTGCTGACATGGAGGGAGGGAGGGGGGCTGACATGGACAGAGGGGGGGCTGACATGCAGGGATGGAGGGAGGGGGGGCTGGCATGCCCAAAAGGGAGAGACGGGGACATACTGGACAGACAGGGGATAAATGCTGGACAGAGGCGAGAGACAGTGCGGGTTAGGATTATAATGGGCTGATGGGGGAGCTAGCACTGGTAATGGGCAGATGGGAGGGGCTAGGACTGGTAATGGGTTGATTAGGGAAGGCTAGGAACGGGAATGGACTGATCAAGGGGGGTTGGGGCTGGTAATGGACTGATAGGGGGGTATAACTGGTAATGGGCTGATGGGGGGATAGGACTGGTGATGGGGGGGGGGGGTAGGACTGGTAATGGGCTGATTAGGGGAGCCTAGCACTGGTAATGGGGTTGAGGGGGGTTATGACTAGAAATGAGCTGATTAGGGGAGGCTAGGACTGGTAATGAGCTGATGGGGTAGGACTGGTATTGGGCTGATTAGGGGAGGCTAGCACTGTTAATGGGGTTGAGGGGGGATTAGCACTGGAAGTGAGCTGATTGGGGGGCTTTGACTAGGAATGGGCTGATTGTGGGGAGGGGAGGATAGAGCTGCTGGCCCTGGAAGAAAACTGGGGGCTAAGGCTACAAATGGGCTGATATGAGGGGATGGAAGAATGGAACTGGAAGGGAGTGGATCTGAGAGGGGCTGCCATGGTATTTGTACTAGAAGGGACTGGTCAGTGGGGAAGGAGGGGGACTGGAAGGGAATGGACACCAGTGGCAGTCATGGGAATGCAAGTTGACATTGGAAGGTACTGGGAGTGAGGACTGGAAAGGGGCTGATACTGGGGAGGGTTACTGGGACTGGAAATAGGCTGATGGAAAGAAGTGAAGAAAACAAAAGAAGAGTTAAGAAATGGCAGATGGACCATAGACCACAGAAAGAGAGCTAAGAGAAGACAGGAAAGCAGAAGCCTCAGATCGGGACCAGCATGATCAGAGAATAAATTGGTCAGACAACAAAGGTAGAAAAAATAATTTTATTTCATATTAGTGATTTGCCTACAAAATCATCATAATTTTGAAATCAAATATTGTTGCTTGTGATTAATTACACAGGTACACTAAAAAAAAATTTTTTTAAACTGCCTCTAATGTTTCGATTGATTTTTACGTTTTTTGGTGCGCTGAATCCAAATCTGGTAACCAATTTGCTCCATCACGTAGATTTTTTGCTACATTGGGTTAGCAGTTTGAGGTGAACGTTTCAGATTGAGTGCGATCGAGATAAAGGTTTCTTGGATGAATTCTTTATACTAATTGTTTAGTAGTTATTCAAATAAGAATAAAGAAAATTGTAACAAGGCAGCACATAAGAATAGAGTAATGTCAACAAAACACACTGTGATGGTAGCAAAATTGTCTGCACTTAAAACAGCCACATACATGTGCACAAACATTGAGCATATAGGAGCGAGGTTAGACACAAAGTAAAGCAAAGAAATGTGCAAAAAATGTTGTACAGGTATGTATGTAAGAATAGAAAACGCAAACCGCACCATTGCAATACATGAAGACAAACACCCGATGGTGTGAAAATAAAATTCTAATAATGAGATCCGACACTGTGGTAATAACTAGCACATTTTTATTTCAAAGTTTAGTAAAAACATGATATTTGTCAACACAGTTTAGATTTTAAAGTCATTCTTGGGTCAATCAATCTCCTGGTGCGCCCGTATCTTCTTCCCCCGAATGCTTCTCTTGGTGCGCTGCTTGGCGTATTTTTCATCTGGGGTTTCCCGCAGCAGCAACCAGCAGAAATCAGCCATCATAGTGGTGTTGCATCTTCCTTGGTACCTTCTCTCTGCGTCCTTGATGTCCTGGTGAAACCTTTCACCTTGTTCTTCACTGTACGCCCCCAAGTTTTCGGGAAAGTAGTTCACATGGGAGTGCAAGAAATGGACTTTCAGGCTCATGTTACAGCCTTGTTCTTTGAAGGCATTGAGCATCCTGGCAACAATATCCTTATAGTTCTCATCCCGCCTGTTCCCCAAGAATTTGAGAACAACATCCTTGAAGGAATCCCAGGCTTCTTTTTCCTTCTCAGACATCGTTTCAGCGAATGCTCCATCTGAAATGAGTTCCTTATATCAGGGCCAACAAACACTCCTTCCTTTAGCTTTGCTTCAGAAAGTCGGGGGAACTTTGAGCAAAGGTACCGAAAGCACTCACCATCTTTTGGAAGGGACTTGATGAATTGCTTAATGAGACCCAACTTAATGTGGAGAGGTGGTAATAGAATTTTATCACGAGGTACCAAGCTCTCATGAAGAACATTTTTCTCACCAGGTCTCAAATACTCCCGAATTGGCCAGTCTTTTTCCCCAGTGTAGGTCGCGGGCCCGGCTATCCCACAAGCAAAGGAAGCAGGGATATTTGGTGAAACCGGATTGCTGCCCTAATAGCATGGATAGAATTTTAAAGTCTCCACAAATCATCCACTTATGCTCATCATAACGAATCTTCTGAAGAATCAGGGCCAAATTCTCGTATTTTTCTTGGAGAATAACAGAGTGAGCAATAGGGACTGAAGCGAATATGTTGCCATTATGAAGAAGGACACCTTTTATGCTGTCTTTTGACGAATCAATGAACAGCTGCCATTCAGCAGGATCATACTTGAGTTTAAACTTTTCCATCACTCCGTATATATCGTTGCAAAATACCAAATCTTCCTCTCTGCTGAAATACTTCAAAAATTGTGTCTCGCGGTTGCGGTACCAATAAAAAGTTGTTCCTGGTGACAATAGATTTTTCTGTTTAAGCTGAGAACCTAGCAGTTGGGCAGCATCTTTTGGGAGTCCTAAATCCCGGACTAAATCATTCAATTCAGCTTGAGAGAAAAGTTCAGGTTTCGGATCTGGTTCAGTTTCAAACTTGGAAGTATTGACTCATCGGGAAAAGCCATCTGATGAGTCTCATCATGATCAGAACCGTCCACACAAATATGATCCAAAGATTTTGGTGGTTCAGGCACAGGTACTTCGTTGCTATGAGGCATAGGCCTAATTGCTGAGGGAAGGTTGGGGTAACTTATTACGTTCTTATTTTTTAAGTTGTATCCCTTCACAATTCAAGAGCAAAAATAGCAGTCACTGCTGTGGTCTCTTTGTTCACCGCCACATCATAGGTATTTCGAAACGAAATGCTTGTTTTTTTACCTTTCATCCATAAGCGTAGATCTTCCTCACATGTCTTGCATACTTTGTGAGGAGCCCACGGTTTGTCTTGATCGCCTAACTTCAAACCGAAATAGGCGAAATATACTTTTTTAATAAATGCAGAAATGTTCCTCTGCCGCTTTTTCACGGTATATTCCCCACAAATAAAACAAAAACTGTCCGGAGAGTTGACGCAACCTCTGGCTCTGTGAGCCATCACAAATACACAGCACTGCAAACTACAACTGTAGTGAACCACTTCGGAATAAAGCTGGATTACGACTGAGCAAACAAAAGGTAATAATGAACTTGCAAGAAACTGAAATTTGACAGGAACATTCATGTCGCAACCACCGTGTTTGAGCGAGCGAACGAGGCGAGGCGAACAGGAAAGAACATGCGCCAGCACGAGTACTGGATTTAGCCCCCCGCCTCCCAATTGTCCTGTTAATGTATAAAATGAATACAAAACACTCTAAAATATCATGAGGGAGTGTTTCTAGTTAGTTAACCATTACAACCTCTATTTTGGGCCAAGAAAATAAACTGCAGTCGGCTAAAAAGAAATTATGTGAACATTCCTTATATGGTTAAGAAATCTAATTTTGCAAGAAAACGTGACGTGATGGAACATTTTGGCTATTTTTCCTGGATTCAGCACCCCAAAATCTATAGGAATCAGTTGCAAAACTGGAGGCAGTTTTTTGGTAGTGTACCTGTGTTATTGTGGTTTAAATAAGTATTTTATAAATAAAAACATATTGCAAAGGCCTATAATATATTAATAATTCAACAAATGATTACAGTGACAATGCGTTAACGGTAAAGGAAGAGAGACACATTTGATTTTATCATTGGGGGTCACCACAAGTTGACCAACGGTAAAAGGGGTCACGGTACAAAAAAGGTTGAGAACCACTGTTCTATGGGAATGCTATCAATGCCTGGTGCTTTGTTCTTTGAGAAGGCTTTCAATGCTGCTTTAACTTCTTCTTTCATCACCAATGGTTCCCGATCATAACAGACACCACAATTGAATACTTTCTAATTCTCTCTACATTATTATAGTTAACAGCAATAATTACTGTTGCCAGTAGCAAATCATCACTCAGAATTGCTGACAGTAGTGAACTTGCAAGCAAAAACCATACATTTATTACTGTTGTCAGTAGATCACTACCTTACATTAGCACTATTGTCAGTAGCTATCTCACAAACACTGTAGTCAGTGGCTATCATCAATCAGGATTAATACTGCCACTAACAACTATCATTATAAATCTCTACATAACACAACCCCCTCGTGACGTTCTTTTGTCTCTCATTTACTCTACTCCGGTATATAGCTGCTTAGCACCACTAATCGAAACACACCTAAAATGCCACAAACATACATTATACCAATGTATCTCTACTATATTAGCTTAGTCTTAGCAATAATAACTATCAACCTAACACTAAGCCTAAATAGCGACAATCACAAAACAATTCCCATAATTCACTCACTCTCTCGAGAAAACTATCATATAGGACACATTTACACAAATACCTATCCTAGAACAAATTTTCATAGACTAATTCACATAAATACAAACACACATCAAACAACCAAGGGAATACGCACCAATAAATTAACATCTCTCTCATGTATCCTTATTAACGCCGCACGGTCGATGAAAAACAAGCTACCCATATTTAATGACCTAATATCAGACTCAAAACCTGACATATTATGTGTCACGGAAACCTGGCTCTCTGACACTGATACCGTCTATATAAATCAACTTAATAATGAAGACTATGACACCTTCTATAAACATAGAACTAACAGAAAAGGTGGAGGTGTATTAATGATGATCAAAAAGGAACTAAAAGCAAAAACAATTCAGTCAAACATCTCTAATAACATAGACGCATTATTAATAAAGATTGGCCCCATGAAACTCTGCTTAGTATATAGACCCCCAAACCAAAATCCAGATAACCTTGACGCTCTTATTGAGCTCCTTAGCTCATCTACAGAACAACACCCTATAATTATGCTTGGAGACTTTAATCTTCCCTCACTGCCAACATTGGAATCCAAACTATTCTTGGATACAATATTAGACTTGGAATATCAACAGATAATAAACACATCTACACACATTAAAGGCGGAACCCTCGATCTTTGTCCTTCTCCCCAAGACCTTTCTCAAGCTAAACAATCCAAACTCAGTTGAATGCACACAGATACCCTGGTCCGATCACTACATTATCAAACTAAATCTTACATATCCCCTCACTAGCATGAACACCCAACCCAGAAATGTACCAAACACTAGATTCAAAAAAAAAAATTCAACAACGAAGAATTTATAGAATTAACAATCCCCCACCTCTTTTCAACTGCAACTAACCTAGATGACACCGTCAAAAATTGGCATGAAACCATCAACAATGCAGCCAAAACTAATCACACACAAACAGACCATGTACTCTCAAGCTAATACCAAACCATGGTTCAACAATACGCTAAAACAAATGAAACGGATTCTTAGAAAACTAGAACATAACTGGCGTAAATCGAAATTAACAATACATAAAGAAATGTACAATAACCACCTCACTAAATATAAAGAAATCTTAGACAACACAAAAAAAGAATACTATACTAAAATCCTATCAAAATCGTACAATAGGCCAAGAGAACTATTCACCATTGTAAGAAATCTAACTAACCCTCAAACAACTGACAGTGAAATTACTGACATCTCGGTTCAAACCTTAGCCCACCATTACCAAAATAAAGCAAAAATACCACCAATGCTGATAAACATCATCAACTCACCACACCAAACATCAGATATATGGTCAGAGTTCCAGCCCGTAACAAAGGAGACACTAAAAAATATCATTACCAGTCTCAACACCACAACCTCATATCTAGATCCTTGTCCAGTAACATGGATAAAGAATACACTACCAATTTTATTACCCTACATTCTATCAATAGTGAACCTCTCACTGACCCAAGGATACCTACCCCCATCACTCAAACACGCACAAATACGGCCAATCCTTAAGAATAGCAAACTTGATAAAACATTGCCTGCATCATATAGACCTATTTCTAGCATACCTTTCCTGGCAAAAATAATTGAAAAAGTGGTTCAATTACAGACTCAGGACTTTCTAGAATCATCTTACCCCCTCGACGAACAACAGTATGGTTTTCGACCCCGCCATGGAGTTGAGACACTCCTCACAGTTTTAATAGATGCGCTCCTAAGAGGGATAGACGATCATAAACAGGCTTTCATTCTACTTTTTATTGACATATCAGCTGCGTTTGATAGCGTACACCACACATTAATGCTCAATAATCTGAGGCAAATAGGCTTAAACTCCACAGTACATAATTGGTTCTCATCCTACCTAAACAATAGAACGCAAAATGTAAGAATTGGGAATCAAAATTCAACCACATATAAACAAGAGATTGGATTACCACAAGGGTCAGCGTTGTCAGCTCTGCTTTTTAATATTTACATAAAACCAGTTTGCAACATATTCAAAAATTTTGGAGTCAAGTATCATTTATACGCAGACGATATTATGATGTATATACCATTCACGATACCCAACTTACCACTACAACTCCTATCGGACTGCTATAATGAAATCACAACGTGGCTAAAAACACAAAACCTCCACATTAACCACACTAAAACTGAAGTTCTAATTGTGACTAAGAACAAAACCTACATCCCTCCAACACATATAAAAATTCAAAATGAAGAAATCAAAATAAAAAATGAAATAAGATATCTAGGCGTTATATTAGATACGCACCTTACGATGGAAACACATATTAGCAATACTATAAAGAAAATATATTTCAAACTCAAAACCCTCAAACAACTTCGTCCGCTAGTATTTACACAAGATTTTATCAACATAATACAGGCAACAATAACTCCACATTTTGATTTTGCCAATCTAACACTAATAGGAATTTCAAAACAAAACATCAAACGATTGCAATTAGCGCAAAATGCAGCTGCAAGAATCATATTGAAAATTAATTCACTCCAACACATATCACCAGTACTAGCCTCCCTCCACTGGCTACCTATTCAAAGCAGAATAACCTACAAAGTAATAATAACAGCATTCAAGGCATTAAATGATATGGCCCCAACAATGCTTTGTAATTTAATACATAAAGAACCGTCCAAGCAAACACACAGAAAAGGTCAATTAAATAGACTAAAGATCCCGACAGATTATACAAGAGCCCATAAAGCAACTAATAACAGAGCCTTCTCCCACATAACCCCAATGATCTGGAATTCCCTCCCAGAGGAACTTCGAACATGTACGGAAATCATAGAAACTCCGTAAAAAATTGAAAACGTACCTGTTCACCATAAACTATAACATAGATAACTTAACACCCACTATAGACAAAGGTTTAAACAGCAATCGGTCTACATTAAGCAAAAACCCTTAACATATACAGATAACACATACATATGATAATCTCACAACTTATATCCGTTCACCTCCTTGTATATATATACATAAAACTGTATATAGTTAACCTGTTCTATTTTATCTTACAATGTTTAGACCATATATACTATATATAAATTTGATGTTCCTTGTAGATATGTTCTGTTATAATATGACGTTCCCTGTAAAACAAACTTGTTTTGTTAAGTGTTGTTCAGCTGTAAACCGCAACTGAACCTTGGAAGATGCGGTATATAAATGTATGTATAAATAAATAAATAAATAAAAGGTACAGGTTGAAACGGCTGTTGGTCCACTTGATCTTTATCATATAAAAACTCTGTATATTCCTTCCACCTTTTCTTGATCTTCTCAGCATCATTCAACATAGAACCTTGAGCATTTTGTAACATTCCAATTCGAGACTGGAACTTTTTCTTTAACTCTCGCATTAAGGGCGCAGTAGGCGGAGAGTGGGCATTAATGAGGCAGAGAGTGGCGTTAACAACAGGTGTTACCTTAATACCTGTTGTGCTAACGTATGTTAAAGCCCTTTAACACTGGGAACCCTACTGCCAAGTAAAAACTTACAGAAAGGGTGTATTTTGAGGAGAGAGAGCTTATTTAAACATCTGCTATGTGATGCACAGACAGAGGAGCCCAAGATAATGATAGTAGTGCTTCATTAGCAGCAACAGCATAGTGCCCAAGTAAGAAAGGGCATCATATTGATGATGCAAATGGGGCAAAGGAGGTGGCACGTCGGTCAAGCAGTGGGGGTTTCTGGGACTCAAGGCAGACCAGGCAACTGCCCAGGTGGCACATCTGTGATGTCCTTCATGATCCCACATTGACAGTGGCAGCACACAGACATGCTGCTGCTTTGGAAAGGTGATGCCCCCCCCCCCCCTTTTCCCCACACATCTGTTTCTGTCACCCTAGGCATCTGCCAAAACTGCATGGTGGACCGATCGGTACTGCATACTACCCCCACCAACAGCATGCTGGCATGACAGCATGGTGTGGGGGTGTCTGTGGCAGGTTTAGTGGCACCCACTTGCAGCAGACAAGACATATGTCATGGTTCTGTGTGCCGATCGCATCGCAACATGTGCTCTTGTCTGCACAATGAGCATATGTTATCAATGCTTGAGTTGATATGGAGACCAAAGTGACATTTGCACAGTGTGGCGATGTGTGTCTGTATGTCTCTCCAGAATTCTGTGACCTTCTGCACTGCATTGTGCCTCACATTGCCTAGGCTGTTCCCAGCATTAGTCTGCAAATGTGCATGATGAGGAGCAGAGGATTGTGGGTATGGCCATAAACAGAGCAGTTTGCCCAAGATGTGTCTGCATCGGAGGTAGGGTCAATGGCTGAGACTTTGTAATGCCTGTCTGCCATGTGCATGGCCTGGGTGGCCACAACAGTTAATGCTTTGAGCATATTCTCACTCTGACTGAGCTGTGACCATGGCATAGCTATGTAGCCACATAGCACTTATGTAGTGTGCTAGTCCAATGATGTAGGTGCAGGTCCTGTCCTGGGAGACTAATCATAGTGCTACATGCTGGGTATCCATGCTTGCCCTGTACACATGTAGCATGTGCTGACCAGTAGACTGGCCCCATTTGGTATGTGCATGGCTAAGATAGCCCTGTGGTGGGCAGCAGGTGCAGTCTAACTGTGCATGTGGTGGTTGATTGGTAGTTCCAGATGATTGAGACAGAAGCCATTCCTGCCATGTTCACTGTGGTCAGGACAGTGGCATCTGGCTCCCACTGCAGTAGTTATGCATGGCATTGCCAGGTGGCTGCAACACTGGGCACTGGCATGTACTATTCTAGGAGGGTCTCATTTCAAGAGGGGCAGGATGCAAATGTGACAGCCACCTACAGTATGCTGCAATAAGCAAGGTGACTAGTATAATGCACTATAGACAATAGCTGCTATACACTTGTAGTAATGTAGATCTGCAGCATGTTCGGCAGTGACGGTCTCAAGTAGTGCAAACTCTGGGGGCCAGGGGCTGGACACCCATCCTTACCCTCAGCGTGACTTCATAAACTGCTCAGTAGAACGGTTTGTAGCTGCTATGTGTTTGTATCACATACTGTCAGTGCATCTTACTGAGCTGAAGTGATGGATCAGTGCATTCTCTATTTGGTGAACAGTTGCAGACTACATCCACCACCCTTTCAGTGAAAAAAGTATTTCCTGGCATTGCCTTTCAGTTTACCCCCTTGCAGCTTCATGTTAGGCCCTCTAGTTTTACAGCTTCCCCATCTTTGGAAGAGGTTTGTTTGTTCATTGATACTCTTTAAGTATTTAAAGGTCTGAATCATATCTCCCCTGTCCCTCCTCTCCTCCAGAGTGTACATATTTAGGTCTTCAAGTCTCTGCTCATAGTCTCCTGATGCAGGCTCCAAATCATTTTAGTCACCTTCCTCTGAATCCTTTCCAATCTTTTTATATCCTTTGCGAGATATGGTCTCCAAAACTGTACATAATATTCCAAGTGAGGCCTCACCAGTGACTTGTAGAGTGGCATTAGTACCTCTTCCTTTCTGCTGCTAATTCCTTTTTGTATGCAACCCAGCATCCTTCTGGCTTTTGCTACTGCCTTGTCACACTGTTTTGCCACCTTGAGATCCTCAGAAACAATCACTCCAAGGTCCTTCTCCTGATCCGTGCACACCAACCTCTCACCCCCTATCACATACAGTGCCCTGAGTCTGCTTCCCATGTGCATGACACTGCACTTCTTCACATTAAATCGTAACTGCCAAGCATTAGACCATTCTTCCAGCTTTTGTAGATCTTTCCTCATGTTCTCCACTCCCTCAGGGGAGTCCTCTCTGTTGCAAATGTTCATTTCATCTGCAAAAAGACAGACTTTTCCATTCAGTCCTTCCGCAATATCGCTCACAAATACATTGAACAGCACCAGCCCCAGGACCGAACCCTGGGGCACACCGCTAATCACCTTTCTTTCATCCAAGTAAGTTCCGTTTACCATCATCTTCTGTTGTCTGTCAGTCAATGAATTTCTGATCCAGTTCACCACCTTGGGACCCATCCTCAAGCTACTGAGTTTATTGATAAGCCTCCTATGAGGCTTTGCTGAAATCTAGGTAGATCGCATCCATCACATGCCCTTGATCTAGTCCTCTGGTCACCCAGTCAAAGAACTCAATCAGATTTGTTTGGCAAGATCGTCCTTTGGTAAAACCATGTTGTCTTGAGTCATGCAATCTGTTGGTTTTGAGACAGTCCATTATTTGCTCTTTCAGGAGTGCCTCCATTACTTTTCCCACCACCGAGGTAAGGCTTACTGGCCTGTAGTTTGTCACCTCTTCCCTATTACCACTTTTGTGAAGAGGTACCACATCAGCCCTTCTCCAGTCCTGTGGAACTTCTACACTCTCCAAGGATCTATTAAAAACATCCCTTAAAGGCCCTGCAAGAACCTTTCTGAGCTCTTTCAGTATCCTGGGATTATCCCATCCAGTCCCATGGCCTTGTCCACCTTCAGTTTTGCAAGTTGTTCTAACACAACTTCTTCTCTAAATGGTGTGGTATCTACTCCATTCCCATTTGTATACTTGTCAATCACAGGTCGTCCTTCTCCATGATTTTCTTTAGTAAAAACAGAGCAGAAGTATTTGTTTAGCATGTTTGCTCACTTTCCACAAATCCTTTCTCATCACTTTTGAGTCCTGCAATTCCACCTCTGATTTTCCTCTTTTCCCAAATATACCTGAAAAAGGTTTTGTTGCCACTCTTAACATCTTTTGCCATCTTTTCTTCTGCCTTTGATTTTGCTATCCTTATTTCTCTTTTTGTCTCTATTAGTTTTATCCTGTATTCTTTTCTGTGTTCCTCTGTTTGCGAACTTCTAAATTTTGTGAAAGCTCTGTTTTTTGCCTTTATTTGTGCAGCCATTTCTTTGGAGAAGTAGATAGGTTTCCTTTTCCTCTTGTTTTTATTAATTTCCTTACATATGTATCTGTTTTCCCTTTTATTGCCTCCTTTAGTTTAGCCCATTGCAATTCTACTTCCCTTATCTTCTCCCACCCTGCCAACTCCTCCTTCAGGTACTTAGCCATTTTACTGAACTCAGTGTTTCTGAAATCTAGGACTTTGAGCTTGCTGTGATTGGATTCTGCCTTGGTTTTAATCTCAAACCACACCGTGTGATGGTCACTGCTGCTCACATGGACACCCACTAGGATTTTCAACACGCTATCTCCGTTGGTGAGTACTAAATCTAACATCGAGCCTTCCATGGTTAGTTCCATCACCATTTGTCTTGAGCCTAGCCATCCTAACTCAATAGCGGGCCATCACCATTTTGCACTGAGGCCTTTTTTCAGAATTCTGCTTGCATATTATATGAAACTCGAAGGAATGCTCTACTGCGCATGGAAATTAAATTAAATCATAGACCATAGGCAGTATTTACAATTAGTTATAAAAATATTCTGTCTAATAAAAACAGTAGGTTCTTTCTTAGTTCCCATACTACAATGCAAGGCTTCCTAGATCAGCTTTCTAGTAAAGACTGGCAGTTAAAGTTTCAGCAAGACTGATTCTGAAGGTCACTGGCAAAAAACAAATTTTAGGTATTACAGGAATAAGTTTCAAGGAAGATAAAAACCTTTCCTCGGTTTGTTAGTTGCTGACCATGTAATTTCAGAAAATAGGTCCAATATATAAAACTAATTCATAATGACAAATTCTTTATTATAGCCTGTATTATTGATTGCTTGAATATACTTGGATGGAGCAAACTGATGTTATATGATGTACCCAAAGTGAACTTTCTTGGCAGTATCAAAAATAAAAATCACTTACTTCAAACCTCTGTTGGGTAAATCTTTGTGCAAAACCAACCAGGCATATTAGTATTAACTCAAGATCTGCCTAATGAATAAAATAATTCTAAAACTTTTATGCTACTTTACTGAAATGTATGAATTATAACTATGTACTTGGTAGAGAGATGCTAATTATCCTGGCTCTACTCTCTTTTTTAATAATTGTACAATATGTTCTTCATATTTGAAAGAGCTCTTATAAGTATGTTGCCAGCACCTGGCACCATAATGTCTGGACAAATTCCTCATTAGGCTTGTTCAGAGACCACTTAGGATTGATAAAGTGGCACTGTGAGAAAAAATGACTTCAGTATACTATGTTTCTGAACTGATAGCAAGAATTCCAGACTACTGACTCAGTGACGGAAGTGCATTCAGTGCATATCCATCAGAAATCTAGTGCAAGATGCCTCATTACATACAGTACATTTTATAGACCATAGGAATAATTATCCCAAATACAAAAGTGCTAAAGGTATGCACTTACTGTGCAATTAGCAGCAATATCATTGCACAGGAAATGTACCTGTCATGAGTTGGAATGGGTATGTTCAGCATGTTCCCAGCAGTTAGTGCATGATGGCAAATACTAACGCACAATGCACTTAACACAGGTACACCTAACTACACCCATAGAGGTATCATTAGGGACACTCATGCTAATTGCCACTGATCATTGGGGTTATGTGGTTTGCAAGTCCTGCAAACCGCATAAACCCTTTCAAATATCAGGCCCTGGATGCTGAGGCAATGACCACACAGTTGGATATTTTGAATGCTGTTCTAAATAATGATAGTGAAATTCAAAAAGGGAGACAACAAAGATTATCCTGGATAGGGGAACATTTATTTTATTTAAAAAAATATTATAGACCACCTGTTCATTTCCACGTACCATCAAAAGTGGCATACAGCTGATTAAAAAATCAATAAAAAACACAAATAAATGAAAAACATCTACTACATATAACATTTTGATCTTTCTGGCAGTAAGCCTCTGCTCATTAGTGGTATTTTCAACCCCAACCCAAGTCCTTGGAGGAAGAGCCAAATTTCAGTTTCTTAAAAAAGCCCTTATGATCTAGCTCATGCCAAAGCAATAGGGATATGCATTCATTAGCACACATTTGGTTCATTAGGATGGGGAGGATCTGGGACACATCTTGACCCTCAGAGAGCTGAGAATTGAGGAGAAACATCTGGAAATGCCACTGTTGTCATCAGAATAAGACAGCTGAGCCTGGGAAGAGACATTCAGGAAGCCTGATAATAGCAGGGGCAAGTCCTGCACATAACTGGAGAAGCTTGGACATACCTTGACCCCGGAGAGCTGAGAATTGGATATCCAGAAAGTCCAATAAAAGCAAGGGCAATTCTCGTATGGAGTTTGAGAAGCTGCAGCATATCTCAACCCCAGGAAAGTTAAAAATTGTGGAGGACCATCTGAGGATTGTCACCCTTGTGAGTCCGGGAAAAGGTGTCAAATGTCCAGGAAGTTTGAAAAAAGGTGCAGGGAGTTCCTGTACAGAGTTGGAGGAGCCAAGATATACCTTGACTCCCAGAGAGTTTAGAATTACAGATGATCATCTAGGGCAGCTGCATAGGTCATCATAAGGAAACTGTTCAGCCAAGGAAGAGATATTGATAACATCATGAGGAATTCAGGAAGCACAATAAAAACAGATGCAGTTCCTGTATAGATTTGAAGGAATTGTGACATACCCTCCTCTAGTGGTAGGACCTAGCTGAAAATACAAGAGATCACAAAGAGAAAGGAAGACAGACATCTGTATTTGGAAAAACTTAAAGAAGCTAGCAAAGTAGTCAGGAAAGCAGAGATACAAAATGAAGAAGAAATAGCCAATGCAATAAAAAGGGAGGACAAGGCATTTTTCAGATATGATAGTGAGAGAAGGAAGGGCAAAAGTGGTATTGTCAGACTCAAGGGTGAAGGGAAGGAATATGTTGAAGCTGATGAGGATAAAGCGAAATTGCTTAACAAATATTTCTGTTCTGTGTTCACAGATGAAGTGCAAGGAGCAGAATCTCAGAAAACACCCACAAATAGGAACAGAAGTGATGAGGAGCTCGAACAATTTTCAGAAGACTGTCTTCTAGTTTAGTAGTATACAGTAAAGGAGCAAATGTGCCATTGGCACATAAAGGAGCTAACTGTGCATCTGCGCCCCTAGCACATCCAAAAAGCCACTTTAGCGCACACTAACGATACCAGCCACTTTAGCACGTGCTAACAGTAACTATGGGGGGGGGGGGGAGAGTGGGCAAGAACAAAGCTTGCTCCCTTAATGCAGGGACCTTAACGCAACTCAAAACCTTGCAGGAAGGGTGTTTTGTGAGGATAGAGAGCCTATTTAACATCTGCAATGTGCACAGACAGTGGAGCCCAAGAGAGTGATAGTAGTGTTCCATTAGCAGCAACAGTATAATGCTCAAGTATGAAAGGGCACTATGTTGATAGTGCAAATGGGGGCAAAGGAAGTGGCACATGGGCCATGCAGTGGGGGATGCTAGTGCACAAGAGGGACCAGGCAGCTGCCTATATAAGCTAAGCTAAACCAATCAATCCTTCCCATAAAATGAAATAATTCATTCCTCTCACATAATTTATCTCTTACTTAACTCCAAGTTGTACTCCCTTTTTAATGTAAAACAATTCCTCTGTAATTGTTATGTTGTGTGATGTAAACCGCCGTGGATAAAAGCGGTATAGAAAAACTTAAATAAATAAATAAATAGATGGAAGATAGGAACATAAGTCTACAAAATATGCCAAATTGTCAGACAAGGTCCATCATGCCCAGTATCCTGTGTCCAACAGTGGCCAATGTAGGTCACAAGTACCTAGCAGTTTCCCCAAAAGACACACAGGATCCCCAATAATTGTAATAGGGCAAGTAGTACATAGCACGGGTCCTCTTTAGCAATGGTTTATGGACAGCTAACCCGGAACCCGTCCAGACTTTTTTAAACCCAGCTGCACTGACAACTTTTACCACATCCTCTGGTAATGGATTGCAGGGTTTGATTATGTGTCGACTGAAAAAATATTTTCACCTAGAAGACCCAAATTGGTTACACTGTAGCCACATTGCAGGTCCCCTAGTCTGTCCAAAGTCTGATGGCATAAAAAAGCAATCTATTTTTACCTGTTCCACTCCAGTCAATAATCTATAGACCTCTATCATATCTCCCCTCAGCCACCTCTTTCCCAGATTGATGAGCCCCAAACATTTTTCCTTTCCACAAAGGGGTATTCTGCCATCTGCAGTAGCATCTGTGATGTTCGTCATAATCCCACAGTGACAGTGGCAGCACACAGTCCTGCTACTTTTGTGGAAAGGCAATATGACACATTGGGTGGTCCGAGGTTCCTGGCACCCCAGGCAGAGATCCAGGCTGCCAGCCCCCGCTGCCGCAAAACTCAGCTGTGGGGGAAGAGGCCAATAGTGCCAGATGCAGTAGCCCCCCAGGCAGTTGCAACATGCAGGTGCCAAGGGGACTACCACAGCAAAGGCTGTCATCCTCCCCCCGAGATGTATCATTGGCAGGTGATGATGGAGTCCCTGCAGAGGCAGATGGTTGGGGAGGGGGCTGTGTGGCCATCCATGTATGCCTCTGCCCCCCCCCCTCTGGCCATCTGCCTTAGACACCCACCAACCTGCATGTTGGATGGACTGGGGCTGCACACCACCAACATGGACAGCACATGGGTATGTCAGCATGGCATGGGGGTGTTGGCAGAGGGGGCAGCGGCACCCACCTGCAGCAGACCAAAGCCATGCTCTGGTCTTGTTCACAGTGTGCATTGCAACATGTGCCAAGGTCTGTCTGATGTGAAGTATGTCAGCCCCAGAGAGTGTTGCAGTCATATGGCAGTTAGTGTGTATCTGAGTAGAGGATCACAGGTTCAGGTCCTGGATGTGTATTATACATTGCATGTCCCTGTGGCTGAACTTTAGCCCACAGTACAAGTATAGCACCAACATGTACAATCCCCAATGAATCAGCCAGCAAGGGTACAAACACCCATCAGTCACACAGACAAGCTCCACTATCCACAGCTGCATGGAGGGTCAGGCTGATAGTACTGGCACACTGAGTGGGCGTTAACATCAGAGCACACAACTAGCTCCTGCACAAGGAGCACACATTAACAATGCTCAAGCTGATATCGGGACCAAGATGGCAGGCAGGAGTGCCAACCATCCCCATTTTTGATTGACTGTATGTGTGTATGTGTGTGTGTGTGTATCAGTTTAGGGGTATATTTACTAAACAGCGCTAACGTCACAGCAGCGATGTTATTGCGCGAAAAGTAACGTTATCACGCGATAATGTTAAACTACCGTGCGATAACGTTACTTATCGCGTGATATCATCTCCAGCAGCGTTAAGGCGCACAGAGGGTGGAGTAAGCCTCTCCAGAGGGCGGAGAGAAGGGGTCAATGGATGGATAGTGGGCGGGGAGAGGCTCCAGGCACACTAACGCTGTGAAATGAAGGTCTGAAAAGTAACACCAGTGAAAACCTCGGTTAGAGGCACATTTCAGGAGAGAGAAACCATTTCAGTCAGCAATGTACAGCAACGACAGGGAAACCAAAAAAAGTGATAGTAGTGATACATGTGCAGCAACAGCATAGTGCCCAAGTACGAAAGGGCACTACGGTGAGGCTGCAAATGGGGTACAGGGGGCTGAAGGTGGGACATACAGTGGGGCAGCTGGGGCTCAGGGTGGACTAGGCAGATGCCTAGGTGGCACATAGGAACGCAGAAACTGAAAATCAGCAAGACAGCAACTGACCAAGGTCAAACATGCCCACGAGTGTGTGTCCCACAGTGTCACAGGGGTTAGCACCCAGCAGGTACCCCAAAGGGCACATAAGATGGACAGGCAGTGCTGGGGGGAAGCGTGGACTTCTATGTAGGCACCCCTACCCCAGATCCCACACCATAGGCAGCCGCCTACCGGCACAATGGATGGCCTGGGACTGCGCACCACCAGAACCACTGGCAAAAGGGCATGTCAGCATGGTGGCGGAGGGGTGATGGTGGTCGAGGGGGCAGTGGCACCTGCCCACAGCACACCAAGGCCAAGCCCTGTTCAGGTGGGTGGCATGCAGTGCAACAGACAAGGCCTGTCTGATGAACAGTAATGGTATCCCCAGGGAATGACCTGCCAATGTGGCAGCAGTTTGGTGCAGTACACACAGCCAGTGTGTTCAGGGGAAGAAGGTCACAGGTTGTAGTCCCAGCTGTGGCTCCCACAGACCATGTCCCTATATTTTACTCTACAGCGCACATACACCATAAATATGTGCAGTCCCTAGAGCAGAGGTTCCCAACTGCAGTCCTGGAGGGCCAAACACCATTCAGGGGTTCATGCTGTCCCTAATAAATATGCATGAGATGCATTGCTATGCAGTGCCCAGTCACGCCCTCACCACTCGCCTCCAGCTTAGAGGGGCGTGGTTGTATAAGGAACTTTCCCCTTTCAGCCTTAACTGACTAGTTCCCCACAATGCTTCCTGGGAAATGTAGTTTAATTGCGATATATATGGGCTTCAGGTAGAAAGCTGTAGTCAGGCTCCTTGGGTAAGGCAATGACAGAAATTTATTGAGCACAAAAAAGGTTCATAAATACCACATTCAGGCATACTTCTCCAGGCTTCTTCAAAGTACAACAGGTTATAAGCAAAACAAAACCCAAAACCAAAGTGACAGCTTAAAGTATTCTTCAGCTCAGAAAAACATAGCCTTTTAACAGCAAGGCTACCAGCTTCCTTTAGCCTTGCTGGTTAAAGCAAAAACACAAACAGGCTTTCTTCTGTGGCAGTTTGCCTTCTTTTCCAGTCTCAAACCTTTCCAGGCTGTTTTCCAATTTACAAACAAAAACAAAAGCTCCAAACAGGATCAAACTTTCAACGTGCAAGCAAAGTTCTATTCAGGTTTCTCAGGAAAAATTCAAGAGTAAAAAGAAAGTTTTTTCCCCACAGTTAATTTGGCTTCTTGCCGTCTCACTTCACAGGTAGCAGGTGGTTAACAAGCACAATTCACAACTCCAGCTTGTTCTTACGTCTTAGTAAAACTTCCCCTCTTTACCATGTGGGAATTTACAATCCATCTACCTGCTTCTTATGGTTACCTTTCTCTAGAGGGCTTTCTCTCAGGGCTGGCTTTACTTCAACCCTTCTGTGGCTAAGGCTTGGCACAAAGAGCAATCCATGAGGTTTCTTCCTCATTCAGCTCAGCATCAGGCTCTCCTAGCTGCATAGACTCTGACTCTCCTTCTGGCTCACTGGGCTCATCTGACAGCCTCTCGTTAGAGCTGAGAGTGTCTCCTGCACCTCTGCACTGCCCAGCATTAGTCAGTCTTCTCCTGCTTTGCTCAGCATTAATCAGGCTTCTTAGACTTGTACCTGTGCCTCGGCTTGTATCAGCTTCTCTCTCTCTTTCTCCTCTTCTTGCCTTTGCTTCAACCCTTGCTTCTGGCATTTCTTCCACCCTCTCTCTCCTTCTCTTCTTTCTCCTTCTCTACAATCTAGCATAGGCTTATATCTCCAGGGTTCTAGCCCCACCTCCTCTCTTCCCAGGTGACAGAGATCACTCTGTCTTCTGGCACCTGAGTAATCAGGGAGCTTACTGACGTAAGGGTCTTGGACCTCAGGTCTGTATTCACTCTCCCTTATTTCACTAAGGGAAACATGAAACCTGTCCCAGCTGCGGGTTTTCTGGTTCCTAGATGAGGTTGTGGCTTTGCTCCCCTGACCTTGCAAAAGGGGCCCTTTTACTAGGGTGAACTCTTTGCCTTTTTCCCTTTCCCCTAACTCGGGATAGGCTTCCTTACCACAGCCCCCATTGAATGCAAATGTATCTCATGCATATTCATTAGGGACAGCCTGAAAACCTGAATGGTGTTTGGCCCTCCAGGGCCAGAGGTGGGAACCACTGCCCTAGAGTATCGGCCAACAGGGGCACAAACACCCACACCCACAGGCTCCACTATCCAAAACCTCATGGAGAGTCAGGCTGTTGGGCCCTGCGCAGAGCAGCAGCTACCAATACTAGCACCTGCATACCTTAGCAATGCCTGAACTGTGCCCAGGACTGGTAGGGTGGCCTGGGCTGCCAACCACCACTATCTTTGCACAATGCTGAAATAGGTGTGGGAGTGTGTGTATGTCTATTTTAGTGTTTTGTGGCTGCCTACACCTTACTGAGCCCCCAATGCTTGCACTGTTTCCAGTGTTAGCCTGCCAATGCATAATGAGTAGCAAGATCTTGTGGGTATGGCCCGGACACGGCAATTTGGGCAGGATGCATCTGCACAGGGCATAGAGCAATGACTGGGACATTGTAGTGCCCAACCACCACCTGCACAGACAGGGTGGCTACAGCATGTTATGCTGGGAGGTCACTCTCACCCTGACTGAGCAGTGACCATGGCATGGCTAGGTTCCCCCATAGTGCTATACAGTGTTCCTCTCAAGTGATATCTATGAGTCCCCTGTTTTGGGGTCCAATCACTGACATACTTGCTTGGTGTGTGTGCTTACATCTCACTTTTGGAGGGGGGGGGGGCATACAGTTCCTCCAGGAACATGCACTATGTACTAGCTAGCAGACTGTCTGCAGTTGGCTGGCACACCTTGCAGTGGGTGGAGACTGACTGTGCCCTCTGCTGGTGAATGTCAGATTGGGGGGGGGGGGGGAAAGCTGAGCTTTTCCAGGCCTACTGCCAGTGCCCTATGAAATATGTACAGATCTGCATTGACTGCCCTGGAGAGTGCCTATAGGACTGGGGTGGTGGTTGCCTTTACTGCAGAGTGTGGATGTGTTGGTGGGAGATCCTGTCCCCCAACCTGACCCAGAGAGAGCAGGTTGGGTGGTGCTACACAATCTGCTTTTGGGTCCACACAACACCCTTCTCCTATAACATGTGACCATGGTAATCACACAGGTTATGCACTATTCTGGGTACATCACAGTCCACAAAGGCTAGACGAGACTGGGAACTACAGATGGACACAGGTGTATTATAGGTGTGTCTGCAAGGACTACCTGTCACACACTAGCAGTGATGGAGGACCTGCACACAGCCTATCTCAGCTAACCCAGGTGCTGCAGACCTGGTGCTGGGCGCCCCACCTCACCCTCAGGGTGAGCACAGGAATCGCAAAATGTTACGGTCTGTAGCTAATCTGTGCCAGTAACACACACGGTCGGTTCCCTTTACCAGGCCGAGGTGCTGTGGAGGCGCATACCCCATCTTGTGATCAGATGTAGACTGCTGATCTGCATGTGCAATGCATCTTGGGTACGGGTGAGTATACCTTATCCTGTTAACCACAGCATACAGTTTGTGTGGTGACCTGCAGTCTTTCTGCAGCCAGCCAGTGCTGTGTTAGAAGCTGCAGCCCACTGGTTACTACAATGACTGTGGAGGCAGAGATCATGGGTTCATTCTCGCAGTGGTGTTCTTTATTAGGGATCTCTGAGGGGTTTCCTTTTTATTTACATCAGTGCTGCCAGCAAAAGCACCCTTACAGTGCCGTAACCTTAAGGTGCCTCATAAGGCGCCCTATAAGTCACCCTATAGGGCACATTATAAGGTGCCTTGGTGGACAGGGCACTTTATAATGTGCCCTATGGGGTACCTTATATGGCACCTTATAGGGCGCCTTATGAGGCACCTTAGGTTACGGCACTGTGAGGGTATTTTTGCTGGCAGCACTGATTCAAATTAAAAGGAAATCCCTCAGACATCCTTGTTAAATAATACCACCATGGGATTTGAACTCATAACCACTGCCTCTATAGTCATTGTCAAAACCAGTAGGCTACATCTCTATAGCTTCTAATACCACGCGGGCATGGACCTAAGGTTACCACGCGTTAATGAGCCAAGGCGCCCTCTATCATGCGAAACATATTCTTGCTACCTTGCCACCAGAACGCCCACTACCTTATATGGCATTCCTCACATTAACACTGCATCTAGCGCCGGTAACATTAAGACGGTTTAGTAAACATACCCCTTAGTCATGGCTTTCTACATCTCACTGAGCCTCACAGTGCCTAAGCTGTTTCCAGTCTTAGTCTGCAAATGTGCATGATGAGGAGCAATGTACTGTGGGTATAGACTGAAACAGGGCAGATTGGCCAGGATGGGTCTGCATTGGAGGTAGGGTGAATGGCTGAGATGTCATAGTGCCTGTTTGCCATGTGCATGGTCTGGGTGGCCACAGCATCTCATGCTGAGAGGGTACTCTCACGCTGACCGAGCAGTGAACATGGCATGGCCATGTATCCACATAATGCTATAATAGTACCTACATTTAGTGGTGTGGGTGCATCTCATGTATGGGGAGGGCCCAATCACTAAACAAACTGCTGGGTGTCCATGCTGTATATACCAAGCGTGGGTACACATTGTTGCTCTGTATACATGCAATGTGTACTGACCAGCAGACTGTTTGCAGTTGGTATGTGCATGGCTGGAAAACCCCAGTAGTGGGCAACAGGTGCACTCTTTGTTTGATAGACCTAGGTGGTTGGGACATGATGTGTTCCAGGCCTACCCCCAGTGGTACGAGTAGTGCTAGCAGGACTCTAGTAACAACCCAGTGCAAGTTTAGACACCTGTGTGCTGCCCCTCCCCCTGCTGCAGTGATGTTGGTGCTCTCCAGTGCATTATCTGGGGGTAGGATCAAGCACCTCCTCTTGGCAAGGTTATGCAGCATGCCATGAATACCTTGCACTCTTTCTGTGGGCTGTAGAGTAGTTCACCCTCTGACATGTCCAGACACTGGAACTGAATTTTCAGCTGACCAGAATGCATGATGCAGTGAGCCCAGTTATAGTACTCTTCTGCCTCATTGTGGAGTGAAACAATGGGCATCATAAGCGAGCTCCTCAGCAAGTATCCTCATCTGCAGGACAAGAAGGGAGGGAAAGAGAGGGGGATCTTATTGAATAGGCCATGTCACAGATTGTGCTGTCCTTGTCACTGCTACAGCTCTCATTCATTCCTATTCCTCTATCCCTCTCACCATGGGCCAGATGATGGACAGCTGGTGCTTGCCATGTACTATCAGAGTATCCAATGCCCTAGGGTGCAGCAATCAGCATCTTGCCCTGTTCCCAGGTGTTCCCTGTGCCTCCATGAGGTCTGCACTGCCATTCCACACCCCTTTCCCTTCCTCCATAGACACCATATTATCTTTGTGACCCCCAAGGCTGACACTATTCAGGGCTGTGGCTCCCGGTGAGCATGTCCCTAGCCATTTGCCTCTCTCTGTGGCATGCTTTCCATGGGGTGCCCTACATTCTTGGCAACTATATATCACACTGTTGCCCATCCTATTTGTGTGCTTCTTGCAGCTGCTGAGTTGAATACTTGTTGAGGAGCCAGCATCCGGTGATCTCCCAAAGCTAAATCTGATTGTGCCAGGATGTAGGAATTGTGACATGGCCCTTGGAATCAAGGAAAGACATTTGTTATTTCTCCTTTGGCATTGCAAACCACCTGCATGTTCATTGAATGGTAGGCCTTTCTATTCCTGTATGTGGCTTCCCATGCCCTTGGGGGTACAGGGCCACATGTGTGCAGTCAATGACATCCAGCACTGCAGGAAAGCCTGCTACCTGATAAAACTGGAGTATGGTCTCTTGTTGCTACTATAGCCAGTTCCTGAAGCTTATATACAACATGATTCTGGAGAGGAGCGCTGCAAGGAACTACCAGTCACCAAAACTTTGAGGGCTGTTGTGACCTTGCTGTGTAATGGGATGGGATTGTCTCTCTGTGTGGAAGCACTGAGAACTTGCTCCAGTTCTTGACACAGCTGGCATATGGTGGCTTTGTCCAACCTTAATTGCATCAGGCACTGGTCATACGTGAGCCCCACCTTCTGACAAGCGAGTGCCCTCTCCACACCCTCCTGCACTCCCTCTCCAGCTACTCCTCTATGACCTTTGCAAACCAGCAGTTCACAATCTGCATTGTACCTATACTCCACCAACACCTGTGAGGACCACAGCCAGCTACCCCCGACCCCCTACTCAAGACACATGCGCATTCCCACTTCCACAAGCAGGAACATAAACAGGGATGGGTGGAGGGATATGGGGTAAGGGGGCATGGGGTTGGAGTGCTGAGTGATGGGCTTTGGCCAGGTTGGGGGACCCAGGTTGTTGGGGATGCAAATCAGAGATGAGGTAGCAGTAATGGACACATTGGGAAGTGCAGTTGGGACACAGGGAGTCATACAACTTGGTACACAGCAGATGGGGATGACAGGCAGAGCCTTCTCTCTTGACTTTTCTTTCTGATTCACGCTCCTCCTAACACAATCAAATTAGCGGTCAGCATGGACAGCAGCAAAGTCCCATACTTGTTTGTACTGTATAACAGGTCTAGGCCAGGACATCTGGTTGTCGCACTTGGCATGTCCAGAACACTATACAAAATATGTCTTGAACAACTGCTTCCTTGTTCCACCCTGGATGCACCCTTGGACAGACCCCCAGTTAAGCACATGCCTAGACTTGGACATTCCATACACGGAGACATTCAGATCTGCCCAGTTCTGTAATCACACTTTGTACATCGCTACCATTCAGATGTCCACATCACATATTTTGGATGCCTAATCCATGTCCATCTCTTGTAAAATTACTCCCGTATGTCTGTTTTTAGTCTAGTTTGTAGGAAGTATGATACTGTATATATATGACTTTGGATTAATCATATTAATGATTTGTTTTGCTGTCGTTAAGTTTTCTGTTTGACTTCCAGTGGTAGACTTTCCTCTTTGGATGATGACACTATAACTGAGGTCAGCCAACTAGATATGCCATGCTCTGCTGTTAGATAAGTTAAGAACTTGCCAATGTCTTTTTCTGCTGGGTGGTTTCTGTGCTAACTGTTTTCTGTTTTAATAGCTTAGCAGGTCTTGTAGCTTATGCTACATACTTCTCATTCAGCCTGTGTGAAGGCCTCTGTCTCTGAGTTGCCAGAATTATGCCTGCCCCTCCAAGGAAAGAGGTAGGAAGGGCAACCATCAGGTAGTATGAGACCGCAGTGTTAAGTTCTCTCTGACGTCTGACTGAAAGGGAACTGTAGTAGTCAAAAGCTGCAATCACACTTTTGATAGAAGAATATGACAGGTGGATGACCAAGCTTTAAGAGGGAACTTTATAAGCCACGCCTACATTTATGTGTGTGCGCACACATGTCAATGTAATTATTTTATTGACTTATGCATGTAAGTTACCACTTATGCATGTGATGTAGGCAGCTGCTATTGAGTTATAAAATACTATAACCTTCTCACGTTCTTAAAAATCTGATTGTGCACATTTACATCTGCCATCGAACAGGCATAAGTACTTGTACCTAGTTGTACATGCATTTTTTACCACTTATGCTCTTATTTTATAAAGTATACACGTGCCTTACTTCATATAATAGGTGCAAAATGTTCATGTTATATGTGCTAAATTAGGTAATCCTTATAAAACTACCCACTAAGGATTTGAGGGGACAATCTAAAGTCACAAGCTATATGGTGTCCACAGAGCTGATTACACTGTGTAACAATTTTTTACTTTTTTCTTGTTCCGGGGTAATGAGTGTTAATTTCCTATATCTTATGTCTCAAAACCATAGGAAATAGCAATTATGGCCAACAAACATTGCTTTTGGGACCAGGAGAATGATATTTTTGAAAATTACCTATTTTGCAGGACATTCTAGATAGATTTAGTGCAAAGTAAACTTGGGGGTATGTTTACCTAACCGCAGTAATGTCATTTGCGTTAGGTTCCGCGGTAAAGGTACAGATGTCCATATAAAGGCATGGGCGGTGCATCGTTAAGCAAACCGTATCAGCTAACACATGTTACAAACTAACGCGTGCTACAAGGCGCCTCATAAGTCATCATACAAGGTGCTTTACAAGGCGCCTTACAAGGCACCTTGTAATGTGCCTTGTAAGGTGCCTTATAAGGTGCCTTTTATGGTGACCAGATAGTGTAAAAGGTGCCTTGTAAGGTGCTCTGTAAGGTGCCTTTTAAGTAAGATGCCCTATAAGGTGCCTTGTTAGGTACCTTATTAGGTGCCTTATAAGATGCCTTGTTAGGTGCCTTATAATGTGCCTTGTTAGGTGCCTTATAAGGTGCCTTGTTAGGAGCCCTATAAGGTGCCTTATAAGGTGCCTTGTTAGGTGCCCTATAAGGTGCCTTATAAGGTGCCTCATAAAGCGCTTTGTAAGGTGCACTATACAGTAGGGCTCCTTAGGCTAAGTGCCATATTAGGCACCCCTGGACAAGGCACCGTAGAGGGCACCTTGGGTTACGGAAGCATAGGTCAAGGTGGCCTAAAAAGGTTATGGTGTCCTAGGTTAGTGTGGTCTAAGGGCTGCAAGGTGCTTCAGGATGACATGCATGACCTGTGAGGAACAGAGACCAACCAAAACCATGGATTGCAATGGAAGAACTGTTTATTCATTAAAATTCAGCCAGGCCCGACACAGGCCGTGTTTCGCAACACCTTCCTCAGGGGCTAATTGGCTAAACACACAAACATTAATAAAAATAATAAAAAATATGAAGAAATATAATAAATAATATAAAAAGGATTAAGAAAATCATCAGTGCACATAAAATAATTATTAAAAATCAAAATTGAATATAGACAACAAAAATGGATTATGAATTACTTAAAAAAGTACATATAAACAATAGTACGGAACTATAGATAAAACACAATAAATTAAAACCATATATAATACAATGAATATATCATAAATATATCATAAAAACCATATAGGCATTCATAAATACACATACATTTATAACAATCCATAAATAAATGATGATGTGTTAAAAATAATAAATAATGATACATCATAGTTAAAACAGTATATAGATGACTCAAGGAAACTACAGGAGTGTGACAACGAAGTAGCGGGGGCTCCAAAAAAGAATTACTGTGCCAAGTTAAGGATAGATTAAATATGGGGATTATAAATAAATAAATACTTATCAAAACACTTATATGTATATAAAATAAATCGTAAATATACACATTAAAATTAGAGGAATAAAAGGACAAAAGTAAGTAAAAAGAGAAATAAAAGAATAAAACACTAACAAATACATGCCTGTTGTGATTTCCTTTCCCTTATATCTTGATAGATGTTCCAGGTGAACCTAACCCGGGACACTCAAGGGTTTATACATACCATATACCTTGTAATTAATCAGTTGAATTGAGAACAACCTGAGAGATATTATATAAAATATAAATAAATGTTATGTATAATTCAATAGAATATGCCTAAACTCAAGTTTTAAGACCTTGAAAAAAACAATGGAACCTGGTATTAAACACAAACCAGAAAAACTATCACTCTCAATGACCGTACATGTAATGAACAGTTACCGTCTGAAGGAGCTCAACTAGGGGAGCACTCAAAAAAAATTTTTCTGTCTGAAAAGAATGCATGACCAATCACAACGCCATTTAAAAAAAGGGGAGT
Organism: Ichthyophis bannanicus; assembly: GCA_033557465.1. Classification (NCBI taxonomy): domain Eukaryota; kingdom Metazoa; phylum Chordata; class Amphibia; order Gymnophiona; family Ichthyophiidae; genus Ichthyophis; species Ichthyophis bannanicus. The sequence continues at coordinate 926,450,923 of CM066031.1, forward strand.
CCACTTATGTAAAACCAATTGTGGTAGATAAAATCCCATTTGTTAAGTAGGTTTATTAACTACCATATATGACGGAACAAAATCTCTCTTTTTAAAAAAATATATAGTGTAACTTTAAAAATGTGTAACATTATAGGTGTGTTCCATCAGCCAAACTGGGAATATACTCCACCTTGGAGATCCAAAACTTAACTCCACTAAGATTCGTATAAGTTCCCCGTGAAAACCCAGCAGTCAAAATTAATGCGTGTTGAATTCACACTTGTTTAAAAAACAACAGCTGATAGTAGGTAGTCGAATGTATCCACGACCTCATGACTAAGGCACCCGCTAAACCCGAGCTTTTTATTCTAAAAATTTAAAGAAGGTTTCAAAACTAAAAACCTTCCTTCGGTTATTGGTACCTATATTATCTGTAAAAAGTGTTTTCTTCTGAAAGGATGGGTGTTGCAATGGGATAATCACATAACTCATACCGTAACCAAAATTCAGTGCGCTGAGCCAAAAAATAATACTTTAAAAAAATACAACCAACAAATTGAATCGTACTTACCTAAAGTATAAAACAAAACGCGTCAACCACAATGAAGGGGGCGCGAAGTATATACTGTTTCTTCCTTCATTACAAAAAAACGCCAGCGCGTGCGCGACTGTGTGAATTTGTACATGGTGATAATTAACATACAAACGTCATATGTAAATGATCTCCAGAAGTTCTAATACAACAGGGAGCAACAGAAGAGCATGTCAAATGAATCTTATGTATGTTAAAAATTAAGCTAAACAAATATCATAAAATAATGTGTAACAAATTGAATACAATGAATACAAAAACGGAATATCCTTCTCCACGAATGAATTAGGATCTCTACTATGGGCATATAAATATCTATGAAACCTTGCAAACCCACAGATAGAACGGGGCTCATTTTTTTAAGGGGGACCAGCCAAAAGGACATCTAAAAATAATATTTTTGTATCCTAAATAGACATTTAAATATAAAACTTATGTCCCATTATCAATGTGAGACCATCTGAGGGGGCGTGTAAAAAAATTCCTTATTCTAAAGACTTTTTGTTATGTGGATATGTCTCTAAAAACCAGCACGTGCGCTTTATAATCATTTATACTGGCGGTAATAAATATGCCGACATCAAATATAAATGGTCCTCAAAGTTTGTGTAATGCATGAGACAACCCGAATGTCTCCAATGATATGAGACAAAAGAAATCCAATAAATATTGGAGCGGGACCCTACTCCACGAATAAATTAAGACCTCCTATTTGGCATATAGTTACTTATGTAAACCTCACAAATCTATAGAAAGAACAGGGCCCGTTTTTTAAAAAGAGGGATGGAGGGGGGGAAGGGGAAGAAGGAAGGGGAACGGAAGAAGGATGGAGGGGAGTGGAAGTGAGGGGAGGGGGGGAAGGGGAAGGAGGGGGAGGATAGAGAGGGGAGGGGGGAGAAGGAGGGGGAAGGAGAGGGAGGCAGGGAAGGGGAAGGGGAGGGGGAGGGGAGAGGGGGGATGAGGGAAGGGGGGAGGGGGAAGAAGGGGGAGGGGGAGGGGGGAAAGGCGGGGAAAGAGGAGGGGGGGAGGAGAAGGGAAAGAGAAGGGAAGGGGGAAGGGGGAAGGGGGAGGGGGAGGGGGAAGGGAGGAGGAGGAGGGGGAGGAAAAAGGGGGAGGGAAGGGGAGGGGGAAAGGGGGGGAGGGAGAGAGGGAAAAGGGAGGAAGAGGGGGGAAAAAGGGGGGAGGGGAAAGAAAAAGGGGGAAAGGAGGGGGAAGGGGGAGAAGGGAGGGGGGGAGGGGGAGGGGAAGGGGGTGAGGGGTGGGGGGAGGAGAAGGGAGGGAAGAAAGGGAAGGGAAAGGGGAGGGAGAAAAGGAGGGAAAGGGGAGGGGGGAGGGGAAAAAAGGGGAGAAGGCTCCCTGTCAAGTTCCGCAGTCATTTCAAGATTCTGGTCCTTCTCCACCGTGTCCTCCACACCCACTCCCCTCAGTATCTAGCTGACCTGGTTCACTTCCATAACCCAACCCGTTCCCTACGCTCCTTTCACCTAAATCGTCTGCATCTCCCCTCACCCACTTGTGCTCGCCTCCAATCCACCCGTTCCTCTGCATTCTTCTTCCTTGCTCCCGCCCTATGGAACTCTCTCCCCTCTTCTATCCGCCTCGAACAGGACCATGCCACCTTTAAGACCCGCCTTAAAACTCACCTCTTTACCCTTGCCTTCGACCTTCCTGAACCTCCCACATGATTTGTCTTCCCCTCCCCCTCCCCTCACTTTCCTTTCTACTGTCCTGTTGTATGAATCTGCCTAGTTTGCTTTCCTATCAATTGATGTAACTTCTTTTCCTTTCTCTTCCCACCTTTTGGTGACTGTTTTGATTTGAACTCTGTAAACCGCTATGATGTACATTGCGTTTAGCGGTGTATTAAGTTAATAAACCATAAACCATAAACCATAAGAGAGGGGAGGAGGGAGGGGAGAGGGAAGGGGAGAGGGGGGAAGGGGGGAAGGGAGGGGGAGGAGGGGCCGAGCAGGGGGATAACAAGGAGGATATTTATGATAAGAGATGTCTAATTGTAAAACTTGCATCTCCATAATCAATATCTAACCATCTGGAGAGGCGAACCAGAGGGTTTTTTTTGACTTGAAAACCTAATAACCTTAATAAATTGATATTATGACAAACATAAGATAAAGAGAAAAAGAAAAAAAGAAAAAGAAAGAAGGGGGGCCGTGATTTCATAAGAAAACAGACAAATCTCATTCCATATTTAATCCGTACGGGTGTAAACTATTCAGGGAAAAAATGAAACATTGTTCTAACCGCAAAATAGTTCTATCAACATCTCCTCCTCGCCAATTTAGCTTAATCTTTTTAATAACAAAAAATCGTAAATCTGAAATCTTGTGACCAGCTTCCTGCCAATGCAGCACTAGGGGCTTGTCCTCAGCTCCTCTCTTGATACAGCTACGATGTTCTACTATCCTAGTGCAAACTGGACGTATAGTCTTACCCACATACAATTTGTTACAGGGGTAAACTATGACATAAACGACATGGCTGGTAGCACAATTTGTGAAATCGTCTAGATAGAATTTAAAATTAGTAATAGGATGAACAAATTGATCTTTAACTGTTAACACGGAGCTACACACGGAACAGTGCCCACACGGATAATGACCCTTATATCTAGAGAGAAACCGCCGTTCTGTGAAGGCCGATGGTACTAGGAGATTACAAAGATTTATATTCCTTCGATGTGCTATAACCAAGGGAACATCCTGAAATCCTGCTAGAGATTGTATTAGATACCAATATTTCTTCAACAATTTATTAATTTTATGTGAGTGAACTGAATAAAGAAGAGAACATACAATTCCCCTCTGGGGTTGTCTTTCTCTTAATGATATCAGGTCATCACGTGAAGAATCTCGAGCTCTAAAGTAAGCCTTATTAATTTGAGACTGAGGATAACCTCTTTCACCAAATCTTTGTCTCATAAGGGCGGCATGATATTCAAAATCTCGATCAGTAGTACAAAGTCTTTTAGTCCTTAGGAACTGGCCAACCGGTAGATTATTTCTAAGAGACAGGTTGTGAAAACTCGTATAATGTAAGAGGTGATTTCTATCAGTAGGCTTTTTATAAAGAGAAGTATGCAGCTTATTATCCACTTTCTTAATAAGAAGGTCCAGAAATGGAATCTGGATATTGTCAAATGTAATCTGGAAACGCAGATTAGCATCGCATTGGTTAATCCACGAGTTGAAATTATCCAACTGGTCCATAGATCCTACCCAAAGAACTAAGATATCGTCTATGTATCGGACCCAAAGTTTGATGTAATTGTTGAAAGGATTGTTTTTAATGAATTTCTCCTCAAATTGACCGACATATAAATTGGCTATATCCGGAGCCATTGAGGACCCCACTGCAACACCCTTAACTTGTTTAAAGAATAATTCCCGAAAACAAAAGTAATTTTCACATAAGGCATATCTCGCTAAATCCAATAAAAATATTGTGGGTAATCTCTTGTGTGTCTCCCTTTTGTATAAATAAAACTCTGTTTCCAAAGCTTCTGCCTGAGGAATATTAGTATACAACGATTCGATGTCTAAAGTAAATAAAATCATATCATGATTAATCTCCCCTATAGACGTCAGAATATTTATAACATGGGACGAATCCCTGACATAAGACCACATACGGGTGATAAAGGGCCGTAATATGTTGTCTAATAATTGTGAAATAGGTTCTAGGACTGATCCTATGGCAGAAACTATGGGTCTACCTGGGGGCTGCTCAAGAGATTTGTGAATTTTGGGAATTACGTAAATGGTTGGAATAATAGGAAACTCAACTATAAGAAAGTCTCTTTCCTTAGCTGTGAGATACCCAATATCGTAAGCACTCAAAATTAAACTGTCAATGGACCTTTTTATTGAGGGAGTTGGGTCTTGGTCCAATCGTAAATAAAAAGTAGTATCTTTTAACTGTCTATTAATTTCATCAACATAATATGACTTATCAAGGACCACTACAGCTCCACCCTTGTCTGCTGGTTTTATAATTATGTTGTTATTGCGTTGTAAAGATTTTATAGCATCCATCTCATTTTTAGACAAGTTATGGTAAGGGGTCTTAACTTTACCTGTAAACTTATCAACTTCTTTTAAAACAATCTTTTCAAATGCTTCTATTAAGGGATCTGTGTTAGGAGGTGGATTCCACCTAGACTTATTTTTAAACATAGAATTGTCTTGACTTGCAATTTGGTTTTCATTAAAAAAATGTCTAATCCGTATTCTACGAAAACATTTGAATAAATCAATTTGAACCTCAAAGGGATCGAAGTTTCTAACCGGCACAAAGGAGAGACCTTTACTAAGCACAGACTCCTCATCTACAGTTAGTTTGTATTTCGAAATATTGATTACATTACTGGTGATATATGAGGAGACTATCTCCTTTCCGTGGATCTTTCCGAGTCCCTGCGAGCAAACCCCCTGCCTCGACCCTGACCTCTGCCTCTCTGGGGATAGTAGGGGGCTCTGAACTTTCCTGTATCTTGTTTGTCCATCCATTGGGGATTGCCTTGGGGATATCGCGTTTGTGATCAATCTCTTCCTCCCCCTTTCCATAATGTATCCATGTCCAAAACGTTTTTTTAACTTTACTACCAACATCATCTCTATCTACTTGTTCAGAATCTTTCTGGGTCGGAAACAAAGGGGCCGAAGAGGTATCATCAGACGCTGATTCTTTTCTACTTCTCTTTTTATTCTGTTCTTGTGGTTTTGATTCCTCTGATCTATCTCTGTTAAATTCTTTTTGATCGAAAATAGAATTCCGTTTTTTAAAATATAGTCTATCTCCATCTACTTTTTTGCACCATGGGTACACATACCCATACATATAATCTTCTTCATCCCTCTTATATTTATCCTTCTTCTGGCTTCTAATATCTTTTTTGAACACCTGAATATTACGCTCATAATCTTTGTAAACTTTTGAAAAATTATTGTCACACTCCTGTAGAGCAATGAGTTTTTCATCAAGCTCCACCTTATATAGTTCCGATTTCTTGTTTGCTGTACTAATAAGTAAAATCATAAGATCTAAAGAACACTTATTTAAAATGGCATTCCAGCATTTAATAAAACCATCTTCGTTTAAATATAAGCCTGGTGCCTTGTTCATTCTTAATCCTCTAGGGATTATTTTGGACTTGCAGCATTCAAGGAGGTATAATGCATGCATTTCTTCCTTTATTTGTCGTTGAGTAAGACATACTGTATCTTCCCACCGATTTTGAACTTCAACCATTTCAACATCTGTTTGTGATGACAAAGTTTCTCGTGGTAGGAGTTTTTCCAACGCATCCTCCCCGAAGCTTAACACGTCCTTCCATGGTGAAAACATGCTGTACCACAGGTACCAACAAAGAGCACTTATCCACGTGCCAAGACAAAGACCAACCAAAACTGTGGACTGCAATGGAAGAACTGTTTATTCATTAAAATTCAGCCAGGCCCGACACAGGCCGTGTTTCGCAACACCTTCCTCAGGGGCTAATTGGCTAAACACACAAACATTAATAAAAATATGAAGAAATATAATAAATAATATAAAAAGGATTAAGAAAATCATCAGTGCACATAAAATAATTATTAAAAATCAAAATTGAATATAGACAACAAAAATGGATTATGAATTACTTAAAAAAGTACATATAAACAATAGTACGGAACTATAGATAAAACACAATAAATTGGCAATGTAAAGTACAGGAAAGACAGTTGGTGGCAGACGATGGGAATACGTGTCCCCCAGTGGAGGCAGAGGTGGCAGGATAGTTACAATGATGGGTGGATAGAGGAGTGGTGGTGCCATGCAGATCAGGCACAGGTGAGGCAAGCATGAAGAGGCACAATGCAGGAAAGGGTAGCAGTGCAGGACATGGGGTGACAGCCTGCACAGGCAGACAGGACTCTACATAGCTGACAGACGCAGATAGACGGACCGAGGGAATGTTGGCAATTGTGGCGAGGGTATTATGGGCTGGCAGCACAAATCTGCAAAAATATGACTGTTACAGGCATGCACACTATTTGAGTAGGACAGGCATGAGAGGAGGGAATAATGAGAAATTGAACCCATGTACACTGCCAAGAATGGCATTGTATTAACCAGTAGGCTATTCCTCTGTGGTGTATGTCATAGCAATGGCTGGGTACAGAAGGACTGCAGGTCACCGCACAAACTGTCTGCTCTGAGTGCCAGAATAGGGTAACCCCGCCAGTACCCATGATGCAATGCACATGCTGAATAGCTGTCTACAGCTCAGCACCAAATGGGGTCTGCACCTATCCGGTTCTTCAGCTTGATAAGACGAACTGACAGTGTGTGATACTGGCACAAATTAGCTACAGACCATGCCATTGTGCAGGTTCTGTGTTCTCCCTGAGGGACAGGATGGGTGCCCAGCACTAGGTCCGCAGTACATGTGGTGCTAGAGATAGGCCCTGCTGTACATCCCCATCACTACCAGGGTGTGACAGGTGTTCCTTGCAGTGCAGCAGAAGGTAATTTGGTGTCCCTCTGGGACCAGACCCCACCCAGATTAGTGTGTACCCCGTTTTAGGGTCTGGCTGACATGGGCACCTGTTATCAGGGCAGAGGGGTTTCCAGACTTGCATGAGGTTTGTGTAGCAGTGCCCATCAAGCAAACTCCATCCTGCTGGTATATGACAGCCCTCCAGGGTTGGTGGGCCAGAGCCATACCTGTGGCAGCGGAAGAACAGCAGCAATGATGGGGCTAGCTCTGGAAAACCCCAACTGCCTCACGCCACTGTTTACCAGTCACCAGCAAACAGCACAGTCAGACTGCACTGTATAGGTGTTCTAACCATGCACAATCTAACTGCAGACAGTCCATAGGGCAGACTCACAGAGGAACTAAGTGCACCAAGCAGGCATCTCAGTTATTGAGGGCCCAGCACTGAGAACACAAAAGCATCACTGTAGGTAGATAGTGTGGAGTGCTATGTGGGAACCTAGACATGCCATGGTCACTGCTCGGTCAGAGTGAGTGCCCTTCCAGCATGCCATGCTGTGGCCACCTTGTCCATGCAGGAGGTGGTCGGGCACTACAGTGTCCCAGCCATTGCTCCACACCCTGTGAAGATGCATCCTGGCCAATCTGTCCTGTCCGGGCCATACCCACAACACCTTGCTCCTCATTATGCACATATTCAGGCTAATGCTGGTAACAGTGGGACATTGTGGGCCCGGTGAGGTGTGGGCAGCCACAAAACAATGGATAGACATACACTCACACACTCCTATTGCAGCAGTGTGCCAGGACAGGGGTGGTTGGCAACCCTGCTCGCCACACTGGTCATGATCACAGTGCCGACATTGCTAAACTGTGCAGGAGGTAGTAGAAGTGCTCTGGTGATAACTGCAGCTCAATGCTGGGGCCAACAGCCTGACTCTCCATGCATCTTTGGATTGTGGAGCCTGTGTGAGTGGGTGTTTGTACTCCTGTTCGCCGCTGCTTTGGGCTTTGCACATGTTACTGTTGTATCTGTACTGTAGGGTAAATCATAGGGACATGCTCTGCAGGAACCACAGCTGGAGCTTGAACTTCTGAACCTCTGCTTCTGGACATACTGGCTGGGTGTACTGCACCACACTGTTGCCACAGATGCATGGTGGTCCCTGAGGCTATCTGTACATTTTCTCAGCCAGACCTTTTATGTTGCACTGCACACCACATACTGGTACAGGGCATGGCCTAGGTCCACTGCAGGCAGGTGCCACTGCCCCCTCCAGCACGGGCACACAGCCCCCCTGCCATGCTGACATGACCATATGCTGTCAGTGCTGGTAGTGCACAGTCCCAGGCCATCCACTGTGTGGGTAGGTGGTCACCTAGAGAGCGGGGTCTGGGGCATGGGGCATACATGAGCATCCTCGCATCACTGCCTACCAATATTCTGTCCCTTCCACTTGGGGGAGGGTTGGCTGGGGGGATGTCAGGTCAGTGCCCTGGCAACTGTTAGCTTGGGTGGACCAGGAAGATGTAGGTGGATTGTGTTTGGCCTTTGTCAGCTGCTGTCATGCTGATTTCCGGTTTCTATGTTCCTATGTGCCACCTAGGCGCCCGCCTAGTCCACCCTATGCCCCAGCTGCCCCCGCTACATGTACCGCCTGCAGATCCCTATGCCCCACTTGCCCCATCGCCATAGTGGTCTTTCATACTTGGGCACTATGCTGTTGCTGGACATGGAGCACTACTATCACTTTCTTGGGCTCCCTGTCTATGCTGAACATTGCTGACACTGAAATGGTTTCTCTCTCCTGCAAATGTGCATCTAACGGCAGGTTTACATTCGCGGTAGGGTTCAGCCTTTCAGTTCAGTGCGTTAGTGTGCAGGGAGCCTCTCCCACTCCCCACCCATTGACTCCTTCCCCCTGCCCTCTCTCCACCATCTGCGGTGTTTACCGCGGCCGGGGACGTTAACGATCGTTAAGTAATGTTAACACGTGTTAACGTTACATATCGCATGCTATCGTTACCTAACGAGCATTAACGTTACATAATGCGCGGTCTGTAACGTCACCACAGTTTAGTAAACATACCCCTTGGAGTACCTTTTGGAAAATTCTAGAACTTTCTAGAGCTTTCCAGAACTTTGCAAGACTTTTGGAACTTTGTATAACTTTTGAGAACTTTTAATAAAAGCCTTTTGGTGATGTTATAACGTCACTTCTGCCTCATGTCTATATAAACAACAGATTTGCGTGGAGTGAGCACAGTCATTCAGCAGCCTCCTTATTGACTGGAAATCTAGGAGCGAGCAACAACAACACATGTCTTAAGCTCACCAGTTTATTTTCAATCTAGCTTCTTAAGTAGACCGACAGGAATCAAGAAGCTGTAAGCATCCAGCAGACGCATTTTGCTCTGCCTGTGGAAATTTTATCAAGCAAAGAGTGAAAAAGTACTCCGTGGAAGCATCTGCAAAGATGTGTGAAGCTTACAAGGCATATTTTGGCATGCCTGTTGGGGATCATGATAAACCCTGGGCACCTCATTTCACTTGTAAGCACTGCAAGAAAACTCTGGAAGGTAAGATGGACAATCAGGTGCGGCTCAAGAGGGGTGTGTGGCCATGTGCGGAGACTCATTGCAGGGCCTCATTTGCATAAGGACCCTCATTTGCATAAATATTTGCATAATGTTAACGTATACTAACTTTTAGTAAACATGCCTCTTAATGAGTGTCTGGATAAAAAAAGACTACCAGATTTCTACATTACTATACTCCAATGCCAACCGCCAGGCACATTAGGAAGTACTACAAACACTGCCTATTTAGAACTCATAGCAAACTCACCGTATCATAACAGAACTACCAGGACTCACAAAGTACCATAACCTACCTATCAAAAGGCAACACTGCAAATATTAAACCAATACATCCCAGAGAATACCAATACATTATGCACCTAGGGAAGAACAACCCAGACTATGGTTACACAATGCAAGGTTCCACATTAGGAACCACCACCCAGGAAAAAGATTTAGGCGTCATTGTGGATACCATGTTAAAACCCTCGGCCCAGTGTGCAGCGGCGGCCAAGAGAGCAAATAGAATGCTAGGTATGATAAGGAAAGGAATGGAAAATAAAACAAAAGATATTATAATGCCTCTATATCGTTCCATGGTGAGACCGCACCTTGAATATTGTGTGCAATTCTGGTCGCCGTATCTTAAAAAGGATATAGCGATATTAGAAAAGGTTCAGAGAAGAGCCACCAAAATGGTAAAGGAGATGGAAGGATACTCCTATGAAGAAAGGCTAAAAGGTTTAGGGCTCTTTAACCTGAAAAGGAGACGGCTGAGGGGAGATATGATAGAAGTCTATAAATTAATGCACGGAGTGAAATGGGTAAACGTAGATTGATTGTTTACGTTATCAGAATATAGAAAGACTAGGGGACATGCAATGAAGCTACAGGGTAAACTATTTAAGACTAATAAAAGAAAATATTTTTTCACTCAACTTGTAATCAAACTCTGGAATTTGTTACCGGAAGATGTAGTAAAGGCTGTTAGTGTAGCTGGGTTTAAAAAAGGTTTGGACAAGTTCCTGGAGGAAAGGTCCATAAACCATTATTAAGAAGGGACCCAGGATATCAATGTTTGACTGAGTACAAGCATTGTGGAACCTGTGTCTTTTGGGGAAACTGCTAGGTACGTATGACCTAGATTGGCCACTGTTGGATACAGGATACTGGGCTTGATGGACCTTGGTCTGACCCAGTATGGCATATCTTATGTTCTTATGTTATGTAATACATCTCCTACTGGGAAAGAGAACCAGTGGCACTGTCAAAGAAAAACTACATAAACAGAATACCTCAGCTCGGTTACACATGCAGAATATAGACCGTCACCAAACAAAGAACAAGGGATCACAATTTAGAAATAGGAAGACAATAATTAAACTGGAAACCCCAAAAGTCAAACTTGGAATGTACAAAAACACTGGGGAAATAAAACTATAAATTAATTTCCTCTTGTACTAAACAAAACACAGTAATTAACGATGCACATTTCCCAAAGCTGACATATTCCATTTAATAAATTAAAAATAAAAAAGTATTTTTCTACCTTTTGTTGTTTGTGCATTTTATTTTTCAGTTGCAATTGCTCCAGTCACTTTCTTTTGGCTTCTTCGTGTCTTCTACTAACTCTCCATTGTCTGCTGTCCATTTGTCCTTTCTTCTCTCTTCTAGTTTTTTTCCATTCTCTCTCTACATCTGCTTTGACATACTGTTTTTTCTCCTTTTGCTCTTTCCTCCATTTAACGGGGTTACTTACCTGTAACCAGGGTTCTCCGTGGACAGCAGGATAAGTCAGCCACACATGGTGATGTCCTCCGATGGCGCCGAGATGAAGTGCTCTCTAGAGCTCAGAAAGGTGAGCCTTTCTGAGCCCGCCCAGATAGCCCACCTTACCGGCCCGCCCCCTAGCAAGCCAGTGTGTTCCTAGCTAGCCTTCTCAGCTAGGGCGCGGGCTCGACTGGGCTGGCCTCCTCTAGGGGAGGTGGGTGGGATTGTGTGGCTGACTTATCCTGCTGGCCACGGAGAACCCTGGTTACAGGTAAGTAACCCCGCTTTCTCCATGGACCATCAGGATTGCGTCAGCCACACATGGTGTCTCCCAAGCTGTAAACGATGAGGTGGAGGAGGGCAGCGTGACACAAACTGCGGATACCTTGGTCAGAATAACCGTTTAATAACCATATAGGTGAGAATCATATAAAGTGCAACAACAACAGTGGCAAAACAGTGCAACAGTGTAAAACCAAATGTGCAGTAACAGTGCAGTACTGTGCAACATAGTTATGATACGTCAGGTGCAATAAGGCATTAGGTGCAGTAGTGCATGAACAGTGCAATATCAAGCGAACATAAGTCCAGTAAGTCTCATAGTGGGACCACGGGCGCTGATACAGCCGTGGAGTCATCCAATGCGGTGGAGAGGACGGCCTTGGCCAGGGCTCCTTCTTCTTGGAACCTGAGGTCGAGGCAGTAGTGCTTCTGGAACGTGTGCGGGGAGGACCATGTGGCTGCTCTGCAGATGTCTGTTAGAGGGACCGAACGCAGATTCGCAATTGAGGCGGCTAGTACCCTGAGGTGGTGCGGGCCCACTCTGGGTTGAGGTCCGTCTTCCGCAAGGCCCAGACAGAATGCCACGCAGGCGGCAACCCAGTGGGACAGAGTTCTTTTGGAGACAGGCCTGCCCGGTCGATTGGGATCATAGGATACAAATAGTTGCTCGCCATTCCTGATGGGCTGCATCCTATGCAGATAGATCCGGAGGGCTCTTAGGCAGTCAAGGGTGTGCAGGCGACTTTCCTCATCAGATCCATGCAGCTCGGGAAAAAAGGAGGGGAGCTCGATGGACTGATTGATGTGAAAAGCTGATGCCACTTTGGGAACAAACAGGGTTGGTGCGCAGAGATGCGTGATCAGAGTGAAGTTGTGTATACGGAGGGTGGCACCCCAATGCTTGCAGCTCACTAATCCTCCTGGCGGATGCGATATGTCAGACGGCTGCCTGGGTGAGAATCTTCACAGTCTTGGCAAGTGCATATATCTATATGATTTGCAAGGTATTGTGGGCAATGCAGTTCATTCACACCAGACACAGCTGCTCACAATAATTAGTTGTGCTTTTGGGTAAAGCCAATAAGATATTTATTTATGGGGTTATTTCTCCCAACACAGATATGCTTGGTAGCACATAAATCAGGTTACTTACTTTCAGTGTTAAACTTGAAAAAAAACAAAATCAGGAAAAACAACATTTGAACTTGTCAGGCAATCAAAGCAAAAGAATAAAGACCTGGTTTGTAACAAACTGGTCTTTTCTGTAGGCTTTAGCTAATATTCTCTTAGCAGTGTATCAAACAACAAACAAGATCCACAAAGAAGGGAAAAAACTGTTCTTTTCAGGTTAACTTCTTATATCTTCCCACATAGATTCAGAAGTGATTCTCTCAGAGCTCACAAGCAATTAGGTAAGGCTCAATTGCTAGCAGTTTCCCAGCTGAAACCCCTTAGCTGGCTTGCTTTCTACTGCGTGGGTCAAATCCTGCTTCAGGAGCTTTCCTGAGTAGATTAAAGAACAAGTTTGTATTTCTTTGTGATGGTTGCTGTACTTTATAACAGAAAATTACCAAAGGAGTTTAGACAGAGAGCAGTCCATGTAAACACATTCTTCATCTGTTATCATTCCCCCTTCTTCAACAAGCATGGGTTCAATATCATGGATTGGCACAGATGAATCTCTCAATGGAGCACTTTCAGGAGAATACTTGTTTCCCTGCTGTCTTTCAAGGTTATAGCTAGGGCATAGATCAGTGTTCATACCTGAGCTTCCATTGCTGTTAGAGTTCCTCTCTATATAGCCTGGCCAGTATGTAGTCCAGTTCTTATGTCCAGCCTTCCAATCCAGATCCCTGGACACTGGATCTCTCTTCACATACCTTCTGGCACGGGTCTTAGGGTCCCTTCCACGTGTAGCCTTCTCTCTCACAGGTACCGTCTGGAGATTCCTAGCTCTGCAGCACCATTCCTCTGGCTTTCCCCAGTTCAATGGTGTATGCTGGCCCTTGGAATGCCTCCCAGTATACGTACTGTTCTGGACTCTTCTAGACCTCTCAAAGGCTTTTCTCCTCTTTTTTCCAAAGGGTTTCTTTCCCTCTCTGTCCGTCCGGTTTGGCTTCTGCTTCTGATGATCCTCCTGATGATGAAGATGATCAAGCTCAAGCTGCTTCTCAGGATAAGGATAATTCTCTGTAGAATAAACTCTACCTTTATTCTGCTTAGCTGAGTGCTCCTCCCTAACACAGCGCAGCTGTGCTGAATCAGGCCCTGCCCTTTGAGATGAGTGCTTAGGGATTACCTCATAGCCCTCCTGATTGAACACACATTTCCCCACTTCAGCTCCTCTAATGGCTGTTGGAAACCTGGTGCATTCTGGGACTGGTAGTCTTTTATGGGAAAATTCTGTTTTCTTATTTCTACCAGAACTGACAGGTTGCTTGTTCAGAGTCACTTCACCTTTCCTATAGCTCCTTCCTGAGCTATGATAAGCTTCCTTATCACATACCCCCCTGCTTAAGTTATTACGGACTGGTGTAACTGGTGAAACTTCTTCTCTACAGTCCGTAATACGGGAAAGGGCATCCGCATTCTTGTGTAACTTCCCAGCATGATGTTCAACTTGAAAATCAAATGCCAGTAAGGCCATGTACCAGCGTGTCAACCTGGCATTGTGGTTCTTCATTTGCTGCAACCACTTAAGTGGGGCATGGTCTGTGACCAACTGGAACTTTCTCCCTGTAAGGTAAAACCTTAACGCCTCCACTGACCACTTAATAGCTAAACATTCTTTTTCTATTGTGGAATACTTTTGTTCAGCCGGTGACAACTTCCTGCTCAGGTACATCACAGGATGCTCCTCCGCTTCATGACACTGGGATAGAACCGCTCCTAGCCCTACGTCCGATGCATCCGTTTGAACCAGAAAGGGTTTCTTGAAGTCCACCCCTTTCAGTACCAGTCCTGTACACAATTTTCCTTTTAGGACTGAAAAAGCTTTTTCAGCTTCAGGTGTCCACTTTAGCTGGTTTGGACAATTCTTCCGCAGCATATCCGTGAAAATTGCACTTTTCTCTGCAAATTGCGGTATAAATCTGCGGTAGTATCCAATAAGTCCTAAGAAACTTCTTAGTTGTTTCTTTGTTGTTGGAGGAGGAAAATTCCTGATGCTATCTACTTTACTCATTAGAGGTTTAATTTTTCCTCTTCCCACTAGGTGGCCCAGGTATTTTACCTCCCTATATGCAAAGGCACACTTCTTCGGGTTTAAAGTGATTCCCACTTGCTTCATGGAGCACAAGACTGCCCTGATCCTCTTCAGATGCTCCGCCCAGGTGTTACTATGGATTATGACATCATCCATATATGCAAAAGCATAATTTTGGTGGGGTCGAAGTACCTGATCCACTAACCTTTGGCAGGTAGCCGCTGCTCCATGCAGTCCGAAAGGCATCCTCTTGAACTGGAAAAGGCCAACGGGGGTGCTGAACGCAGTCTTCGGCTTCGACTCCCTGGTGAGAGGGATTTGCCAATATCCTTTTGTCATATCAAGGATGGTTAAGTATTGAGCCTGTCCCAGCTGGTCCAACAGCTCTTCAATTCTTGGCATTGGATATGCATCAAAAACTGATATGGCGTTTACCTGCCGGAAGTCAATACAAAATCTTAAAGATCCATCAGGCTTCGGCACCAGGACTATGGGGCTATACCAGGGACTCTTTGACTCCTCTATTACTCCCATGTCCAACATCTCCTGGACTTGTGCCACTACTTCCTGTCTCTTGGCTTCAGGCAAGCGGTATGGCCTTTGACGAACTAATTTCCCAGGTGGAGTTATTATTTCATGGGCAACCAAATGTGTCTCCCCAGGTATGGGTGTCAACACATCTGGGAATTCTTTAAGCAATTTCCTAATTTCTTCCTGTTGTACCACTGTCAGGTCCTCACCTATTTGGGGCTCTGATTTTTCTTTACAATCAGATACCTGGGGTCCCAAATCTTCCTCTTCATTCACCTCCCTCTCTCGGGCACAGGTGGCAGCTAGGCTTTTAACCCCTTTGACGTCAGTAGAACCAAAACCTTTGGTTCCACGCTCAGAATTTTCCAGGGATGTGACCTCCTCCACAGGTGAAAAACCCAGCCTCTCACAGATCATATGGGCAATTCTGTCTCCTGTCTTCACTTGATAATCATTCTGTCCAAAATTAAATAACAGAACTTTAATATTGCCCCTGTAATCGGGATCAATTACTCCCGCACCCACATCGATGAAATATTTAAGGGCTAATCCAGACCTTGGGGCTACTCTCCCATAGCATCCAATAGGTATTTCCACTTGGAGACCGGTGTCAACCAGGGCTCTTCCTTGGCTAGGTACAGTCACATTTTCTATGCTGCACAGGTCAAACCCAGCAGCTTGAGGCGTTGCCCGCTTAGGAGCTTGGGCCTTCTCTGTGACCCTATGGTACTTTAAGACGAATGTCTGCTTTGGGGTAGCTTGGTCTTCTGGACGCTTAACCATCTTTTTAGCTGGGGTCTGAGGACTTCCAAATAAAGGCCCGGGAGCTATTACCATTAAACCTTCTCCCTCCTTCTTTCCTAGTCCTTCCACTAGACCCTGCTTAAATCTTGGCCAGTCTCTTCCTAGAACCAAATCAAAGGGTAGCCTAGGCACCACTGCTAACAGGACTTCCTCTTGTTCCCCCAGGCACTTAACCTTTAGCTTATAGGTGGGATATGATGTTGCAGCACCATGAATGCATCTGATGTGAACTTGGCTTTCAGGGGTTCTAGGCACAAATCCTTCTTGGGCCTCTATCCTCTTCCAAAGCCTTTTTGACATCATACTCTGGTCTGCCCCAGAGTCTAACAAAGCATTTGTGGTAATTCCTTGCACATCAACCATCAAAAGAAATCCTTTTTTGGGCTGTTTTAAATCCACACCCATTAAACTAGTGTGTGTCTGGCATCCTTTTTTTAAATGTCCCCATTTTCCACACTTGAAACATTTCTTTCTATTCCACTGTGTCATCTGGTTTGATACAGTACATTCATTTTCAGAAACATTTTTAATTATTTTCTTTTCTGATACAGCACATCTTGCCTCAGCACCAATCTTCAGAGGGCCACCCATTCTATGGCAAGCCTGCGTGGCTTCCAAGAATCTCTCTGTTAGCATGGTTGCCTCTCCAAGATTTTGGCAATTTTGCTGTATAAGGAAAGTGTGCAAATCTTTAGGGACTACAGACATAAATTGTTCAAGCATTATAATGTCTAATAACATTTCTACCGTCTTTTTACAGCTAAACCTCTGATTCTCTGACTCAGAGCCCTGGGTGTTTCACCCACTCTCAATGTAGTAGCTCTAAACATTCGCCTATACTCTGAAATAGACAACCCTAGGTGATCTCTAATAGCAGCCTTTACATCCTTATAATTCAAAGCCTGGGCTGCTGGCATTGCTCTATAAGCTGCAAGCGCCTCTCCAGTTAATGAGGCTGCCAGCCTTACTGCCCACTGGGTCTCTGGCCATGCTAATGCTTGTGCCACTCTTTCAAAAGACTCTAGAAAATCATCAACATTATCATCTGGAGTTAGCTTCCCAAAACTAAATGCCCCAATTCCTTGATTGAGTCCCACACTGTCCACATGTGGTGTACCAGTATTTACTGCTGGGCTTGCATCTGTTCCACTTTGGCTCTGCAGTTCAACTAGGGCTTGCACCAGATCAAGCACTGGCTTCTGCTGGTCCTTTAAGGCTTTCATAGCAGCATCCTGAGCCTGCTGTGCTAGCTCCTGTTGCCTGCTAAACTGGGCTGCCATCCAATCAGCTAGTTCCCTTGGATCCATCTTGATCCCTGCAAGAAACAAAGAAAAAAAACAAAGTGCACCACCTTCCAAACAGGTGTGTTTTTTTCTACTTTTTTTTTTCAATTACCCCTGTGCCTTACTCCCATCCACCACTAGACATGCCCAGGTACTTATTACCTTGTGTCAGTGATGAATCCAGCTCTGCACAAGGTCTTTTCCTCCTGGGACAGCTGTCTCAAACATCCACATCTCCTCCAAAGTACAGTTGAGGGGAAATCTTTTTTCCAGCTTTAAACTTGAACTTTAGTTGTAATCCTCAGCAAGTAAATCCCTTCGTGCAAAAGCAATCCGAAAAACTACGCCATTTGTCAGACGGCTGCCTGGGTGAGAATCTTCACAGTCTTGGCAAGTGCATATATCTATATGATTTGCAAGGTATTGTGGGCAATGCAGTTCATTCACACCAGACACAGCTGCTCACAATAATTAGTTGTGCTTTTGGGTAAAGCCAATAAGATATTTATTTATGGGGTTATTTCTCCCAACACAGATATGCTTGGTAGCACATAAATCAGGTTACTTGCTTTCAGTGTTAAACTTGAAAAAAAACAAAATCAGGAAAAACAACATTTGAACTTGTCAGGCAATCAAAGCAAAAGAATAAAGACCTGGTTTGTAACAAACTGGTCTTTTCTGTAGGCTTTAGCTAATATTCTTAGCAGTGTATCAAACAACAAACAAGATCCACAAAGAAGGGAAAAAACTGTTCTTTTCAGGTTAACTTCTTATATCTTCCCACATAGATTCAGAAGTGATTCTCTTAGAGCTCACAAGCAATTAGGTAAGGCTCAATTGCTAGCAGTTACCCAGCTGAAACCCCTTAGCTGGCTTGCTTTCTACTGCATGGGTCAAATCCGGCTTCAGGAGCTTTCCTGAGTAGATTAAAGAACAAGTTTGTATTTCTTTGTGATGGTTGCTGTACTTTATAACAGAAAATTACCAAAGGAGTTTAGACAGAGAGCAGTCCATGTAAACACATTCTTCATCTGTTATCATTCCCCCTTCTTCAACAAGCATGGGTTCAATATCATGGATTGGCACAGATGAATCTCTCAATGGAGCACTTTCAGGAGAATACTTGTTTCCCTGCTGTCTTTCAAGGTTATAGCTAGGGCATAGATCAGTGTTCATACCTGAGCTTCCATTGCTGTTAGAGTTCCTCTCTATATAGCCTGGCCAGTATGTAGTCCAGTTCTTATGTCCAGCCTTCCAATCCAGATCCCTGGACACTGGATCTCTCTTCACATACCTTCTGGCATGGGTCTTAGGGTCCCTTCCATGTGTAGCCGTCTCTCTCACAGGTACCGATTGGAGATTCCTAGCTCTGCAGCACCATTCCTCTGGCTTTCCCCAGTCCAATGGTGTATGCTGGCCCTTGGAATGCCTCCCAGTATACGTACTGTTCTGGACTCTTCTAGACCTCTCAAAGGCTTTTCTCCTCTTTTTTCCAAAGGGTTTCTTTCCCTCTCTGTCCGTCCGGTTTGGCTTCTGCTTCTGATGATCCTCCTGATGATGAAGATGATCAAGCTCAAGCTGCTTCTCAGGATAAGGATAATTCTCTGTAGAATAAACTCTACCTTTATTCTGCTTAGATGAGTGCTCCTCCCTAACACAGCGCAGCTGTGCTGAATCAGGCCCTGCCCTTTGAGATGAGTGCTTAGGGATTACCTCATAGCCCTCCTGATTGAACACACGTTTCCCCACTTCAGCTCCTCTAATGGCTGTTGGAAACCTGGTGCATTCTGGGACTGGTAGTCTTTTATGGGAAAATTCTGTTTTCTTATTTCTACCAGAACTGACAGGTTGCTTGTTCAGAGTCACTTCACCTTTCCTATAGTTCCTTCCTGAGCTATGATAAGCTTCCTTATCACAGATAGTGATTAGGAACAGCATCTTCCAGGAAGCGTACTTCATGTCGGTAGACTGGAGAGGCTCGAAGGGCTCCTGTGTTAAGCGCTGGAGGACGGTGTTGAGGACCCAGGAAGGAACAGGAGGCCTAAGCAGGGGTTTCAGGTTGGTCAAGCCCTTCATGAAGCGGGCGGTGAGTGGCAGCGCCGCAATGGAGTTGGCCCCGTCTGCCAGCACGTGGAACGCAGCAATCGCTGAAAGGTGCACATGGATGGACTGCGTCTTAAGCCCGAGTCTGGATAGGGAGTTGAGGTACTGCAAGACAATGGGGACCGGGCATGTGGTCGGCTCCAGGTCGCGCTCGACACACCAGATACTGAACCTCTTCCATTTCAGGCCATAGGATTTTCTGGTGGAGGGCTTCCTTGCAGCCAGGACGACGTCCTGCACGTCTGTTGGTAGCTGGAGAGGGGCAAGGTTTAACCGCTCAACCTCCAAGCAGTGAGAGCGAGGGCTTTGAGGTTGGGATGATGCGTGGCGCCCATGTTCTGCGTCAGCAGGTCCTGCCTGAGGGGTAGACGAATGGGAGGCTCCTGCGCCAGCCGTAGCAGGAGTGCAAACCACATCTGGCGTGGCCAATGAGGGACCACTAGGATGGCCTGGGCCTTGTCCTGGACGATCTGCTGCAGTGCCTTTGGGATGAGTGGAGTGGGGGGAAAGGCATACACTAGTGACCACACATCCCCAGCACACGTCGAATGCATCCGCTGCTAGCCGGTTGGTCGATGGGTGTCTGGAGCAGAACAAGTGGCACTTGGCATTCCGTTCGGTTGCGAATAGGTCTATGTAGGGAGTTCCGCAGAGGTTGAAGAGCTGGTTGGAGACCTCCGGGTGGAGTGCCCATTCGTGCGGCAGCAATTGTCTGCTCAGCTTGTCTGCCAGATTGTTCAGATCTCCCGGGAGATAGGAGGCCTGAAGCCTGCACCCGTTCTCCAAGGCTAGCGCCCATAGCTCTAGCGCCTCCTTGCAGAGTGTGCGTGACCGGGTCCCTCCTTGCTTGTTGATGTAGAACATGGCAACTTGGTTGTCCGTCTGGACGAGTACTGATTTCCCCTGGAGCTGCGTCAGGAAGGCCCTGAGGGCGTATTTGATGGCCCTCAGCTCGAGGAGGTTGATGTGCCACTGGCGTCTCGAGGGGACCAAGCTCCCTGGGTGCTGAGTAGAGAGAGGTGCACGCCCCAACCAATATTGGATGCGTCGGTGGTGAGCGTCGCTTGGTGCTTTTGGGGGCGGATGTTCTTTCCCACTGACAGGTTGGTTGGTATCATCCACCAGCGAAGATGTGATTTGACTTGTGGAGTCATTGGGACGCGGGCGGAGAGGGACTGAGAGTGCTGGTTCCAGTGGTCACGCAGGTGCCACAGGAGCGGGCGCATTCTCAGTTTTGCCAAGGGAAGGACCAATGTTGTGGCCGCCATATGGCCTAGAAGGCGAAGAATGGATCTAGCTGAGCAAGTCTTTGCTGCGACGGAGCTGGACGCTAGGGCGATGATGGCCAGCTGTCTGCGCATTGGTAGGTAGGCTTTGGCGGTTCGAATGTCAATCACCGCTCCTATGAACTCGATCCTCTGTGTTGGTGTGAGGTGGGATTTGGTGAGGTTGACGATGAATCCCAGAGAGGAGAGCAGGCTGGTGGTCTTCCGAATGGAGAGCTGAAGCCCCTCCGATGAGGGGGCTGTGAGGAGCCAGTCGTCCAGGTAGGGAATATGTAGACGTTTTGTTTGCGGAGCTGCGCTGCAGCAACGGCTATGCACTTTGTGAAGACTCTCGGGGCAGGCGAGAGGCCGAAGGGGAGTACTCTGTACTGGTAGTGCTGACCCAGGACTTTGAAGCGGATATATCGTCTGTGTTTTTTGTGGATGCGAATATGAGTGTAGGCGTCCTGAAGATCCAGGGATGCCATCCAATCCCCGTTCTGGATTAGAGGAAGGATAGAGTTGAGAGAGTACATTCTGAACTTTTCTCTGACAATGAATTTGTTCAGTTTGCGGAGATCCAAGATGGGGCGAACGCCGCCCGACGTTTTGGGAATGAGGAAGTATTTGGAGTAAAATCCAGTGCCCTTCTTTGCCAGGGGCACCTCCTCTATCGCCTGTGAGGCTAGGAGGTGTAGAAGTTCCGTCATCATAGCTTGCTGCAGATGAGGGGGGGTGTTGCTGACTGGGTGGTTGCGCTGGTAAGGAGATGTTGCAAACCGCAAGCGGTAACCCCTCCAGACGACTTGCAGCACCCAGGAGTCCGAGGATATTCATTCCCACTCCTCCAGGAAAAAGGTCAGGCGACCCCCAGTGTGGGAGGGCGCCTCCGAATTGTTGTCAAAAGGAAGGACCGCCTTTATTAGCAGGCGTGTTGTTGTTCTTCTTTTGTTTGCGGTCCCTCTGGGAGCTACGCTGCCGGGAGGGTCCTTGGTAGGAGGCCGCTTTGTACCTGGTGTTTTGCCATTTTGGGCTGGCCGATGGGTATCTCTTGTTGGATGAGTAGTAAGACTTTCTTGGAAATCTGGTCTTTTGGGTACCATTATGGCACTCAAACCCATCCTCTTCAAAGGTTTGGAGCGTGTTGCAATGTTCCTTCATGACATTCACGGTGTCGGTCACCTTCTCTCCAAAGAGAGATTCGCCTGAGCATGGGGCGTCAGCAATCTTATCATGGGTGTCGTCGCGCAGGCCGGACGCTCTCAGCCATGCCCAGCATCTGGCGGAAATGGCTGTGGCCGCAGTTCTCACTGCTGTGTCGAAAGAGTCGAACGCCGTGCTGGCCAGATGTTTGTTGCCCTCTGACATATCAACTAGGGTCTTGTGAATCTGTGCTTGGGCCTCTTTTGGCAGAGATGCAGCAGTGGCTTTGATATTCGCGACACAGGAGTCCTGGAAGAGGACGTGCTGAAACTGGTGGGCCGCAAACCTCGTGCCAAGCATCGCCCCTTGGAAGACCTTCTTGCCGATATCATCGAGAAGCTTATGGTCGCGACCCGGGGGGTTATTGGCATGGATACGCGATGACTTTGCACGCTTTAGGGCAGAGGAGACCA
Source organism: Ichthyophis bannanicus (assembly GCA_033557465.1). NCBI lineage: Eukaryota > Metazoa > Chordata > Amphibia > Gymnophiona > Ichthyophiidae > Ichthyophis > Ichthyophis bannanicus. The sequence goes on from CM066031.1 coordinate 926,473,435, forward strand.
CGATGGACTGGTGAGGCAGTTGTTGCTTCGCGAATCCGGGTGTGGCTTGTACTTGGCATTTGTAATCCAATTTCCTGGAGAAAGGGCAGATAGAAGCCGGGGTTTGCCAAAGCCTCAACTGTGTGTCCCACAGCGTCTGGTGCACAGGGAGTGCAAATGGCGGCTTCGGTGTGGAGAGGTATTTTAGCACCTCCGGGATGGGTTCCCCTGCCTCTTCGGCAGCCTTGAGGGCCAAGGCAGAGGCTATCTTACTGAGGAACATAGGATAGGTGAGGTCCTCCGGTGTATTTGGTTGTCCTTCCGGTTCCGATGAGCGTCTGGTCACAGAGGCTGTATGTTCGCTGCCCGCGGAACCCACCACGGCCATCTCAATGTCATGTTCTTCTGCGGTGCTATCCGGCGACAGGTGAGCCGGCAAAGGTAGGGCTTGCGCGGAGCGTGCAGGTGACTGTGGAACAGGTGAGACTGGAAGAGTCTGTTCCGGCGGGGCTAGAACTTTAGAATCAGGTAGTCCCTGTAGTCCCGTTGCAGGTGGAGCGGGCGGGTGAGCAGTCTGCTGCACCAGCTGAGTCAGGAGTCTTAAAATCGCAGAAGAGTTGTTGGAATCCGTGCGGCTGGAACTGGAGCGCCGGTGAACCCCAGGGCTGGGGGACATGGAAGAGCTGCAGTGGCTTGAGAAGCTGTGATGGCTGCTTTTGCGGTGGCTGTACCTGTCTCTGCTTGGGGAGCTAAAGCAGTCAGAGCTGATGTTACTGTTTCCACAGTGTCTGTCTCTTCCGCAGTCTGCATCGCGGCCGTGTCTGACATCATGCCTGCTCTTATGGCGTCGGTGCTTGCCTGAATCATGGTGCCGTGTCTGCTGGAGTCACGGTGCCTGCGCTTGCTTGCATGGCGCCGGTGCTGTCCTCTCTCCTCAGTGCCGTCTGTGCTTCTCGGCATGGAGATGTAAGGAGGAGGAGACTAGGAGGAGTAGAGATGGCCCCGAGGGCTGAAGCTGCGTCGGGGCGCATCAGACTGGAAGTGGGAGGAGCCGGAGGCTTGCGGGGCAGAGCAGAGTCCGGCCTGCAGGGCACTGCCATTATTGAGTGCCGCGTGGCTGGCCGGCGAAGAGGCAGAACGTCTTGAAGGAGCACCGGGGTTCGAGCCCCATCCAGCATCCACTCCCTTCTAGTCCCATTCTCCCATCCCCCTACATCAGCCCATTTCCAGTCCAAGCCCCTCCCATCAGCCCATTTCCAATCCTAGCCCCCATCAACCCTCTCCAGTTCTATCCTAGCCCTCCCATCAGCCCATTTCCATTCTTAGCTTCCCCATATTTTTCCTCCATCACTCAATTTCCAGTCCTACCTCCCCTCACTCAGTCCATTTCCAGTCCAAGACCCCCTCCCCATCAGCTATTTCCAGTCCTAGCTCCCTCCCCACTCAGCTAATTTCCAGTCCAAGCCCCCCCCCCACTCAGCCCATTTCCAGTCCAAACCCTCCTCCCCATCAGCTATTTCCAGTCCTACCTCTTCCACTCAGTCAGTTTCCAGTCCAAGCACCCCTTCCCATCAGCTATTTACAGTCTTAGCCCTCCCCCCCCAACAAAGAGCCCCACGGCTCTCCAACAGACTTTAGAGGGAGCCAGAGATGCCCCGGCTAACCTATGACAGCCGCCAAAGTGAAGAATGCCTTTTTTCTTCACTTCAGCAGCTGTATTGTAGTATAGGCCGCTGGTGCGCCGGAGGTCAAAGGGAACCTCTTGTTTCCCGGCACTCAGTGTGCCAGCGTGCCAGTGCCAAATATGCGAGATGTTGTTGGCGTAGTGCCCCCTGAAGTGCGGGGCGCTGTGTGAACAACATTCTTGCACAATGGATGAGCCGGCCCTGTGGACAATTGATGCTGGCTAAGACTGTGGCATTTTATGTTATAAAATCTTTATTGTTACTGAATTTTTACATAACGTATGAAATATTTAGCAAGAACATCATTAATTCAAATTAAATTTTTAAAATGTGAAAATAAAAACATCATTAATTCAAATTAATTTTATCTTCATATATACAGTGTATATATATATATATATATATATATACATATTTAATTATGATGATAAAATGATTCTCTTTCCCCTCTGTACCATTCTGTACCATTCTGGTACAGAGGGGAAAGAGAGTCAGGAAGTTCGCTATCCCAAGAATTTGGCGGGAACTCACTGACCACATGAGCAATTGCTACTTTTTTTTTTTTTTAAACTTTTATTTTCATTTTGCAACAAACAAAAGAAACAACACACCAAAAAAGACAAAACAAGCATACAATAAGGAAAAGTAAACCCAATACCCCCCACCCCGATGCTTCTTCTCTACCCGATTATATCAGCATGTGAGCGCTTCCAATTAACAGTGATTATACATCAAACGATCAAAAGAGTATCTACAATACAGCATGATCATGAGACAAAGATATATACAAAGTCAGACAGTCAAATGAGAGCATTTAGCGAAATGTACATAGTCATTGAGCAGCTTCCATTGAGACCAATGAGAAGGAGTCTGAACGGAGAAAGCGAACAGACGAGGTATTTGTTCATATTTACTGTAAAGACAGGCATAATTCCACCAGTCATTGGGGCTCAAATGGGAGCTAAGCTTCCAGTAATACTTAATTAGGGAAATACTTAATTAGGGAAATAGCAATGCTAAGCATAAAGTTCGAAAGGAGATAAGCCATTTTTGGGAGAGAGGGGATCCCCGCAACTGGGCGAAGTCCCACTATCCTCCAAGAAAGGGGGCTCCTGAGAGTGCGAGATAGACTAAATACGACCCCAGACCCGACGCCAGTAATACGGTAGTGCGGGATATTCATGCATAACATGAGGCAATGAACCAATGGCCGCGGGACGTGTCCAGCAACCATTGCCCTGAGTAGTGTTCCATTTGTCTAATCTGTGAGAAGTGTAAAAACACCGGTGGGCTAGAAAGGAGAGGGTCTGAATGAGTGAGGCGGATCGGGAACCCGTATCCCTCTACTCCTGATAAGGCTCTATTGCTCCGAGATCGAAGTCACATGCGATTCTCTCTCCCATACTTTCTGCGCTATAGGGGTATCTCTAGGTATAGCATTACAGAAGGTTTAGTAAAATTGACGGTGAATGATAAGATTGTACAGAAGACCATACAGAAAAGTTAAAAATTCTGAACATAATAGCACACATAATTTCACTGTGTCCCTCAAACTGACTGTATCTGGCTGTACACATGACATAGGAAAAATAAACTAATATAATACAATGAAGCGCCCCACATTAACAAAGAAAACCGCAGTACGGTAGAGGAGAAGCAAAACCCCAAAATTACTGGCGACCATGTGTCTGCGGGGAGAAACCCCAGAGAAGGCCTAAATTGAAAAAACACATAACCTGTAGGACGGTGCGTGCTCCGAATCCGACCGAGGCACACATCATGAAGGGATAGGAGACCAAAAACAAAAGTCATATAGAGAAAGAAAGAAAGTCCAGGCTATTTCTGTGCTTGGCTATGAGCGCCGCATCGGGCCCTTCAAAATGGCGGATAGAGCCGGCAAAGAAGAGTCCAAACTTTGGGATTAGCGCATCTGCTCTGCTTCTTTGGAGTCCAAAAATGTTGATAGTAGATCAGGATCTTCGAACGTCCTGGTTTGGTTATGGAGAGTCACTCGGAGCTTCGCTGGATACAACAGGCCAAAGCGAGCCTGTAGCTGTTGAAGTCGAGGGCGAAAAGCAAGGAGTTTCTTCCGACGGTCAACGGTAGGCTTTGCCAAATCAGGAAAAAAGGAGACCTTACGACCTTCAAATTCCAAATGATGATTCGCTCGGGCAGCATGTAAAATTTGTTCCACTTGTTGATATCGTAGCAAGCTAAAGATAATAGGCCGGGGGGTCGTGCGGTTGAGCGCCATGTGAGCAGGAACACGGTGTGCACGATCGATTTCCAGTTCTTTATGAAAGGTGATCTTCAACAAGGAGGGAAGAGTTTTGAGCAAGAATTCTCTTATATCTCCTGCTTCCACCCCCTCCGGCACTCCGAGGAGCCTCACATTGTTGCGACGGGCTCGATTATTGCTATCTTCTAACTCCTTTTGAAGATTCTGTATCTGACGCTCAGCCTCGTCCAGCTTGCCCAAGCGCACCTCGTGCGAGTCGAGGACCCCCGCCATGTTGTCCTGCCGTAATGAAAGACGTTCAAGTCGGTCTTGGAGCACTCCAAAGTCTTCTCGCATGGCTCGAAGCGCTTCTCCATTGGACTGCACCAATTCCTTCACGCCGCGTATTTCTTCCAAAATCTCCAGGTGCATCTCGGGGTTTTCACGAAATGGAACCATCTTCTGTGGGGAGGACACCTCTGTTTTGGAGCGTTTTCCGTGAGAAGAAGAAGGAGACCCGAAGTCCAAGCGCGCTGGTTTATGGGCCGCCATTCCCCCCGAGGTGCCCCGGTCAGCTCGGAGCGAAATAGTAAATTTGTGTAGGTATTAAGTCAGGATTCTAAGTAGGCCTCTCGGGAGCTTCAACGCAAAGCGTCCTACCCGCTGGACATCAGGCTCCTCCCCCCCCAGCAATTGCTACTTTTGCATGGAGGATCCTTCCATATGTCGGACTGGCATGAATGTTCCTTCTGTCATGTATTCAAGCCTTCCTTCATCCATTGCCCCAGTGCCACACTAGCCAGAGCTCCCTGTTCCCACTCCTCTGCAGAGAAAGCAGCTGTCTTTAGAAGAAAGCAGCAATTCACAAAACAAAGAAGACTTTGCATGCCTAGATTACATTATCAGAGGTGGAGCTGAAGAGAGAAACCCTTACTACCAGATCCAAAATGACAACAATGACTTGGTCAGAGATCTTGGCCTCACCAAGTCCAATGCCAAGCTTTTGACGTCCAGGTGGATAAAAGGGTGCAAGTCACAGGTCAGAGAAAGCATCACTGCACTTTTTCTAGCTTCTTCACTAGTCAAATTGGGCTCTGCTTTTGCCACAATGTGATCGGTCTGTTCGATATTATCGGAATTGCATGTAACTCGGAGTGGCACTTGTTCATTGACAGCTCTTCCAGGAACCTCAAAGCTCTGTTGCTGCATAATGGGAACAAGTACTCGTCTCTTCCCCTAGCTCACTTAATGAGCCTCAAAGAAGATTACAGCGGTGTCAAGACCCTGCTAGAAGCCTTGAAGTATGCTGAGTATGTCTGGGAGGTTATCTGAGACTTTAAAATGTTTGCATTTCTGATGGATCTCCAAAGCGGTTTACCAAATTTCCCTGCTATCTTTGTCTTTGGGACAGCAGGGATAACAGGGTTACTGCAGCACACTACCATAGGTGGGACTGGCCACAGTGAACTGAATTTTCTGTTGGGACAAAGAACATGAAGTGGAAGCCACTGAGGGAACCACAGAAGGTGCTGATGTCACCACTGCACATCAAATTGAGCCTTATGAAACAATTTGTTGCAGCTCTAGAGAAAGATTCCACAGCCTTCAAGTGCCTTCAAGACTTTTTTCCTGAATTGTCTGAGGCAAAGGTCAAAGCTGGACTCTTTCTTGGACTACAAATAAAAAAAATTCCTGAGTGCATGGAATTTCCCAAGCTGCTTACTAGGAAGGAGAAAGCAACTTGGAACAGTTTTGTTGCTGTAGTTCGTGACTGGGAAATCACAAGGCCAAAACTATATAGAGCTGGTTGAGATTTTGATTAAGAATTATGGCAAAATGGGCTGCAGGATGTCTCTCAAAGTCCATATCCTCAATGCTCATCTTGATAAATTTAAGGAGAACATGGGAGATTACTCAAAGGAGCAAGGTGAACATTTCCACCAGGATATACTGGAATTTGAATGCCGCTACCAAGGACAGTATAACAAGAACATGATGGGATGCTACATCTGGGGGCTAATTTGTGAAAGTGATTTACAATATAATAGTAAAGTCTACTCACTTCTAAATGTTTTGTGGTCTTTCTGAATAACTTAAATATAATTAAATATTATATGTTGTGGTTTTTTATTTTATGTGACCTAAAAGGCACAAGTAAGCCTGTTTTAACAATGGGAATATGTAAATTTCACAAATACCATTCTCCTGTTACAAAAGCAAAGTTTAATGAGAATAACCATTTTCCATACTTTTAAGTTATAAGTAATTAGGAAATAATAGTCACTACTCAAGAACAAAAATTGTGTTAAACAATGTTATCTCATTCATTACAGGTTGCTAGTGGGCTGAAATCCCGCCCTTCTTCTCTGCGGTCCTATGTGCACTTCTAAGCAATATGTATTGCAGACTATGTACATGCCTTGTGTACTATGGGGTATGTTTACTAAACTGCGATAACGTTGCAGCAGCTACATTATCGCGTGATATGAAACCACGCGATAATGCTACATATCGCATGCTAATGTCCCCGGCGGCATTAAGTCTCACAGAGGGTGGAGAGAGAGCGGAGAGAAGGGGTCAATGGGCAGGGAGGGGGCAGGGAGAGGCCCCTGTCACACTAACGCTGAGAAATGAAGGGCCGAAAATTACTGCGAGTGAAAACCTGGCGTTAGAGGCACAATTGCAGGAGAGAGAAACCATTTCAGTCAGCAATGTACAGCAAAGGCTGGGAGACCAAGAAAAGTGATAGTGGTGCTACATGTGCAGCAACACCATAGTGCCCAAGTATGAAAGGGCACTATGGAGATGCTGCAAATGGGGTACAGGGGGCTGCATGCAGTGGGGCAGCTGGGGCACAGAGTGGACTAGGCAGATGCCTAGGTGGCACATAGGAATGCAGAAACAGAAAATAAGCAAGACAGCAACTGACCAACGTCAAGCATGCCCATGAGTGTGTGTGCCACAGTGTCCCATCCAGGGGACAGTACCCAGCTGGTACCCCAAAGGGCAGATAACATTGGCAGCAGTGCCGGGGGCTAGACGTGACTGGGGAATGTAGGCACACCTACCCCAGACCCCACACCATAGGCAGCCACCTACCGGCATACTGGATGGCCTGGGACTGCGCACCACCAGCATAAGGGCATGTCAGCATGGTGGGGGAGGGCTGCTGGTGGTGGAGGAGACAGTGGCATCTGCCCACAGCAGACCAAGGCAAAGCCCTGTTTAGGTGGGTGGTGTGCAGTGCAACAGACAAGGTCTGTCTGAAGAACAGTCATGGTATCCCCAGGGATCAACTTGCCACTGTGGCAGTGTGGTGTAGTGCACACGGCCAGTGTGTTCAAAGGCAGAAAGTCCCAGGTTCAAGTCCCAGCTGTGGCTCCTGCAGACCATGTCCCTATATTTTACCCTACAGAGCACATACAACATAAACATGTGCACTCCCTAGAGCAGGGGTGTCCAACCCTGTTCTGGAGTGCCGCAACCATGGCAGGTTTTCGGGATAGCCCTAATGAATATTCATGAGATATATATGCATTAGAGATATCCTGCCAACCTGACTGGTTTGTGGCCCTCCAGGACTGGATTTGGAGACCCCTGCCTTACACCTCTGTCATTTTAGATTGTGAATTGGCAAGGTGCAGATGTCCTAGACATCAAAAGGGTAGATAGAATTTGTCACATTCCTCCTCGATGCTCACCACCACCAAAAGGTGGTCTAATAGACAACTTTTTGGTGGTGGTGAGAAACAAGGAGAAATGTGACAAATTCTCTCTATCACAAACCTGTCAGGTAGACAGGATATCTCTAATGCATATATATCTCATGCATATTCATTAGGGCTATCCCAAATACCTGCCAGTGTTGCGGCCCTCCAGGACAGGGTTGGACACCCCTTCCCTAGAGCATCGACCAACAGGGGCACAAACACCCACACCCTCAGTCTCCACTAGCCAAAGCCTCATGGAGAGTCAGGCTGTTGAGCCCTGTGCAGAGCAGCAGTTACCACTACCAGCACCTGCATACCTTAGCACCATCATAAACATGGAAACACGCTCCACATATCAAAAGTGGCTATGATTAATTTCAGATAACAAATCCTAAATTAAACACAATTTGTTAACAGAGATTCATCATAGCAACCTTTCTGATATATGTGGAGGGTGTTTCCTTTTTTCTGACAGTATTTACCACCCCGGAGAGTGACCCTAACAGTATTGAATACCATCGCAATGCCTGCACTGTGCTCAGGACTGGTTTGGCGAGCAGAGCTGCCAACCACCTCTATCTTTGCACAATGCTGAAATAGGTGTGGCAGTGTGTATATGTCTATCCAGTGTTTTGTAGCTGCCTACACCTTACTGAGCCAACAATGCTTACACTGTTTCCAGCATTAGCCTGCCACTGTGCATAATGAGGAGCAAGGTATTGTGGGTATGGCCCGGACAGGGTGGTCTGGGTAGGATGCATCTGCACAGAGCACAGGGCAATGGTTGGGACATTGTAGTGCCTGACCACCACCTGCACGGATAGGGTGGCCACAGCATGTCATACTGGGAGGTCACTCTCACCCTGATCGAGCAGTGACCATGGCATGTCTAGGTTTCCACATAGTGCTATACAATGTTTTTCTCAAGTGGTATCTGTGAGTTCCCTTTTTTGGGGCCCAATCACTGACATACCTGCTTGGTGTTTGTGCTTATATCCCATTTCTGGGTGTACATAGTTCCTCTAGGATCATGCACTGTGTACTGGTTAGTAGACTGTATGCAGTTAGTATGTGTATGACTGGAACACCTTGCAGTGTGCAGACTGACTGTGCTCTCTGCTGGTGAATGTTAGATTGTGGTGGAGGGCAGCTGAGCTTTTCCAGCCATACTGTCAGTGCCTTATGTGATAAGTGCTGATCTACATTGACTGCTCTGGAGGATGCCCTTTTTCCATCAGGACTGGGGTTGATGGTCCCACAGCCCTTCATCATGTCCCCTCTACTGCCTCCATTGCAAAGATGTAGAGTGTGGTTCTGTTGGTGGCAGATCCTGTCCCCCACCCTGACCCAGAGAGAGTGGGTTGGTAGGTGGTGCTACATAATCTGCATGTGGGTCCAGACAACCCCCTGCTCTTATAACAAGTGACCATGGCAACTGCACAGGATATGCAGTAGTCTGGGTGTGTCATAGTCCACAAGGGCTAGATGTGACTAGGGAATGCAGATGGACACAGGAGTATCCTAGGTGTGTCTGCAGGAGCTACTTGTCACACACTGGTACTGATGGGGACCTGCAGCACAGCCTATCTCAGCCAACCCAGGTACTGCGGACCTGGTGCTGGGCACCCTACCTCACCCTCAGGGTGTGCACAGGAACCGTAAAATGTCACGGTCTGTAGCTACTCTGTGCCAGTAACACACACGGTCAGTTCCCCCTACCAGGCTGAGGTGCTGTAGAGGTGCATACCCCATCCTGTGATCAGCTGTAGACTGCTATTCCTCATGTGCATCATGGGTACTGGTGGGTTTACTCTATTCTGGTAACCACAGCAGAAATTTTGTGCGGTGACCTGCAGTCTTTCTGTAGCCAGCCAGTGCTGTGATAAATGCTATAGAGATGTAGCCCACTGGTTAATGCAATGCCTGCTGAGCCAGAGGTCATGAGTTTGAACTGTCAGAGGTCTCCTCAAATATGGCTGTCTGAGGCAATCCCTTTTCCTGGCTGTAACAGTCAGACACATCTCTACAATCTGTGCTGCCAGCAGGAACACTCTCACCTCAGTGCCGTAACCTATGGGGCGCATTATAAAGTGCCTTGGCAGACAAGGCGCTGTATAATGTGCCCTATAGGGCACATTATAAGGTGCCTTGGCAGACAAGGCACTTTATAATGTGCCCTATGGGGCACCTTATGAGGCACCTTAGGTTACGGCACTGAGGTGAGGGTGTTTCTGCTGGCAGCACAGATTGTAGAGATGTGTCTGACTGTTACAGCCAGGAAAGGGGATTGCTTCAGACAGTCTTATTAGATGGGACCTCTGAGGGATCAAACCCATGACGTCTGGCTTAACAGTCATTGTATTACACCTCTATAGTGTTCATTACAGCGCTGGCACAACATTAAGGTTACTGCGCAATAACGTGCCTCTATTGTGCGATAAACAACCATTGATAACTTGATGCCAGAAAGCCCACTTCCTTATATGGCATTCCTCACATTAACGCTGCACCTAGCGCCGGTAACATTAGCACGGTTTAGTAAACATACCCCTATGTATTCTTTTCTGTTTTCAAACTTGTAGATGAAGCAAGGTACAGACATAAGGAGTCAGAGGATGGCCAGAATGGTCTAGGAAGGGAGGAGAAACAAGGACCATCACAGCCTGGAGGCTCCCAAGCTGCCAGTCCTCACGTTACTTGGTCTGTGAGGCAGGAAGCAGAAGATGAGCTGCAAGAGCAGGGGGAAAGAGAGGATATTCCCAACAAAAGATAAAGGAACATGCCTACAAAAAGCCAAAGCAAGACCACATAGCAAGGGCAATCAAACAATCCCACAGATGTTGTCAAAGATTCCTTATTAGTCTCGGCAAAGCATTGTTTTGTCACATATTATCTGCATCAGATGCAACTTTAACAGATCACATATAACAATTACAAACATCAAAAGCTAAAGGCCAATATGCAAAAACACAACGTAAGCCATATTTCAAGGATAACAGCAATTCCTCCACTTCGAGATGTAACAACTATGGTTAGGAAACCAAGATGGCACCGTGATCAGATGCGCGGTTAGACGCTCTCCCTTGAACCTGCAATTGGTCCTTTGACCTCTTGCTATGGCTCCTAAGAGGAAGGAAAAAGCTGTGCAAAAACAGCAGAAGCAGCTGATTGTTAGTGGATTGATAGATCGGCATGTGACGCCCCGTCTGAGAAAGGAACTAGCCTGCACATACGCGAAGCGATCCCCCTCATCAAGGTCAAAGTCCCGCTGTACCTCCCCAAACTCCCGAATTTCCCCATCCTCTAACAGTTGGAAGCCACATTGGAGCCCTTTCCTGCTCCAAACGTCAAACCTTCCCCCCTCCCATCCCGGCCGAGAGTCTCGCCACCCCCTCCAGGGAGTCATCACTGAAAACCAGGACCTCCGCAGTAGAGCTTCCGGCTTCCGCACTGCATCCCAGATTTTTGACACCTGAGACAGAATGGGCGATCCCTCCCCTAGTAGTTTCCGCTCCCCCCCCCCCCGGGACCAAATCCAGGCATCCAAGCGCCCTCCCTGAACCCGCGTACTATCCAAACTAACCCAAGGAGCCCCTCCCCCCCCCATTCCTCCAGTCCAGAATATGCTTTAATTGCGCCGCCTTATAATAATCCTTGAGGTTGGGAACTCCTAACCCCCCCTCGGCCTTGCCCATGCACAGGACCCGCCGAGAAATTCTCGGCGGTCGCCGACGCCAGATGTAACGGAAAACCCGGCGTTGCAATCCCCTCATGGCGCCCTCCGGGATCGCCACCGGTAACGCGTGGAACATATATAATAAGCGAGGGAGAATATTCATTTTAATAGCGGCAATCCTACCCAACCAAGAGGTCTCCATGCCCATCCACCCCTCAAGGTCCGAAGTAATAGTTCCCCAAAGTTTAGGGTAATTAGCAGCATACAGCTCCTCATAATGCCTGGTCAGCCTAACCCCCAAATATCCCAACGAGGAACGCACCCACCTCAAGGGAAAAGCCTCCCTTAGCTTCCTCTCCTGCTCTGCCACTAGGTGTATTTTCAACACCTCTGTCTTATCTAGGTTCATTTTGAACCCCGACACCCCCCCAAATGCCTCCACCTCCCGAAGCACCTCCAGCAAGGATAACGTGGGCCGGCATAAATACAATAGGATGTCATCCGCATACAGAGAGATCTTATGAGAGATGCCTCCCCTCTCCAACCCACTAATCCGCGTATTCCGCCTGATACGTTCCGCCAAAGGCTCAACCACCAAGGCAAACAGCAAGGGGGACATTGGGCACCCTTGCCGGGTCCCGCGCCCCACCGGGAAGTCCCCCGAATATCTGCCATTGACTTCTACCCTAGCACGCGGCTCCTGATATAAGCCCCGTATCCACCGCACAAAATTTTGCCCGCACCCCACTTTCTCCAGGACCTCCATCATAAATCCCCAATGCACCCTGTCAAAGGCTTTCTCGGCATCGATAGACATCAAGAGCAGCTCCTCCCCCCCTTGACTGGCCTCCCATACTACCCCTATTGCCCGTTTGATATTATCCACGGCCTGTCTCCCCTGAATGAACCCCGTCTGATCCCTGTTGATCAACCCTGGCAACCACCCAGCCAACCTATCCGCCAAAACTTTGGCCAAAATTTTTACATCTACATTCAATAATGAAATAGGACGGTAGGATCCACATTTCAGGGGGTCTTTCCCTGGCTTCAACAGCACCGTGATCTCAGCCGTCAACATCTCCCGTGAAAGCCCCCCGCCTTGCTCAAGCATCCCATTAAACACCCGCTGTAGCAGTTCCCCCAACTCCCCCCAGAAAACCTTATAAAACCTACCTGGCAACCCATCTAACCCCGGAGCTTTCCCATCCTCCAATCCACGCACCACCCTACCAATCTCATCTATCCCAATGAAGGCCTCCAGCTCCTCTTTGGCCGTTTCCGATAGCCTGGGAAGTGACACCCCCGCTAAGTACTCCCGAATGGCCCCCCCCCTCTATCCCCGCCATCTCCGTATAGAGTTCCTTATAGAAGTCCTGGAAACAGGGGCGGAGCCCGATGTCCAGCGGGATGGTCGCATAACGCTGAGGCTCCCTAGAGGCCTACTCAGAATCCTGAATTAACGCCGGACATACTTGAATTTCTGTTCTGATCTTGCCGGGGCACATTGGTGAGATGGCGGGGACCAAACCTACGCGCCTGGAATTTGGATCTCCAGCGGCTTCTCACGGTAAACGCTCCAAAACTGAACCCCCGTCCCCGCAGAAGGGGCTGGCTTTGCGCGAGGGCCCCGAAATGCAGCAGGAAATCCTTGCAGAAATTAGAGGGGTTAAGGACCTCGTGCAGTCAAACGGTGAAGCACTTCGAGCGCTGAGGGAAGATCTTGGTGTACTGCAAGGCAGGCTGGAGGGGCTCTCTTCGCGTCAGGATAAAATGGAGAGTATATTAGACTCCCATGCGGTCCGGCTGTCCAAACTCGACAAAGTTGAACGTCAGGTGCGGGCCTTGCAGAAAGAAGTGGAAGAGGGCAATAATAGAGCGCGCCGCAACAACCTACGACTCGTGGGCATACCGGAGGGAGCGGAATTGGGAGACATGAAGGAGTTTTTAGGCAAAATCCTCCCTTCCCTGCTCCAAATCACCTTTACCAAAGAATTGGAGATCGATCGCGCTCATCGTGTACCCACAAACATAACGCTCAACAGGAAGACCCCACGGCCTATCATCTTTCGACTTTTGAGATATCAACATGTGGAACAAATTCTCAGTGCCTCCCGGGCTAAGGGCCATATGGAGTTTGAGAGCCATAAGGTCTCCTTCTATCCTGACTTGGCTAAACCCACGGTCGACCGCCGAAAGCGCTTTCTGGAATTTCGGCCGAGGCTTCAACAACTACAAGCACGCTATGGCCTGATGTACCCGGCCAAGCTCCGAGTCACGCTTCACAATCAGACAAGAACATTTGAGGACCCTGATCTACTAGCGGAGTTTTTGGACTCTAAAGAAGCCGACTTGATGCGCTGACTTCCAGAATATTCCTACCAGTACTCTCATATCCGCTGTGCCTGCCATATTGGATTTGCCGCGGCTCAGCGAAGAGTCTGTCGAGGGTGGTTTGTTGCCTTATTTTGAAGATATCGGGGACCCGACTCCATCTACCCATAGTAGCCTCGACGAGTATCAGAGACAGTGTTACTTATGGACTCTGGTGTTTCTTTTCTTTTACTATGTCTCTATCTTCCTCTCTAGGGCCTCCTCCCGCAGACATCTGGTCGCCATATTCATTGGGGGTTTTGCTTCTTCTCTAAGTTACTTTGGTACATACTTTTCAATATGGGTGTATTGGCCAGCATACTTGGTGCTTATGTCATTATTGTACAGATTCTGATTATGTTGTAAGCTTTCAAGCGCTTTTACCTAAAATGTCTGTTATCGATTGATGGCACCATGTAAGATTTTCTCATTGAACGTACAATGAATCAATAATCCGATCAAATGGAGGAAAATCCTAAGTTATTTAAGTCATGACGCTGCGGACCTGATTTTCCTCCAAGAAACACATTTCAATTCGAAGGAAACTTTCAAACTCAATATTAAACCTTACATGGTGGCCACCTATTACCCAGCCGTGTCTAGGGAATGTGAGGTTGCCATATTGGATAGGAACTCTCTGCATGCTACTATTATAGCGACTTGCTCAGATACAGCGGGTAGATGGTCCCGAGTTCACCTCAAGATAGGTAACTTTAAAGTTACATGTATATGCCGTTATGCTCCTAATGTAGATGACCCTGCCCTTTTGCTATTATTGCTCAGGTTACGCAGGCCTCTGCTACTACTTCATTGATATTGGGGGGGATTTCAATTTAGTTCTTGATCCCCTGATTGACAAATAGCCGTCTAGGATAAGTGGTCCCCCCAAGAGTCACATCACGCTAATCTCTGTGAACACAGATATTGTTCTAGTTGATCTATGGAGGTTACTACACCCCAATGAGCTTGACTTTACCTTCTTCACTTCCCCTCATCAATCCCAGTTTCGCATCGATTTCTTTCTGATATCAAAACTGTTGGTTCCTCAGGTGGACGTTGCAAAGATTTACTCTCAGTGTCTTTCAGATCATGCTGCTATTTCTTTTCAATAACATTCTACTGCACTCCAAGGGAATCCGGGGGCCTGGTTCTTTGATAGAGCCCTATTAACTCAGTCAGCGTTCCGGTTAGAAATTCGAGCAGCCATGTATGATTACTTCCAGACCCTGGTACTCCAGGGGGATCTGGACACCCCAACAGCTCTTCTCTGCAGCTCGTTGGAAAACCTCTTCTGATTTATACAGGGAATTCGCGTTACTAGCGAAATATTACTTTTAATCGCTGCAGCTTCCATGCTGCCTCAAAAGCGCTCCAATCATGCCGCCCTTTGTCCCTACTAAGGACGGGCTATTAGAACTAATTCATTTTATTAGTAGTACACATGGGGTAGCCTCTAACTTTTATATCTATTATGTCAGGGTACAGATACTGTCACTTGTAGAGTTCAACGAGCCTGGGATCGCTAACCGCAAACCACCTTAACCCCTGTGCATTAGAGCGTTCTCTGCAGCAATAGAGTGCGGGTTTCCCGGTCTGCCTCAGTTACCCAAACTCTCTTCCCTTTTGCACATAGATGTTCTTATATTCCAGACAATAGCCAAATGGAACACAACTACCAGGGATTAGTGTAAGTCTTGCCATACTAATGTAGGACCCTCGCTCATGTTCTTTATGAATGTCCTTAACTACAGGTTTACTGGGGGCGTGTCTGGGGTCGTATTCCATTTATCTTACACCTTCACGAGCCTCTTTCTTGGAAGACTGTGGGACTCCGCTCAGTGGCGGAGGTCCCCTCTCTTCCTAAGAAGGGTCGCTTTCTCCTGATTTCATGCTGGGTATAGCCATATGTCTAATCACGAGGACTTGGAAGGATAGCTCTCGACTTACTGTCAATGAATAGTGGAACCTTGTCTGCTTATATAGTAAATATGAGCAGATATCTCGGTGAGCTATCTTCCATACCCAAATTCATTCTCGCTTGTTTAAATGGCAGATGCTCAAAGATCATGTACAATCTGCTCATTGCTTCGACATGTCTGTTTAATGTATACTCATCATGTTTCAGATCGCTGTTAGGTTTTGTAACACAACATTGTCAGTACACGCCCGCTTCGAGAATGATTCAGTTTCCTAGAGAAGAAGCAGGGGAGAGGGGGGTGGCAGGGGTTTACTTTGGTGTATGTATCTTATTCCATGTATGTATTTGTCTTTTAGCTGTATGTCTTCCTTTCCTTTGTTGTTGTAAAACGAAAATAAAGCATTAAAAAAAAAGAAGTCCTGGAAACAACCGCGGATCTGCTCTTCCCCCCCGTAACATCGCCCCATCTTCCCCTTTAATCTGATAGATCGTGGACGCCCCTTGCCGATGCCTTAAGCGCCTAGCCAGCAACTGGCCCACCTTATCCCCAAACTCATAATGGACTTGCTTCACCTTTTGTAGATCCAATGCTACCTGTTCCAGCTGTAGGGCGTATAGCGCTGCCCGGGCCTTCTCCACTTCTCCCTGTTCCCCTCCTCCCCCCCTCCCTTGATGGGTTTCTTCCGCCTCCTGCAACCCTTTCCTCAACTCCTCTTCCTTCTGCCCCCTCTCCTTTTTCTTCCGAGCCCCCCACATAATAAACCTCCCGCGAATAAAGGCCTTAAGCCCATCCCATACCATCACCTCCCGCACCTCCCCCGTATCATTCAAGGTGAGATAGTCTTTCAGCGCCGCCCGCACATCCTCCACCACATCACGACAATCCAGCAGGCTTTCATTCAGCCTCCAAAAGGCCACCCCTCCCCATAGGGGACTCTTAAGCACTACTTCCACAGCACCATGATCCGACCACCCCACGGGGAGGATGTTTCCACCCATCACCTCCAACATCCACCGCTTATCTAAGAGGATCATGTCGATCCTACTCCAGCTATTATGTGGAGCGGAAAAAAACGTATATTCGCGCCTCCCCGAATGAAGGACCCTCCAAGCATCCACCAGATTCCAGCGCTGCATCAAGCTTCTCAACCCTTGGCGGTTCCTACTCCCCCCATCCTCACCCGCCGAGTCACGATCTACCCGTGGGTCTAGCACCACATTACAGTCCCCGCCAACCACCAACTTTCCCCCTCCCTCCCCTTCCACCAGCCTTCCCACCTCTGCCCAAAACGTACCTTGGTTGCCGTTTGGCCCATATACTGAAAGCAACACCACCTCCTCCATGCCCCACCTCCCCTTAATCCCCACCACTCTACCTTCGGTATCTTTAAATTGACCCTTAATATTCAAACCACACCCTGCCCGCACTAAGATCGCCACCCCCCCTTTTTCAACCCCCCTTATGGCAAGAGAAAAATTGGTCCGGGAACAGCTTGTGCCGCAACCGTCCCACATCCCCCCTCCGCAGGTGGGTCTCCTGGATTAACACAACGTCCCATTTATTACGTTCTGCCTCTCGATAAAGTAAGCTGCGTTTAGTCGGGGAATTCAGCCCTTTCACATTAAGTGTCCCTATCCGCAGCATAATACCACCCCCCCTTCCATCTCCCTCTTTCCGGTGTTGTGCTAGTAACTCCCCCCCCCCCTCCATCCTCCCACCCCCCTGAATCCCCCCTCTCCCCCCTCCCCACAACCCCTCCCTCCCCCCTTCCCCCTCCAACCCCCCCACCAACCCCCACCAAACCGCCCTCCTCCCCTTCCGTGACCATCAGATCCTTCCCCCACCCGTATCCTTCAACCCCCACAGCCCTGAAATCAAGCTAACTCTTCCCCCACATTCCCCTGGAAGCAATACCACCATCATATCCCCCCTGCCCCCCGTGCCCACCACCCCCCCCATATAATAAATGTCCAAACAACTAGGGCACAGAGACACATGCATCCCGTTCCCCCCAGCAAGGCAGCAACCAAATACCGCTGGTAAAAACTCAGTCCACAGACTCTGATGCTGCGTCCTCCTGCTCCGGGGCCAGCCGCTTTAGCCGTTTCCCCTTCTCGCCGACCCTCTGCCACTGCGTCTTCGTTCGTGGCTTCCCAGGGGTGGCCTGCGGATGTTCTCGGTGTTTACTCCCTGTTGACTGGGGCAAGTTCCCGCACCCTAACTCCGCCAGTGCAACCCAGGCTTCCTCCGCGGTTTTAACTTTCCGGGATATTCCATTCGCTGAGAGAAGCAGGCCAAAGGGGAACATCCAGCGGTATCGGAGGTTTTCCCTGCGCAAGTATGTAGTAACGTCTCTTAGGTTTCTCCGCCGCTCTAACGTGCCCCTTGAAAGGTCATTGAATACCTCAATCTCATGTCCTTCCCAGGCAATCCTGCCATATTTCCGGGCCAAAGTGAGGACACGTTCCTTAACAGGGAATCTGCTTAGGCACGCTATAATGTCTCTCCCTTGTCTCTCCTTTCGGGGGCCAAGGCTCCTGTGCGCGTGCTCCACTGCTATGGAGTCCACGTGCGCCTCCCCCTCTCCTCCCAGTCTCAATATATGGCTGCATAGTCGTTGCACCACCTTCTCACAGTCTTTAGACCTTTCTGTTTCTGGCACCCCTCGAATTCGTAAATTGCACCGTCGCGCTCTGTCCTCGATCTCCTCAAGTTTTTCCTGCATCTCCTCCTGAAGAAGTTTAACACGGTCTTGTTCTGCCGCCATTTCCTGCAATTCCTCCTCGTGCTGTTCTACATGGCCTTCAAGTTCTACCATGCGTTGTCCCATACAGCTCACCTCCTGCTGTATAGCTTCCAAAGCCTCTTTCAGATCTTTCTGCATCTCCCGCAGCGCGCCTTGCATCTCCGCCTTAAACAGCGTCAGCCAGGATTTCAATTGTAACTCCTCCGTGTCAGAGATAGGCTCGTCGGCCTCCGGGTTCCCCGTGTCCACCAACTCCCCCGGGTCTGACTGGGCCTCCTGCCGCTCGGTTCTGGCGTAAGAGGATTGAAAGGACGCCAGTTTCTTCCACGCTGCCATCCCCAACTCCTCAGCACCCTTGCCTTCCACCTTAAGGCCGTGAGGGTATCCACAAAGGTTGCGAAAATGCAGGGGTCAGAGAGGAGCTAGGCACCTAAGCCGCCATCAGCTCCGTGACGTCACCGGAAGTCACTTCAAGTTCTTTTAACGGTTCTGCAGGTGAACATATCACAGAACCTTTTGTAATGCATTCATTCTACCTTTGTTCCTAATAAAATATTGCGTGATTGAATTGTTTTATGCGTGGTTTAATATGACCTGAGGCATAAAATGTGAGCATACCCATTTTGGGGACACTATGCATAAGATTCCCATGTGAGTGCCAAGTAAGGTGCCAGGATAACTCTTACACATTTCTTGATCAGTCTCAGCAGGGGCGGCCCAAGGGGGGTGCGGGGCCATGTGCGGAGACTCGGTGCGGGGCCTCATTTGCATAAGGGGCCTCATTTGCATAAATATTTGCATAATGTTACCATATACTAACTTTTAGTAAACATGCCTCTTAATGAGTGTATGGATAAAGAAAGACTAAAAGATTTCTACATTACTATAATCCAGTGCCAACCGCCAGGCACATTAGGAACTACTACAAACACTGCCCATTTAGAACCCATAGCAAACCCGCCGTATCGTAACAGCACTACCAGGACTCACAAAGCACCATACCCTACCTATCAAAAGGAAACATGCAAATATTAAACCAATACATTTCAGAGAATAACAATACATGACCTACTGGGGAAAGAGAACAAGTGGCAATGTCAAATAGGAATTATATAAACAGAACACCTCAGCTCAGTTACACATGCAGAACATAGACCATCACCAAACAAGTAATCACAATTTAGAAACAGGAAGACAATAATTAAACTGGGAAACCCAAAAGCCAAACTTGGAATGTACAACACTGTAGAAATAAAACTATACATTAATTTGCTTTTGTACTAAACAAGATGCACGTTTACCAGAGCTGACATATTCCAATTAATAAATTCAAAATAAAGAGATATTTTTCTACCTTTTGTGCATTTTTTTTCAGCTGCAATTGCTCCAGCCACTTTCTTCTGGTTTCTTCGTGTCTTCTGCTAACTCTCCATCGTCTGCTGTCCATTTGTCCTTTCTTCTCTCTTCTAGTTTTTTTTTCCATTCTCTCTCTACATCTGCTTTAACATACTAACCTTTCTCCTTTTGCTCTTTCCTCATTCCTATTTCATCCACTCAAATTTTACCCCTCCATCCTCATTCCCCACTTACTCTCCCAATACCCGGACAATTGTAGATTTTTTATCCCTCCCACACAAAATATTTTTCCCCTCTCCATTTTACTCTCCCAGCCCCATCCCATTCTAATCCTCCCCCAACATCAGCTCCCTTCTAGTTCCAGCCTCACCCAGCATCCATTCCCTTCTAGTCCCTGCATCAGCCCATTTCCAGTCCTAGCAACCCCCCATCCCAATACCAGTCCTAGCCCCCTCCCATCAACCCACTTCCAGTCCTAACCCCCCATCACCCCATTTCCAGTCAGCCCCCCATAGCCCATTGCCAGTCCTAACCCCCCATCAGCCCACTTCCAGTCCTAACCCCATCAACCCATTTCCAGTCAGCCCCCCATAGCCCATTGCCAGTCCTAACCCCCCATCCGCCCACAGCCCAATACCAGTCCCAACCCCATCAGCCCCCCACATCCTACCCCCTCCCCATCAGCCCATTTCCTGTCCTAGACCCCCATAGCCCATTATCAGTCCTAACCCCCCATAGCCCATTACCAGACAGCCCCCATCAGCCCACAGCCCATTACCAGTCTTAACCCCCCCATAGCCCATTACCAGTTCTAACCCCCCCAACAGCCCACAGCCCATTACCAGTCCTAACCCCTTCCCATCAGCCCATTTCCTGTCCTAACCCCACATAGCCCATTATCAGTCCTAACCCCCCCCCATAGCCCATTACCAGTCCTAACCCCCCATCAGCCCACCTCCAGTGTTAACCCCCCCATCAGCCCATTTCCAGTCCTAGCCCCCCCCCCCCCATAGCCCATTACTAGTCCTAACCCCCCTCAACAGCCCACAGCCCATTACCAGTCCTAACCCCATCAGCCCACCTCCAGTCTTAACCCCCCATCAGCCCATTTCCAGTCCTAGCCCCCCATAGCCCATCACCAGTCCTAACCCCCCCAACAACCCACCTCAAGTCCTAACCCCTCCGCTTCTACCGAGTTACTGTAGTAGAGACGCTTTGTTTATTTCAATTTCTAACCCCCCCAACAGCCCACAGCCCATTACCAGTCCTAACCCCTCCCCATCAGCCCATTTCCTGTCCTAGCTCTCACATAGCCCATTACCAGTCCTAACCCCCCCATAGCCCATTACCAGTTCTAACCCCCCCAACAGCCCACAGCCCATTACCAGTCCTAAACCCTCCCCATCAGCCCATTTCCTGTCCTAGCCCCCACATAGCCCATTATCAGTCCTAACCCCCCCATAGCCCATTACCAGTCCTAACCCCCCATCAGCCCACCTCCAGTGTTAACCCCCCCATCAGCCCATTTCCAGTCCTAGCCCCCCATAGCCCATTACCAGTCCTTTTCACATCAGCCCCTGCGGTTCCCATCTGCCCCTGCGGGCTTAACAGAGATGCGAGGGAGACACTCTCCCTTCGCGAATCTGAAAGCCAGCACAGAGGGGCTCAGCCGTCGCAGAGGGAGTGAGGGAGGGACTCAGCCGGGCAGAGGGGGCCCCGCAGGACACTCCATTCTTTACGCGGGGCCCCCTGAAACGCGGGGCCCTGTGCAAAAAACATTCTTGCTCAATGGACGGGCCGGCCCTGAGTCTCAGCTTGAAGCTTTTCTTTCGGATAAAGTTTCCTCTTAGTAATGTTTCTTTGTATATCCCGCTGACTAGGTAAGGGGTTTTAAATAATTGTAATTTCATCAAATGTGAATGTTTGGTTTTCCTTTAACATATGTTTTTCTTCTTTTTTCTTGGTTCTGCCTTGTTTCCCCCATGTGGTGGGCTACAGTGCATTGTGTGTGATTTTGCTTACAATGCTTTTTGCTTTTTTTCTTTTCTTCCTTTGTATTTGTTTCTGGCAACCAATGACACATTTTCTTTAAATCTAGAGAATTGTATAGTTTGAAATTGCATAAATAAAAGAAAAAAAGATATCACAACTATTCTCCACCTTAGGTTCTAGAACACAAGGTTATGCTGCATGCAGTGTTTGATGATGGAGGCTTATAAGGCTTATACGACTATGATGTTCACTTAACCATGGCTTAATCATGCAGCGAGTTTGATTACATTAGTGCACACGGACAACATGTACATGCCTGAACTATTCCTACAATAAAATATTATTACACCCCTGAAACAGGAATGTTGCTATCCTCAAAATATGGCCCATGCCATATCTTTACTTTTTGGCATTGGGATTATTGGTGAAAGAGGTACAGTTAGGGGCAGCCCAAGGGCGATATGGTGCCATGTACGGAGACTCATTGCAGGGCCTCATTTACATAGCCACTGGACCTCATTTGCATACATTTAATTTATTTTATTTTAAAATGTATATGTTGCCCATCTAAAATTTTTGGCTACTTTCAAAGGAGCCCTTCACAAGCCTCTTTTTTGTCCAGGCAATGACTTAGGGGTATGTTTATGTGTGTGAAGTGCCACCGTGACAATAAAAATAAATAGGTATTGCTGCACTTAATGCACATTCACAAATGTGAATTTGCGCTAACTTTTAGGGGTATGTTTACTAAACTGCGGTAACGGTACATAACGCGCGTAATGTAACGTTAACGATCGTTCGCGCGTCATAACGTGCGTTATGACGTGCGAACGATCGTTAACGTTACAGAACGCGCGTTAACCGTAGTTAACGATCGTAAACTCCCGCGGCGCAGTAAAACACCGCAGAAGGTGGAGAGAGGGCGGAGAGAAGGGGTCAATGGGCGGAGAGTGGGCGGGGAGAGGCTCCCTTCACACTAACGCGCTGATCTGAAGAGCTCAATTCCAACGAGAATGAAAACCTGCCGTTAAATGCACATTACAGGGGAGAGAAACCATTTCAGTGTCAGCAATTTACAGCCCAGGCAGGGAAACCTAAACACGTGATAAGTGTATATCACGTGATAACATGTGATAACAAGTGATAACATGTATACTTGTAAATACTCTTGTATATACTCTTGTAAATAGTTGCAGTAATGACGTCCCATGTTTTATCCAAGTTCTCTGACCTTGTTCTCTGTAAAACCTAACAGTTTGTTGTTATGGTATGTTGTTATATTGTGAACCGCGCTGATTCTGAATAGAGCGGTATATAAGAGCCTGTAATAAATAAAATAAATAATAAATAAATAAGTGTGATACATGTGCACAGAACAAAAGGGCACATAAACACTGAAAATGACCCCAACAAACTGGAAAAAACCATAACCAAGCTGGCCAATAGTGGTATCAATGAGAAACATCAACCCCTCCCCCCCCCCCCGAGTAAGCTCCATAGAAAAGATATAAATCGTGGAAGGGTCTATACTCCGTCCCCATACAAGGTGAATGAGCCCACAGTGAAATAACGCTGCTCAGGGTTTTCCCCACCATCGGACAGGGTTCCTATGGTGTGCACATGTCCCGCAACATCAGGGCGGGCATGTCAGAACGGCAACTGGACAGATGCCGGAGAAGGGGATACAGTGGGCCGCAGGCGGCACATGCTGTGGTGGAGCTGGGCCACAGTGTGGACTAGGGTGATGCCTAGGTGGCCCATACGAATGCTGAAACAGCAGAGCAGCCAGACAGCAACTGCTGAAGACCAACATGGGCACGAGTGTGTTTCCCACAGTGTCACAGGGGATAGTACCCAAAACCACCCCCAAGGGCACGGAACATTGGCAGGCAGGGCTGGGGGAAGCGTCGACGTCTATGGAGGCACCCCTACCCCAGAACCCGCACCATAGGCAGCCACCTACCTGCACACTGGATGGCCTGAGACTGCGCACCACCAGCACCACCAGCAGAAGGGCATGTCAGCATGGTGGCTGAGGGATACTGGTGGTGGAGGGGGCAGTGACAGCTGCCCGGAGCAGACCGTGGCCTAGCCCTGTGTAGGTGGGTGCTGTGTACTGCAACAGACGGGCCCTGTCTGACGAACAGTCATGGTATCACCAAGGAATGTACTGACTCTGTGACAACAAGGAGTGGAGGAGTGGCCTAGTGGTTGGGGAAGGTACTTCAGGCCAGAAGGTTGGGGGTTCAAATCCCACTAGAGGACAGCAACCTTGGGCTGGAAGGACTGGGGTTTCTAGTCCCACAGGTGCTCCTTGTGGTCTTGGGCAAGCCACTTAACCCTCCATAGCCCATGTTCCCTGTAAAATAGTTATCTCCAAGTTATAATGCCCTGTTCAATGTAATTTCAGTTTGTTCAATGTAAACCACACTGATGCAGAATAGCATGGTATACAAGAGAATGTAAATAAATAAATAAAACCAGTGTATTCAGAAGCAGAGGGTCACAGGTTCAAGTCCCAGCTGTGGTTCCTGCCAACCCAGTCCCCATATTTTACCCACTACTACAACTTGCTAATACAGACAGCACCTTTATTGCAGATGACGTAAACATGCCCAAAACACCTGCATTCTACCCTACAGAGCACAAACACCATAAACATACACATTACCTAGAGCAGAGTCTTCCAAATGCAGTCCTGGAGGGCCAAACATCATTCCGGATCCATGCTGCCTCTGATAAAGATGCCTGTGCTGCATTTCTATGTGCCACCCCCATGGTATGAAGATGTATCTCATGCATATTCATGAGGGACAGCATGAAAACCCGAACAGTGTTTGGCACCGCAGGACTGGAATTGGGAACCTCTGCCGTAAAGCAGCAGCCAACAGGGGCAGACACACCCACACCCACAGGCCCCATTATCCAAAGCCTCCTGGAGAGGCAGGACTTTGGGCTCTGCGTGCATCTCCCAATACTAGCACTTGCATACCTTAGTAATGCCACCCTAAACCGGGGAATATGGTACACATCTATCAAAAGGTTGCTATGATTACTGGCAGATAGCAATTCCTAGGTTAAGTACAATTTTATGAGTGAGCTGCATCATAGCAACCTTTCTGATGTCTGTGGAGTGTGCGACAGGTCTTGTGTCTGACAGTGTTTACCAATCTGGGGAGTGACTCCTACAGTATTGCGTACCATAGCCATGCCTGCACTGTGCCCAGGACTGTTGTGGTGGCCTGGGCTGCCCAACACCTCTATAGTTGCACAATGCTGGCATAGGTGTGGGGAGTGTGGGTCTGTCTATCCAGTGTGTGGTGACTGCCAACACCCTCCACAGCCCTCACTGCTAGCACTTTTGCCAGTATTGGCCTTCCAATGTGCATAATGAGGATCAAGGTACCGTGGGAATAGCCTGGATAGGGTGGCCTGACCTGGATGCATCTGCACACGGCATAGGGCACTGGCTCAGACATTGTAGTGCCTGGCCACCACCTGCACGGACAAGGTGGCCATAGCATGTCCTGCTGGGAGGTCACTCAACCTGACTGAGCAGTGACCATTGCATGGCTAGGTTCCCCCATAGTGCTATATGTCATTTTTCTCATGTGATATTTATGGGTTCTCTTTTGGGGCCCAATCACTGACTTATCTGCTTGGTGTGTATGCTGACATCTCTGTTCTGGGTACATGCATCTCCCCCAGGACCATGCACTATGGACTAGCTGGCAGACTGTCTGCAGCTAGTATGTGTCTTGCTGGAACACCTTGCAGGGTGCAGCGGCTGGAGGCTTGCTGCTGGAGAATGTCAGATAATGGTGGGGGGCAGCTGAGCATTTCCAGGCCTGCCGTCTGTCTGCCATTGCGTTATGGATGTGTAGTGCTCTGTCTGTTCCCCAGCAGGACTGGTGTTGATGGTCCCTTCTACTGCTACCACTGCAGGGAGGTAGACTGTGGATCTATTGGTGGGTGCTCCTGTTTCCCATCCTGAGTCCCAGAGGGTGGGTTGTGTGGTGGTACATAATCTGCCTATGGGTCCATACACACCTCCCCCCCCACACACACCTCCCCCCCCCACACACACACCTCCCCCCCCACACACACACACACCTCCCCCCCCCACACACACACCTCCCCCCCCCCAACACACACACACCTCCCCCTCCCCCCCTCACACACACACCTCCCCCTCCCCCCCTCACACACACCTCCCCCCCCCCACACACACACCTCCCCCCCCACACACACACACCTCCCCCCCCCACACACACACACCTCCCCCCCCACACACACCACACACCTCCCCCCCCCACACACACACCTCCCCCCCCCACACACACACACCTCCCCCCCCCACACACACACACCTCCCCCCCCCACACACACACACACCTCCCCCCCCCACACACACCTCCCCCCCCCCACACACACACACCTCCCCCCCCCCCCCCCCCAACACACACTCCCCACCCCCCCCCCCCCCCCCCCACCCACACCCCCACCCCCCCCCCCCCCCCCCCCCCACACACACACACACACACACACACACACACACACACACACACACACACACACCCCTACAGCAGGTAACCATGGCACCAACACAGGATATGCACTATTCTGGGTGCATCATCGCCCATAGGGATTAGACATGACCGAGACATACAGCAGGACACAGATGTATCCTAGGTGTGTCTAATGGAACTGCCTATCACACACTGAAGGGGACCTGCAGTATGGCATATTTCAGCCATGAAAGGTGCTGTGGACCTGGTGCTGGGTGCTCCACCTCAACCTCAGGGTGGGCACAGTACTCGCACAATGTGACTGTCTTTGGCAGTGCCACACACGGTCTGTTCCCCCTACCATGCCGAGGTGCTGTGGGGCTGCACATGGTCAGGACCCCCCACCAGTCCTAGGTGATGGGGGGGGCACAAATCAACATATGACCATTTGTACACGGCTGATCTGCATGTGCAGTGCACCATGGGTATGGGTGCGTTGACCCAGATCCTGGCCAACACAGCGGGCGGTTTGGGTGGTGGCCTGACATCCTTCAGTAGGCAGCCAGGGGGTTGTTAGCAGCTATGGGGCTATAGCCCAGTGGTTCCTTCACTACCTGTGGGGCCAGTGGTCATGGGTTCAAACCCACCATGGGGTTATTTTATAGGGCTGTCTGCAGCATTGTCTATTTTTAATGTACATTAGTGCTGCCAGCGACAACCCCTCAGCGTACTGTAACTTTACAGTGCCTCATAAGGAGCCCCATGCGGCACCTTATATGGCGCCCTATAAAGTGCCTTATAGGGTGCTCTATAGGGGACATTATGGGGTGCCTCAGCGGACAGTGCACTTTATAATGTAGCCTATGGAGTGCCTTATGGGGTGCCTTATGCGGCACCTTAGGTTACGCCACTGTGAGGGTGTGTTTGCTGGCAACACTACTGAAAATAAACATAAAATGCCTCTTCATTCACTACTTAAATGTACAGGGTGATGCATCAGCCAGCCTTATGCATTAGGCACACTGGGGAATCAAACCCATGACACCTGTATCATCAGTCAGTGCAGTAACCATTGTGCTACAGCTCTGCTTCAGTGTTTTGTGTCTGTGCGCCTTCTTACGTTTAACGCGCGGTAATGCACCTCGGCGCCCTCTAACGCTCGTTAATTTCTGTAATACGCGTTATCGGTAACGATGTACCGCCCATGTCCTTATTTGGGATTTCTGGCTCTACCGCGGCTCATAACGCGAATCAAACTAACGCAGTTTAGTAAACACCCCTTAGTGGACATGCCTCTTAATGACTGTCTCAATACCATTTGCATAGACAGTGAGGATAAAGAGACTACCAGATTTCTACATTACTATACTCCAGTGTCAACAGCCAGGCATACTAGGAAGTGCTATATACCCTGCTAATTTAGAATCTATAGCATACCCTCCATATGAGAGCAGCATTACCAGGACTCACAAAGCACCAAACCTTACCTATCAAAAGGCAACACTGCAAATATTAAACCAATACATCTCAGAGAATACCAACAAGGGTTGCAGAGCAGAGATGGTATCCATCTGTCCAAGAAGGGGCAGCATGTCTTCAGTAGCAAACTGGCTAACCTACTGAAGAAGGCTGTAAACTAGATTCATTGGAATGGGTGAAGAAAGCCCCTAGGAAAGTAAACCATGAAATACCTTTATGAAAATGGGTAAAAGGGACAACATATGGAAAGCGGTGTGTATAAATGCCCATAGCATGGGAAATAAAATCCCAGATGTTGAGGCTTCAATGGGAGTGACTTTAATGGGAATGGCTGACTTGGATTTAGTGGTGGTAACATAAATGTGTTTTATGGACAGCCATGACTGGAATGTAACTATACCAGGCTATACTTTATTCAGAAAGGACAAAGTAGGAAGAAGGGGAGGAGTGGCACTGTATCTAAAAAATAATATTAAAGCTATAGAAATATAGGGCTTAAAAGGGAGAGAGGAGGCACTGTGGGTTAAATTAGAAAGTGGGAAAGAGAAATCTATTTGCATTGGCGTGATATACAGACCTTCTTCACAGGGAGAAGAGGTCGATGGAGATTTAATAGAAGACATACTCAGCATTGTCAGGAAAGTGGAAGTACTACTGATAGGGGATTTCAATATGTCGGATGTTGATTGGCACATCCCTGCTGCAGTATCATATACTGAGAGAGCTATCAATACAGAGAGAGCTATTCAGGCAATTGGTAACAAAAGCCACACGTGAAGGGGCCATACTGGATTTAGTGCTTACCAATGGTGAAAGTGTTTCCGATGTTATATTGGGAGATCATCTCACATCCAGTGATCACCAGATGGTGTGCTTCAGTATTAGGACTACGGCTGATAAAATCCATTCAAAAGCAAAGGTCTTAGAGGTTAGAAAATCTAACTTTGCCAAAATGGGCCAATACCTCAAGGAGTCGTTAGCGGGATGGGAACAACTTTATTAAAATGGCAAATAAAGGTAAAAGGAAAAGGAGACCGCTATGGTTTTCAAAAGAAGTAGCTGAAAAGGTGAGGAAAAAGAGGGAGGCCTTCATGAAATACAAGAGATCACAGAGAGAGGAAGACAAGCATCTATATTTGGAAAAACATAGAGAAGCTAGCAAAGTGTCAGGAAAGCAAAGATTCAAAAAGAGGAGGAAATAGCCAATGCAATAAAATGGGTGGAAAGATATTTTTCACATATGTTAGTGAGAGGAGGAAGGGCAAATATGGTATTGTCAGACTCTAGGGTGAAGGGGAAGAATATGTAGAAGCTGATGAGGATAAAGCAGAATTGCTTAACAAATATTTCTGTTCTGTGTTCACAGATGAAGAACCAGGAGTAGGATCTCAGAAAACACCCACAAACAGAAACAGAAGTGTGGAACATCTTGAACGATTTTCAGAAGACTGTGTTTGTGAGGAACTAGCTAAACTTAAAATAGACAAAGCAATGGGGCCAGATGGGATGCACCAAGTATACTGACGAAACTTGTGGATGTTCTAGCAGCTCCACTGACCGACCTTTTCAATGCCTCTTTGGAGTTGGGAGTGGTGCCAGAGGACTGGAGAGAGGCACATGTGGTTCCTTTACACAAAAGCGGAAGTAAGGATGTGATTGAAAACTACATGCCGGTTAGTCTAACCTCTGTGGTGAGTAAATTATTGGAAATGCTGCTGAAAGAGGAAATAGTGAGGTTTCTGGAGTCCAACAGATTATAAGATCCGAGGCAGCATGGATTCACCAGAGGCAGGTCTTGTCAGGCAAACCTAACTGATTTCTTTGATTGGGTGACCAGGGAGTTGGACCGAGGAAGAGCCTTAGATGTGGTGCATTTAGATTTCAGTAAAGCCTTTGACACCATTCTGCACAGGCGAGTTATATACAAACTGAGAACCCTAGGGATGGATCCTAAAGTTATTGCTTGGGTTAGAAATTGGTTGAGTGAGAGGCGGCAAAGGGTACAGGTAAATGGAGCTCACTCTGAGGAGAAGGAGGTTACCAGTGGTGTGTCCCAGGGATCTGTCCTTGATTTGTTTATTTTTAACATTTTTTTAGTGATATTGTGGTAGGACTGTCGGGTAAGGTTTGCCTCTTTGAGGGTGATACCAAAATCTGCAATAGGGTAGACACCCAGGAAGGTGTAGATAGCATGAAGAAGGATCTAGCTAAGCATGAAGAATGGTCTAGAATTTGGCAGCTGAGATTTAATGTTAAAAATTGCAAGGTCGTGCATTTGGGCTGCTGCAATCCAAAAAAGCAATATAGTATAGGGAGTGAAGTACTTCTGTCCACAAAAGAAGAGCGGGACTAGGTGTGATTGTGTCTGATGATCTTAAAGTAGCTAAACAGGTAGAAAAGGCAACGGTGAAAGCTAGAAGGATGCTTGGGTGCATAGGGAGAGGAATGGCCTGCAGAAGAAAGGAGGTGATAGTGCCTCTATATAAATCTTTGGTGCAACCTCATTTGGAGTATTGTGTGCAATTCTGGAGACCGCACCTTCAAAAGGATATAAACAGGTTGAAGTTGGTTCAGAATGTTGCTACTAAAATGGTTAGCGGACTTTGTTATAAAGCATATGAGGACAGACTTAAGGAGCTTAATATGCATACTTTAGAAGAAAGACGGGATAGAGGTGATATGACTGAGATGTTTAAATACCTCCACGGCATAAATGTACAGGAAGAGAGCCTCTTTCGATTGAAAGCAAGGTGTGCTATGAGGGGACATAGGATGAGAGTGAAAAGGGATAGACTCAAGAGTAATATAAGGAAATATTTATTTACGGAAAGAGTGGTAGATGCGTGGTATAGTCTCCTAGTGGATGTGGTAGAGATGAGTACAGCATAAGAAAAATGGGGTAGCCATTTTGGT
Organism: Ichthyophis bannanicus; assembly: GCA_033557465.1. Classification (NCBI taxonomy): domain Eukaryota; kingdom Metazoa; phylum Chordata; class Amphibia; order Gymnophiona; family Ichthyophiidae; genus Ichthyophis; species Ichthyophis bannanicus. Next base: position 926,503,986 of record CM066031.1, read on the forward strand.
AAGGAAAGCTCTGTCCCCCATGATTATTCAAACTAGGTCTGATACTGATGGGTGGTGGACAATGGCTGTCATTAAAATTGGATCCACTGAACTGGCCTTTATTAATATTTTTGCTTCTAATATTGATTATCCTACTTTTTTTTTTTTTTGCTCCATTGTGGCCTTGGCACAGGAGGTGTCCAGATATCCGACTATTGTGGGGAGAGACTTCAACCTCGTGCTAGACCCATTGGTAGATAGGAGTCCAGTCAGAACCATTAGGGTTCCCAAGGCTCACCCAGTTCTTGTATCTCTAATGCAGGAGTTGTGCCTGATAGACATATGGTGATTGCAACACCCTACAGATAAAGAATTCACTTTCTTTTCTCCTCCTCATAACTCTTTATCATGCATAGAATTTTCCTAGTCTCCAAGGGACTTTGTTCTAGAATTAGTGAGTCTACTATTCATGCGGCTCACATCTCTGATCATTCCTCAATCTCATTTACCTTTTTTGACTCAAAGAGCTATTAATCTCACTCATGCTGGCAATTTGATAGGACTCTTCTAGCCAATCAGGAATTTTGCGAGACCATCCTGGTGGCTATAGAGGAGTATTTTCAATTCAATCTACCTCAAGACTCCTCGGGGTGGGCATGGTGGGAAGGCTTCAAGGCTAGTATGCAACCCACTATTATTAGTTTTGCTATAAAACAGGCCAAGCAGTGTAAAGCAGAACCTGGTGCACTAGACAAGCAGATTAAAGCGGGAGAACATATTTTATGCCAGAAAACTGATCCTAACATCTTGATAAGATTGCAGCACCTTAGATTTAGATATAATTCGATTTTGACCAATATTACTTGGAAGGTAATAGAGCTGGATGGCTTCTAGCTAACTTGTCAAAGGGTCTTAAGGAAGCTTTGCGAGTTACAGCTTTAAGGGATTCTCGGGTGCAACAATTGATTGTCAAGGACCCCAACATTGCAGAGACATTTTGCCAATTTTACACTCAGTTATACTCCCCAGAGATAGATTTCTCTGTGAAGGAGTTTGATACTTTGCTAAATAATATTCAAAGGATGGTGTTAGATCAAGAAACTGCTGCGGGACTGGATAAGCAGATTACAGTCATGGAAATTATACAGGCTATTGACGCTACACAAGTTGGCAAGGCTACCGGACCAGGCGACTTGCCAGCTGAATTCTATAAAACCTTTTCCAAACCTTTAGGGCCATACCTTCAACAATATTATAGACTTCTTCTGAACAATGCAGCACAGACCGGAGCGTTTGCCTCTGCAAACATTATTGTTCTAGAAAAACCTGGGAAGGACCCTCAGTTAGTTAGTAATCATCAGCCAATTTCATTGTTAAACTCAGATTATAAAATTTTTGCAACCATCTTAGTTGGTCATCTCTCCAAACTGATCCCTTCTTTGATCCACCCGGACCAATGTGGCTTCACTGAGGGATGCTCTACAGTCGATAATGCCAGCGTGCTTTGTCACATTTTGGAAGGCACGAAGGAAACAGAGAACCCTCTTGTGGGACTCTCACTAGATGCAGAGAAAGCATTTGATCAGTTGGAGTGGCTTTTCCTGTTTGCTGTTCTGAAGTGGTTTGGATTTGGTGAGGGTTTCTGCAATCTAATTAAACTTATGTATGCGAGACCGAGTGCACATATTTCTGTGAATGTGACTCAGTCTAGAGAATTTCTTCTGGGGTGGGGTACCCGTCAGTTTTGTCCTCTTTCTCCCATTCTCTTCAATTTGGCCTTGGAACCTTTGGCCTTACTAATAAGGCAAAGTCTCATGGTCAAGGGCGTTTCTATTGCTGGCATGGAAATTAAACTGCTTATGCGGATGATTTGCTGCTTTTCATCACACCTAGCTCCATACTGGTCATTTTAGAATTGATAGATAAATATTCAGGATTGTCTGGCTATAAAATTAATTGATCAAAGTCTGTCACCTTCCCCTTGAACTTAAGAGTATGTAGGACGGATATGGAGGATTTCCCTTTTGTATGGGAACCTAAGATTGTGAAGTATTTGGGAGTTCACTATTGCTACCCACTTAGTGTAACCCTACAGTACAATGAAGAAGAGATCCTATCTACAGTTCGTAATATAACAGCAAAGTGGTTGCCGGTCTATCTTTCTTGGTGGGGTCGTCTTGAAGCTATACAAATGACAATCACTCCTAAAGTGAATTATATATTAGAAATGCTACCAGTCTTTCTTACAAGTAAAGTTTATCATCAAATTCTGGTTCAATTTCTATGGAAAAATAAACCACCTAGAATTGCTCTCAGGAAACTCAAATCTAAAAAAGAGGGGGGGGGTGAATTTCCCTGACTTTCAAGCCTATCACTGTGCTTTTTTGCTAAAACAAGCTTCACGATGGGTTGAGGGGGCCGTAGGTATACGCCCAGTATGGCTTGAACTAGAAGGGAGTTTAAGCACTCCTTTCCCCTTGAATCTTCTTCCTGGCATGGTGTCTACTGGGAGGTTGAAGTCTTATAGGGTTATATCGGACACTCAGAAGGCTTTTCAACAGTTAGCAAATGCAATTCCTAAGGAGGAGTGTCTATCAAAATTAATACCCATCTGGCATAGTCCTTATTTTAAAATCAATCAAAGTTCATTTGCATGGCAAAAATGGTTTAGCAGGGATATTTGGAGCACTGGCCAACTGATAATGGATGGCAAGTGGAAACCTTTTTCCTCTTTGCAAAGTGAATTTGATTTGCCTCAATCCCTATACTTTCAGTGGATTCAGCTGAGGCATTGTATAGAGAAATCCCAGTTGGATATTACATCGTTGTCTGACGAGTGGGGGTTGATAAGTAAGATAAGCTCAGTATATATGACCTCTGGGTTGGCTTCTCAATATTATAAATTGGTGGTTCAGAACAACAGTTCTCAGGCCATTGTTATTCAATGAATATGGGAACATGACACTGGGGAAATTCTTTCTCCGGAAATTGGACAAAATTCTGGAGTAAGATAAACAGGATTTCCCAGTCTGCCTCTGTCTCACAAGCTTTGTACTTCTTTGCGCATATAATGCACTTTACTCTGATAAAGGTTGCTAAATGGGATAAGGCAGCTGGAAATGAGGGTTGGTCTTGTCGGGGAGATGTCAGCACTTTGAGACATGTGGTATATGATTGTCCTAACATTCAGTCTTATTGGGTTTCAATATAGAATCGCATTCAAGAGGTACTGGGATTCTGGGCCACTCTCTCCTGGTCTGTGGTCGTTTTTCGATCAGCAATTGACATCTTGTCGTTACAGAGGGTTTGTCAGTTTTTATTTGACTTCATGTTGGGAGTGGCCCTACATCTTTTTTATTTCTAACTGGAAACATACAGCAGAGCTTAGTTGGCATGAATGGTGGAACTGCTTGTGCTTATGCTGCAAATATGAGCAAATGCCATGGTGTGGCAGAACCCTTACACCCTCCACTTTTCTTTTTTTTTTAATTTGCATTTCATCAACTTACACAAAGCAAGAATTAAGCAAAAAAGTGCCATTACATACATAAAAAAACAAAATAAATGTATCCACATTCCATAAAAGTATAGCATACAAAGTCATTAACAAAGAACACTACTACTTAGCCCACAATAATGAGGAGATATAAAAAGATAACAAATTTAAGAAATCATAAGAGTAACAAACTCTAATCACATAACAGCATTTAGTATATTTCTCCCACCACCTCCTATATATTACCATGTCCCTCTTTACTATTCGAAAACAGCTCTAACTGAGAAGGATCCAAAAAAATAAATTTAGAACCCTGAAATGTAATTAAACATTTATAAGGGTATCTAAGAAAAAAAAGAAGCTGAAAGGGCTAGCACTCTAGGTTTCAAAGCCAGAAAGGCCTGTCGCCTAACTTGCGTAGCCCTACAAACATCAGGAAACATCTGAACTTTAGTACCACAAAACAGAGAGGACATATTTTTAAAGTAACTACGAAATACAAGAACCTTATCCTTGTCTGAAACAAAGGTTACTATCAAAGTAGCACGAGATGGAATATTATCTTGAGAATCCTCGAGAAATTTAGTCAGCTCAAGGTCAGTACGGCCCTGGACCACATCAAACTCCCCAGAGGGACAAGTAGAAACCCCTCGTCCTGTCAAGTAATACAATCTTGAGATAGCAATGGAGTCAGCCGAAGCCAAGCCCAAAACCTCTCTAAAATATTTTTGAAGCAAAATTTCCGCTGAAAGCAAATGACAAAATGGAAAATTTAACAAACGAAAATTCCTGGCACAAAACATATTGTCGTACAATTCCATCTTGTGGTGAATAATTAAACTATCTTTAACATTAGAGGAATGTACTGCTTTAAATGAAAGACATTGGGTTTCACAATTAGAAATTCGAGTAAGCATACTCCCCACCCGCCCTTCCACCTCATTAAGTTTAGTGGAAGTCTCCAAAGAGAAATCTCACATCTGCTTAACAGTGGGAACCAAAGAATGTTCAATACGACTAACTATTTCTAACTGGAAACATACAGCAGAGTTTAGTTGGCATGAATGGTGGAACCGCTTGTGCTTATGCTGCAAATATGAGCAAATGCCACGGTGTGATAGAACCCTTACACCCTCCACTTTTCTTAAGTGGAAACCCCTACAGAATTACATTTCTAAAGCATGGTATGAGATATAATAAGGGGTTATTAGACTAATATTCTCATTTCTTATGTAGTGGAGTGTTTGCTCTTCTATAGCCCTTGTAGGCCTTGCAGGCTTTCAGCTGACATAAGTTTTTTTTATAGCCTCCCGATGATCACATGACGATGGGAGGGACAGGGTTGAGTGGGTTATGAATAACCTTTTCTTTCTTGTTTCTTGTTACAGAGAAGAATTATGTATTTTGATTTACTGTAATTTGGTTCTATTTTTTTTTTTGTATTTTGTTGGAAAATATAAATAAAGAAGTTTTAAAAAAAAGTAGGATGAAAGCGGATACATCTTATAAAGCTAACGATACTACCATAAGGTGAATTCACAATTGCTTAGCATCTAAGAAAAAATGCAGTTGAGATGGCTCGGAGAAATGAAAAATCTTATTCTGATACCCAAGTACACATTTACAAGGAAATCTCAGCTGGAAACTCACACCCAAAGCTAAAACCTCAGTACGGAGTTCCAGAAATGTTTTCCTCCTAGACTGAGTCCACCTGGACACATCTGGGAAGACATCTGGGATCTGTACCCTACCCCCCAAAAAAGAAACATCATATATATATATTTTTAATTCGTAATAACACTTCCTTATCCTGAAGAAATACAAAAGAAACCAAAAAAGTAGCCCGGGTTTCAACCACTTCGGTAGACTGCTCTAACAGCTTAGACAGGTTGCCCAAGTCCAAGGAGTCAGAAGGCACCTCTACCTGAGAGGTGTCAGCTTTCTGCAAAGCATCCTTACCAATCATTGCAGAAAGGAAATAAATCTTTTGAAGAGGAGGGATCCCCATTAAGCATTCATTGAACAGCTTTTCTGGTCCTTTAACAAATACTTATATTGCATCAAAAGATATGAATTTTTAATATTGTAAAGGTCATTTTAAGTAATTAGATGATTTTCCCCTTTATTAGCTGTTATATTTATGAAGTGTTTTTGAATAGTCTTCTGGGATTCCTTATTTATTATATTACACTGTATTTTTTGGGATCTTTGTGTCAGGCTTATAAAATCTTACATTAAAATATACATAAAGTAAAAGGAATGCACAAAATACAAACTTAAATAAAAATAAAGCCTAGAGAAATAAGAGCAGAGTTACCCTCTAAACAGTATGAGAAACTGGGTCTTAACCTAGTTCCTAAAACAAAAGATCAATTATACCACAGATCTCATCAGACATAACCAAGGCCTTCTATAGGAGGAGGTCTGTCCCCCAAGTACAGTAAGAGATAAGTGAGTCACCCCAACTAATGAAATGCTAAGCAACATTTCTCAGGAATAGTGTTTCATTTTAATGGGAAATATTTACAAATGGACTCCTTTTTATGTTTTCTCAATTTTCGAATTATTCCAGGGTATTTATGAAATGGTTTAGAAACTGCTAAGTGTAATCTAACAGAACTGTATACTCCTTATTCCTGTCCTTAAAGAAAACTATTTTTGCAGGTATTCAAGACATTCATGATATGAAACTATAAACCTTATCTTCAAAAAATCACTTTTGCCTATGTTATCAAAAGCTGAGAGAAAAACAGGAACACAGGGGACTTATCACCTACTGTGTTCAGGACCAGTTTCCTTGGAAACAGCACATATACTATTCATTGAATTCTGTGCTATGTTGGATAAATGAAAAAAAAATCCAGTAACTTTTAAATGGTATCTTGTTATCAACATTACTTGCACAGAAGAAGTAGCATAATGGAAAATTGTATTTATGCTATGCATCAGAGTAAAATCTGAGCTATAAAGTTATTAAGCTTTTTTTTTTCAAAGTTATTTACACAGTTCCATGAGGTGCCCTTAAATTAGAAGAGGGTCAAAGACTTGGCAGAAGGGTTTTAAGACTGGTACCTACAAGTTCAGAACAAAAACAAAACCTGGAACAATAGGAAAAATGAAAAATTAGGAGAAAGGAAGAGTGTGTTCTTAGACAAGTGTAAAAAACACTGTCTAATCTAAAGATTTATATCCTGATTTTTCTTCAGAAAGGAGGTAGAGTATCTTATAAATTTCTATATTTTACATTCAGTTACTGTGGCCATTTTTCTATCATTAGAAGGCGTATACCATCTAATTTTGTATGTGAGGCAATGGAGAGTTAAGTGACTTACCTATGATCACAAAGAGTGGCAGTGGGATCTGAACCAAGTTTACCTTGTTCTCAGCCTTCTGCTCTAACTTTTAGGCTACTCCTCTGTGTCTCTGAAACTGTGATGGCGACAGACTGTCTTGAGCTTGAGAGGAAGTAGACAGAATGAGAATGAAAGAAACCAAGAATCAGAAAAGGGATCTGAGATAACTTTAAGATACACGAGTAATCTTTTTCAATGAAATCAGTGTAATAACCACTCTCATAAACCTGCTGTCTGAATAGGTTCTGCTGGCAAGGTCTCTCATGATTTTCAGTGGCATTATCCAGAGGTAGACTATGTTAGGATTGTGAACTGTGATTTCAGGGTAAACCATCAGATTTTTGTCAGAAGTCCCTACTACTATAATATGGTCTGAAACCAAGTATAATAGTACTGTGGGAATAGACTAGGTAGACATGGGACTGATAGGACCCCAATGGAGAGAATTTGGTCTCCAGAAGGTCCAGGTTTGGGAGCTCCATGGTAGATTATTTCATGACCATGCAGAAGCTAGGGGAGCACATGATACTTAGATGTGCTACCACCTTAGATAGTCAATCTGATGACATTAAGATTTTTTACTCTATTCTGATAGTCTTGTTCCCTTACCCATGGCACAGAGAAGGTGCATGATCTTAACTGGGTAAAAGCTAATACCCAGTTGGTGTGTAACAAAGCCTTGGCTATGAAGGATTTTATTTCTGAAAAGTTACCACATGTCATCATGACTGTAGATTCCTGGCTTGTATCTGAAGAACTGACCACATTGTGCCCACCCAAATACAGTAGGTTTGGGGCACTGCCCGAGTGTAAGCAAAAGATGGGATGGGGTGGCAGTTATTTTTGCTAACTTTATATATATATATATATATATATTTTTTTTTTTAATTATTTATTTTTGAAAATTTTTAATTAACAAAGCATTAAAGTATGCTAATACTTCATACATTAAAGACCACATCAAGAAGGGCGCACAAAAGATAAAAGAAATAGGTTTGTCAAATTAACAATATGAACCCCTTTTACATAACCCAGAAAGCAAGCAGTAAAAATAAAAAGCAATCATCAAATAGCCAATCATCTGTCCTGCAAGAAAGTTTCCAAATAACTTACTTCAAGAAACATATATTTTACCCTGATGAGAAAGAAGACATTTACAGTACATGGGTACTTTAAGAAGAAGGTGCCCCCCCCCCCCCCCCGAGCCAAAACCTGAGGTTTAAACTCCAAGAAGGTCCTTCTACATCTCTGAGTCTCCCTCGAAACATTCAGAAATACCTGTATCATTTGACCAAAATACTTCACATGCTTCTAAGCAAAGTACAAATGAAGAATTTGAGCTTTATCCATTTCAAAAACAAAGGAAACCAAAAGCCTGTGTAGGAATTTCTTCAGGGATGACTCTAAAAACTCTAACAAATCCAAGCTAGGAACATTTAAACAATCAAGATCTTGTCCACCCTCTGCTAAAACCTCGGGAACAGTCTTTTACTCCACTCGGAAAATAATATAATTTAGAAAATCAAATCTCCTCTGGGTTAGATAGCAAGAGAACCTCTTTCAAATACTTTGTAAATAATATTGCAGGTGAAAGAAAATGAGTTCTGGGAAAATTCATAAAACATAGATTCATAGAACACATAATATTATCCTGGGACTATTGTTGTCTTTGTATATGAAGTGGAGGAGTGGCCTAGTGGTTGGGGCAAGGTACTTCAGGCCAGAAGGTTGGAGGTTCAAATCCCACTAGAGGACAGCAACCTCGGGCTGGAAGGACTGGGGTTTCTAGTCCCACAGGTGCTCCTTGTGGTCTTGGGCAAGCCACTTAATCCTCCATAGCCCATGTTCCCTGTAAAATAGTTAACACCAAGTTATAATGCCCTGTTCAATGTAAACTGCACTGATGCAGAATAGCGTGGTATGTAAGAGAATATAAATAAATATTTGCTAAAACTTGAGTAGCTAAACCAAGAATATTCTGTACAACAATAGACTGAGACTCCAGTTTGCTGCAATGAGTTGCAAGATCAGATATCTCAGTCTTCTGCTCCACAAGATTAGCAACTACTGTATCTCCTTTGAAAAAGTGGATAATTGTGTAAGAGACAATTGCAGGGTAAGTTCTGACCAAGTCACCACCTGCCAGATGTCATGTAAAGAAATATCATCAGGAGGTTGAGCTTGATCCTGAGCAGGAACAATTCAAACAACAGAGACAATGCAGAGACTCCAGAATCTGGTGGCTCCAAACATAGAAATGAATCAGGTAGGAGAAGAAGACTGGGCTGAACCCCAGCATCCAACCCCAAAATAGGGTCAGATGATAGTGCAGTACTTCCTGCATTGGGAAGGATTAGAAAATCCTTCATACTAAGGGGAGAGGCAGAGACCGATGTACTCATGGAGGGGAGAGTCCTTGCAGACCGCAAAGTAGTATTAGCTGTCATCAAATGTTCCATAGGTTTCACATCTGTTTCCATGGAGCCCACTGTTTTTGCTGCCTTTGTGGGCACTGTCACCATGATCTTCTTCTTGTGTTTCCCCATTCAAAAATGCCCCAAACTCCTCTATACTCCTCCATGCTCTGAAGGGGCTCCAAAGGCACAGATCCTGTCCCTTTGGACACACCCCTTCAGAGCACGCACCAGCTGCCACATTCCGCAGTGAGAGCAAGATATTTAAATACCTCCGAGGCCACATAGGGAGCCCAGCACACAACCATGCGGGTCCACACAATCCAATCAGGAAAACACAGTTCAGGAAATGGAGCGTCCTCCTAACTTTATATTCTTGGCCAGATTAGAAATCAAGGCTCCATTAGGACATGAGTTCATTAGATATACAGTATAGTAATTATTAATTTATTACATTGTTTCATATGTTTCATTGGTGAGTGCTGTGCGTTTTTTTGGATGGTTTAATATATCCAATTGTATTTTGCCTGGAGTCTATTTCAACAACAGAATCTAGAAATTTAGGGGTCAATATTCAGTAAGCTGCAGAGTAACCAGAACCAGTTAAATATGCCCTCATAAAAATAAGGCTGAAATTTCATGCAGGGAACATATACCAGTATAGTTTAGCTTAGTTTATTAAAAAATTTATTTACTACCTAATTGAAGCAACAAGATGGTTTACAAATGCCAATAAAATTAGGTTAAAAATTAGAGAGGAAAAGGAACTACAAATAAGATAGGAAAGCCATTCACACAAGCAAAGAGGAAACCAAGTGAGAAGAGGGGATTAAGGGGAGATTCAGGTGAAAGCAGTGTCAAGGGGAATAGAAAAAGCAATCTGAAACAGGTGAGTCTTTAGGGAAGACTTACACCGGCAGTAACATGATTCAAGATTGCAGTCAGGGGATAAATTGTTCCAGGATTTGGGGGCCAAGAAGTAAAATGCAGAGTGCCGAGTGGATTCTAATCAAGCCTGAGAAGCAGTAGGAAGGTGAAGGAGATTACTGTGGAGGGACTGAAAAACCCAGTGAGGAGTATGTAGAAAGATAAGAGAAACAAGGTAAGAAGGGAGACCAGAGTGAAGAATTCTGTGGGTCAAATCAAAACTGTATTGAATCCAGAAATGAGTGAGTAGCCAGTGATGGGTCATGAGGAGAGGAGTGACATGATCAAACTTTGTGACATTAGCAAGCAACTGGATAGCAGAGTTTTGAATAACTTGAAGCCTTTTAATCTCATACTTCAAAAGACCAGCATAGATGATTTTACAGTAGTTGAGCGGGTAATGACAAGACTGAGAAGGAGGGTTGCTAGTGCTGAAGGAGAAAGAAAGGAGTGTATGGACCTAATCTGCCGAAGAGAAAAGTAGGAACGCTTAACAACAAAACTAATATGATCATGAAAAGTCAGAGAAGAATCAAGGGTGACTCCAAGATAGGTAAGAGTAGGAACCAAGGTGATGGGGGAATTTGATAGTAGGGGTGCTATGGTGGGAGGAACAAGGAAGGAGAAAGACAGATTGCTGCAGTTTTTTGGAGATTGAGTAGGAGATGATTGTCAGCCAACCAGGTGGCCACAGCAGAAAGACAGGTGTCCAAGACAGCAAGGTCCAGAACTAAAGGGTAAATATGGTGAAAAGAAGAATGTCATCTGCATAGTAATATACAGAAATGCCAAAAGATTGCACCAAGTGTGTCAGGGGAGCAAGAAAGATATTGAAGAGGAGAGGAGCAAGCACAGAACCCTGCAGGACCCCAGACAGCAGAGCAAAGAAAGTGGATGTGGAAGAGTTAAAAGAGACCCAAAAAGCATAGTCAGCATGAAAAGAGCTGAACCAAGTGAAGACAGACCCCTGAATACCAAGATCATAAAGACAAGAAAGAAGAATAGAGTGATCAACCACATCGAAAGCTGAAGAAAGATCAAGAGAAACAAGAAGAGAAATATCACCATAGTCAAAAGATTGATGCACTTCGCTAAGCAGAGTGGAAAGAACAGTCTCAGTGCTCTGTCCCAGATGGAAGCTAGATTGGTGTGGGTAGAGAGTGTGAGACATTTCAAGATTGGGAGGGAGGGAGGAGTGGCCTAGTGGTTGGGGCAAGGTACTACAGGCCGGAAGGTTGGTGGTTCAAATCCCACTAGAGGACAGCAACCTTGGGCCGGAAGGACTGGGGTTTCTAATCCCACAGGTGCTCCTTGTGGTCTTGGGCAAGCCACTTTACCCTCCATTGCCCATGTTCCCTGTAAGTATTAGTGTATGTGTCTCATATCCCCTTATGTTAAATGTATCCCGCAACTGCTTTGACCCGGTGAAAAGCAGGATATAAATGCAGCTAAATAAATAAATAAAAATAAGATGATCTGAGAGTTTTGTAAACATCAGTTTCTCAAGAACTTTGAAAAGAAAGGGGAGCTTAGAAACAGGTTGATAGCTTGCAGGGATGGAAGGGCCAAGGGAGGGTTTTTTCAAGAAGGGAGGAAACCAAGGCAGATTTCCAGTGAACAGGAACTGTCCCAGAGGAGACAAAGCATGGAGTGAACATGAGGAAGAAGAGCAAGAGAGTCAGAAAGGAGCCAAGGGGGAGGAATAGGATCAGAAGGACAAGTAGTAAGACACAGAGGTAACCATGTCAAGGAGACAAGAAAAGGCATATTGAAGGCGCACAATCTGTGAGATAGTGTCTGAATATGACTGGACAGGTCTGTGGTGGTATCACCACTTACATACTGTTCCATACTAACCAGATAGCCTGGGATGCACACACTCTATGTAAAAGTGGCACTGCAGCTTTGAATACTCCTAGAAAAGAGGTAAAATCTGGATAGTGACAGATACTCCAATTGTGAGAAACAAATCCAGACATCCAGATGGCACCCAACAGGCTGGGTGAATGGGCAAGTGCCATCTCTGACTGGGGCCATCACAGCAGTGAAATGGCATTCCACTGATGACAAGCCAATTTCACAGTGGAGGAAGCAGAAATGTTAGTAAAGATGGTGCTTTGCTGGAAGGGTATCCTCTATCCACAGAGGCATAGGAGGGCCAACTCAGCCCTCTCTACCAGGATCTGGTGAGGATCCAGGTCAGACTGCTGAGATAAGTTGCACATAGATAAGAATAGGGCTACCCTATGAAGACCATACATCAGGTTGCAATAGACCACAGTCTAGGACAGCAGGACTGTAGGATGGAGCAGAGAGTAGCAGCTGGCCACACAATCCCAGAGAACTGGATAAACATACCAACCAAGGAAAAAGCAGCACATCTAGTCACCTGCAGACAGAGCTGGCCTGGCTATTTGCCAAGACCAGATGGGCACAAAGGCAGCAGCATCTGGGGTGCAACAAAGAGCTGCAGCATTCAAAGGAAAACAACAGATACCGATAGCCATATAAACTGAAAGAGACAGCAGCCCACAACAGCAGCCCATGCCAGGGGCAGCAGGCATACGCATACATACAAAGCAAAATATAACATTGAAAACTATGATCTCCAATCATTCATGTGTGCAGAGGTTTTGTAATACGGGAGTTGCTCAGATGAACATGACTGTTGAGTGTAAATACTAGGAGGTGAGTGGAAGGCTGAAGATGTGCCTAGAATGCCCAGAACATTGCATGAGCCCTGCCTTCAAGGAGAGCAGGCACACATGCACAGACCTAGCAAAGTTTCAGGGGCAGCCACAGACCTGCTGCAAGGCATTGGGCACCATTAGCACTCCTCCAGTCTCCCGCCCCCCCCTCCCCCCAAAGATATAGATGAGAAATTGAAAAAAACATAATCATCTGAACAGCATCCTACAACCCCCAACAACGATCCTATAAAAATGCATAGCACAGCATACTCCTAAATATCAAACACTTCATCACATGTATGCATGCCCACTTGCCCTAAGAACATAAGATATGCCATAATGGGAAAGACCAAGGTCCATCAAGCCCAGTATCCTGTTTCCAACAGTGGCCAATCTAGGTAAAAGAATGTACTGATGGTTCTAAGAGTATGATTTGGCTATCAAAAATGACTGCTTTGAATGACACTGCTCCCTGATGCTCCCCAGAAGCCACCTACCTGAGGCAACCAACCAGTCATGTCCAATTGTTGGCATGGCCCTTCAAAGGTACACATGGACATCCTTGTTGGCTGACGGTACGTAGTGATAGGAGCACAGCTGGGTGTACAGCTAAGTGTGAGTGTGCAGGTCAGGTGTCAAGAACCAAATGTAGAGGGTTTAGCTGAAGGTTGCCCAGTGCAACCAGGACATGCAACAGGCTAGGAGCAGGTCCCATGCTGACACATGAGCAGCAGATTGCATGTAGTCCCAAAATTGCAACCCAGAGATATGTGCAAGCTAGCAATATGCAGATCCTGAAAAGACCCGGGACATAATAAGATGTCCCATGTCAGTTCACATTACTATCACTGATAAAATGGGCATGCATAAACCCAAAAATATTCACCTCTCACAGTCAGTAAAGGCTGGCCTGTCCCCAAATATGTGACCTTTGCCCAGAACAATAGTCAAACACCAACAGGAGCTATTATGCCTTACAGTGGGACAAACCTTGCCAGCCAGCTCTTCATGGTGCCATGACAGATAGATACCAAAAGCTCTTGTTCTCTCTTTGACCCCATATGGTGTAGATCCCTGCCTGGATATTCTAACACAAGAATCAATTGGCAGCTATTAATGAAACATACTCTATGGCCTTCTCCACTGCCACATTTCTGTGCCAATACAGCTGTGTTGCCATGTTTAATTGTACTGTCTGAGATATTTGCCATTCCTACCACAGATCCTGGTTGGGAAATTGTGATACACAGACATCACATAACCAGGATCTCAGTTTGTCAGTGGCCCAAACCACATACAACACAGCCCTAAATATAACTGGACATGCAGTAGGAACTGTCCATCACCACAGTGCTGAATATTGATTTTATCCACATATATAGTCACCATGCCCAAGCTCCTGTTATGCTCTTGCGGGTATCTGGTTTACCTCTGGTGGTTTCTAGCAATATTTAATTATTTAGACAGATTTGTATACCACCTTATCCTTCAATCAAAGTGGTCACAACACAATGGGGGGATACGAGACACATACACTAATACTTACAGGGAACATGGGCAATAGAGGGTTAAGTGGCTTGCCCAAGACCACAAAGAGCCCCCATGGGACTAGAAACCCCAGTCCTTCCATCCCAAGGTTGCTATCCTCTAGTGGGATTTGAACCCCCAACCTTCCAGCCTGAGGTAGCTTGCCCCAACCACTAGGCCACTCCTCCCTCCTATTTGTATGTCAGTAGCCAGTTGAATATCAGCTATATGTAGATCGATGCCCTTGTCCGATTTTCGCAACAATTTAACTGGTTATCCGCCACCGACAGGTTTGAATACTATTGACCTCTTAAATATATAGAGCCCTCACTTGATTTGTAGCATGTTGTACTGTGAGGGCTTGTATGCATCAGTGATGCTAAGAGCTAAAATATTGGAAGCTTAACTACTGACAGAATCTCCCAAGATGGACAGGTCTTAGCTGAAGTGCCAGACTAAGAAAAATCATGAATTTGGGCAGCAGCAGAATAGGACAGTGTTGGTGTGGAGGATCACATTTCTGTGATGACAACAATAGAATTACCTACGTGGAAGAAAAGCCTGGCAATCTACTTCTGTATCTTGCCACGAAAACCCAATGGATAGTCACAACAAAACTAATTACACTATAGTGCTGGAAGATACCACCCCCAGGTCAGAAAGCCCTCAATTGGCTACTGGGGATGAGCAGGAAGACTTTTCAGAGAAAAGCCAGCATTTATGATGTGGTTGGATCAAAGCCCTCAGGGATGCCTGCTGTCTTGAGACATGTCAATACCAATGACATAGGAAACTGTGGTAGGGAGGTTCTGGAGGCTAAATTTAGACTTTTAGGTAGGAAGTTGAAATCCAGAACTTCCAGGGTAGCGTTCTCTGAAATGCTTCCCATTTCATGCACAGGACCCAAAAGGCAGGCAGAGCTCCGGAGTCTCAATGTGTGGATGAGATTTCCTGCCGACACCACATCACGGTCTCTATACTGAGGCTCTTCTGGGATTTTTCTCCACCATAAATTGCTCCTACAGGAGAGGTCCTCCAGGTCCTTGGTCTTTTCTTGCAACAGCTCTTGTGCCTGCTTTAAAGCCTCCCACCTGCACTGCAAGTCTCCCAGCATGTCCGACTGGCGTTCTATTTGATTCTCATTTTCTTTCACTCTAGAGACGAGGTCTGCTATGTCTTGTCTCAATGCTCCCAAGGTCTCTTTAATTTCAGTTTTAACCCCATTAATTTCGACTTTCAGCTCTTCTTTCAGTTCAGCAAGCCATGTTTTTAATACCTCCACTGCCCCAAAGCTCTAAGTCACATCTGCCTCTTCTTTGGTGTCACTCACCCTCCCGACAGCCACCTTGCCGTCTACTTCCTCTCCCCATGGGGCTTCAGCAATGGCATATGCCAGGGGCAGCTCAAGGCAATCTGCTGCCTGAGGCGAGAAATGAAATGGCACCCCCCCCCCCCCCCACTGGGAGCAGTGGGCGGGGCTTCCTCAAAACGTTAGTGGGGGAGGGGCCAGGAAACTTTTTTTTATTTTAATGACCAGGTGGTGACTGCTGCACAGAGTGCTCCCCACCCCCCTCCCCCCCCCTATGGGCAGGCATTGCCTTTAACCTTTCCCACCAATCGCGGCTTCACAGGAACAGCTGCCAGCGTGAAGGTAAAGGCTCTTCACGCTGGTGGCTGTTCAGAGTGAGCCGGGGCCTCGCGCGGGCTTCCCCGGCTCCCTCTGAAGCCCTCCGGGGGAGAAAAGCCAGTTTTTTTGCTCTGGCCGCTCCCGATCTTGCGGCCAGAGCAAAAAAAACGGCTTTTCAAGGGCCGGTTTTGCCTCTGCGCCGGCAGCCATGGAAAAACCGGCCAGGCCGGCTGAAAACCGTCCAGTTGGCAACCCGCCAGGCAGGCTCAGCTCTTTCTCAACGGGGGAGGGAGAGAAGGAAGATAAGGGCTGGGAGACTTTTCTTTTTTAATTTTTTTTTACGATGAATGCTGCAGCTGCCCTCCCTCTCACCCTATTCACTTACCAGGGTAGAAACGGCAGCACGCAACAACACCAGGCAGTAGGCTCATAGCAGCTAATCGATGATGGGGTAAGTTGATAAACCAGGTGGTGAGGGCGGCGATCACACTCACAGTGCAGTGGCAATCAAAGAGGACAGCCAGGCAGGCGGCAGCACATGAAAAGCATGAGCCTGGCTCCTCCTCTTTGATTTCCACTGCACTGATTTGCTGCAGAGCCAGACTAGCGAGAAAGTCCTAAATACGCCGCCCCCTTCTGCAAAATGCCGCCTGAGGCCACCGCCTCAGTTTGCCTAATGTAGAGCCGCCCCTGGCATATGCAGAACAATATGCTGCCAATCTTTTTTTGCCGACAGTCCTCCCTTCGCCTTGTCCATCGCTCTGCTACCGCTCAGGGTTAGCTGGGTTGAGTCCTGCCACCTTTATAGCTTTATTAGAGGCCAGCTGCCACAGAGTTCCCTCACCATGAACCATCCTGCTTGCTGATGTCACCGGAACTCAGAATAATATCTTTATTGGAAAGTGATAGAAAGGTAACAACCGAACATGATCGGCATCGGGGAGAGGAGCAGGAAGGTAAGGTCCTTCCTGCTCCCTGCCACAAGGCCAATCAGGCCAGGCCACACCACAGGACTTGAAAAACTCAGCACCAACAGGTATGCCTGTACCTGGCAGGCCTGCACCTGAGAGCCTCACCAGAGGGCCCTTTGGTGTGGCCTTAGGCGGGGATCAAACAGGCATACAACATTGAGCTACAGCACCTTCCAGCAACCTTACAGATGGAGACAACATATGCACAGCCTTCAGCTGACTAGGACGCCAGTCTCACCAGATCAACCAGATGATCGTCTAAAACAGGTTGGCCATTACAGATACTTCTACAATGTAACTCACAATGTCTACCACCTGCGCTCCATCATCTTCCTTCCTAAGGCCAGTCACATAGACACACCAGATCCAACCTCGGCAAGGGTAGATCCAGCGCCACCGAAGCCAACTACAATGCCACCATCCACTGGACCACAACAGCCTGACATCCGAATTGGAACACCCAGTCTCTGACCTACTCATAGTATTCTGCATCACACTAGACCAGCATGGCTTGCCTACCCCTCTCACCCCCCCCCCCCAAATAATACTTACTCCCTCAGTCATATTGTCCTACATAGCCTTATATATCATCATCCTACTCATTTCCAGCCATACCATCATTCAATCCTCAGGTCTTATCAAAACATCAATCATCCCTATTATACATCACTCATATGACAATTAGCTCCAGCCCACCATACTCAAACCTAGAATAAGGAACACCCACAACTAATCAACATGCAGCCCCCACACAGTCCCCCCTCCATGAATAGCATTGCACCCCCTTCCCAGCCACTCAGATGTGCCCTTATAAATTCCAGGTCGGTCCGCAACAAGATTCCCATGGTGACAGACTACATAAAAGAAAACTATATTGATATCATCTGCATAACAGAATCATGGCTGTCCTACTAAACCAGCTCATAATCCCTTCTTACCAGATTTTCCACCAACCAAGATAACATAAAAGAGGAGGAGGAGTTATCATCATGGCCAAAAAGGACCTCCACTTCAAAGACATGACATCCTTCTCTCAAGGCACTCTGTATATCATCTCTGTAACCAATTCTTACTTATCAATGTGCCTCACATACAGATCCCTATCAACAGGGCCCAATGACCTATCACCACTCATAGAAGCATTCTCGAAGCACCACAAAAACAAATGGTTCGTCCTCTTGGGTGACTTCAACCTGCCCTCCCTATCTACCAGCCAGACCACCCCTTCCTCCAAGCACTTGAAGCACTACAACTCAACCAGATAATCACAGGACCAATGCACAGAAAAGGAGGAGCCCTTGACCTCATTTTCACTTCAACCACCTGGCCACACCAAGAACTTGCCCACAAGACCCACATCACAACCATGCCCTGGTCAGACTACAACTTAATCACCTTCTTCTACCTTCCACACATGCCTAAGACAATCTCCCTCAAATCGCCCTCACCCAGCTCACGGAGATGCAAGGCCTGAGATAAAGACACCTTCACCTCAGGCAAATCTGACTAATATTAACACATTCATCTCCGAATGGAACTCAAACATCTCTACATATGCCATCATGCCAGACAACACAACTAAAAGAAAGTGGCTACACCAAGCACCATTGTTTACCCCTCAGCTCAGAATTCTAAAGAATAAGCTAAGACAGCTTGAGCACAGATGGAGATGACAAAAAAATCCAGCCAACTTGTCAGCCTATGCAAGCCCGCACACAGTCTATGCAAGCACACTCCAATCTGCTTAACTCCTCCCTCAACCACCCCAGAGAACTTTTCAATATAGCAATGAACCTGCTTCAAGCTCCAACAAATACAAAATCTAACCTCAACTTAGCACCTGAAGTCATGGTGCAATTCCTCCAATCTAGACAACCAGCTAACATAGTTCAGCACCTGTCTGCCACTGACCCCACCAACACCCCAAACAAAAAAACTTGGTCAACATTCAGGCACTTATCCATCAGGAAGATTACCAATATTATAGAAAACCTCAACTGTACCACCTCATCACTCGATGCCCCTTTTCTTGGATCAAGATGACCAGATATGACCTCACCCCAACCATTCTCCAACTGGTCCATGCATCTCTAACACTCGGCTATATGTCATCTCATTTCAAGCAAGCCTCCATCAGACCCCTACAAAAAAACATGCAGTGACCCCTCGGCCCCAACCTCCTACAGACCCATATCTAGCATCCCCTTCTCTAGACAAAATCATAGAAACGGCAGTGCTGCTTCAATTACAAGAATTCATAGAAACTCATGCCTCTCTTAATATACACCAGCATGGATTCAGGCCATTCCACAGCATCAAAACCCTTCTAACCTCCCTTCTGGATAATCTAATCAAGAGCACTTAGAAAAGCACCCAAGGATGTATTCTCATCTTTCTTGATGTCTCTGCAGCCTTCGACTCAGTCAGCCATACCCAACTATGCTCCCGTCTCCACTCATTCGGAGAGATACAACACTACAGTGGTTCCAGTCGTATCTCACCAATCTATCCCAACAAGTAAAAATTGGAACTGAAACTTCCAAACCTTTCCAGCTACTACAGAGACTACCTCAAGGATCCTCATTATCATCACTTATGTTTAATATATTCATGCATACTCATAAAACACCACAAGACTCACTATCATCTGTACCCAAATGACATTCTGATCCATACACCATTCTCCACTACCAGTCCAGACTATTCCATGATCAATAGATGCCTAGAAGTAACCATCCAATGGCTCAGCAAACACAACATGCACACCAACCCCATAAAAGCAGAAGTCCTCTTCATAGCCAAACACCCATCCTTCACTCCTCCAAATTCCATCAATCTGGCCAATCTAACCCTACATGTCAAACAACAAGAAAAAAATATTTGGGCATCACTCTGGATCAACACCTGAGCTTCCACCACCACATCAAACAGGTAACCAAAGCCGCCTACATCAAGATGAGAACACTCCAACACCTGCGCCCACTGCTGTATCCTAATGATTTCAGAAACATCTGCCAAGCATTGATCACCTGGACTATGCAAACATAATATAGGTCTCCTCAAAAGCTACTCTAATCTGCTTATATCTTGTCCAAAACTCTGCAGCCAGTATAATCATAGGCATGGGCCCATGGGAGCACATTAATCCCACTCTGAAACATCTTTACTGGCTACCCATCCACATGAGGTTTAAATATAAAGTCGCACTAACCATATTCAAGACCATCCACCACCACTGTGCAGACATCCTTTTCCCCCTTCTTCAACAACCACTCAACAAGAGATCAACATGGTCCACCAGTCACAACCTCCTTTCGATTCCAGCTTCTTTCACCCACTCCAACAATATCACCACCAACAGAGCCTTCTCCTATTATTCACCATTCACTTGGAACTCCCTCATCCCAGAAATCTGGGCCCTCTCAGACCTAGGCAAATTCCGTCTGTAAGCTCAAAGCCTCCCTCTTTATGGAACACGTCAGCACAAACTCTTAGCTACCCTCCCAGCACATCATCTTATGGACCTACTGCAGCACAAGTTCAGCCTCATTTAAATAGTTATTTTACACTCAGTTATCTATTGTTTACTATGCTCAATATAAAGTTACTTGTTCCTGTGTTCCATGTAAAGTTACTTGTTCTACTATTCCAAATAAACCGCTGGTAGACACAGAGGTATAAAAAAGTTGTCAAATAAATAAATAAACAAAGAAACAATTAATGTGGCCCACATAGGAATCTCCTCTTTAGAAGATTCCAAGAAGGCCGACAAATCTAAGCTTGCACCCAGGGTTAATTGATCCATTTTCCCAACCAGCCCAACATTTTCTGTCACCTCAGAGTTTGTACTGGAGGGGCAAAGTATATCCTAGATAATTTAACTGATTCCGAATCCGGTATCAGCAACATGTCTTTCAAATATTTATGAAACAAGGTCTGAGGAGAGAGAAAATGTGTGCAGGGAAAATTTATCAAACGCAAGTTTTTTGTTCAAAGCGAATTTTCCAATTTGATGTATCAGCATCAAATCTTTCACTGAAGAGGAACAATCTGCCTGGAGAACAGAGACCTGCGATTCCAGTTTAACAACATGAAAATTCAAAAAGAAAAAGTGGTCTCATGTTCTGCCAATTTGACAATGACCACATTAGAGAAATTAGATATTTGCTTAAGGGAAGACCGTAACGACAATTTGGTTTGGGAAACTATATTTTATTTATAAGGATTTCTATACTACCTTATCCTTAAATCAAAGTGGTTCACAATACATACAAAAATGATGACAGAAAAAGACCACATGGCCTATCTAGTCTGTCCTTCCATATCAACAACTACAACAATCCCGTTTTTTCCTTTAGAGATCCTCTGTGTTTGTCCCATGCTTTTTTGAATTCAGATATCATCCTCATCTCTATCACCTCCACTGGGAGACTATTCCACAGATCCACCACTCTTTCCATAAAGAAATATTTCTGCATATCACTCCTGAATCTATCCCCTTTCACCCTCATTCTATGTCCCCTCATAGCAGAACTTGTTTTTAATCAAAATAGGCTCTCTCCCTGTGCATTTATGCCACAGAGGAATTTTAAAATCTCAGTCATATCACCTCTATTCCACCTTTCCTCGAAAGTGTATGTATTAAGATCCTTAAGTCTGTCCTCATATGCTTTATAATGAAGACCACTAACCATTTTAGTAGCCACCCTCTTTACTGACTCCATCCTGTTTATATCCTTTTGACGGTGCGGTCTCCAGAACTGCACACAATACTCCAAATGAGGTCGCACCAAAGATTTATACAGAGGCACTATCACCTCCTATTTTCAGCTAGCCATTCCTCTCTGTATGCACCCAAGCATCCTTCTAGCTTTTGTTGTCGCCTTTTCTACCTGTTTAGCTACTTTAAGATCATCAAACACAACCACACCAAGGTCCCGCTCTTCTTTAGTGGACAAAAGTACTTCACCCCCTATACTATATTGCTCCCTTGTATTGCTGCAGCCCAAATGCATGACCTTGCATTTTTTAATATTAAATTCCCAGCTGTCAAATTCTAGACCATTCTTCAAGCTTAGCAAGATCCCTCCTCATGTTATCTACACCTTCCTGGATGTCTATTGCAGATTTTGATATCATCCGCAAAGAGGCAAACCTTACCCGACAGCCCTTCCTCTATATCACTAACAAAGATGTTAAAAAGAATCAGACCAAGGACAGATCCCTGGGGCACACCACTGGTAACTTCCTTCTCCTCAGAGTGAGCTCCATTTACCTGTAACCTTTGTCGCCTCCCACTCAACCAATTTCTAACCCAAGTAGTAACTTTAGGGTCCTTCCCTAGGGTGCTCAGTTTGTTTATAAGTCACCTGTGAGGAACAGTGTCAAAGGCTTTACTTAAATCTAAATACACCACATCTAGGGCTCTCCCTCAGTCCAACTCCCTGGTCATGCAGTCAAATAAATCAATCAGATTTGTCTGACAAGACCTGCCTCTGGTGAATCTATGCTGCCTCAGATCCTGTAATCAGCTGGACTCTAGAAACCTCACTATTTTCTCTTTCAGCAGCGTTTCCAATAATTTACTCACTACTGAAGTTAAACTAACTGGCCTGTAGCTTTCAACCACATCCTTACTTCTGCTTTTGTGTAAAGGGACCACAGAAACCTCTCTCCAGTCCTTTGGCACCACTCCCGACTCCAACGAGGCATTGAAAAGGTCAGTCAGTGGAGCTACTAGAATGTCCCCAAGTTCTCTCAGTATTCTAGGGTGTATCCCATCGGTCCCATCGCTTTGTCTACTTTACGTTTAGCTAGTTTCTCATGAACACAGTCTTCTGAAAATTCTTCAAGATGCCCCTCACTTCCATTCCTGTTTGTGGGTGTTTTCTGAGGTCCTGTTCCTGGTTCTTCATCTGTGAACACAGAATAGAAATATTTGTTAAGCAATTCCGCTTTATCCTCATTAGCTTCTACATATTCCTCCCCTTCACCCTTGAGTCGGACAATACCACATTTGCCCTTCCTCCTCTCACTAACATATCTGAAAAATGTCTTGTCCTCCCATTTTATTGCATTAACTATTTACAGGGGTGTAATTTTATTTACAGAGTTGTCTGTTATTTACAATTAGTTGGTTGGTCCAATAGAGCTGGTTTTAAAGGAGTCCAGTCCTCTGGGGGAACCAGTCGTTCACTAAAGGCAGTCGCAGCATCTGGAAATCTACAAGGTAGCTAGAGAGCCTGACAAGGAAGGGGAGACTTTGGATGAATGGAAGTACCATTGATCCACATAGTGGTTGTCCTGTCAGGATTGAATTTTAGTTTATTAGAGACAACTAGCTGTTCACAGTATCTAGACAAGTATTGAGGAGGGAGATCTATGTAAAAAGGGTCAGCATAATAGATCAGTTAAATATTGTCAGTGTAATATTATCCATTACCTCTAAGAGATTGGACTAATGGTCAGAAGATAAAGAAATGACTTGAACAGTATAGGCAGAAAGAACACTGTTACCACAACCTCTTTCCTTCCCCCTCCCCCCACGGTAAATACACAATATGTTTTCTTGACACAGGCCACATCTTCCACAATTGGTAGAGGAGGATTTCATTGTCACTTACAGAGGAGACCCCTGCAAAAGCTTTGGTCTGACTGTGCCTTGGGGAGCCCATTGAGGTCACAGTCACAAAGTTGGCCAGTATTTCCTGCTCATCAACCAATGCGATTAGTCAATGGGTATTCTTAGTGAGGTCACATTGTCATCACAGTTGAGGAAGCCATTGGTATTCTTTAAGATTAACCTCCCTTTCCTGGGATTCCTAGATTCCCATAGGATTAGCAGGAAGACTGAATTTACAGCTCCATTTCATATTTGTATGTTTCTCACCCGTCAATCCTTTACCTAGGTGGTGAATCCTAATGTGGAACCTGGCATTATGCAGCTATAATTTGGTTTATTCTTCCCTAAGTGCATCTCTTTGTACTTGTCCACAATAAAATTCATCTGCCACTTGGATGTCCATTTTTTTCAGTCTCACAATGTTCTCCTGCAATTTCTCACAACTTTGAATAATCTTTGTTATCTCAAAAATCTTAACACCTCACTCATTGTTCCCATTTCCATATCATTTATAAATATGTTAAAGAGCACTAGATCCCTGTGGTATTCCACAATTCACCTTTTTCCATTGAGAAAAATGACCAGTTAGCCCTACTCTCTGCCTTCTATCTTTTAATCAGTTCCCTATCCACAACAGCACAGTGCTTCCTATCCTGTGACTTTTTAATTCCCTCAGAAGTCTCTCATGAGAGACTGTCAAATATTTTCTGAAGATCCAAATATACTGTGTCTACCGGCTCACCTTTCTCCACATGTTTATTCATGCATTCCAAGAAAATAGTATGACTTCCCTCTATGGATGTTTAGGCCAAAAAAAAATAGTTTTGTTTCATTTCGTTTGGTTTTTAAATTTTTTTATCTTAGTGTTATTTAATAGGACATAATAGGACACACTATTGTTTAGCAGTGCACACTCTTTCACGAGGGTGTGCACTGTTGTTCAATTGTGTGCCCACTACTGAGCAATAGATGCACTATTCATGCCTGCTCTTGTTCCCTATTGCTGAATACTGCACACTCTCACACACTTCTATTTCCCTTGGCTATATTCATGTTGATTCTGTCCCATTAAACCATGACTATCTACATGTTCAATAATGTTGCTCTTCATAAAGGTTTCTTATACTATTTTGCCTAGTACTAACATCAGGCTCACTAGAAATCATCATTGTATCTGCAGTAGTAGGTACCCCTAGACATTTCCACTTAAGTCATCTACTAAGGTGACAGCCTTGTAATTGATTATGGAACTTTCTCATGTGGGGATCCCAAGGAGATACTAGCTGCTATGGTAACTAACTTTCTGTGTGACTGTTATGGCAAATTTGCATGATATTTTAAATCAAATTGATCAGGACATAAGCCTATCACCCTCAAATGGATGGTTTAGAGGAACATTTTAGCAGATCTTGAAAACAAAGTAAAAGAAGTTTATTTCCACTGATGAACAAGATTGTAATCAACTAATAACTACTATTTGCAATTGAAATATTACAGCAATTGGATTTCTCTGTTGCCATACATGCAAGACTCTGCCAAGAAATTTGGAAGACAATGTCATGACCAACTGACTGGAAAAGATCTGTTTTTATATCAATACTAAAGAAAGGTGATCTGATTGACTGTGGAAATTATCCCATAATTGCTCTGAACTCACATGCCAGCAAGATTCTATTCAAGATCATCCAGCAGAGACTACAACCATACCTGGAACAAGAACTACCTGAAGTGCAAGCAGGGTTCAGGAAAGGGTGAGGAATGAGAGACATCATCACGGATGTGAGATGGATCCTTAAAAAGACAAAAGGATATCAAAAGGATATCTATATGTGTTTTAATCACTACAGCAAGGCTTTTGACTTTGTAGATCATTAGAAACGATGGGCCACATTAAAAAGCATGGATATACCAGAACACCTGATAGTTCTTTTGCAAAACCTTTACATTGATCAAGAAACAATAGATTGAAGCGAACAAGGAGAAACAGAATGATTTAAAATCAGCAAAGATGTACAGCAAGGCTGCATACTTTCCCTCTACCTGTTTAATTTATATGCAGAACAAATCAACAGAGAAGCAGAACTATATGAAGACAACCGAGGTTGAAGATTGGTGGAAGACTCACACCACATTACTAGCTGAAAGTGAAGATGATCTGAAACATTTGCATCTCAAGATCAAGGAACATAGTCTTAAAATAGGCCTGCACCTCAATGTGAAGAAGACAAAGATCCCGACTACTGGTAAAATCAAGAAGTTCATTGTTGATGGAGAAGACATTGAAATAGTGGATAACTTTAACCTGCTTGGATCAACAATCAATAAAGAAATGTCAAGCAGTCAAAAAATCAGATGATGCATTGCTCTTGGCTGAATGACTATGAAAGACCTAATCTTGTTTGGTCTTGAAACTTGTGAGTAATATTACAATTGAGCCGATAGATATATAAATTACTCTGATAGCATATACTATAATTCCAGACTGAACTTAACACTATCTCATATGCTGAAATATGCTGAAATATGCATAAATCATCACTTGCATTACTTTATATGCTTTTGTTTATCAAGCGGGTCTCAGACTGTTAGGGAGCTCTCGCATTGACATTTGCCATTAATTGCTCCTTTTTGCATCAACGACCCATTTTTTTAAAAAAGTTTTTTACAAAAGTTTTTTAAAAAATGGGTCGTTGATGCAAAAAGGAGCAGTTAATGGCAAATGTCAATGCGAGAGCTCCTTAACAGTCTGAGACCCGCTTGATAAACAAAAGCATATAAAGTAATGCAAGTGATGATTTATGCATATTTCAGCATATTTCAGCATATTTAAGCATATGAGATAGTGTTAAGTTCAGTCTGGAATTATAGTATATGCTATCAGAGTAATTTATATATCTATGAAAGACCTAGACAAAGTTCTCAAGATGCTTTCTCCATTCAAAGATTTGACTTGTTCAAGCCATGGTATTTTCAATAACATATGGATGTGAAAGTTGGACAGTGAAAAAGATAGACAGGAAGAAAATTGATACCTTTGAAATATGGTGCTGGCAAAGAATACTGTGTATACGATGGACTGCCTGAAGAATAAACCAGTTAGTACTAGAGGAGATCAAACCTAAGCTTACTTTAGAAGCTCAAATGACAAGACTTCAACTTTCATACTTTGGACATACTATACGAAGAGAGAGATCATTAGAGAAAGACATCATGCTTGGCAAGATTGAAGATCAATGCTAAAAAGGAAGGCCAGCAATGAGATGGATCAATACAATAACAGCAGCTATGGTTGCCATTCTATCAACAATGAGTCGCCTGACTGAAGATCAAACACAGTTTAGGACAACTATTCAGAGGGTCGCCATGAGTCAACGCTGACTCGAAGGCACTCAACAACAACATTTGCAATTAAGCTAACACGTGCAAAAACTGTCTTGTGTTACTATGTTTCTGAATTTTCATTTTGTTTCATTTCTTTGTTTATGTTGGTCATGTCTTTCCCATTAATGTCAATGGGGAAGGCAATACATCCTATTTTTGACCCTAATATAAGGATTTACATCCAATTTTTATAAAAGTTGCAGGCAGGCAACATCAGCAGAGGCACCAACACCTCCAGACATTAAAGGTGTGGTAAACCAGAACAAAAAGTAGCATGTATACTCCATTGCATTGCAAGAGGGGCAAGGTGGTATGAACAGAAACAGAAAACACCATTAAGTGGGGTAAAACAACATTCACAGTGGCATGAGTAGTCCACAAGATCAAGAAAGGGATAGAGTGGCAAAAACAGTAGGGTCAATACTCTAAAGCACTAAGAAGCACAATAGCCCAAACAAAGGCATGCATACTTTATGCACAAAGAGAGGGGCAAAGTGGCACAAACAGTGACAAGAACAGCCCAAAATAGGGGCAAAGTGACTTGAATATTACTACCTCCAGTCATCACCAGAAGTGTAAAGTGACAACACAAGAATGCCAAAACAACAGCTCAAGGAAATGAGAGTGGCAAGACAGCATCAACTCAAGAGTGACTTGAACACCCCAAAGAACTCAGATTTGGGTAGTGTCCTAAATAATGCATGAATATCCCATGGCACTGATAGAGGGGCAAAATGGCATAAAAAGTGGGATGAACATCCTAAAACACTGAATAATGACTAATGCATGAAATACAATTAATGTCAAAACCCCAACACATTGAGGCTAGATTTTTTTTCCTGTTTTGTTTTACTTTTGGGGCAAAAAGACCTCATCAAAAACAAAACAGAGAGAGAGAGAGCAAAAGGTGCAGACTGTCTGCATCCATATAAGGCCAGAGAAGCTGAATACTTTTATTTTACTATATTGTCTTTATGTCAAAAAGACTCCAATAGACAACAACAATACAGAGCACTGAGAACAAAAAGTGTGGGTGTTGATTCCACGAAGATGAACCTCCAAAGTTTTGGCCACTGGTATCAATGGGGCCATGGCTCCTATATTGGTTGGAAGCCGCTACCGCTGCTTAGTAAACAAGCCCCTAGGTGTCATTGTGCCAAAATGTTGAAATTGTTTGCTTAGTGTGTGGCAGCACCCAAAAAAGCAATCAGAATGTTCAGAATTATTAGGAAAGGAATGAAGAATAAAACGGAGACTATCATAGTGTCTCTGCATCGCTGCATGGTGCAACCGTATCTTGAATACTGCATTCAGTTCTGGTTGTTGCATTTTAAAAAAGAAATAATGAAATTAGAAAAGATATGGAGAAATGACAAAGTGGATAGAACAACTCCCCTATGAAGAAATACTAAAGAGATTAGGGTCTTCAGCTTGGAGAAAAGATGACCAACAGAAGATATGCTAGACGTCTGTAAAATCATGAGTGGCATGAAATGCATAATTGTGACTCAGTTGTTTCTTCTTTCACAAAGGACAAAGACTAGGGGGCATGTCATGAAATTACCAAGTAGAACTGGAGAAAACATGTTTTTCATTCAATTCACAGTTAAGGTCTGGAATTGTTTTCCAGAGGATGTGATAAAAACTGCTAGCATAGCTGGGCTTAAAAAATAGTCCATTATTTACATTATTGTATGATTAACAAGGTAGACACAGGAAAGCTACTGCTTACCCCTGGGAATAGGCAATGTCTAATATATCTGCTTTCTGGGATCCTGCCAGCTACTTGGGACCTAGATTTGCCACTGCTGGAAACAGTTTGATGGACCTGTGATCTTATGGGGGGGGGGGAGGGTTATACGCAGAGGCATTTACATGGTTTGCAGACCTGCATACCATGTAAATGTCGCTGAACAGGATATTCAATGGCACTAACATGGTTAGTGCTGCAAGATATCCGCAGATGCCACTGCTATACTCCCCAGTGCTATGCGGTTAGTATCAGGGTATGTCATGGGCATTCCGGAGTGGAGCAGAGGCAGCGCCCGTTGCTAACCGGGCAGCGGTGATATTGAACTGCTGCCCGATTAGTGACATACAGTTAAAGTAAGGCACGGCAAAGGCTGTCCTAACTTTACCCATGGAAGCTAACTGGCTTCTGCAGCAGCCCAGATATTCAATGCCAGTGGCTGGATATGGCCCCAACAATAAATATCTGGGGTTAGTATTCAGCAGCGATGGCTAGGCACTTTACAAGCCTTCTTTAATGTAGTAAACTTACAGATGTTCTCGAAGAGTGAATATTGGGTAGTCTGGGGGTTGGGGGCAGCATGTATATACTTTGTAAAATATATAGATATGCACCAGTTTATACTGGCACATGCAGTACATTCACCTGGAATCTCTCCTTCAGATCATATTAGACCTTTAGCGTAAGCTATTTTATAAAGGCACATAGATGTATTTGTTGCCTTTGTAAAACAGGTGCAATATATATGCCTATGTGCCTCGACAGTCTAGACATCCTAATATTATCACCAATATGCACATTGCTATGAAACAGATATTACATTCCATAATCATAGCTGATCACAAAGTGTGCATTCGTGTGATATTTCTGAGACATGCAAAGCTTGTTAGTTATCAATCTATATTTACCAAGAATGACAGCTAATGACTGCAAAGTTTTCTGCATTCTGAACTTAGGGGACTTAGCCTTAGAATATTATCACTATTACATATGGGAAATATATATGCAGATGATATTTTCTGTAGAAACAATAATGAAGTATTTATAATGTACAGTAATGAAACAGATGAAGAACATGCAAACTTCTGGATCTTTTTTCACACCTAGCTGATAACATTATGAAGAAGAAGGCAATTAAGATCTTACTGTGCAGTCATGATAATATTTAATGGCCCTCTTTTTTTGTGCCATAGTGAATTCTGTGAACCTGAAAAGAAATGGAATGTCATAAATATTGTGACAAATTCTTATGCATTGGATTTTGGTTACACCTTTCTCAAAAGTTCAGATCAGAAACTGTAGGTGTCTTCTTGCCTACAGAGAGCTTACAATCTAAGGCTGGACCCAAGACAATTAAAGGCTAAGCAACTTGTTTAATATCACCAGAGTACCAGTGGGATTCAAACTTAGCTTTCAATGCTGTCAGCCCACTGCTTGCCCCTTTAGGCTACTCCACCAGGCTGGCAAGTGATAATGAATCGAACACACTGTAAGCAAAAATAGATTTGAGGCCAATATTCAGCAGTGGCAGTCAGCACTTTTAAAGTGCCTGGCCATCCTTTTTTCATTTAAGCTGGTTATTCAGTGCCGGAGCTTATCTGTCAATCAGCACTGAAGATCCAGTTTCACCAGACAGAGCTATTGCTATCTGGTCAGAAGTGATATTCAGCCACTAACCAGATAGAAAAAAACACCTCAAATTAGGGAAACCATAGACCTGTCCTAATTTTATATGGTTTAGCTATTCAGTTAGCAACTAGATACTTGCCAGGGACCTCCCCACTATACACACAGCCAGCTCCAGTGCTTTGTGGGATATTCAATAGCATTATCTGGATAGTGCTACTGAAGATTGGGATTGCCATGGCTTAGCTGGTCCTGCTAACTTACTAAACCCTTTTGAATATTGACCCCTTATTTTTAATGTCACTTAAGCTGTTCAAAGCACTTGTTATTTTCTTTCAGACTTACACCTAGCACAGACTAATCAATCCCACTTATTTACTTCATTTTTTAATCTCTTCATATTTCCTGAGCTCCATATTAACTTAGCATATTTGCATTTTCTACCTTTGTGCCTTCAAGTCAAAATTGACTCTTGGAAACCCAATAGCTGCTTGGTTTTCTTGGCAGTTTGACTAGAAGTAGATTGCAAGTAGATTCTGAGGCAATGGAGAGTTAAATGAATTGCCCAAGGCCACAAGGAGTGCTAATGGGAATCTTCCACAAGCCTCGTCCCATTGGCCGTGGTGGTGGTGTTGGGCTTCTACTTTCTCCCTCCTGCCAATTCCAACCCCTCCTGCTGTCTCAGTCTTACTCCTTTCCCTCCTTTGAAGTCCACTCCATTCACTTTTTCACTCCACTACCTCTCTGGGTAGCTGTTATTTATCGATCTCCTGACAAGTCCACCTCTACATTTCTCATGGACTTTGACTCGTGGCTTTCCTTCTTTCTGGATTCCTCTTCCCCAACTCTTATTCTCTGGGATTTTAACATTCATGTTGATAACCCCTCTGATCCTTATGCTTTAAAGCTCCTTGCCCTTACCTTCTCAATCAACCTCCAGCTTTGATCTACTGCCCCCACTCACCAGCATGGCCACTGCCTTGACCTTGTATTTTTTCTAATTGCTTATCCTCAAACTTTTATATCTCAGTTCTTCCCTTATCCAACTATTACCTGCTAAGTTTTACTCTTCATCACCCACTGCCTCAACCTCGACTTGTCTCTGACAACCTCTTTAAAAATCTTTATGCTATTGACCCTTTGACTCTCTCTTCCACTCTTTCCTCCACTATGTCATCTGAGTCTGTTGATGAGGTAGTAGCTTCCCTATAATGCTGCACTCCTATAATGCTGCACTCTCCTCTGCTCTGGATGCTCTCACTCCACCCATGTCATATCCAGTGAGGCATACTATACCCCAGCCCTGGCTTTCTTCCACCACCCACTGTTTACATTCCTGTGCCCATTCAGCTGAGCATGCTTGGCTCAAATCCCACTTCCTTGCAGACTTTCTACACTTCAAATTCATGTTTGTTTCTTTCCAGTCAGCCATAACACTCTCCAAACAAGACTATCATGATTTACTCTCTTGCCTCTGACTCTCACTGTGCCTTTACTATTCTCAACTTTCTCCTCAAGTTGCCTCCACCTCCAACGCCTCCCTCCCTTTCTGCCCAAACTCTGTCTATTTCTGTGACAAAATCCACAAGATCACCCTCCAATTCCCCATAAAGTCAGCTACTTCCCCTCCTTTCCCTCCTCCCCCTCTTCACTCTCAACTTTCCCTCTCTAATTCTGCTATCCTTTCTTCCTTTTCTATGATCTCTGAGGAGGAAACCACACACCTTCTTTCCTCGTTCAAACTCACTACCTGCTCCTCTGATCCTATTTCTATCTGTTTCCTAAGCCCCATCTCCTCCACTATTGTCCCTTCCATCTGTCGTATTCTCAGCCTATTGCTCTCCACTTCAACTATCTCTTCAGCCTTCAAGCATACTGTAGTTACACCTCTCCTCAAAAAACTCTCTTGTCAAAGTCTCCAGTGATTTGTTCCTGGCAAAATCCAAGGGCCTTTACTCAGTCCTCATTCTTCTTGACCTCTCTGCTGCTTTTGACATTGTTGACCACAACCTTCTCCTTGATACTCTGTCCTCACTTGGTTTTAAGGGCTCTGTACTATCCTGGTTCTCCTCTTATCTCTCCCATAACTCTTTCAGGGTTCATTTTGGTGGATCCTTCTCTGCTGCTATCCCGCTCTCAGTTGGTGTACCCCAAGGATATGTCTTGGGTCCACTCTTTTTCCCTCACTATACCCAGTCCCTTGGTGCGCTCATCTCTTCCCATGGCTTTCAGTACCATCTTTATGCTTATGACTCCCAAATCTACATCTCTATACCTGAAATCTTTCCAGCAATCCAGATCTGGATCTCCGCCTGCCTTTCTGACATTGCTGCTTGGATGTCTCACCACCGCATGAAATTGAACATGGCCAAAACTGAGTTTCTTATTTTTCCCCCTAAAACTGCCTCTTCCCTTCCTCCTTTCTCAGTCTCTATGGATAACTCTCTACTCCTTCTTGTTTCCTTGGTTCACAACCTCGGGGTCATCTTTGACTCCTCTCCTTCTCCACACACATCCATCTGATAGCTAAGGCCTGCCATTTCTTTCTCTATAACATCAACAAAATCTACTCATTCCTTTCTGAACACACTACTAAGACACTTATCCACTCCTTAATTACCTCCCATCTTGACTACTGTAATCTGCTCCTTGCTGGCCTTCCGCTGAATCATCTCTCTCACCTTCAATCTGCTCAACACTCTGCTGCATGGCTAATCTTCCGCCAGCCTCATCATACTCATATTACCCCTCTTCTCAAGTCACTTCATTGGCTCCCTATCCATTTCTGCATCCAGTTCAAACTTTCCCTGCTGATCTATAAGAGCATTCACCCTGCAGCTTCTCTCTACTTTTCCTCTCTTATAGCTCTCTACACCCCTCCTAGTAAACTCCGCTCTTCTGTCAAATTTCTTCTATCTGTGCCCTTCTCTTCTATTGCTAACTCCAGACTTCACTTTCACCTTGTTATTCCCTTTGCCTGGAACAAACTATCTGAGTCAGTACATCAGGTGCCGTCTCTGGCCCTTTTCAAATCCAGGCTGAAAACTTACTTCTTAGCTGCCACTTTCAGATCTTGAATCACCTGATTTCCTTTGTGTTTCCTAACTATTCCCCCGAGATATTTTCCTGTCTACACCTACTGTGTTGCCTGTCTTGACTATTTTTTTATATACCGTGCTCTTTAGAATCAGTGCAGTTTACATGTATACTAACAGGTACTTTTTATTCCCTTGTCCCTGAAGGGCTCACAATCTAAGTGTACCTGAGGCAATGGAGGGTTAAGTGGCTTGCCCAAGGCCACAAGGAGTGGCCACGGGACTAGAGACCCCAGTCCCTCCAGCCTGAGGTTGCTTGTCCCCATGTGGGAATTGAACCCCCAGCCCTCTGGCCTGAGGTAACCTGTCCCAACCACTGAGCCACTCCTCCCTAGATTGTAAGCTCTGATGAGCAGGGACTGTCTCTTACATGTCTGTGCAGCGCTGCATACAGGGCCGGATTTACCTTGAGTGAGGCCCTATGCCAACAAAAATTGTGGGCCCCCAGCAGGGGCGGCCCAAGGGGGGTGCGGGGCCTCATTTGCATAAGGGACCTCATTTGCATAAATATTTGCATAATGTTACCATATACTAACTTTTAGTAAACGTGCCTCTTAATGAGTGTATGGATAAAGAAAGACTAAAAGATTTCTACATTACTATAATCCAGTGCCAACTGCCAGACACATTAGGAACTACTACAAACACTGCCCATTTAGAACCCATAGCAAACCCGCCGTATCCTAACAGCACTACCAGGACTCACAAAGCACCATACTCTACCAATCAAAAGGCAACACTGCAAATATTAAACCAATACATTTCAGAGAACAACAATACATGACCTACTGGGGAAAGAGAACAAGTGGCAATGTCAAATAGGAATTATATAAACAGAACACCTCAGCTCAGTTACACATGCAGAACATAGACCATCACCAAACAAGTAATCACATTTTAGAAACAGGAAGACAATAATTAAACTGGGAATCCCAAAAGCCAAACTTGGAATGTACAACACTGTAGAAATAAAACTATACATTAATTTGCTCTTGTACTAAACAAAGCACAGATGTTAATGATGCACATTTACCAGAGCTGACATATTCCAATTAATAAATTCAAAATAAAGAGATATTTTTCTACCTTTTGTGCATTTTTTTCAGCTGCAATTGCTCCAGCCACTTTCTTCTGGTTTCTTCGTGTCTTCTGCTAACTCTCCATCGTCTGCTGTCCATTTGTCCTTTCTTCTCTCTTCTAGTTTTTTTCCATTCTCTCTCTACATCTGCTTTAACATACTAATCTTTCTCCTTTTGCTCTTTCCTCATTCCTATTTCATCCACTCAAATTTTACCCCTCCATCCTCAATCCCTCTTATTCTCCCAATACCCGGCCAATTGTAGATTTTTTATCTCTCCCACACAAAATATTTTTCCCTTCTCCATTTTACTCTTCCAGCCCCATCCCATTCTAATCCTCCCCCAACATCAGCTCCCTTCTAGTTCCAGCCTCACCCAGCATCCATTCCCTTCTAGTCCCTGCATCAGCCCATTTCCAGTCCTAGCCACCCATCAGCCATTTCCAGTCCTAGCAACCCCCCAACCCAATACCAGTCCTAGCCCCCCATCAACCCACTTACAGTCCTAACCCCCCATCACCCCATTTTCAGTTTAAGCCCCCCCCCTATAACCCATTACCAGTCCTAACCCCCCATCAGCCCACTTCCAGTCCTAACCCCATCAACCCATTTCCAGTCAGCCCCCCATAGCCCATTGCCAGTCCTAACCCCCCCATCAGCCCACAGCCCACTTCCAGTCCTAACCCCATCAACCCATTTCCAGTCAGCCCCCTATAGCCCTTTACCAGTTGTAACCCCCCATCAGCCCACAGCCCATTACCAGTCTTAACCCCCCCCCATAGCCCATTACCAGTTCTAACCCCCCCAACAGCCCACAGCCCATTACCAGTCCTAACCCCATCAGCCCACCTCCAGTCTTAACCCCCCCAGCCCATTTGCAGTCCCAGCCCCCCCAATAGCCCATTATCAGTCCTACCCCGTCTTATCCAGTAATTCCCCTATTTCTCCCCCCTACCTCCCCTAATCAGTCTTCCCCTCCTTAATTGCTACCAGTGGATTCACAAAAGGCAACCCACATCGACTTACAATGTTTTATAAACCTGGTTCCCACCAGCCCACCGTACAAAAGACGCCCAATGGTTATTGAAGGATTTACCCCTACCAGGGACAAACAGCAGTAAGCTTACTTAAAAAGTACACAGTCCACAATCTTTGAAAAATCTGCTTCCAGCCTGGAACCCAGGGAGATTTCCACAACGTTGCAAATTCACACTTTACAGATGCAATAAGGGCAACGGGCATACGCTTTACCCCAGGTTTCAACTGTTCAAGAAGCATAAACAGAAATATTTGTGGAGTCAGAGGTAAAATCACCCCTGTAATACTTTTAAATACATCCCTATATTGATGCCAAAATGGTTAAATAAAAGGAACAATCCCACTATCTATGTAGGAGACTGCCTACCTGGCCGCAACCCTGCCAACAGGTATCTGAGACATGCAGATACATTTTACATAAAATGCTGTGAGGTCATGTACCAACAAAACAAAATTTTGTAATACGAGCAATAATCTTACAAATATCCTCCCAGCACTCCTCCTCATAAGCCTCTTGCAAATTAGCCTCTCGAGGACTAAAATGCCTAGGTTTAAGAGACCCCCCTTCCCCCAAAGCCCTATAAAGCCTACAACGTAAACTGCACTACCCTGCTCTACCCTGCTTAGAACTGACTCAAACGAGGTAGCTTCCTGATTAAAGTCCTCTTTACAGGTCCAGTGCCCAGAATATGCCATACCTGGAGATATACAAAAAAGCCTGCTTTGGGAGGTCAAATAATTGCGCGACGGCTGAGCCCCTCCGTGCCGGCTCTGAGAGGCGCGAAGGGAGAGGGTCTCCCTCGCGTCTCTGTTAAGCCCACAGGGGCTGATGGGAAATTTCCCATCAGCCCCTGCGGGCTTAACAGAGACGTGAGGGAGACCCTCTCCCTTCACGTCTCTCAAAGCCGGCACAGAGGGAGGGAGGGACGGATGGACGGACCGGGCAGAGGGGGGCCCCATTGGACAGTCCATGCTGCCGCGGCAGCATAGGGGGCCCCGCGGGACAGTCCATGCTGCCGCGGCGGCAGCCAGCGTTTTTTTTTTTTTAATTTTGTGGGCCCTTGTCAGCTGTGGGCCCTACGCCACGGCGTAGTTGGCGTATACGTAAATCCGGCCCTGGCTGCATACATCTTGTTGTGCTATACAAATGCTCAGTAATAGTAGTAGTAGTAGTAGTAGTAATTGTAGTAATCAAACCCTAGTCTCTTGGCTATCAAACCAGTGTTCTTACCATTAGATTACTCCTCCACTCCACTTGCTTTCTACTTTTACATTGGCTTAATTTTATAGTTTGTCCAATCAATCACACACCTGCCTGCTCGCCACAAAGCCACTATTAACTGAAAAAATGTGCTGGTTCTGGTAACATGGAAAAATGAGCCATTTGCCATTACTCCTATGTTTTTGAACTTGATGGAGAGATCCATTAAACCTCTTGTACATATAGTACCTGTGTTCCAGAAACATAGGGTACATTAAGTAATTATATATGTCTTCAGATGAGCAGTATTACTTATAAATCTCAGATTTCTGCAGTTGATGCTTGCACTTTTCTTTACAACACTCTGCCAATTGCTTTGACTGTAAATGTCAGCATGTGAAGTACAAAAGTCATGGGAATTTATTAGTACATGAAAAGATATTTCTCTTTCAATATCTAAAGACCGTAAACTTTACCAGAACTGTATATGCCCTTTGGTAAAAGGCAGATTAGTCAAGTTAAGCTTATCACTATATGCCTTATGATGAAGACCACCCTCTAGACTGACTCCATCTTTATATCCTTTCCTTTTGAAGGTGCAGTCTCCAGAATTGTATACAGTACTCGTTTTTCCTGCTGGCCAGTCATATTTCTGCTGGTATAGTACTTGTATGTCCAGCCATGTTATGCATATTATTGGTCTGTAAAGACTGCATTAAATTCAGTGTGTTAACATGTGCAACTACCATATTGTTAGGACAGAGACATTTCTTCATGCTCCTTTGTGTTTCCAGTTCAATGGGAAGTAGATCTAGAAATCCTTCATTTGCAACTAGCTGGGGATGTTTTTCCCTAATTTTATTTCTCCTCCCAACTTATCTAGCCCACTCATCACAACAAAAGTCTCACCACCAGATGCCATGCGATCTTGAGCATGGAAAGAAGCACAGATAGTGGGGATGCACATTATCCCCCAGCAGAACTCTGTGCAAAGCAGAGGACCCCCATATGCATGATATCATCAGAACACATACCAACATGAAAACATGGTGGCAACCACAGTCACTCACCATCCCCAATGTGTGGAGGCACACAGCAGTTCTGATGTGTAAAACAACTCATACCTGACCTCAGACACCAACTATCATGCTATTGAAGGTGCTGAAATCTGCATCTCAAAGATGTGGCCACCTCATTGTGTCATATAGGTGTGTGCTACATACATGACATGACTGGCCATACATCAGCCTGCACAATTCATGCTGCTTGCATCGTCCATAGGAGGCCATCTGCTGAAGTGCATGGTAGCAGCTTGGCGGACAGCATTGTCTCAATGTACAGATCAAATGGTGCCATGTGCTGACCTGTTGAACCATCATACACCTCCCTCTGTGCAGCTGTCATTCAAAGAGTCAATCACAGAGATCAGTCTTCATGGACTGGCCAGCAGACGTCACACGTATGTGGGAGACTATGGCCGCCAAACAGCTCTCTTGTGGAAAAAGGTCATGTGCTGCCCAGTGGTCCCTGAGTTGCCTTGCAAAAACATATGACTGTTGTGCGAACAGGTATCATGACCATGAGGCAACCTCCCGGAAAATGCAGCCTTTGTGGCAGATTGGTAATGGATCCCCCCATGTCCCCACACAGCTGGTAGTAGAAGTCAAAACAACCATTGCATGTGACTAGCGAGTGGAGTAGGTATCAGTCGTTCCCACTACTGCACGTGTATGTGACAGAGGTTGCCAAATAATATGTGCAAATGGTAACAATGCAGGCAGTTACTAAGAAGCATGTTGACTGGTTGACTGGCGGTGTATATGAGATGACTGGTGTCTGCCAAACTGTTGAGGAGAAAACTCTACATCTGTAGACATTGCAGCCCAAAGAATCACACAAGTAAGGCAGAGATCTTAACAAAATAGTGTATTGCATAGCAAACAAACAGAACAATACATAATAGAAAATGTAGACCAATCCTGGCACTAAAATAAATTAACAACTAAAACATCATAATTTAAAAACAAAAACAAAAAAACCACACCTGTGAATGGCAGGCTGTCACCTCCAAGGCAATAGAGGAACATCTGACTTACCCAAGGCACAAGGAGTGCAAGTGGGAATCAAAATCTGACCCCCTGGCTTGTAGCCTGCTGCCCATAACCACTAGGCCACATCTGCCCCCTAAGACATGGCCAGTGTTGCCTCATGTGATGCAGCACTGCTGCCTCCGGAAGCTGAAGGGGGTGGGAACAGAAAGAATTAGGGAATGGGGCGGAACCCCAGGCTGCAGGGGACCCTCAGGGAGACTCCTCCACCTCCAGGTTCCATTTCCCATATGACCATGGGGGTGATGGCAGAGATGCCTCATCTCCTCCTTCATCAGCTCCACATTCCAGGAGAACTGGGCAATAGAGACCCTCTGCTGCTCCATGGTCTCCTCATTGGTACTCAGTCTCTGGCATAGCAGATAGACTGAGCCAGCCAGCTCACATTCATGGGTGGAGCTCCCTGTGTGCCAACAACATGGGGTCTGGCAAGCCACTGATGACTATGAGCTGGCTGTTGCAAAAGTCACTGCAACATCCACAGGTGCCTCACCCAGAGGGGATGCATGGCACAGCAGAGGGCCCTCCCTGGCCTCCCCTGTATCCTGGAGTTCTAGGGGAGGGTGGGGAAGGGGGCTGGTGACAATTGCACTGGGGTGTTGAGCAGACTGTGAGGCATATGCTGCCTGATGACCTGGAAGCTCCCCAGCCTCTTCTGCAGCTGTAGGGGCCACAGGATCACATGCTGTCTCCTCTACCACCTCTATGGGGACAACAGCGGCCTCCTCCTCCTTGGCCCTGATGACCTCCGAGCTGCACCACCTGGAGGGGCTGGCAGGGGGATGCCTTCATCCGCTAGTGGCCTCAGGGCTGGATCAGCAAAGAGACTGTCACCTCTGAGAAAATAATTGTATGCTCAACATCATATTCAAACCTAACAAAGCACATCCTGTACTGCAGTACAGCAGTATGTCTACTGCCACATCAGCCCAACCAAAGAGAGGCAGAATGTGCATACAACATGTACAGTATATCCACATAGTAAAACACTAACCTGGCACAGTCCACAAGTAGTGGTGTCACAGAAGACCAAATGCTCTGCACTATCCCCTATGATGTGATCCTCTCTTACTGCATGCCACATCTGTACAGTGACTGCCTTCATGCAACAGTGGTGAACACAGTAATAACAGAATGCCGCACATGGCATAGCAATGGCTGCTGCACACTAGAAATGCTGCTGTGAAAAAGTTTAACATAGTATATGATGGCAGAGAAAGACCAGTATGGGCAGTATGGTCCAGCTAGTCTGCCCATTAAGGTGAGCAGAGTGGTTGTAATTGCAGCTCTGTGCAGGTCACCCCCCTCAAATAACAGGTATTGAGATTAGCATTCATTTCATCCTCTAGTCATGAAGGGATCCACTGTGTCTGTCCCATGCCATTATGAATTCTGTTACTGTATTTGCCCGCACTACCTTCATTGGGAGGACACCCCAAGCATCCCCCACCCTTTCTATGATAAAGTATTTCCTGATTTTGCTTATAAGTGTACTGCTTTGCAGCAGCATCATCATATGCCATCTAGTTTTACAGCTTTGCCTCCTCTATCAAAGGTTGGTTTGTTCATTGATACCCTATAAGTATTGAAAGGTCTGTATCAGAACCCTCCCTGTCCCTCCCTTCCTCCAGGGTATACATATGTATGTCGGCACGGCTCTTCTCATATGTCCTCTGGTGCCAGACACATGTTGGTTTGCCTCTGCTGAACCGTTTCAAGTCTTGAGATATAAAAGGACATGAAACGGGTCAGAGGAAGCAGACCAAAATGAATTGAAGCATGTACCAGAAGACGTATGAGAATAAATGCGAAGATCTCGATATGCATACCCTAGAGAAGAGGGGGAACAAGGTGGATATGATACAGACCTTTCAATACTTAAAGATTGTCAATGAACAAACCGACCTATTTCAGAGACGGGAAAGCTGTAAAATCAGAGGCATCTGATGAAGCTGCAAGGCAGTACACTCTATCTATATATGTCATATCTCTAGTAGGTTTTGTATACTGCTCTATCAGTTCTGTCAAAGAGGTATAGATTGTAATGTAACCTTGGTAATTCACATTAAACAGGGACACTGATAACCAGGATTTGTCTCAGGCAATGGAGGGTTATGTGACTTGCCCAAGGTAACAAGGAATGCTAGTGGGAATCAAACCCTGGTCCCTTGGTTTCCAAGCCTGTGCTCAAACTATTGGGCTGCTCTTCCACTCTACTTACAAACAGCATCAGAAAATACCATTTCAGTCAAAGAGTGGTGGATGCTTGGAATGCCCTCCTGACTGAGGTTGTGGGGGCACATACAGTGATGGAATTCCAAATGGCATGGGACAGGCCCAGTGGATCCCTTCATAAATAGAGGTTAAATAAAAGCAAATTTTATAATCTTCTCAGAGACAGGGACGGCCCAAGAGGAGTGCGGGGCTATATGCGGAGACTCGGTGCGCGGCCTCATTTGCATAAGGGGCCTCATTTGCATACATATTTCCATAATATTTCACTAACTTTTAGTAAACATGCCTCTTAATGAGTATGGATAAAGAAAGACTAAAAAGTTTCTACATTACTATAATCCAGGGCCAATCTTATATTTCAGTTCCTTCAACACCATTGGAAGTATACCATCCAGTCCAGGTGATTTGCTACTCTTCAGTTTATTAAATAGCTGTAATACATCTTCCTGGTGTATCGATATTTCTTTCAATTCTTCCACAATATCACCTTTAAATACCACTTCAATCATGGGTAATCTCCCTACATCTTCCTCAGTAAAGACCGAAGCAAAGAATATAGACTTTAGGAAGACTAACTTTGCGAAGATGGGCCAATACCTCAGGGAGTCGTTAGTGGGATGGGAACAGCTGGGGGATGTAGAAAAACAGTGGGCAAAACTGAAAGGGGGTATTTTAAGGGCAACCAACCTTTTTGTTAAAATGGTAAATAAAGGCAAAAGGAACAGGAGACCGCTATGGTTTTCGAAGGAAGCAGCTGAAAAAGTGAAGAAAAAGAGGGAGGCCTTCATGAAATACAAGAGATCACAGAGAGCAGAAGACAAGCATCTGTATTTGGAAAAACTTAGAGAAGCTAGCAAAGTAGTCAAGAAGGCAAAGATTCAAAAGGAGGAGGAAATAGCCAATGCAATAAAATGGGGGGATAAGACATTTTTCAGATATATTAGTGAGAAGAGGAAGAGCAAAAGTGGTATTGTCAGACTCAAGGGTGCAGGGGGGGAATATGTAGAAGCTGATAAGGATAAAGCGGAATTGCTTAACAAATATTTTTGTTCTGTGTTCACAGATGAAGAACCAGGAGCAGGACCTCAGAAAACACCCACAAATAAGAACAGAAGCGAGGGACATCTTGAACTATTTTCAGTAGACTGTGTTCGTGAGAAACTAGCTCAACTTAAAGTAGACAAAGCGATGGGACCGGATGGGATACACCCTAGAATACTGAGGGAACTTGGGGACGTTCTAGCAGCTCCACTGACTGACCTTTTCAATGCCTCGTTGGAGTCAGGAGTGGTGCCAAAGGACTGGAGAGAGGCTCATGTGGTGCCTTTACACAAAAGCGGAAGTAAGGATGTGGTTGAAAACTACAGGCCGGTTAGTTTAACTTCGGTGGTGAGTAAATTATTGGAAACGCTGCTGAAAGAGAAAATAGTGAGGTTTCTGGAGTCCAGCGGATTACAGGATCCGAGGCAGCATGGATTCACCAGAGGCAGGTCTTGTCAGACAAATCTGATTGATTTTTTTGACTGGGTGACCAGGGAGTTGGACCGAGGGAGAGCTCTAGATGTGGTGTATTTAGATTTCCGTAAAGCCTTTGACACTGTTCCTCAAAGGCGACTTATAAACAAACTGAGCACCCTAGGGATGGACCCTAAAGTTACTGCTTGGGTTAGAAATTGGTTGGGTGGGAGGCGACAAAGAGTACAAGTAAATGGAGCTCACTCTGAGGAGAAGGATGTTACCAGTGGTGTGCCCCAGGGATCTGTCCTTGGTCCAATTCTTTTTAACATCTTTGTTAGTGATATAGCGGAAGGGCTGTCGGGTAAGGTTTGCCTCTTTGCGGATGATACCAAAATGTGCAATAGAGTAGACACCCAGGAAGGGGTAGATAACATGAGGAGGGATCTAGCGAAGCTTGAAGAATGGTCTAGAATTTGGCAGCTGGGATTTAATGTTAAAAAATGTAAGGTCATGCATTTGGGCTGCAGCAATCCAAGGGAGCAATACAGTATAGGAGGTGAAGTACTTTTGTCCACTAAAGAAGAGCGGGACCTAGGCGTGGTTGTGTCTGATGATCTTAAAGTAGCTAAACAGGTGGAAAAGGCGACAGCAAAAGCTAGAAGGATGCTTGGGTGCATACGGAGAGGAATGGCTAGCAGAAAAAAGGAGGTGATAATGCCTCTGTATAAGTCTTTGGTGCGACCTCATTTGGAGTATGGTGTGCAATTCTGGAGACCGCACCTTCAAAAGGATGTGAACAGGATGGAGTCGGTGCAGAGGGTTGCTACCAAAATGATTAATGGGCTTCATTATAAAGCATATGAGGACAGACTTAAGGATCTTAATATGTACACCTTAGAGGAAAGGCGGGATAGAGGTGATATGATTGAGATGTTTAAATACCTCCGTGGCATAAATGTTCAGGGAGAGAGCCTCTTTCAATTGAAAGCAAGTTCTGCTACGAGGGGACATGGGATGAGGGTGAAGGGAGATAGATTCAGGAGTGATATGCGGAAATATTTCTTTACGGAAAGAGTAGTGGATCTGTGGAATAGTCTCCCAGTGGAGGTGGTAGAGATGAGGACAGTAACTGAATTCAAGAAAGCATGGGACCAACACAGAGGATCTCTAAAGGCAAAAAGTGGACTGTTGTAGTTGTTATGGAAGGACAGACTAGATAGGCCATGTGGTCTTTTTCTGTCGTCATGTTTCTATGTTTCTATGTTTCTATATATTCTGTCTCTCCACTATGGCCTTGTCCCCTCTTAGTGTTCCTTTTACGCCTCTATCATCTATTGGTCCATCTGACTGTCTCACAGGATTTTGCTACGAATGTACTTGAAAAAGTCTTTATTATGCATTTTTGCTTCGACAGCAAGCTTCTTCTCAAATTTTCTCTTTTTCTGCCTTATCAATGCCTTGCATTTAACTTGCCGGTGCTTGTGTTGTTTCCAATTTTCGTCATTTGGCTCTTTTTTACATTTCCTGAAAGATGCTTTTTTGGCAACAACAGCCTCTCTGACCTCACCTTTTAACCATGCTAGCAGTTTTTTGGACATCCTTCCACTTTTCTTAAAGCATGGAATACAGCTGGTCTGGGCTTCCAAGATAGTATTTTTAAACAACACCCAAGCTTAATGTAAGTCTTTAAACTTTGCAACTGCTCCTTTTAGTTTTTTTTTTTCCTATTTTCCTCATTTTATCATAGTCTCCCTTTCAAAAAAAGGTA
Source organism: Ichthyophis bannanicus (assembly GCA_033557465.1). NCBI lineage: Eukaryota > Metazoa > Chordata > Amphibia > Gymnophiona > Ichthyophiidae > Ichthyophis > Ichthyophis bannanicus. The sequence goes on from CM066031.1 coordinate 926,548,330, forward strand.
GTACTGTGGATTTCCTTACCATCCGTCCTTCATTAATTAAATCAAACGCGATCATGTTATGATCACTATTGCCAAGTGGCCCAACACCCTTATCTCTTGCACCAGATCTGTTGCTCCACTAAGGACTAAGTCTAAAATGGCTTCCTCTCTGGTCAGTTCATGAACCAGCTGCTCCAAGAAGCAGTCATTTATTTCATCTAGAAACTTTATCTCCCTAGAATGTACTGCCATGACACTGACCCAGTCAATACCAGGGTAATTGAAATCACCCATTGTTCTTACTGTACTGTAACTTTTGTTAGCTTCCCTGATCTCTTGAGCATTTCATCATCCATTTGTTCATTCTGGTCAGGTGGTCGATAATCCACCCCCCACTGCCATTGCCTTCCCCTTTTTACATGGAATTTCAGTCCATAGAGATTCTACAACAAATTTTGTTTCCTGCAAAACTTTAATCCTTTGTGACTCAATGACCTTTCTAACATAGAGCGCAACCCCTCTATCAATTTGATCAGTTCTATCATTGCGATATAGTTTGTACCCAGGTATCGCAGTGTCCCATTGATTGTCCTCCTTCCACCATGTCTCTGAGATACCAATCATATCTAATCTCTCATTCAGTGCTATATATTCTAACTCTCCCATCTTATTTTTTTAGACTTCTAGTATTTGCATACAAGCATTTTAGAGATTGTATTTTATTCATATTAATCTGGCTATCGGTAGACAGAGGTAATTTGGAATCTTTAAGCTCTGTCTGCTCCATACTCAAGGGCATTTGGGCTACTTTTATCTTTATTGTAAACTCTCTGCTGATATACCCTAACTTCATTCTTCTGGTAGCATCCTTCAAGGATACATTGTTCCAAACCATGCGCTCTTGGGCGACTGTCAGCTCTCCCCTATTATCTATTTCCTTTCTAAAGGTTAATGCCATCAGCCTGGTTCCCTGTTAAGGTGAAGCCCATCCCTTCAGAAGAGCCCCTCCTTTCCCCTGAATGTTCCCCAGTTCCTAACAAATCCAAAACCCTCATCCTTGCACCCAGGGCCGTCCCGTCCATTGAGCAAGAATGTTTTTTGTACAGGGCCCCGCGCAAAAAACATTCTACATCAGGCCAAATAGATTTTTAAAAAAGCAAACCGGCTGCTGCTGCTGCCGCTGCCGCCGTGGCAGCAGCAGAATCAAGCGTCCCGCCGCGGGGTCCCCCCCCCCACCCAGCAAAGCCTCCCAGAAACATCAGCTTTGGACAGAGTCCCAAAGCGCAGGCTTTCAGAGCTGCGCGAGTTTCCCTTTCTCGCGCGGCTCTGTTAAGCCCGCCAGGGCTGATGGGATTTCCCATCAGCCCCGGCGGGCTTAACATAGCCGCGAGAGGTCAGGGAAGCTGGCATCAGCATACAAATAAGGAGAAACTGGGAACTGTTCAATTAGCAGGGGTAACGGTGAGAGAAAAATATTAAATAACAAAGGAGAAAGCACAGAGCCCTGGGGAACACCACAAGTGAGAGGGAGAGCAGCAGATGACTGACCATTAGAGAACACAGAGAAAGAGCGGGCCACAAGGAAGGAATGAAACCACTGCAAAACTGTGCCACGAAGCCCAATATCTGACAGACGTGAAAGTAAAGTAGGATGGTCAATCAAATCAAATGCTGCGGAGAGATCAAGGGAAACTACGAGAGTAATATCCCCGCGGTCATGGGCAATGTGTAATTCATTCAAAAGTGCCAGGAGAACAGTTTCAGTACTGTGACCATGTCGGAAACCAGCTTGGCGGGGATGAAGGGAATTAGTGGTTTCCGCATGAGAATTTAGCTGTTCAAAGACAAAACATTCTAAGAGCTTAGCTAAGAAGGGTAGATTTGAAACAGGTCGCCAGTGAGACAAAACAGACGGAACAAGGGAAGGCTGCTTCAAAAAGAGGATGAACAACAGCCGACTTCCAGAGAGAGGGGAATTGACCAGATGATAGGCTACCATGATGAAGGGTAAGAATTGTAAAGAAGGCTCATGTGGGGTTAGAACTAGTAATGGGCTATGGGGGGGCTAGGCCTGGAAATGGGCTGATGGGGGGGTTAGGACTGGAAATGGGCTATGGGGAGTCTAAGACTAAAAATGCGCTGATGGGGGGGGTTAGGACTGTATAGGGGATGAGGGGGGGGTTAGGAAAGGTAATGGGAGATGGGGAGCATAAGACTAAAAATGGGCTGATGGGGGGGTTAGGACTGGAAGTGGGCTGATGGGGGGGTTAGCACTAGTAATGGGCTATGGGGGGGCTAGGACTGTAAATGGGCTAACGGGGGGCTTAGGACTGGTAATGGGCTGATGTGGGGCTTAGGACTGGTAAGGGCTAAGGGGGGCTAGGACTGGTAATAGGCTGGGGGGGTTGCTAGGACTGGAAATGGGCTGAGTGGAAGGAGGGCTTGAACTGCAAATAGCTGATGGGGACAGAGGCTTGGAATGGAAATGGGCTGAGTGGAAGGGGGGCTTGAGCTGCAAATTGCTGATGGGGAGGGGGGCTTAGAATGGAAATGGGCTGTGAGGGGAGGGAGCTAGGACTGGAAAAGAGCTGAGTGGGGGGGGGGGGTAGGACAGGAATGGGCTGATGTAGGGGCTAGGATAGGACTGGAAATGGGCTTTTGGGGGGTGCTAAGATTGGAAATAGGCTGTGGTGGGGGCTTGGATTGAAATGGACTCATGGAGGGGCTAGAACTGGAAGTAGGCTCATGGGGGGCTTGGATTGAAAATGGACTGAGTGGAGGGGAGCTAGGATTTGACATGGGCTGATGGTGGGGCTAGGAAAGGACTATAAATGGGCTGATGGTGGGGCTAGGATATGTTTAATAATGTTTAATAAAACTTGATTGACCGCCCTTCACAATAAAAGCAGAGCGGTTTACAATGCATAAAATCCATTAAAAATAGGGCACAAAGCCAGTAAAGGAAAAGGAAGTTACATATTTTAAAAAAAAAGAGAGACAGAAAGGGCAAGAGAGGGTAGGGGGAGAGGAGTAAGGCTATAGAGAGGGGGGAGAAGTGGGGAGGTTAAAGGATAGGGAAAAGAGGTGGGTTTTTAGCTGCTGTTTAAATGCTGAATGGGAGGGCTCTAAACGGATAGCAGAGGGGAGGGAATTCCATAGTGCGGGACCTATAAAGAAGAAGGCTGAAGAACGAGTAGATTGTAAGTGGGCAACAGAAGGAGGGGGAAGGATGAGCCGGTTTAAGTGGAATGAGCGGGGGGTATATCTGGGAGTGTGAAAGTGGATTAAGTCAGCTAGATATTGTGGGGAGTTGGTGTGGAGGGCCTTGTGAACCAAAGTAAGTAATTTGTATTGAGAGCGGAAGGGAACAGGTAACCAGTGTAAGTGAATAAGAAGAGGGGTTATATGGTGAGAATGAGATGAGTGAGAGAGAAGGCGGGCTGCGGTATTTTGGATTCTTTGAAGACGGTATAAATGAGAGGAGGCCAAACCAATAAGGACAGAATTAGCAAAATCAACCCTGGACATAACAAGAGAAAAAAGTAGGGTAGACAAGGCGGAAGAGGAAAGAAAAGGGCGGATAGCACGGATTTGACGCAGAAAATAAAAGGAAGTCTTTGTAATGTGTGAGATGTGAGCGTGAAAGGAAAGATCTGAATCAAAGAGAACACCAAGATAGCGGAAGGTAGTGACTAAAGATATGGGAGTGTTAGAAAGGGAAGGAGCTAACGAGGGGGGGGGGGGGATGACCATAGGGGAACCAAATAGCGGTGGTTTTGGCCAGATTAAGGTGAAGACAATTTTGGGTTAACCAGTGGGTGACAGCAGTGAGGCAGTTGTTAAGAGGAGTCAGATCAGGGAGGAGTGGGGAAGTGTGGTGAAGAAGAAGGATGTCATCGGCATAGTAAAAAGCAGAGATCCCAAATTGTTGAATGACAAGTGTGAGGGGTACCAGGAAAAGATTAAAAAGGAGGGGGGCCAGGACAGAACCCTGGGGAACCCCACATGGTAGAGGGAAAGGGGCGGAAGGTAGAGAAGAGGGTGATGTAGCTTATGTTTATGTTTAATAAAACTTGATTGACCGCCCTTCACAATAAAAGCAGAGCGGTTTACAATGCATAAAAGGACTGGAAAAGGGCTTATGGGGGCTAGGACTGGAAATGGGCTTATGGAGGGCTAGGACTGGAAATGGTCTGATGCGGGGACTAGAAGGGAGCGGATGCTGGGTGGGGCTGGAACTAGAAGGGAGCTGATGTTGGGGGAGGATTAGAATGGGATGGAGCTTGGAGAGGGGAAAAATATTTTGTGTGGGAGGGAAGACAAATCTACAATTGGCCGGATATTGGGAAAGTAAGTGGGGATTGAGGATGGAGGGGTAAAATTTGAGTGGATGAAATAGGAATGAGGAAAGATCAAAAGGAGAAAGATTAGTATGTTAAAGCAGATGTAGAGAGAGAATGGAAAAAAACTAGAAGAGAGAAGAAAGGACAAATGGACAGCAGACGATGGAGAGTTAGAAGAAGACATGAAGAAACCAGAAGAAAGTGGCTGGAGCAATTGCAACTGAAAAAAAATGCACCAAAGGTAGAAAAATATCTCTTTATTTTGAATTTATTAATTGGAATATGTCAGCTCTGGGAAATGTGCATCATTAACGTCTGTGCTTTGTTTAGTACAAGAGGAAATTAATTTATAGTTTTATTTCTACAGTGTTGTTGTACATTTCAGGTTTGGCTTTTGGGGTTCCCAGTTTAATTATTGTCTTCCTATTTCTAAATTGTGATTCCTTGTTTGGTGATGGTCTGTTCTGTATGTGTAACTGAGCTGAGGTATTCTGTTTATGTAATTCCTATTTGACATTGCCACTTGTTCTCTTTCCCCAGTAGGTCATGCATTGTTATTCTCTGAAATGTATTGGTTTAATATTTGCAGTGTTGCCTTTTGATAGTTACGGTATGATGCTTTGTGAGTCCTGGTAGTGCTTTTAGGATACGGCGGGTTTGCTATAGGTTCTAAATGGGCAGTGTTTGTAGTAGTTCCTAATGTGCCTGGCGGTTGGCACTGGATTATTGTAATGTAGAAATCTTTTAGTCTTTCTTTATCCATACACTCATTAAGAGGCATGTTTACTAAAAGTTAGTGTATGGTAACATTATGCAAATGTTTATGCAAATGAGTTCCCTTATGCAAATGAGGCCCCACACCGAGTCTCCGCACATGGCCCCGCACCCCCCTTGTGCCGCCCCTGCTTGCACCATCGTTTCATCCACACATTGAGATTCTGGAGCTCTGCCTGCCTTTTGGGTCCTGCGCATGGAATGGTTAGCATTTCAGAGAACGCTACCCTGGAAGATCTGGATTTCAACTTCCCACCTAAAAGCCTAAATTTAGCCTCCAGAATCTCCCTACCACATTTTCCTGTGTCATTTTTACCAACATGTACCAAGACAGCAGACTCCTCCCCAGCACTATCTAAGAACTTGTCTAGTCGCGCGTGAGGTCCACTACCTTTGCAAGAGGCAGGCATGTTGCCAGGCGATCCTCATGTCCACCAACCACCCAGCTATCTGCATGCCTAATGATCAAATCACCAACTATAACGGTTGTCCTAACCCTTCCCTCTTGAGTACATGGCACTGGAGAAACTTCCTCGGTGCAAAAGGGTTTTACATCACCTGGAGGACAGGTCCTAGCTACAGAATCACTTCCTGCCACACCAGGGTGATGCTCTCCTGTCACATGACTGCTCTCCTCCATGGAAACAGGGATGCTGCTAGACTGGAGGTGGGACTTCAGGACTATATATCCCTGTAGGTCCCATCTATGTACCTCTCTGTCTTCCTTATGTCCTCCAAGTCTGCTACTCCATCCTCCAGAGATCGGACTCATTCCCTGAGATCAAAGACCTCATTGCACCTAGTGCACATGGAAGACCCCTCACCAACTGGGAGAAAATCATACATGTGACACTCAATGCAAAAGACTGGAAAGCCCCCATCTCGCTGTTGGACTGCTGTCTGCTTTTTAGTTTAGGTTGTGTTTAGATATTTAAGTTTTTTATTTACTAAGGGTTGCTGAGGATACTTATACTAATAAAACTATACCTAATACGTTTAATGTACTTTGTTCACCAAAAGCTTAATTAATCTCAGGTCCTTAATGTATGCCTGATGAGGATCAAAAGCTGCACCTGAGAGTGAATATGGCACCTCCTTTCTTTTAAGAGATTTAAGCACCTATAAAGCTATGATTATCCAAGGGGTGGGTGGGTATTGTGGTGGAAGGGAGGGAAAGAAGACCTATGAAAAGCTGGTTGCTACACTGTACCCTGTCCTGTGCGTCTAAGGTAATCTGTGATCAATTTCCAGGGGGAGTCCCACAGCTCTTGCTTGGCTAGAGGGAGTTTTGGGGTCTAAATTTATCCAGAAAGCTCTCTGCTGTGCTTTAAATTTAAACTGAAAGCTCTTTGTTGCTATTAGGCCCTGACTGATCTTACAAATACACTAGTTTCATATATTAATTAGCTTTAATCTAAAGAATTCCTTTTTCCCCAAGATTTAGAAAAATTCCCAGAAGTAAATGCTTGCAATTGCAGATCTCTCTCTAAAAGTAGCAGTCCCTTTTTGTAGTCCTATATAGTTCCTGACCCAGATGAGAAAGGCTCACAATACTTGGTGAAGGCATCTGTTAAATGTGGCGCTGGACATTCCTCCAACTGCAGCCACAGATATTTGGAAGCAATCAGGAAATGTAGCTCACTCAGGAGTTTTGTCAGCCCTAGTATGGCACATGACTGGGCAATAAGAGGCTCGAGGTCAGGTCTTAGATCCTCATAAAGCTCTCTTATGACCCTTGTATTCAGTCTCTAGAGCAGCGGTTCTTAACCTGTGGGTCACGACCCCCATGGGGGTCGCTACAGGATTTAGCGGGGGTTGCCTCACTCCCCCTAAAAAAAAAAAAAAAAAAAGCGCACAAGTTGCTGCTGCTGCCGAGTCTGCTTCTCGGCAGCGGCAAACTCACCCCCTTCCTTCTAATGCAGCTGCGGCTCCCTGCCTCTTAGGGAACAGCGGCTGTGCCTGTAAAACCGTTGCGGAGCCTTTCTGTCTCTCGACGGGCTCCATGCAGCATTGTCCTGCCTCCAAAGGAAGTTGTTTACCACTTCATTTGGAGGCAGGACAATGCTGCACGAAGCCCGGGAGGGCTGACATGGAGAGAGGGGGGCTGACATGGATGGATGGAGGGAGGGAAGGGAGGGCTGACATGGACAGAGGGGGGACTGACATGGAGGGATGGATGGAGGGAGGGAGGGGGGCTGGCATGGACAGGGGGGCTGACATAGATGGAGGGAGGGAGGCTGACATGGATGGATGGATGGAGGGGGGACTGACATGGACAAAGGGAAGAGACAGGGGGACATACTGGACAGACGGGGGATAAATGCTGGACAGAGGGGAGAGACAGTGCAAGTTAGAATTATAATGGGCAGATGGGGGGGGCTAGGACTGGTAATGGTTTGATTAGGGAAGGCTAGGACTGGTAATGGGCTGATTAGGGGAGCCTAGCACTGGTAATGTGGTTGAGGAGGGACTAGCACTGGAAATGAGCTGATTAGGGGAGGCTAGCACTGGTAATGGGGTTGAGGGGTGACTAGCACTGAAAATGAGCTGATTAGGGGAGGCTAGGACTGGTAATGAGCTGATGGGGGATAGGACTGGTATTGGGCTGATTAGGGGAGGCTAGCAATGGTAATGGGGTTGAGGGGGGACTAGCACTGGAAACGAGCTGATTGAGGGGCTTCGACTGGGAATGGGCTGATTGTTGGGAGGGGGATAGAGCTGCTGGCCCTGGAAGAAAACTGGGGGCTAAGGCTACAAATGGGCTGATACGAGGGGATGGGAGAATGGAACTGGAAGGGAGTGGATCTGAGAGGGGCTGCCATGGTATTTGTACTAGAAGGGACTGGTCAGTGGGGAAGGAGGGAGACTGGAAGGGAATGGACACCGGTGGCAGTCATGGTAATGCAAGTTTATTTTATTTATTTATTTAAAGGGTATTTGTATCCCGCCTTATCCTTTAATCAAGGCGGTGAGCACAGCAAGCAATCAGTGTAAGTGTTGTGTGTTGGTGAGCTTTATGTACAGTGTGGGTGCGTGGGTGCGAGTGTTTTGATTTGTGTGAGCTATTTACATATGCGCTATGTACAGTATATACATTGGGTTCTGGGTCCAGGCTTGGTGGTTTCCGACATTGAAAGGTACTGAGAGTGAGGACTGGAAAGGGGCTGATACTGGGGAGGTTTACTGGGACTGGAAATAGGCTGATGGAAAGACGTGAAGAAAATGAAAGAAGAGATAAGAAATGGCAGATGGACCATAGACCACAGAGAGAGAGCTAAGAGAAGACAGGAAAGCAGAAGCCTCAGATCGGGACCAGTATGATCAGAGAATAAATTGGTCAGACAACAAAGGTAGAAAAAATAATTTTATTTCATATTAGTGATTTGACTACAAAATCATCAGAATTTTGAAATCAAATATTGTTACTTGTTGTTGTAATTAATTATTGTGGTTTAAATAAGTAAATTTTGTAAATAAAAACATATTGCAAAGGCCTATAATATATTAATAATTCAACAAATGATTACAGCGACAATGCGTTAACGGTAAAGGAAGAGAGACACATTTGATTTTATCATTGGGGGTCACCACAAGTTGACCAATGGTAAAAGGGGTCACGGTACAAAAAAGGTTGAGGACCACTGCTCTAGAGGGCAATCACCTGGTCCTCAAGGAGGCCAAGGCGAGTGGACCTATCATTGTAGATATGGGGCCTTCTGTGCTGGACTTCCCTTCTCGGATGTCGCAGTGTCTGCCACTCTCTAGGATGGTGCCCCTGTCCATTGGCCACCGGCCAGTATCACCTGAGCATGGCAAAGGGCAGGGGCTGGCCCAGATGTTATGGGGCCTCCTCAACTCTCTCTTGTCTTCCCCTTCTAGCCACGATGCAATCTCTGTCACAATATAGTAGGCCATGCTATAATAAGGCATGGGCCCCAAGCCACAGTACTTTATAGGCTGGACTGTGGGTTGGCCCTGCTGCACACTCCTGGCTGTCATTTAGCTATTGTGAACAGGGACCACGTCTACATAACGCCAGCTCTGAGCTGGTGTTCCAGTTCTGTTCAGCTGCACTTCTAACCCCCACTAATCAGGACTAGCGTTAGTGTACCCCTACTGAGCCTGCCCACTCTCCACCAGTCACTGTCCATTCTCCACCTCTTTTTCCTTTGCTGGGCGCTGCCAGGTAAGCTCCCATTGTGGCCGTGTTACGGGCACTTTATGCCACACAATCCCTACCAGGTGGCCATACCAGCCACAGATGCCTTTAGGGCTATTTAGTAATCATAACCCTTAGTCGTCCTCCTAGTCACATAGAAACCTAGGGATATCAAAAACAGGAGGAAGTTGGTATTCTGAAAACACCAGCTTTTCAACTCTCTTTTGCTAGCCCTAAATGGTGTGGACTCATGATATTGCCTGCCATTGAGAATATCTGCTTACTGGGCAATCTGGTTGGTGGGTAGGAAAGTTAATAGGGAGGTGACCATGGATAGGTCTGGCCAAATGGCAGACACTGTATATTTGGGGGGGGGGGGGGGGTTACACTGTATATGTGCCCAAAATGCTGAGTTTGTGGTCATGTCTTCGATGGGTAGGGGTCTCAGTTCCAGTACACTATTTACTACTACTTCTACTACTTACCATTTGTATAGTGCTACAAAGTATATGCAACAATGTAAAGAGACAGTCTCTGCTCATAAGAGCTTACAATCTAGTCAAGATAGACAACACAAGTAAAGACAGAACAAGAAGACCTATGAACTAAACAGAGGAGATTCAAATACTTTGAAAAGACCTCTTCATAGATGAAGTCACACCACAACTGAATCCAGAACTAATGAACCTAGAAGACATGATAAGCAAATGGAATGCCACAGCACCAACCCACAACAAAATACTCAAACACAAAAAACAATTAGCTCCATGGTACTCCAATAATATCAAAGAATTTAAGAGAGCACTAAGGAGGATCAAATGAAAATGGAGACACACCAAAGACCAAGCAACACATCAACTAAACACAACCAAAATTCAAGAGTTATTGGGGTTTCAAGAGTTATTGGGGGGTTCATCTTCCAGCACTATAGTGCAATTTGTTTTGTTGTGACTATCTTTTGGGTTTTCATGGCAAGATTATGGAAGTAGATTGTCAGGTCTTTCTTCTGCGCAGGTAATTATAGTGTGGTTGCTGTTGTCACAGAAATGTGATCCTCCGCCACTAACACCATCCCATTCTGCTGCTGCCCAGATGGGTAGTTTGTCTTATGGTTTATAGTTTAGGCATTTGATATACCGCCCTTTACTTACGCATCAGAGCGGTTTACAGGTATATACTAACAGGTACTTTTTATTCCCTTGTCCCCGAAGGGCTCACAATCTAAGTGTACCTGAGGCAATGGAGGGTTAAGTGGCTTGCCCAAGGTCACAAGGAGCAGCCATGGGACTAGAGACCTTAGTCCCTCCGGCCTGAGGTTACTTGTCCCCATGCAGGAATTGAACCCCCGGCCCTCCGGCCTGAGGTAACCTGTCCCAATCACTGAGCCACTCCTCCCTCTTAGTCTGGCACCTAAGTTGAGACCTGTCCATCTTGGGAGATCCTGCCAGTAGTTAAGCTACAGATAGCTTAGCTCTGAGCATCACTGATGCACACAAGCCCTCACAGTACGACAAGCTGCAAACCAAGTGAGGGACTACAAGAGTACACCATCCTAAATCAATAAGTGCACAAAAGAATACCACACCAAGCTCCTAATGAAATCTCTCAACAAATCCAAAGAGCTCTTCCAAATAGCAAGCTCACTTACAAAAGACCCTATGCAGCTAAATACTCACCACATCAACCTCCAATAAATAGCAAATTTCCTCGAAGTAAGACACAAGAACAAAAACCCAATAACCTCACGACAGACCTATGAAAACCTAATACATTTACATGCCAAGAGATCCTGAGACACGTTCCATCTCCCAACCTTAGAACAACTAAAACAGATCACTACTAATCTGAACGTGACTACATCCCCACTGGACACATGCCCTGTAGCATGGATCAATGTCTCAAAAAAAACGACCTAGGACCAATCCTACTGAAGATCACACACCACTGACACAGTTTTCCATCAGACCAATAATAAATAACCACTTGCTTGATCCAAATGACCCCAGCACATACTGATCCATCTCAAGCTTACCATTTATTACCAAAGTAATTGAGGAAACCGTACAGCTACAACTGCAAAACCACATTGACCAGTATGCACTCCTAGATTCTCACCAGCATGATTTGACCTAAGTACGGTGTGGCAACCTTATTCACATTACTCCACAAAATCATAACAGATATAGACAAGACTAAACAGGGCTTCATATTAATCTTTCTCGACATATCAGCAGCCTTTTATAAGGTTGACCACAACCTGCTACTACTAAGACTGAGGGACATAGGCCTCAACCCCATCCTCAAATGCTTCCATTCATACATGAATCGCCGGCAACAACAGGTCAGAATTGGATCAAACAAATCAAAACCTTTCAGACAATCACAAGGGATCCCTAAGGTTCATCCCTTTTCTCACTACTCTCCAACCGTTGTGCTCAATAATAAGAAACCACAATATACTATGCAACATATATGCTGATGACATCATGATACACACACAAACACACACACACACACACACACACACACACACATCTTTCAGCATATACAAACCAAACCAGACTACACAAGCATCTCTCAGTGCCTGGAATCTATAACAAAGTGGTTAAAGCAGCACAACCTAACTATAAACTTAAAAAAAACAGAGGCCCTACACATCACCAGGAACAAAACATTCATCCCCCCAGAAATCATAAAAACATCTTAGCAAAACATAACAGTAAAGAAGAAGTAAAATTCCCAGGAGTAACTTTGGACCAAAACCAAACAACATTCCCACATAAGCAAAACTACGAAAACAGCATACTACAAAATGAAAGTAACTGCTGCTCAGCCAAAATGGTTTATGGTTTAGGTACTTGATATGCCACCCTTTATTGTGTGTATCAGAGCAGTTTACAGATATATTCTAACAGTCACTTTTTATTCCCTCGTCCCCAAAAGGCTCACAATCTAAGCGTACCTGAGGCAATGGAGGGTTAAGTGGCTTGCCTAAGGCCACAAGGAGTGGTCATGGGACTAGAGACTTCAGAACAGTATTTCAAGCAACAATCCTACCAATACTGGACTACTGCAATCTACTATACCAAGGCCTCCCAGAACATGCAATACATCCTCTACAGATGGCCCAAAACTTGGCAGCACAAATCATAACAGTGGCCCCAAGGCATGAGCACATAACTCCCCTGCTAAAACAACTACACTGGCTCCCAATGTGTTCAGGCATAAAATTCAAAACGCTCATTACATTCAAAATCCTACACCTTAACTCCGTTGATGCACCCCAACCACTCATCCAAAGATACCCAGGCAACAAACCACGGAGAACCAGTAATAAACACCAAATCACTACCCCCAACATGAAAACAAGAAGCAGATAAACAACGTGCAACACAGCATTCTCCATATCGACACCATTAATATGGAACTCTCTACCAGACAACATCAGAGCGAAAAAAAACATTAAAGACTTTCGTAAAAAACTAAACACGCTTTTGTTCACAGAGCATTTCAGGGCCATCGCACTACCTAAACAGTTCACTCCTGTAATCCAATCCAACTCAACCCTAACTCCCCATGTTCTTGTTCCCCCCATGTAACTACAAAGTCATGTTTCACCCAGGTTATACTTGTAAACTGACATTCCAAGTTACTGTTCCTGTTTAATGTAATTGCAAATTTGTGTTGTAATGTAAAAATGTAAACAGCTTTGACTATATGATAAAGCAGTATTAAAAACTTGTGAAATAAATAAATAAAAATAAATAAGAGAGACAATACAACAACTGAGGACTAGGATATATCTAGGGGAATGGTAAGGAAATACATAGGAGGTGAACAGGAGACTAAGGGGATCAGGATCCAAAAGCAGTCTCAAAGAAATTAGTTTTAGCCTGGATTTGAACAGGGCCAGAGATGGAGCCTGATGCTAGTCTCTGCTGCTTAGCTCTGTAGCTATGGCCTTGGTCAGCAAAGATGGTATTGTAGTGCCCATGTTGATTGGTGAAGAAAGGTAAAAGTGCAAGTGATAGCTAACAGGGCGCTTCTCATGGTGTTAGTATCACTCGCAGCTGTATTACCACAGCTCTCTGCCTCTAGGGCTCCTTTTCTTCCACCTGATTTATTTGTTTATCCTGCCAGTACATCAATACATTGCATTGGAGGGCATTATTCCCTGTCACCCATGGGGCACGCAGGATGCTAGCATATAAACATCCTCTTTGTAAGGAGGTTTAACTTATTTTGCACATCCACGTAAAGGAATCCACTAGTACCAACACCTCTGATGTCAAACAAATTGTAGAAAGATTTTTTTTCATGCAGTGGATAATTAATCTTGCCAGACGATGTGGTCAAGGTGACTAACTCAGTAGGATTAAAAAGAAGTTTGGACAAATTCCTGGAGGAAAAGACCATAATATATTATTAAGTCAGGTAGACATGGGAGAGACATTGTTCATCCCTGGAAATAATCTATGCAAAATAGATCTACTTTTTGGAATCTGCTGTGTTCTTATGACCCAAACTGACTGCTGTTGGAGACAGGATGCTGGGCTCCATGAACACTGATCTGACTCTTCATGTTGGTTTTTTTTTATATTCTTAATCCTTCTTCCTGCCAAAACTTCTCTAACTTTGTTTCCAAGATATTCAATGTCAGGATGACAATGCCCAGACTGTCAATTCTCAGTCTGGGCATTGTCTCAATTCCTCTATGGCATCCATCAGGACTGCTATGATCGGAGTCATGTCTGTCTAATCCTAATGTTTCCAGTGAGTTTCAGTGCCAACCTTGGCATCCTATGGCATCTGATCGAAGGTTGCCCATGGCTCCATTAACCTCTCCAGCATCAGATAGGTGGAAATTGCATCTGATATTAAGATTCTGAATCATCTTGTGCACCTGACAGCTCATGTCCATCTATTCTTTACATTCTAGCAGAAACACTCTGCCATTTTTCAGCATGTCTAGATTAATACTGTAACTTCATGAGAGGGCTGCTGCTTCCTATGCTCCCCAGGCCTAGGCAGTCTCTTACTACTAGGTGCAGCAAGTGTGCAAAGGATTGGATACCCCCTCTTTCACTGTCCTAACCATCTTCTTCCTGCTATCTATTTCAAAGTATCCAGTGTCCTTATTTCTATTAAGATATGGGCCCAGTCCACATATACTCTGCTGCTGTTATACTCCCACTAGAATTACAATCTGCTACCATGTCCAGCTGCTACCACTGTGTTGTCAGAGGTAGGCATGTGTAGCATTCTGTCAAGTACTCCCTCTATGTTGTGCACATGAGTGTATGCACACAGATAGTGAATGATGTGCAAATAAAACAGTGCACACAAAAATACAAGGGAGCATATTCAAAGAGATTTAGGCAGTTTGCAGACTGGCAAACCACATAAATCCTGCTGACCAGGATATTCAACGGCACTAATTGCCCATTTAGTGCCACTGAATATATTCCCCTAAGTGAGCTAAATGTCCCGGTGGTACCTAGATAGTGCAGGGATGTTCCAGGCAGATCAGGGGTGTCACTATTAGCTAGCTGGTTAGCAGTCATATTCAGCCATTAACCAGTTAGCTAAACTGACACTGAATATCTGGGTTTAATTTAAAGCAGCAACAGCCAGCCGCTTTAGCAGTTCTGGTTGCTACTGCTGAAAATGCCCCCATAAAGATTTACTCTGTTATAAAGCAACAAAGAGAAACTGAACTATTCGTATCTGCCTAATCTTAGCAGCTGAGCGTGTTGACTTAGCTTAAATTGGCTCTCAGCTCATTTGGCTGTCCAGGTCCCAACCATAGGCTGGCTCTATAATAGTACTCATAGATTATTATATTTTAATAAAGACAGTATCACCAGCAATGTTCTCTCTAAGCTTCATGGCAGTATAGCCGCACACAGAATATAATTCTGCCCCACACACATTTTTAAGTGCCACACCGAGCCTAGCTTCCATCACTGCCAACTTGCACCCTGCAGCTCACCACAGCCTCTCCAGCTACTCAGCCTCTAGCACCACTTCTACCCTGAAATGCACCACACTCCCTTCTGTCATATCCATCTGGGGAAGGGGGGGGGGGTGCTAGCTCAGGTATATATAATTGTTAATTTGTTAGCAACGAAAAAGGTATACCATTGAAGGAGTCACTTTTCAGAAAGTATGTCTGTAACTTCAATGAAAAGCATAAGTAAAACATAGACAATATTAATGTATTACTATAAATGTACCAAATACAAAAACAAATTACTGGTTTATATTCAAAAGCATTTATTTAAGCAGCAGTGGCTGTCACCCGAATATATGCCACAGACCTGGACTATCACCAGACTTTCAGCAGCATTATCTGGTTAATACTTCTGAAAATCACTGCTGACTAACCTAACACTATCTTGATAGTGCCAGGGTGATTCAAGGGCAAAGCTGATGTCCAGTTAATTATCTGACCAACTTAGGAGAGCAGAAAAATTAGTTTATTAGCCAGGTACCAGTGCTGAATACTGCAGGTAAGATAATGGTGGCGATTGAAGGCATAGCTAGATATTGAACACTGGATAGTATTCGGCAATCTCTATATTCAGCATTTGTAAAGCGCCACGCACGCAGCGCTGCACAGCTAACCTACAAGAGGTAGCCAACATACAGGAGACAGTCCCTGCCTGTCAGACTCATGCTCATCGGAGCTTACAATCTAGTTAGAACAGTACATTAGTTAGAACAGTACAGAGTATTAGTCAGTTCTGTGCAAGGTATGGTGTGGTACAGTTTGGCCTGCAGTTTGGTCATAAATGATGACGGGGGTTAGGGTAAGATGAGGAAGGAGTCAGGATCTGAATGCAATAGTGAAGAGGTGTGTCTTCAAACTGGATTTGATGAGGGCCAGGGAGGATGCCTGGCGCACAGACGCAGGTAGGCTGTTCCAGGCGTAAGGTGCAGCAAGGTGAAAGGAGCGCAGTTGGGAGTTCGCGGTGCGGGTGAAAGGCATTGATAGAAGCAATTTGTTAGCGAAGCGCAGATTTCGAGAGGGGATGTAGGGAGAGATAAGAGATAAGAGGTATTGAGGGGCCATAGAGTGAATGCATTTATAGGTTAGCAGGAGAAGCTTGAATTGGATGCGGAACTGGACAGGAAGCCAGTGAAGTGACTTGAGAAGAGGAGTAATGTGGGCATGGCGAGGTTGGGAGAAGATTAGACGAGCAGCGTGATTTTGTATAGATTGGAGGGGAAGGAGGTGGCTCGCGGGAAGACAAGCGAGGAGTAGGTTGCAGTAATCAAGGCGAGAAGAGATTAAGGAGTGGATAAGCATTTTGGTAGTATGTTCAGAGAGGAAGGGGTGGATTTTGCTGATGTAG
Source organism: Ichthyophis bannanicus (assembly GCA_033557465.1). NCBI lineage: Eukaryota > Metazoa > Chordata > Amphibia > Gymnophiona > Ichthyophiidae > Ichthyophis > Ichthyophis bannanicus. Next base: position 926,564,943 of record CM066031.1, read on the forward strand.
AGAAAGAAGCGGCAGGTCTTAGCTACAAGCTGGATATGAGCGGAGAAGGAGAGAGAGGTGTCAAAGATAACCCCTAGATTGCGGGCCAAGGGAACAGGAAGGATAGTAGATCCATCCACATGACTTGAGAGAGGGGGAAGTGGGGGGAGGAGTTAGGTGGAAAGACAAGGAGTTCAGTTTTGGCCATGTTCAATTTCAATCGGTGATGAGACATCCAGGCAGCGATGTCCGAAAGACAGGCAGAGATCTTGGACTGGGTTGCCGGAGAAATATTAGGTGTAGAGAGGTAGATTTGGGAGTCATCGGCATAGAGATGGTACTGAAAGCCATAGGAGGAGATAAGCGTGCCAAGGCCTTGGGTATAGAAAGAGAGGAGGAGGGGGCCCAAGACAGATCCCTGGGGTACACCTACATGACGCGCGGTAGGGGAGGAGGAGGAGCCACCAGAGCATACACTGAATGAGCGATGGGAGAGGTAGGAGGAGAACCAGGATAGTACGGAGTCCTTGAAGCCAAGTGAGGAGAGGGTGATGAGGAGAAGGTTGGGGTCAATGGTGTCAAAGGCAGCAGAAAGGTCAAGAAGGATGAGGATAGAGTAGAGGCCCTTGGATTTAGCCAAGAACAGGTCGTTTGTGACTTTTGTGAGTGCCGTTTCAGTGGAGTGTAGGGGACGGAAGCTGAATTGAAGTGGGTCTAGGAGGACCTGGGAGGTGAGGAAGTCGAGGCAGTGACGGTGGACTGCTCATTCTAATAGTTTGGATATGAAGGGAAGGAGAGAGATGGGTCGATAGTTAGAGGGGGATGTAGGATCAAGTGAGGGTTTCTTGAGGAGGAGTGTGACAACAGCATGTTTGAAGTCAATGGGGACAGTTGCAGTGGAGAGTGAAAGGTTGAGGATATGAGTGATGGAGGGGACAATGGTGAGGGGAATGGAACGTAGGAGATGGGTGGGGATAGGATCTGATGGACAGGTGGTGGGTTTGGAGGAGGACAGGAGTGAAATTTCTTCCTCAGAGATTGGAAGGAAGGAAGAGAGGGTGGCAGAGGGAGTATGTATGGGGGAGGAGAATGGGGGGGAGGGGGTAGATGGGGGGAGGGAATTGGAGGGTAATCTTGTGGATTTTGTCGTGGAAGTAGTCGGCTAGGGTTTGGGCAGAAAGGGAGGGCGGATCAGGGGTGGTGGGACCTTAAGGAGAGAATTGAGAGTATTAAAGAGATGGCGAGGATCATAGGCAAGGGAATTGGTCAGATGGATGTAGTAATCTTGTTTGGCAAGTGCTAAGGCTGACTGGAAGGAGCCAAGCATGAATTTCAAGTGTAGAAGGTCTTCTGGGGAATGGGATTTGGACCAAGCTTGTTCGGCAGAATGGGCACAGATGCATAGGTAACGGATTGTGGGTGAAAGCCAGGGTTGTGGAGTAGATCGTTTGACAGGACGTGGGGTGGGAGGGGCAAGAGTGTCAAGGGCTGAGGATAATGTAGCATTGTATGAAGATAATGCCTCGTCAATGGATTTGGAGGATAAAATGGAGGAAAGAGTTGGAGAGATGTGGAGGAGAGAGTCAGGGGATCAATATTATGAAGGTTTCTAAATAGGTCGGAGGAGACAGGATGAAGTTGGGATGGCAGAAGCTGAAGAGTAAATGTTAAGAGGTGATGGTCAGATGAGGGAAGGATTGTTTTGCGGAGGTTTGAAGGAGAGGAGTTGGAGAAGAATATTAGGTCAAGGCAGTGGCCGTGTAGATGTGTGGGGGCAGTAGAGCAAAGTTGGAGGTTGAAGGAGGAGATAAGAGCAAGGAACTTTGAGGCATGGGGGTCAGAGGGGTTGTCGATGTGAATGTTGAAATCGCCAAGAATGAGAGTGGGGGAGGAGGGATCCATAAAGGCAGAAAGCCAGGAGTCGAAGTCGGTGAGGAAGGTTGATTTGGATTTGTCCGGTGGACGATAAATAACAGCTACTCAGAGTGGAAGTGGTGAGAGGAGGCGAATGGCGTGAACTTCAAAGGAGAAGGGGGAGTGTGATTGGGGTGGCAGGAGGAGTTGGAATTGGCAGGAGGGGGAGAGATAGAGGCCAATGCCACCACCGCGACCAGTAGTTTGAGGTATATTGGAGAACTGGTAGCCCCCATAGCAGAGAGAGGCAATGGATGCAGTGTCGTCTGGGGGGAGCCAGGTCTCGGTCAAGGCAAGAAGGTGTAGGGCATTGGAGATAAAAAGGTCATGGATAAAAGGTTTTTTTTTAATGACTGAGCATGCGTTCCATAGGGCACATGAAAATGGGAGAGTGGAAGGGGGAAGGAGAGGTATATGGATAAGGTTGGATAAGTTACATGTAGATTTCTTATCAGAGTAGAATGGGGGTCTATTTCTAGGGTAATGCCTGGATTTAGAGGGAGCAGGGTGTGGGTGGGTGTGTCTGGGTGAGTGTGCCCTCCAAAAGGGACATGAGGGAGGGGGAATGAGGGGTAAGTTGATGGTATCGGGTAGGTTAAGTGAGGGATTATTTTTGGGGGTAGGTTTGGAGTTGATATCTATGGATGAGTAATTGAGGGATGAATGAGGGAGGGTGGAAGGAGGGAGGAGCGGGATGTGGATGAAATTAGATAGGGTACGTGAGGAATTTTCTTTAGTGTGGGAAAGAAATGGGGGGGAGCAGGATTGGGGTTGCTATTACCTGATGAGAGAAGGAGAAGGAGTATAAGAGAGCGAGGTAAAGTGGAGATAGTATGGCGGAAACAAGGGTGAGGTTGCCTTAAAGAGAAGGGGCTGGTTGAATGCAGGGGATGGTGTAAAGAAGCTCAAGAGCAGGTGCTAGGCTAGGGGGCAGAATGGAGGGAGAAGTGAGGAAGGTAGAGAGAGGGGCTGGTTGAATGTGGGGGATGGTGTGAAGAAGTTCAAGAGCAGGTGCTAGGCTAGGGGGCAGAGTGGAGGGAGAAGTGAGGAAGGTAGGGGGAGGGCAGGGGGAAGAGGAGGGAGGGTGTTGGTAGGAGGGGAGGCAGTTGGGGAGGATAATGAAGAGGAGGACAATGAGATGTGGGGCCATGGTAGTGGGCAGCAAGGTCTGAGCAAGCAATGGGTAGCAGGTTAGGCAAACAAGCAGGCAGTGGGTAGCAGTTCAAAGCGAGCAATGGGTAGCAGTTCAAAGCAGAGGATAAGCAGTGGATGACAGCTCTATGCAGCAATGGGTAGCAGTACTATGCAAGCGATGGATAAGCAATGGATAACAGTTCTATGCAACAGTGGGTAACAGTTCTATGCAAATAATCAATAAGCAATGGATAACAGTTCTATGCAACAGTGGTTAGCAACACTGGGTGGCAGTACTATGCAAACAATGGATAAGCAATGGATAACAGTTCTATGCAACAGTGGGTGGCAGTACTATGCAAACAATGGATAAGCAATGGATAACAGTTCAATGCAACAGTGGGTGGCAGTACTATGCAAACAGTGGATAAGTAATGGATAACAGTTCTATGCAGCGATGGGTAGCAGTTCTATGCCCAGCAATGGGTAGCAGTTCTATGCCCAGCAATGGGTAACAGTACGATGCCAAGCAATGGGTAGCAGTACGATGCAGGCAATGGGAGCTATGTTAAGCAAGCAGTGGGTAGTGGTGCTATGCAGGCAATGGGTAGTAGTTCAATGCCAACAATGGGTAGCAGTACAGTGCAGGCAATGGGTAGCAAGACAAAGGTGATAGGAGGAAGACAATGCCAGCAGTGGGAAGCAAGACAAAGGAGAGTTACTTGAGGGTACCAGGCTGGAGCTCGTGAGATGGTTTGGTCTGGAGGCGATGTGTGGTGGAGGAGCGATCAAGCCTGCTTCATCCTGGCAGATACGGAGCACAGGAGCTCACGCCCTGAGCCCGCGCCTATGGGCCACGCCAAAGGGCCCTCTGGTGAGGCCCTCAGGCGCGGGCCCGCCAGACGCGGGCATGCCTTGGAGTGCGGAGAAATTTAAACGGTGCTCTGTGGAGTTCTTTGGCCTGATTGGCCTTGTAGTGGGGAGCAGGAAGGGGCTTACCTTCCTGCTCCCTTCCCCGATGCCGATCGGGCTGGTGTGGTGGCTCCCGCGGGCATGCCTTGGAGCGCGGGGAAATTTAAACAGTGCTCCGTGGAGTTCTTCAGTCTGATTGGTCTTGTGGTGGGGAGCAGGGAGGTGCTTACCTTCCTGCTCCCTTCCCCGATGCTGATCAGGCTGGTGTGGTGGCTGTTGCGGGCATGCCTTGGAGCAAGGGGAAATTTAAATGGTGCTCCATGGAGTTCTTGGGCCTGATTGGCCTTGTGGTGGGGAGCAGGAAGGGGCTTACCTTCCTGCTCCCTTCCCCGATGCCAATCGGACTGGTGTGGTGGCTGCCACAGGCATGCATTGGAGCACAGGGAAATTTAAACGGTGCTCCGTGGGGTTCTTCAGCCTGACTGGCCTTGTGGTGGGGAGCAGGGAGGGGCTTACCATCCTGCTCCCTTCCCCGATGCCGATCGGGCTGGTGTGGTGGCTGCCACGGGCGCACCTTGGAGCACGGGGAAATTTAAAGGGTGCTCCGTGGAGCTCTTAGGCCTGATTGGCCTTGTGGTGGGGAGCAGGGAGGAGCTTACCTTCCTGCTCCCTTCCCCGATGCCAATCGTGCTGGTGTGGTGGCTGCTGCGGGTCCACCTTGGAGCACGGGGAAATTTAAACGGTGCTCCGTGGAGTTCTTTGGCCTGATTGGCCTTGTGGTGGGGAGCAGGGAGGGGCTTACCTTCCTGCTCCCTTCCCCGATGCCGATCGGGCTGGTGTGGTGGCTGCCGATGAATATCCAGGTATAACTTTAAATGCTATGGCCTGCATTTAAAAGAAATCCTTACTGAAGAGTTTAAATATTGAGCAGTTAATTTTTTTACTTTCTCATAATTACAATTTTTGATTGATAGCTTCTGCTGCACACAATTGTTCGCAAATTTGGTCATGAAAATATTTGCACATACTCTGATAATTTTGCATACAAACCATCAGTCCTTAAAGGGAATATTGGTTCTGACTACTCTAGATGTCATTGGTAAAATGCATGGTTCTACCCCATGCCTTAGCCAGCTGTGCCTGCAGCTGCACCTAGCACAAATTATATAGGCTGGGAATCACCAGCCTACTTAAAGTTGTCCTGGAGGGCACTTGCCATTTGGAGACTAAGAAATGCACTAGCCTCTTAAACCACACCTTCTCAACCACCTGCAGGGGCTGGTCATCCAGGAAAAACACTTCCCTGATGCACCTTGTCACCACCTTTGATACTGCCTGTCACTTGCTTGAGATAGTGATGGAAAATATCACCCCATCTCCTCCATGGTGACTTACTTAGATGGGCATTGGGGCCAGGGCCCCAAGATGCTTACCTCAAAATTTCTATATAAACTCTAAACTGTGATTTATCTCACCTAATTACTAGCATATCAAAGAGATAAATACTGTCCATTCAAATATACCCTAAAAAAAGGAGAAAATATTTATTTTTGTCGGATCGTTTGCCTTGAGAAGGAACTTTTCCTCTCTCGTAGCAAACCCTCCTTTTTTTCTTCAAATAAAGAGTGCACTCACCCTTTTATCCTATACCGAGGCAAAATTATAAAATCATCCTCAGTCTCCCGGAATGTATAGAATTAATAGTACTTACCTCAAAATTCCGACGTGGTCCAATCTCGAATCCACGAGTCAGCAACAGCTGTATCAGAACCATTAAATGAGATATAGAGTGCTACCGGATACATGCTAGCATTCATGTAGTTCCACAACTACTACTTTTCTCTTCTTCTTCTTCACCCCTACGGGTTTAGCAATCCAAGGTTTTCAATGGATCTTCCGCTAGAGATGTATACCAAAACAAGTTGTACACAATATTTTGTTTCAAACCATGAAACTCCTGGTCCTTCTTCATGCAATACACATCTAAATCATTTGTTGATCCCAGTAACTTTTAAACTCAGCCTCGTTCCTACTATCATTGGGCTATCATTGGCTATCATTGGCTGTCTGAGTCATCAGGTAACCAAACTCCACCAATCAAGGTTAAGACCCACGGGTGTTACTGATTGTAAGCAGTATATCCAAGATTGTTCCCTACATTGCAAGCTCTTTAAACGATCTCCCCCTCGAGTCCGCTCAGGGATAACATCTATGATTCACCATTTTAGATTTTGAAAGGTGTGGTTGAATTCTAAACAATAAGAAGCTACCAGGGCTGACAAAAATTTTGTGTTTATACAAGAACGATGTCCTAATAAACATCTCTTCATAGATCGGGATGTCCGTCCCACATAAGTTTTCCAACAGGGACATACCAAAACATATGCCACATGCGTACTAGTGCACGTCGTATGATAATGATTTTCAATCTTAATCCCTATAGTAGGGTCATCCCATGTTAAGCCCTCTATAGTAGTCTCACAAAAAGCACATGACCCACATTTGTAATGCCCTTTTATCTTAATCTCTAGACCCTTTAATGGAGAGTGTATCAATAAATCTGCCATATTGCGACCCCTCTGAAAGGCAAACATTAATTGTTTCTTGAAGCAGGAATGTAAGGACAGTACTCCCCAATGTTTCTTCAAAATATTCATAATTTGAACCGAATTAGGCATGTAAGGTAAAACCCCAATGTACACTGCTTGCTCAAACTGTTGTACCGGAGATAAACCCGGAGTCTCCTCAGGCCACCATTCTGGATGGCTAAATCTCACTCGCTTATAAGCTTTATTAATTAATTTTGAAAGATAACCTCTTTCCCTTAAATGGTCTTTAAGATCCTTAGCATGATGCTTAAATTGTTCTAAAGAAGAACATAATCGCCGTAGTCAAAGGAATTGTCTTATGGGTAACCCCCGATGAAGTGATCCTGAATGGAAACTTTGATAATGAAGAAGGGTATTTCTCTGAACCGATTTACGGTAGAGCATAGATTGTAACCTACATTCTTCTTTGTATAATAAAATGTCCAAAAATTCTATGAAAGTTGTCTTTACTTTGGTACAAATTGAATATTAGTATCTAACGTATTAGTCCACTTGAAATATAACTCTAATTGATCAATCGAACCCGACCAAAGGAAGAAGATATCATCCAAATGGCAAGTCCATTGGGTGATCTGAGAGAACCATACCGAAGGATACAAAAACTCCTGTTCAAATTGTGCCATGAATAAAGTTGCTATTGACAGGGCAACTGTAGCACCCATCACTATGCCATGAATGTGTAAGTAGAACTGATCTTCAAATAAGAAAAAATTGTGTTGCAAAACAAATCTCAAGATGTGTAAGATAAACTCTTTTGGTAACCGATCAGGTAATTGTAACTGTAAATTAGCTGCCATATTTAAAGCTGCTTCTTGATCTATATTAGTGTATAAGGCTGTAACATCCATGGTAACTAACCACTTTGAGGATACATCAGTATTTAAATGTTGAAGTTTGGAGAGAAAATGAAAGGAATCCTTAACAAAAGAAGGGATCTGGTGGACCAAAGGACACAAAAAAATATCACAAAATTGTGATAGAGGTTCCAACAGAGATCCTCTGCACGATACAATCGGATGGCCCGGAGGGTTCTTCAAATCTTTATGTATCTTAGGCACCATAGACAAGATGGGTATCAATGGATGTTTTTTTATTCAGAAATTCAAATTCATGGAGAGTAATCCATTTGGATTCTAAAGCTTGTGTAGTGTATTGTTTGATCAGAGAGCTTAAAAACGGGGATGGGTCCATTCTTAATGCTTGATAATATTTAGAATCTGATATATGCATTAACACTGATTGAATGTATTGAGATTTATCTTGTAGAACAATGGCCCCTCCCTTATCTGCTCTGTGTATACTGATCATGGCTCGTTCACGTAAACTTTGTAAACCTGATCGTTGTGTACGAGATAAGTTTGAAAACAGAGGTCTCCTCCATGGCTTTCACATCTTGTAAAAACAGATTTTGAAACATAGAAATTGCAGGATCTACAGGACCTGGCGGTATCCATTTTGATCTTAGCCTACATACTGAATCATCCATTATCACTGAAGGCGGTTTATTAGCAAAAAAAAAGTGAGATACCTGTAGCTTGCGAAAAAAACGGTATAAAGCAATCCGCATGTAAAAAGGGTTGTATTGCGTAGTCGGGACAAAAGAAAGTCCTAAATTCAATATCTCCATTTGAGTTGAGGAGATGGACTGCGATGTTAAATCAATTACTGCTGCTTTATGGTTGAACGGGTCATTGGTCCCCTGCGACCTTCCCCCTGTTGTTGAAATTGAGGCCGGCGTAAATAAGGGCGGCCCCTGGATAAAACCTGCCCCGCACGTTTGCCATCCCGTGATTTTTTATTCTTCTGCGCATTCTCCATAAAATCACTACTTTCATCTTCATCCGTATCTTCGAAGGTGACATGTTTTTGTGCAGTTTCTTCTCCGGGTTTATCTCCGGTACAACAGTTTGAGCAAGCAGTGTACATTGGGGTTTTACCTTACATGCCTAATTCGGTTCAAATTATGAATATTTTGAAGAAACATTGGGGAGTACTGTTCTTACATTCCTGCTTCAAGAAACTATTAATGTTTGCCTTTCAGAGGGGTCGCAATATGGCAGATTTATTGATACACTCTCCGTTAAAGGATCTAGAGATTAAGATAAAAGGGCATTACAAATGTGGGTTATGTGCTCTTTGTGAGACTACTATAGAGGGCTTAACATGGGATGACCCTACTACAGGAATTAAGATTGAAAATCATTATCATATGACGTGCACTAGTACGCATGTGGTATATGTTTTGGTATGTCCCTGTCGGAAAACCTATGTGGGACGGACATCCCGATCTATGAAGAGACGTTTATAAGAACATTGTTCTTGTATAAATACAACAATTTTGTCAGCCCCGGTAGCTTCTCATTGTTTAGAATTCAACCACACCTTTCAAGATCTAAAATGGCGAGTCATAGATTTTATCCCTGAGCGGACTCGAGGGGGAGACCGTTAAAAGAGCTTGCAATTTAGGGAACAATCTTGGATATACCGCTTACAATCAGTAACACCCTTGGGTCTTAACCTATCTCTTGAATGGTGGAGTTTGGTTACCTGATGACTCAGACAGCCAATGATAGCCCGTGTGTAGGAACGAGGCTGAGTTTAAAAGTTACTGGGATCAGCTAATGATTTAGATGTGTATTGCATGAAGAAGGACCAGAGGTTTCATGGTTTGAAACATGATATTGTGTACAACTTGTTTGGTATACATCTCTAGCGGAAGATCCATTGAAAACCTTGGATTGCTAAACCCGTAGGGGTGAAGAAGAAGAAAAAAGTAGTAGTTGTGGAACTACATGAATGCTAGCTTGTATCCGGTAGAACTCTATATCTCATTTAATGTTTCTGATACAGCTGTTGCTGACTCATGGATTCGAGATTGGACCACGTCGGAATTTTGAGATAAGTACTATAAATTCTATACATTCCGAGAGACTGAGGATGATTTTATAATTTTGCCTCTGTGTAGGATAAAAGGGTGAGTGCACTCTTTATTTGAAGAAAAAAAGGAGGGTTTGCTACGAGAGAGGGAAAGTTCCCTCTCAAGGCAAACAATCCAACAAAAATAAATATTTTCTCCTTTTGTTTAGGGTATATTTGAATGGACAGTATTTATCTCTTTGATATGCTACCTCAAAACTTCGGCACTGCAGGCTGTTTGCTTCCACTCCAACTGACACCTGATGCTGACTTCCTTGTATGGGATTGGAAGCTGCTTCTGTCCCCAAACAAACAGGAAGACCACATCAGTGGAGAAGGAAACAAACAGCCTCACTGCACTGAAGTTTTGAAGTAAGCACCACAGGCTGTTTCAATCCATTTCTACCATTGTAGGTCCCAGAGAGGGGCAGCAGCAGCACCAATGAGTGCCCCCAGAGGTCCGGCACTCTAGGCCACCACCTTGTTTGCCTAATGGTAGTGCCCTGCTCATTTACCATCTCAGTGTCCAAAAAGGCTGGGGGCTGAGGTTGGGCATGTATCGTCCCTCCACACATGATTTAAAACTGATTTAATGATTGCCTATAGTAGGGGGCGCAACATACATGACAGTGTTGTCCATGCTCTTCTTCTTGATACTGTATCTACTGTTTGAATTTGGACCTAGATAATTTTCAATAATTTAAATGTACAAGTTTTGCACTCTTTCCATTGCTGGTCCCTTTTTGGTTGATTCTACTGTTGTTGTTAAGTGCAGTCGAGCCCAATTCATTGGCTCATGGTGACCCTCTGAATAGTTGACCTAAACTTTGTTCGGTCTTCAGCCAAGCAACTCACTGTTGATAGTGTGGTATCCATAACTGCTGTTTTTGTATTGATTCATCTCATTGCCGGCCTTCCTCTTTTACATGCATGATGTCTTTCTCCAATTATCTCTCTATTTGCATGATGTGTCCAAAGTATGAAATTTGAAGTCTTGCCATCTGAGGAAAGCTTAGGTTTGATCTCCTCTAGTACTGACTGGTTTGTTCTTCAGGCAGTCCATGATATACACAGTATTTATCACCAGCATCATAATTCAAAGGCATCAATTTTCTTCCTGTCCATCCTTTTCACTTTCTAACTTTCGCATCCATATGACGTTATTGAAAATGCCATGGCCTAGACAAGTCAAATCTTTGTATGGAGAGAGACATCTCTGCTCTTGAGAATCTTGTCTAGGTCCTTCATAGCCATTCTACCAAGAGCAATACGTCATCTGATTTCTTGACTGCTTGTTGCTTCTTTATTGATTGTTGACCCAAGTAAGTTAAAGCTGTCAACTATTTCAATTTCTTCTCTATCAATGATGAACTTATTGATTTTACCATTTGTCAGGATCTTTGTCTTCTTAACGATAATGTGCAGACCTATTTTAAGATTATATTCCTTGATCTTGAGAAGCAAGTGTTTCAAATCGTCTTCACTTTCAGCCAGTAAAGTGGTATCATTAGCAAAGCGAAGGCTGTTGAGTCTTCCACCAATCTTCACACCTCGGTTGTCTTCATACAGCCCTGCTTCTCTGATGATTTGTTCTGCATATAAATTAAAGAGGTAGGGGGAAAGTATGCAGCCTTGTCGTACACTTTTGCTGATTTTATTTCAAATCATTTTTATTGATTTCCAAAAATATATACAGAAACATTGAAACTCGTAAGGCCAGTCAGCCAGAGAAAGTAATAGCGAGTAACGGTAAAGAACAAATTCACATTAAACTGAGCAGCAGGACTAAAACAGCCAAAGTAACCTCAATTTTAACAATAATAATACACTATCGAGCATAAGCCGTTATATCCAGTATACAAATACAGAACTACCCCAACCCTCCCTGAGCCACCCCCCTCCCCTCCCCGTTCCCTGTTGCTAGCCCCCCCTCCCAGTTCCGCCCCCCCCCCAGATCCACTCCCTCTTTACCTCCCCCCGCACGAACCCCAGCTCATCAACAAAGCCATAGCCGCAGCCATGAGAGCCCTACCCACCCCAGACCTCACCCTTCCAATCTCTAAAGGCTCACATTCACTCAAGCCACACTGTCAAACATCCTCCAAGAGCCCCTCACCGCTTTCAGAAGCCTCCTCAGTAACTCCCCGCCAAATTTTTTCAAATTCCAACTGTTTCTTGGCTCCCAGCATCCGGGCCGTGCGCAACTCAAGGTCCCTCAAGGCCAAGAGAGCTCGGCGCCATTCCCGAATCCCCGGGGGTCGGTCCTCTACCCAGTGGCGGAGAATACAGTGCTTCGCTATCATGAAGCCTCTATCATAGAATTTTCGCATATACTGACCCCTGGCCGCATCTCCCCCACCACCTCCCACCCCCGAGCCACCCCCACTGTCACCGGCGGGTGCACCGGACCTACTCCCGTCTCAGCCAGCATCCTCAACAGTGGAGCTAAAAGCGGCAAGGGGAGCACTAGTGGAAGCGACACTGGGAATATCAGCCAAAAGGGCACCCCCAGTGGCCGCCGTAGGGATATGGGAGGAGGCGTATCCAGCCCTATCGGCGGTGATAGTAGTGAGAGTAATAGTAGTGATACTGGCGACGCCAAATAAGCACCATTCCGGCGAGAGCTCCCCCGCCGAGGGTCTACAGAGCCGCAGCTCAGTATATATCTCTCGCCAAAACTGTTTTATATGCTCACATTCCCAAAATCTATGCAACAGAGTCCCTCTATGGGTCCCACACAGCTGACACACATCTGTGAGAGCAGCCCCATCCGAGCCGCCCAGACATTGGGTACATATGCCCTCCATAGTAACTTATATTGAAGTTCTTGAAACTTAATTGACTCAGAAAGAAGCTTGATCTGCTGAAAAGCGTTCTGCAAAGCAACCGCTGTGATCTGTACACCCCCATCTCTACTCCATTTCTGAACCAAGTTCTCTAAGGGGGCCCACTCCCCCCCGGGCACCATTCCTCCCGCCAGGTCCGCATCGAATATTTCCCATCCGATGCGACTATCAAGTCCCATACCCCTTTTCCACAAAACTGGAAGCCACTCTGGTGCTGTAGCGCTCGAATGTAGTGACGCACCTGTAGATAGAAGTAGAATGACTTAGGCGCAAGGTGGTATCTCTGCCTAAGGGACTGGAAAGAATCCAATTCCCCCTGTGAATGCATGCGAAGTTGACCCAGATGCCCCAGTCCCACCAGTACCCAAGTAGCTGGAAGTCTTCCTTGCCTCCCGGGTGCAAAGTCGGCGTTCGCGCTAAGTGGCAGACAATCAGTGGCATACCACTGCATACCCTTTTTCTGACAGAGGAACCTCCACGCCTGTCTCAACGCACCAAAATAAACCGACTCCCGCCAACAGTTCGGTAAAACTTTATTGCGGCCATGCAGCAAGTAGGCCGCGTGGAAGGGTGCCGACATCCAGTCAGCAAGCCCCTTCGGCAGGACCTCCGCTCTCCCCAGGATTAGGTCCCTTAGGGGACCCAGCAAGGACAAGAAATTGTAATCTCTTACCGAGAACAGGTCGAGCCCCCCCCTCGGACCTATGGCTCATCATCACTGACAATGGAATTCTGGATTTCCTGCCCCCCCACAGAAATTGTTTAATATGCCGCTGCAATAGCAGCACATCTCGGCGTAACATCCAGATAGGCAGGTGTCGCAACAGATACATCCATCTAGGTACCTCTATCATCTGGAATAGGGCGAGGCGTCCCATAAGCGAGAGCGGAAGATCCCTCCATTTCTGTAAAGTAGCCGCCGTCTTAGACATCATCGGTCGAATGTTAACATCGTACAATTTCAAGACATGATCGGGTATCTGAATCCCCAGATACCGGAATGCCCCTGGTGCCCAGCGCAAAGGAAAATGCCCCCTCCACTCTTGTTGCGCCCTACCACCCACATCCAACGCCACCGACTTACTGACATTAATCCGTAGCCCCGAAAAGGACCCAAAGTGGTGAACCAGTCCCAGAGCCTGCTGCAGGGAGGGCTGCGGGTTACATAAACAAAGCAGCATATCATCAGCAAACGCACTTACCTTGATGCCTCCCTGCGGCCACTCGACACCCCGAATCCCCTCCTCCGCAATGAGCGAAAGTAGTAAAGGTTCCAACTGCAAAACAAATAACAAAGGCGATAATGGGCATCCCTGACACGTGCCTCTGCGCAATTCAAAAGGCAAAGAGAAAGTTCCACCGCTTGCTACACACGCCAATGGCTGTGCATATAGCGCTCTCACCCAGGCCAGAAAGGCGCCATCAAAACCGAATTTCGCTAGGACTGTGAACATATAGGACCATGATACCCTATCAAAAGCCTTTTCGGCGTCAAGACTTACCAAAATCAGAGACAGCGCCTGACTTAAGCATTTCTCCATACCAAGCAACACCTTACTGATGTTAGAAAAGGCACCTCTCCCTTTCACAAATCCCGATTGGTGACAACCAATGAGCCGTGGCAAAATCGCCTGTAGCTGGGCCGCTAGCACCGAGGCTACCAGCTTCATATCATAGTTAATTAGTGAGATGGGGCGATAGGATGCCGGATCCTCCGGATCCCAGCCCTCCTTCGGGATGATCGTAATCGCCGCAGTCCACATATCCCTCGGATATGAACCCAGTTCCTGGGCTTCCTGATACAAAGCCATCAAAGTGGGGGTCACCTGCGGCATCAAAATCTTGTAGAACTCAGAGCCGTAACCGTCTGGACCCAGAGCCTTGTGGGGCTTCGCCGCCTTTATTACGTTCTGAATTTCTTCGCAGGTCATCGGCGCATTAAGCACCTGGAGTTCTTCTCCCGTCAAGCGGGGCAATGTCACTGTCGCCAAGAATTCCCACTCTTGTTCCCTATCTTCGACGTCAGGAGTATATAAGTCTTGGTAGTATTGACTAAACACCTGCACAATCTGTTTCAACTCAGTGTGATATACACCCTGCTTATCGCGCACCCGGGCCACCCCTTGAATGCCACCCTTTCGCTTCACCAGTCGTGCCAGTAGTCGCCCCGCGCGATCTCCATAACGAAACAATTGGTGATTATAATACTGCAGTGATTGAACTGCTCTCTCATGTAGTACCGCGTTGAGAGCCCGCTGTACCTCAAGATACGCAGAAAGTTTCTGCGGCCTTGCCACAGCAGCCCGCTTGGCCTCCTGCAATTGGCGCGCCAGATCCAGGATTCGAGCATTTAGACGTTTCCGCTCTCTAGCCACATAGGCTATAATATGGCCCCTCAAGACTGCTTTCCCCGCCTCCCAAAATGTCGCCACCCCCACATCTCCCGTGTCATTCAATAACAAGTACTCCTCCCAGTGGCACGACAAATAGGCCCGAAAGTCCTCATTCTGCCATAGATATCCAGGAAAAGACCAACGGGCCCCCCCCCCCCCCACGCCTCTCCAATCTAACACCACCTTGGCATGATCAGATACTACTAGGAGTTCAATCTCCACTTTGAACACCTTACCCAAGCTCTCTTTCGAAATCAGGATATAGTCAATCCTAGACCAAGTTTGGTGCACTCTCGACAGATGCGTGTAATCCCGCTCCACTCCATGCAAAATTCTCCATGCGTCGATCAAACCACCCATATTACACAGGTAACCTACCCCTTTCCTACTCCAGGCCCCGCTTGAACCTCCCGTGCGGGATTTATCTAAAGTTGGGTCATGAAGGCAGTTGTAATCCCCCGCCAGTATCAAAGGTATCTTTGGCGTCCCCAGTATCTTCCTCAACAACATCTGAAAAAATTGATGGTCGTAAATATTGGGGGCATAAATAGTTCGCAGAAAGAGTTCCTCCCCCCGTATTTTAGCGTGCAAGAAAAGGAATCTACCATGCGGGTCCGCCTCCTCCCGAATGATCTCCATCGCTAGGCCCCTCTTCACCAGGATCGCCACCCCCCGCTTCTTAACATCGGCAGATGCTGCAAAAACCTGACCCACCCAGTCTTTCTTTAGCTTAGCATGCTCAACTGCGCTCAGGTGTGTCTCCTGCAATAATGCAATTTGCGCCTGCCCCCTCTTGAGGGCCTGCAACACCTTTGTCCATTTGACCGGGGTATTGAGACCTCCTACATTCCAGGAGACTATGCGAAGATCATCCCTCATGTTCCCCATCCAGCAGCCTCACACACAAACAGACAATACCCCAATCATACTTCTGCTCTAGGTCGCCCAGCCCCAACCCAGAGCTCCTTAGTTCCCATGTAGCTCCCCAAAAGGGCAGGTTCTCTCGTCTTGGGCTCTGCACTTTATATGGTAACACAGATCTGGTAGTAGCCAGGCCCTCCACGGCCAGCTCGTGCGTGGACCTCCCTCTCTCCCTACCCCCCCCCTTCTCCCACCCCTCCCATCCCTCCCATCCACGTCCCCTCCCCCCCTCTCTCACCCCTACCCCACCCCTCCCCAGTCCCCATAGGTTAAAGAAATCTAATTCTATGCCCCAGCTCAAACCGCTGAGGTTATATCCCACCAGGTGCCACAGGGCCGCACCAAGGCGCAGCCGAACGGTCTGTTCCCCCCCCCCCCCAACCACACTCAAAAGCTATACAACAGACATGGTTATCAAGGAAAAACAGTTGAAAGACAATCAACACTTAGCAAACTATAGCACTGAACTCAGCAACATTAGGAAACAACAACCCGAGCAGTGTATTGCTCCCAAGTCTCACTAGAGTTGTCGATCAGCCACATCAAGCAGCCGCAGCCTCGGCTCAGTGTGCTTGGCCCAGCAGTCCCTCACAGCAGCAGTCCATACCTCATGCAGGCCCAGTTGCTCAGGGTAGTCACTCATCTACCTGCGTATTCCCCGAGAGTCCCTCCAGAAAGTGCTGCGTCGCTGACACAGATTCAAAAACAAAGTTCTTGCCTCGGGACGTTACTCTCAGCGTCGCAGGGAAAGCCAGAGTAAACCGCACCTGTTTCTTGAAGAGGGCCGTACAAATAGATGAAAACTCCTTCCGTTTTTGTGCAACGGCAGCCGAGTAGTCTTGAAAGATCAGTAATTTATGGTTCTCCAACTGCAGATCCCTCTGGCTGCGGAAAGCTTGCATAATCAACACCTTATGCTGGAAATTCAACAATCTCATAATGACCACTCGGGGCTTCTGCTGCTCTGCGGTCACCGGGCCAATCCGATGGGCACATTCAATATCCAGTTTCCCCTCCAACACGGTAAGGCCCAAGGTTTTTGGCAGCCATTCACTAAGCAGCTTCATAAGGCCAGTGCCCGAGTAGGATTCAGGGATGCCTAGCACTCTTAAATTGTTCCATCTGGACCTGTTCTCCAGGTCATCCACTTTGGCCTGTAAAGCGTCAATGTGCATGCGCTGTAGTTTCCATTCCCGGTCATGCCGCCCCTCTTCGTCCTCAATGGCCGAGACACGTTGTTCCACCTCATCAACTCTCTTCCCCATATCGGTCAGAGACTCACCCAGGGATTCCAACTTCTGCAGCATAAGGTCAAATTTCGGCTCTAGAAATTTGGCTACGTCCCTGGCCAGGTCCTCGGCATGGGAGTCTGCACTCTCCAAACTCTCCACCCCAGGCGACGCTGGCTGTGGCGGCGTGGACGCACAGGCCCCAGGCCTAGTAGGCTTGTCCTTTTCTTTTCTCGAGGTCCCCGCCGTCGAGCCTTCCACCCGAGCGCTCCGTTTCATGTCGGTCAACAGCTCTCCGCCTCCCGGTACAGGTAATATGGTTGGGAGAGGGCACTTAGCGCTTAATCAGCCAGTATTTTCATTGCGGCCCCGGAGCGAGCAGAGACCCGACCTGCTCACTCACGCATCACGTGGGATCTCTCCCTTTGCTGATTTTAAACCATTCTGTTTCTCATTGTTCCATTCAAACTGTTGCTTCTTGATCAATGTAAAGGTTGTGCAAGAGAACGAACAGGTGTTCTGTTATACCCATGCTTCTTAATGTGGCAAAGAGTTTCTCATGGTTTACACAGTCAAAAGCCTTGCTGTAGTCAATAGAACACATATAGATATCCTTTTGGTATTCTTTTGTTATATCAAGGATCCATCTCCCATCTGCGATAATGTCTCTCATTCCTCGCCCTTTCCTGAACCTTGTTTGCACATCAGGCTGTTCTGGTTCCAGGTATGGTTGTAGTCTCTGCTGAATGAATTCTTGAGTAGATTCTTGCTGGCATCTGGAATCAGAGCGATAGTGCAATAATTTCCACAGTCACCTTTCTTCAGTATTGATAAGATTCTACTACAGAGAAGATTTATCATTCACACTGGCATACTCCATGTACATCTGATCATGTTGTCTATATGCATATCTGTTCTTGTTATTTAAAGTACATTGGAAGCATGGTTCATCCGATTAAGACCAAATTGGCAGAACATTTCTCTCATATTAAAATGAAGACTCAGTCTGCATCACTTGTGGCTCACTGGAAAAAAGTCCCAATTTTCAAAATCTGTGTTGGCGGGTTATTGATTATGGGGGTCATTCTGTCCATTGGGACGTCCATCCCTACTATTTGTCCCCCTGCCGGCCCTGGCACTATCCTCCCTGAATGAACAGCATGTTTGTACCGGGAGGCCTAGATGGGGGTGGGAGGGGGCATTCTGGAGGAAGAGCGAGGGTAGGGCATGGACAGCCCGTGACCCTTGACATACAGGGTCAATTCAGAGGTCGGCCCTGTACTTCGGGGGCCTCAAATCTAGATGGGTCATAGACCCAATTCTGATCTCACAGGCACGTCTAGCCCCCATGGAATCGGAATCAGGTTTACCTCTGTACACCCCGCTTCTGATCAGCTGCACAGGGGCTGCACGGCCTGAATGGAATAGGCCTCCACATGCCCTCTGACCTTCATGGAAGTAATCGAGAATTTCGGCTACAAAGATTGGAGCAGACTTGGATTTTCAGCTTGCGGACTGTCACGCCATCGGGCTTAAATTTGCAGATCGATTGGTGGAGCTTGCTTTGACTGGCAACTTTAACATCCAATAGTATTCACTTTAATTTTGATGTCACATGCTGACTTGGTATTTATAAATGAGTGCTGTTGCAACATGTTTGAACTGAATGGTTTTCATCTGGTGAGCATGAAGCCTGATCAAACTGCTTGATATAGAGTTCTTGGTGTTGAGCTTGTCACACACTGTGTCGCACACTGATGGGAGCTATTTCTTCATCGACTCACTTCCATGTCACATGCTGAACCAGCCACAGTTTAAATAGCTTCTCATGACTGTTGTTGCACGTTAAGTGAACATTGTATTCAAAATTATTTTAACTGTCACATTTTGTGTTTAGCACTATATTTTGTGCTGATGACACATTCACAGTTTGATTTTTCAACCATTCTTTATATTAAAAGGAGGGCACGGGTCTAGAGGGATTTTCTCTCTTAACGAACAATCTGACATTTAATTGTTATTAGCTACAACTCTTCTCTTTTTGTTTTGACCTTTTTTGCATTTGGTCCTAATTATCTAAAGCACACTAAAAATGAATGCTCACTCCTAAGAGATATAGAGGCCAATTCTAATTGGGGCACGCCTGGGCTGTTGGGACATCCAAAAAATGGAAGGGCCCAATATGTACCCGATTCTGCAACCGCAGGAGCTAGATGTTCCCGTAGTTGCAAAATTGAGCACTTAGACAATCCGGCATTGCTCCAATTCAGCAGCATGGGATGTCCATTGCTCTGCCCAGCCAGCCCGACCTATGCTCCTGCTGGTGTGCCGGTGCCGTGGCGTCCTGTTGCCATGGCACTGGGACACCCAGCAGGAGTGCAGAAGGTCCAACATCACTGCAGGTTTTCTTTCCCCGCTGCCTGACCCTTGGCAGGGGAAGCCAGGACCAGGATCAGGCATTAGAGCTTACCTCCCCCTGTGCCGTGACTTCGGTGCGGCTGCCTGGCCTGATAGTCGCCGTTGGTGGGACTTATTCCACCTCTGAGATGGAATAAGTCCCACGTCCATCTTCCCAATGCCAAACATACAGGACCCTGATCAGAATAGGCCCTGTACATCTGGGTGCCTGGGCCCGCCCATGCTCTGCCCTCACTCCACCGCTTTGCTGCCCCCATCCAGAGTGTCCCGCACAAAGGCCCTGTGTGTGCGGGGAGCTATTGATTCAGAATATGGTCCTTGCGAATAGCGGCAGTTGCACATCCAAACCAGATGTACACTCCCACTATTCGCAGGTTAGAATGACCCCAATTTGTATAAAAACATATGTTATGCTCTCCTAGCACCTGCTTTTTAACATATAGGCTGCTTTTGGATCCAGATCTGCTTAGTCTCCTGTTCACTACCTATATGTTTCCTTTCCATTTCTCTAGATATATTCTATTATTCAGCTGTTGGTTTTCTGTCTTGACTAAATTCTAAGCTCTGTGCAGTGCTGCATATGCCTTGTAGCACTATACAAATGATAAGTAGTAGTAGTACTAGTAGTATACTCAAATTGCATATGAAATTACCCCTTTAGATATTTTCCACTATACAGTGCTTTCCATTCGAAAAGTACCTGTGCAAAAAGGAGAAGGCGATGTGTGTGGGAACTTTATATGCACAGTAAGTTTCAATCAAAAGTTCTTTCTAACCTGCAGAACCTGAGTGCCCCTCACAATTGAAAACATAATATTGAAGCACAGCACCCCACCAGCTAGTACTCGCAGAAGTAAGAAGAACACAGGTACACTAAAAAAAATTTTTTTAAACTGCCTCTAATGTTTCGATTGATTTTTACGTTTTTTGGTGCGCTGAATCCAAATCTGGTAACCAATTTGCTCCATCACGTACAGATTTTTTGCTACATTGGGTTAGCAGTTTGAGGTGAACGTTTCAGATTGAGTGCGATCAAGATAAAAGTTTCTTGGATGAATTCTTTATACTAATTGTTTAGTAGTTATTCAAATAAGAATAAAGAAAATTGTAACAAGGCAGCACATAAGAATAGAGTAATGTCAACAAAACACACTGTGATGGTAGCAAAATTGTCTGCACTTAAAACAGCCACATACATGTGCACAAACATTGAGCATATAAGAGCGAGGTTAGACACAAAGCAAAGCAAAGAAATGTGCAAAAAATGTTGTACAGGTATGTATGTAAGAATAGAAAACGCAAACCGCACCATTGCAATACATGAAGACAAACACCCGATGGTGTGAAAATAAAATTCTAATAAATGAGATCTGACACTGTGGTAATAACTAGCAAATTTTTATTTCAAAGTTTAGTAAAAACACGATATTTGTCAACACAGTTTAGATTTTAAAGTCATTCTTGGGTCAATCAATCTCCTGGTGGGCCCGTTTCTTCTTCCCCCAAATGCTTCTCTTGGTGCGCTGCTTGGCGTATTTTTCATCTGGGGTTTCCCGCAGCAGCAACCAGCAGAAATCAGCCATCATAGTGGTGTTCCATCTTCCTTGGTACCTTCTCTCTGCGTCCTTGATGTCCTTATGAAACCTTTCACCTTGTTCTTCACTGTACGCCCCCAAGTTTTCGGGAAAGTAGTTCACATGGGAGTGCAAGAAATGGACTTTCAGGCTCATGTTACAGCCTTGTTCTTTGAAGGCATTGAGCATCCTGGCAACAATATCCTTATAGTTCTCATCCCGCCTGTTCCCCAAGAATTTGAGAACAACATCCTTGAAGGAATCCCAGGCTTCTTTTTCCTTCTCAGACATCGTTTCAGCGAATGCTCCATCTGAAATGAGTTTCCTTATATCAGGGCCAACAAACACTCCTTCCTTTAGCTTTGCTTTAGAAAGTCGGGGGAACTTTGAGCAAAGGTACCGAAAGCACTCACCATCTTTTGGAAGGGACTTGATGAATTGCTTAATGAGACCCAACTTAATGAGGAGAGGTGGTAATAGAATTTTATCACGAGGTACCAAGCTCTCATGAAGAACATTTTTCTCACCGGGTCTCAAATACTCCCGAATTGGCCAGTCTTTTTTTCCCCCAGTGTAGGTCGCGGGCCCGGCTATCCCACAAGCAAAGGAAGCAGGGATATTTGGTGAAACTGGATTGCTGCCCTAATAGCATGGATAGAATTTTAAAGTCTCCACAAATCATCCACTTATGCTCATCATAACGAATCTTCTGAAGAATCAGGGCCAAATTCTCGTATTTTTCTTGGAGAATAACAGAGTGAGCAATAGGAACTGAAGCGAATGTGTTGCCATTATGAAGAAGAACACCTTTTATGCTGTCTTTTGACGAATCAATGAACAGCCGCCATTCAGCAGGATCATACTTGAGTTTAAACTTTTCCTTCACTCCGTATATATCATTGCAAAATACCAAATCTTCCTCTTTGCTGAAATACTTCAAAAATTGTGTCTCGCGGTTGCGGTACCATTAAAAAGTTGTTCCTGGTGACAATAGATTTTTCTGTTTAAGCCGAGAACCTATCAGTTGGGCAGCATCTTTTGGGAGTCCTAAATCCCGGACTAAATCATTCAATTCAGCTTGAGAGAAAAGTTCAGGTTTCGGATCTGGTTCAGTTTCAAACTCGGAAGTACTGGACTCATCGGGAAAAGCCATCTGATGAGTCTCATCATGATCAGAACCGTCCACACAAATATGATCCAAAGATTTTGGTGGTTCAGGCACAGGTACTTCGTTGCTATGAGGCATAGGCCTAATTGCTGAGGGAAGGTTGGGGTAACTTATTACGTTCTTACTTTTTAAGTTGTATCCCTTCACAATGCAAGAGCAAAAATAGCAGTCACTGCTGTGGTCTCTTTGTTCACGCCACATCATAGGTATTCCGAAACGAAATGCTTGTTTTTTACCTTTCATCCATAAGCGTAGATCTTCCTCACATGTCTTGCACACTTTGTGAGGAGCCCACGGTTTGTCTTGATCGCCTAACTTCAAACCGAAATAGGCGAAATATACTTTTTTAATAAATGCAGAAATGTTCCTCTGCCGCTTTTTCACGGTATATTCCCCACAAATAAAACAAAAACTGTCCAGAGAGTTGACGCAACCTCTGGCTCTGTGAGCCATCACAAATACACAGCACTGCAAACTACAACTGTAGTGAACCACTTCGGAATAAAGCTGGATTACGACTGAGCAAACAAAAGGTAATAATGAACTTGCAAGAAACTGAAATTTGACAGGAACGTTCATGTCGCAACCACCGTGTTTGAGCGAGCGAACGAGGCGAGGCGAACAGGAAAGAACATGCGCCAGCGCGAGTACTGGATTTAGGCCCCCGCCTCCCAATTGTCCTGTTAATGTATAAAATGAATACAAAACACTCTAAAATATCATGAGGGAGTGTTTCTAGTTAGTTAACCATTACAACCTCTATTTTGGGCCAAGAAAATAAACTGCAGTCGGCTAAAAAGAAATTATGTGAACATTCCTTATATGGGTAAGAAATCTAATTTTGCAAGAAAACGTGACGTGATGGAACATTTTGGCTATTTTTCCTGGATTCAGCACCCCAAAATCTATAGGAATCAGTTGCAAAACTGGAGGCAGTTTTTTGGTAGTGTACCTGTGGAATCTATGGACTGTCACAATGCAACAAAGAGAGAATTTGAGAAGTTTGCTGTGGAAGCAAAAACTCATAATAAAGACTTTTTCAAGTACGTTCATAGCAAAAAACCTGTGAGAGAGATTCAGCTGGACCAATACGGAAGCACGGATCCTCATACACTCCCCCCACCGTGAGCACATTACGCCCATCCTTGTCCGTCTTCACGGGCTTCCCATAAAATTCCATATTGATTACAAAATCCTTATCTTAGCCCACCAAGCAGTTCATACAGGTACTCCACAATACCTACTACTACTACTACTACCACTACTACTACTACTGAGCATTTGTATAGCTCTACAAGATGTTCACAGCGCTGCACAGACATGTAAGAGACAGTCCCTGCTCATCAGAGCTTACAATCTAGTCAAAACAGACAGCAGATAGTCCAAAAGCAGCAGCGAAGAGGTGAGTTCTCAGCCCGGATTTGAAAAGGGTCAGAGAAGGTGCCTGGCATACAGACCTAGCGGATCTTCTCCAGATATTTAGCAGATCTTCTCATTTAATTCCCCTCATTGCATTCTCAGGTCCCTATACACCCATCACTTGGCCCTTCCCTCAGTCTCATGTGCACGCCACTCTGCCTTCTTTTTCCTTGTCCCTGCTTTATGGAACTCTTAACCTACCACCCTCCGTGCAGAGCCGTCACACCCCCAGTTCAAATCTCTGCTCAAAACCCATCTGTTCCAGCTGGCCCCCTGACTAGTTTCCCCTCCTCTCCTATCTCTTTCCTGACTTAACTGTCCTGTCAATAATTGACATTCCTTTCCTTTCATTCTGATGCTTTTTGACTATTGTAAACTGCTCCGATGCCTTGTCGCCTAGGGTGGTATATCAAATAACAATAAAGATAAAGATAAAGATTAGATGATAGAGGGGTAAAAAGGGCACTAAGAGGGAACAAGGCCATAGCGGAGAGACTGAATGAATTGTTTCAGTCTTTACTGAGGAAAATGTAGGGATGTTACCCATGACTGAAATGGTATTTAAAGGTGATGCCGTAGAAGAAATGAAAGAAATATCAATATGCCAGGAAGATATATTACAACTATTTGATAAACTGAAGAGTAGCAAATCACCTGGACCTGATGGTATACTTCCAATGGTGTTGAAAGAACTGAAATATGAGATTGCAGACCTATTATTAGTAATCTGTGAACTATCATTAAAATCATCTGCAGCCCTTCTGCAATATCACTAACCAAGATGTTAAAAAGAATCAGACCAAGGACAGATCCCTGCGGCACAATACTAGTAACCACCCTCTCCTCAGAATGAGCTCCATTTAGCTGTACCCTTTGCTGCCTACCACTCAACCAATTTCTAACCCAAGCAGTAACTTTAGGGTCCATCACTAGGGTCCTCAGTTTGTTTATAAGTTGCCTGTGCGCAATGGTGTCCAAGGCTTTACACAACTCTAAGTACGCCACATCTAGGACTCTCCCTTGGTCCAACTTCCTGGTCAAACAGCCAAAAAAATCAATCAGATTGGTCTGACAAGACTTGCCTCTGGTAAACCCATGCTGCCTCAGATCCTGCAATCCATTGGACTCCAGAAACTTAACTATTTTCTCTTTCAGCAGCGTTTCCAATAATTTACTCACCACAAAGTTTAGACTAACCAGCCTGTAGTCTTCAACCTCATTCTTACTTCCACTTTTGCATAAAGGGACCACATGTACCTTTCTCCAGACCTTTGGGACCACTTCCAACTTCAAAGCAGCATTGAAAAGGTCAGTCAGTGGAGTCGCTTCAATGTTCTCAAGTTCCTTCATTATTCTTGGATATATCCCATGCGGTCCCATCTCTTTTTCTACTTTTAGTTTAGTTAGTTCTTCACAAATACAATCTTCTGAAAATCATTCAAGCTCCCTGTCACTTCTGTTCCAATTTGTGAGTGTTTTCTGAGATCCTGCTCCTGGCCTTTCATCTGTGAACACAGAACAGAAATATTTGTTAAGCAATTCTGCTTTATCCTCATCAGCTTCTACATATTCCTACCCTTCATCCTTGAGTCGGACAATACCACATTTGCCCTTCCTCCTCTCACTAACATATGTGAAAAATGTCTTGCCCTCCCATTTTATTGCATTAACTATTTCTTCTTTTTGTACCTTTGCTTTCCTGACTACTTTGCTAGCTTCTCTAAGTTTTTCCAAATATAGATGCCTGTCTTCCTCTTTCTGTGATCTCTTGCATATCCCGAAGACCTCTCTCTTTTTCTTCACCTTTTCAGCTACTTCGTTTGAGAACTTTAGCCACCTCTTTTTCTTTTTATATTTATTTACCTTTCTAACAAAAAGCTCTGTTGTCCTTAAAATATCCCCTTTTAGTTTTGCCCACTGGTTTTCTATATCCCTCAGCTGTTCCCATCCCGCTAACAACTCCTTGAAGTATTGTCCCATCTTGGCAAAGTTTTCCTGAAGTCTAAGACCCTCGCTTTTGAATGGATTTTATCAGCCCTAGTCCTAAGACTGAACCACACTATCTGATCACTGGATATGAGATGATCTTTCCCAATTGGTAAGAATCTCTTGCCTAAGTCAGCCTGTCCCTATAGAAGTTTCACTTTGGAGTTTGAACCGCATAGGCCCCACAGACTCATGGGAGCCATGGACCTGTTTAAGTGCAAACTTCATGGGAAAGCCAGTTAAGCAGGCAACAACACTCAATGGCAGCCAGCTTTGCTTTCCCTCCGACTCATGGAAAAGGAGAACAATCACGCCACTGAGAATTTTGTTTTGCTCTTGGCCTGAATGCTTCTCATCACAATAAAGTTTGGAGAAGACACCATGGGGCAAAAAGATAACACAGGTGGCACATACCTTAACACGAAGGCCCACTTATTGCATTTTTAAGGTCTGACGTGGACACAGGGAGGGGGACCTGAGCATGGAGAGGAAGCAGCGAGGATGTTTGTCCCTATGCATGCAGCTATCTGGAAGTGGAGGGAACAGACCCAACAGCAGGAAGTGAAGAAACTCCATCCCAAACATTGTTAAAGAAAAAATGGGAACCGGACCTGGAGAGCCTCATGTCAGTGTCTCTAAGCCATAAAAGCTTGAAAAGATCCATTGGCATCCATGTAATAAATAATCTGAACTGTGAATAAGGCCATATTTGGTGTTCATCACTCTGTGGGTTCCTTCTAGGCTCAGGGTTATGACGTTCTACACACAGAAATGTGGATTTAGCAGTATATGAGTTTATTTATGTATTATTTGTTACAAAAGCTTCCACACCCCATTTCCATCAGGTATTGAACAGGGCTGTGTACCTGTGTATGATCACACAAAAAAAAGTTTGTTTGTACTCCTTGAAAAAAACCCTTTCCCACTTAGGAAGTACACAGCGCTTTCCGCACACTCTCTGCTCACTCCCAGAGCTTATACCCTTCTCTTACTCAGCAACTCTGCCCGACCCGCAGCTCTTCATATGCCCCTTCTGACCATACACCTCTGGCCCTCCATTGCATCTGACTTGATGCGCAGTTGTTCCTCCAAAACTCCTTTCGCCGCATGTTTACTCACTCATCAGTTGCACCATTTCTCCAGTACATTCCCTCACTCCATATCCACTTGTTAAACCGACCCCGCCTGATATCTTTGGGTTGGGGGGTAATCATAGCGGCAGTGGGGGCAGAGGCTTGAGCTGCGACCTGAGGTGCAGCTGGGATGGCTGCAAGTGGCAGGTGTTGGTGCTTGTGGCACTTGGAGCTGTTGCGAATAGCTGCTCCTGGAGGACAATACATAGGTGATCCCAGGCTGAGGATTTGGTACAATTTACCAGCTAGTATCATGGCTGAAAAAGCCACTGGAATTTGTCATGGAGCTCTGTATATCTGAGCTGTTTAGTGCAGCAACACTCGTTAGGCTAGCACAAAAGATCCTGCATCGCGCTGCTCAGACAAACTCAGAGTCACCTGGGACAGAGAAGACAAGTTTGTGCTCTGGCAACAGTGATTGCAGAAAAACAGGGGCCCTCAAATCTCAGGCTCCAGCCTTGGGTTAGTACATTGGTCCCTTTGCTGCTTGGGAGATTGACTGGCCTCACCATGTACTTCTTTGCTTTAATTTATTCATATCCAGCAGCAGTATTAGTACAAAGCAGTTCAAACAAATGCTGACTGCTACAAACATCCCTTTAGTTTAATTGATCCTATAAAATGCATTAAAAATCAAACACATCTTTAATGAAGGCTCATAATGTTCACCTATTCATGAGGATCACTAACTGCAATTGATTTTAAGTGTTGCAAATAAAGTGCTAAATTTAAATCAAACTATAAAGTAAGTATCAATTTCAAGTCGGACAGCCATTATGTTATTCTCATTTATTTCATTATCATAGTAGAGCTGTGATGGTGTAAGTAGCTCATGCAACCAGATGGAGAAAAAGTATTTAGCCTGAGACAGAGAGGATAGTATCATGAAAGCCCCAAAGGAGAAAGAACAGCAGATATATGAGTTAATCTCATTTCAAGCAGTACAAAACTTAATTAGATTTACTTTAATTTATATCAGCTCATGGTTACACCTCTGGGCGGTGTACACTAAAACATACATAATTAAAACAACCAATAAATAAAATAAATAAAACATCACAGATTATTACATCAAGCAAATACAATTAATAAAACATATTAAAAGCCTGTTGAAATAAACAGAAAGAGACTAGTGTGATTTGGGGGGTATGTTTACTAAACGGCGCTAACATCGCAGCGGTGGTATTATCGCGCGATAAGTGACATTATCGCGTGATAATGGTGCATTATCGCCTGATAACGTCACTTATCGCGCGATAACATGCCTGTGGCGTTAAGGCACCCTAACGCTGTGAAATCCGGCTCTAAAGGGCGGAGTAAGGCTTCCCAGAGGGCGGACAGAGGGATCAATGGGTGGAGAGTGGGAGGGGAGAGGCTCCAGGCACACTAACGCTGTGGAATCCGGGTCTGAACACTAACGCCAGTGAAACCCTCGCGTTAAGGCACATTTGCAGGAAAGAGAAACCATTTCCGTCAGCAATGTACAGCAAACCCAGGGAAACCTAGAAAAAGTGATAGTTGTGATACATGTGCACGGAACAAAAAGGCAAATAAACATAGAAAAGGAGAGGAACCAAACTTAAAATCCACATAACCAAGCTGGCCAATAGTAATATTAATGAGAAACATAAAGAAACACTACTGAGAAAGCTAAAAAAAAAAAGATATCATGTTTGGAAGGGTCAATGCTCTGTCCCCCTACAAGGTGCATGATCCCACATTGAAATAGCGCTGATTAGGGTTTTCCCTTTATATTGGGCAGGTTTCTTATGGTGTGCACATGTGCCGCAACAGCAGGGTGGGCATGTAAGAAAGGGCAACTGTACAGATGCTCAAAATGGGATACAGAGGGCTGCAGGCGGCACATGCTGTGGTGCAGCTGGGGCACAGTGCGGACTAGGCAGATGCCTAGGTAGCACATAGGAATGCTGAAACTGTAGAGCATCCAGACAGCAACTGATGAGGGCCCAACATGGGCACAAGTGTGTTTCTCACAGTTTCTCAGGGGATAGTACCCAGCAGGTACCCCCAAGGGCACAGAACATTGGCAGGCGGTGCTGGGGGGGAAGCGTGCATGTCCATGTAGGCTCCCCTACGCGAGAACCCACACCATAGGCAGCTGCCTACTGGCATACTGGATGGCCTGGGACTGTGTACCATGAGTACCACTGGCATAATGGCATGGCAGCATGGTGGAGGAGGGGTGCTGGTGGTAGAGGGGGCAGTGGCATCTGCCCACAGCAGACCATGGCCTAGCCCCATTTAGGTGGGTGCCGTGCACTGCAACAGACAGGGTCTGTCTGACGAACAGTCATGGTATCCCCAGGGAAGGAACTGTCCCTGTGGCAGCAGTGTGGTGCAGTACACACAGCCAGTGTGTTCAGGAGCAGAAAGTCACAAGTTCAAGTCTCAGCTGTGGCTCCTGCCAACCCAGTCCCCATATTTTTACCCTGTACTAAACTGTGGTAATAAAGTTGGATTTGGGAACCTCTGCCCTAGAGCAGCGGCCAACAGGAGCAGAAAAACCCGCACAAACAGGCTCCACTATCCAAAGCCTCATGGAGGGTCAGGCTGTTGGGCCCTGCGTGCAGCAGCATCTCCCAATACTAGCACTTACATACCTTAGCAATGCCGCCCTAAACCTGGGAATACGTTACACATATATCAAAAGGTTGCTATGAATAATGGCAGATAGCAATTCCTAAGTTAAGCACAATTTGCTGATAGAGCTGCATCATAGCAACCTTTCTGAAATCTGTGGAGTGTGTTTCAGTTTTGGTTTCTGACAGTGTTTTCCACCCCTGGGAGTGACCCTAACAGTATTGTGCACCATAGCCATGCCTGCACTGTGCCCAGGACTGGTGTGGTGGCCAGGACTGCCAATAGCCTCTATATTTGCACAATGCTGGAATAGGTGTGGGAGTGTGTCTGTCTATCCAGTGTGTTGTGGCTGCCGACACCTTACTCAGCCCACACTGCTTGCACTTTTTCCTGCATTAGCCTGCAAATGTGCATAATGAGGAGCAAGGTACTGTGGGTATGGCCGGGACAGGGTGACCTGGGCAGGATGCATCTGCACAGGGCTTAGGGCAATGGCTGGGACATTGTAGTGCCCAGCCACCACCTGCACGGACAGGGTGGCCACAGCATGTCCTGCTGGGAGGTCACTCTCACCCTGACTGAGCAGTGACCACGGCATGGCTAGGTTCCCCCATAGTGCTATATAGCATTTCTCTCAAGTGATATATATGGGTTCTCTTTGCTGGGGACTAATCCATGACTTATCTGCTTGTTGGGTGTGCTCACATCCCAGTTTTGGGTGCACACAGCTTCTCCAGGAACATGCACTGTGGACTAGCTAGCAGACTGTCTGCAGTTAGTATGTGTATGGCTGGAACACCTTGCAGGGTGCAGCAGCTGGAGACTCACTGGGCTTGCTGCTGGAGAATGTCAGATAATGGTGGGAGGGTAGCTGAACATTTCTAGGCCTTTTGTCTGCCATTGCCTTATGGATGTCTGTTCCCCAGCAGGACTGGAGTTGATGGTCCTCTCTACTGCCACCATTACAGGGATGTAGAATGTGGATCAGTTGGTGGGAGATCCTATTCCCCACCCTGAGCCCCAGAGAGCGGGTTGGGTGGTACATAATCCGCCTATGGGTCCAAACACCCCCCCATTCGCTTACATCATGTGACCATGGCACCCACACAGGATATGCACTATTCTGAGTGCATCATAGTCCACAAAGACTAAACATGGCTGGGAAATACATATGGACACAGGTGCATCCTAGGGGTGTCTGCAAGAACTACCTATCACACAATAGCACTAATGGTGACCTGCAGCATAGCCTATCTCAGCAAAGCCAGGTGCTGCGGACCTGGTGCTGGGCACCCCACCTCACCCTCAGGGTGAGCACAGTACCCTCACAATGTGACGGTCTATAGCTACTCTGTGCCAGTGACACACACGGTCAGTCCCCCCTACCAGGCCGAGGTACTGTGGGGGTGCATACCCCATCTTGTGATCATCTGTAGATTGCTGATCTGCATGTGCACTGCATCATGGGTATGGGTGGGTTAACCCTATCCTGATAACCACAGCAGACAGTTTGTGTGGTGACCTGCAGTCCTGTAGCCAGCCGGGGGTTTGTTAGCAGCTGTAGCCCACTGGTTACTTCACTGACAGTGGAAGCAGAAGTCATGGGTTTGATCCCACAGTGGTGTTATTTGATAGGGCTGTTTGAGGAATTTTCTTTTTTAATTTAAAATAGTGCTGCCAGCAAAAACACCCTCACAGTGCTGTAACCTTAAGGTGCTTCATAAGGCGCCCTATAAAGCGCCTTATAAGGCGCCCTATAGGGAACATTATAAGGTGCCTTGGCGGACAGTGCACTTTATAATGTGCCCTCTGGAGTGCCTTATAGGGCGCCTTATGTGGCACCTTAGGTTACAGCACTGTGAGGGTGTGTTTGCTGGCAGCACTAATTTAAATTAAAAAAGGAAGTGCCTCAGACAGCACTGATTAAAGGTAAAGTTAGTGCCTCAGACAGCCTTATTCATTAAGCACACTGGAGTATCAAACTCACAACCCCCATACCATCAGTCAGACCATTAGTCAATGTATTAACCATTGTGCTACACCTCTGTTGCTGTGTTTGCTGGTCAGCGCGCCTAATTAAGACTAACGTGCGTTAACGTGCCACGGCTCCCTCTATCGCACGGTAATGTGCACTGCGCACTTTATCGCGTGATAACCCGCGCTTGCTACCTTAAGACCGGAACGCCCACTCCTTTTATGGCATTCTGCACATTTATTTATTTAGCACACATTTATATACCGCTCTTTCCCAAGTATCAAGTGTGGTTTACAATGAACAGAAAAAATTCAAGGTACATGATTAATCATATCCTAGTCGTTTACAGGGAACAGATTTAAATTTTTACATTTAACAGTATAATTAAAACATGCAAACATTGTTTACATCCTGAGGTATAGTGAGGATGTAAACAAACTTTTTACATATTTACATTAGTTTATACAATTTGAGTTACGTGAAAACAACGTTTTAATATCAGTTTTTGCATTTATTTATTATCATGTAGATATATGTCTAGTAAAGTTTATTACCCTGTGTCTCTTTGGTTTGGTTATCATTATCGCTGGACGCACATTAAGACGGTTTAGTAAACATATCCCTTGTTCTCTTAAGATGACTTAGCCTATTCAGGAGAAAGGAAATGATGAGAAAGGAATGTGACATTAATTGGGGAATTCAAGAGAAGCCAATTCAGGATTTTCTTAGAATAGAGTTTCTGTGAGGGAGGCAGCTGGCAGGTCAGAAAAAATCCATGTGGCATAGAGCAACCAGAGAACCAAGTCTAGTCAAAGCAGAACTGGAAGATCAAAAGATAATTTAGTTTAGTTTATTGCAGATTTGATATATCACCTTTTACAAATGTGATATTCCAGGAAAGGATAGCCCTCTTAGGGAACCAGAATTCATGTACCTTGGAATGGCAGTGTTATAGGAGAGAGCAAAATAGTATTTTGATTGGCACATGGAGTTTATGCCAGACTTTGTTAAAATGCCTCCTGTTCATGACAGTTGTGTGTTTCAAGTGTGTAGAATCAAGCTTTAATGTAATCTATGAGGGAACTTGTTAAGAGTTGTTGAGTCAATGTCAACTCATGGTGACCCTGTAGATGGTTATCCTAAACCAGTGGTTCTGAACCAGTCCTCCTTGAACCCCTAGCCAGTTGGGTGTTCAGGATAGCCCTAATGAATATGCATGAGATATATATGCATTAGAGATATCCTGCCAACCTGACTGGTTTGTGGCCCTCTAGGGCTGGATTTGGAGACCCCTGCCTTACACCTCTGTCATTTAAGATTGTGAGTGGGCAAGGTGCAGATGTCCTAGACATCAAAATGGTAGATAGAATGTGCCACATGCCTCCTCCTTTCTCACCACCACCAAAAAGTTGTCTAATAGACAATATTTTGGTGGTGGTGAGAAGCAAAGAGGCATGTGACAAATTCTATCTAACCTTTTAGATGTCTTGGAGATCTGCACCTTGCCCACTCACAATCTTAAATGACAGAGGTGTAAGGCAGGGGTCTCCAAATCCAGACCTAGAGGGTCACAAACCAGTCAGGTTGGCAGGATATCTCTAATGCATATATATCTCATGCATATTCATTAGGGCTATCCTGAACACCCGACTGGCCTAGGGGTTCAAGGAGGACTGGTTCAGAACCACTGTCCTAAACCATATTTAATCTAATTGTTGAGAGAGTGGAATCCAAAGCTGCGCTATATACAATACTATGTACATGAGGACATATCTTCACTACTATTTACATGACAGGAAGGGGGGTGTTTGAGCTAGGGTCTTGTCTGTTGCACAGTTTAAGTGATGTCACCATAGTGCTCTATGAAGAGGGTCGTCTTGAGCAGTTTCCTAAATTCCTTAATGTCTGTTATTGACCGTAGTTCATCAGGGAGGGCGTTCCAAATTGTGCAACTCTGTGTAAATTAGAATCCAGTGTAATTATTAAATTAGGGCCTAGTATCAGCAAAGAGCTTTTAGTTAAATTAAACACTCAACAGGTAACTTTCAGTTTAAGTTTAAAATTCAGCAGGGAGCTTTTAGTTTAAGTTTAAAATTCAGCAGGGAGCTTTTAGTTTAAGTTTAAAACTCAGCAGAGAGCTTTTAGTTTAAATTTAAAATCCAGCAGAGAGCTTTCAGTTTAAATTCAGAACCCAGAAGAGAGCTTTCAGTTTAAATTTTATTTTTTAAATTTTATATTTATGAAATTTTACACACAAAAACAAGAAAGTTCAGAGAACAATCTTGAAGAAAAAGAGCGAATACAATTAGCAAATAACATAGCAAGAAAATATCGTATCTAATACTTACAGAAAACAAATACAATGTATCAGCTCTACAAGCCCACAATAAGGGAGGTGAAAAAGAAACATTTTAAAACACGAGTAGCAAAAAGGCTAGGCAGCCAAAAAAAAAACAAAAAAACCCCCCGGTGTATACATTAACCAAGCTCAGGGGAGGTTCCTATAGAGGATTCCACCCGACGAGCAGAAATAAAGGCTAGCAGTTGAGAGGGGTCATAAAAAATATAGGAAAGAGAGTAATATTTCACTAGACATTTACATGGGTGTTTCAAGAAAAACAGGCCCCCCAACTGTAGAACTCCAGATCGCAATAACAGAAATTCTCTACGCCACCTCTGAGTTTCTCTAGATAGGTCTGGATAAATCCGGACCAGCATACCCTTGAAAGACAGCCTCCGCTTCCGAAAAAAAAGCCTCAATAACCACTCTTTATCCGACAATAATGCAAAAGTAATTAACAAAGTGGAGGGAACAGGAGGCTCACTAGAAGACGTTTCTATCAAGTCAGTAACATTTAATACATTTACATGATCAAGATCCCCACCAATATCCGCTATCCCAGGAGAAAGCTTCCCCTTAGGCAGATAGTAAATCTTCACCAAAGGTGGCACT
The DNA here is from genome assembly GCA_033557465.1 of Ichthyophis bannanicus. Lineage (NCBI taxonomy): Eukaryota > Metazoa > Chordata > Amphibia > Gymnophiona > Ichthyophiidae > Ichthyophis > Ichthyophis bannanicus. The sequence continues at coordinate 926,599,023 of CM066031.1, forward strand.
AATTCAGGGGAAACCCCCAACACCTCTACCAAATATTGCTTAAACATATCCCTGGGGGTCACAGTTGAAATTCTAGGAAAATTAATTAATCTTAAATTATTAACTCTTGATAAATTTTCTAAATGTTCTAACTTGGTATTCACCACAGAAAAGTTCTTTTTCAACAGTTCAGACTGTTCTTCCAAGTCATCTACTTTCTTCCGATATTCCACAACTTCTGACTGCAAACCATCCACCTTCCTCTCCACCATCTCCAGTGCCAAAATGGAATCATTCACCTTCTGAGATACAGAAGCAATCTTCGGAGCCAAGGCTTCTCCAAGGGAGAGAATAGCTTGCCAAATGGACTCTAAAGTAAAACTAGGCAGTCACTGCAAAGAAAAAACAAAGAGCTTTTAGTTAAATTAAACACTCAACAGGTAGCTTTCAGTTTAAGTTTAAAATTCAGCAGGGAGCTTTTAGTTTAAGTTTAAAACTCAGCAGAGAGCTTTTATTTTAAATTTAAAATCCAGCAGAGAGCTTTCAGTTTAAATTCAGAACACAGAAGAGAGCTTTCAGTTTAAATTTAAAACCCAGCAGAGAGCTTCTAGTTTAAATTTAATACTCAATCAGGGCCTAATATCAGCAAAGAGCTTTAATTTAAATCAAATCAGAGTAAAACTTAGCATAAAAGGAAAAACAGGATCAGCATTCTTTGAGCAATAAATTGTTTCTAGAGACCTTTACAAAGAGGCCTTATAGACAGGGGGCAAGAGACCTGTGAAATTGTTTTAAATAGACGTTAAAGCCAAGTGACAGATCAAAGGGGCATTTTGAAAGACTCCCTCTATCCAAGCAAAGGCTGTGTGAATTACCCAGGAAATTGGTCACAGATTACCTTAGAAGCACAGGACAGGGTACTATGTAGCAGCCAGCTTTTAATAAGTCTTCTTTCCCTCCCTCCCCAACTCCTACCCATCCCTGGGATAATCATAGCTTTATAGGTGTTTAAACCTCTTAAAGGAAAGGAGGTGCCATATTCACTCTCAGGTGCAGCTGTTTGTGCCCGAAACGTAGGACTGTGTCGTGTGTGTCTCTTACCTTGAAGAGTTTGCCGTGGCAGTTAAGTTTGAATTTACTTTTTACTGCTTGTTTGATTAAAATGGACTAGGATTTAACAGGGTCTGTGGGTCTGTTTTGTATGACCCTGGACAAGGTATCATAGAGTCCGACAAAAAAAAATATTTTTTGCATGGGAGTGTATCTTGCTCCCTCACTTTCCTATATGTTTATCCTCATCAGGCATACATTAAGGATCTGAGATTAATTAAGCTTGAGGTGAACAAAGTCCATTAAATGTATTAAGTATAGATTTATTAGTATAAGTATCCCGAGCAAACCTTAGTAAAAACTTCAATAACTAAACAAAACCTTAAAACTAAGGGGCATGTTTACTAAAAACCGCTAATTTGCGCGCCGCAAAATAGCCCACTAAAAGCGGTACTTAAGAGCGCTTAAACGCCCCGCAATCATGCGTGTCACCCCCGCACAGGTGCGCGGCACAATAACGGGCCCCGCACAAGTACGGGCCCGCAAATGTCTGATAGAGGCGTGGAACGGCTAACGGAGGGCGGAGGAAGGTTCCTGAGGGGCGGAGAGATGGGTTTAATCGGCGGGGAAGGGGAGGGGAGAGGCTCCCCGCACATTATCGGGCCCGAATTTACAATGCAAAAATAGCGCGGTAGAGGGCATTTAAAGGGAGGAGAAACCATTTCCGTCAGCAATGTACAGGATAACCGGGGAAACCTGCAAAACGTAAGCAGTGTGATACATGTGCACAGCACAAAAGTGAAAATAAAAATAGAAAATGACCACAACAAAAATAGTAAAAATAGTAATTCCGCTGGGGAACAGTTATAGTAATGGGCAAATATAAAAAACACACCCAGGAAAGCTCCAGAAAAAAGAAATCAATTTTTGAAGGGTCTACGGAGCAGAGACTCCATCAAACATAATTGCCATCTTTGGAGCTTTCCTGGGAGTGTTCCCTATGGTTGCCCATTAAGAGCACTGTTGCCCAGCTTGGTTAAAAGTATAGCCCCTGTTTTACGTGGTCAGTTCCGGGGTTTATCTGCACATATGTCACCAGACAAGGTGAATGGGCCCACAGTAAACATGTGCAGAGCAGGGTTTGCGACCCCATCCTGCCAGGTTTACCATCTCCAGGGACTGCACTGTCTCTGTGGCCACAGTGTGGTGCAGTGGACAGAGCCAGTACCTCTAAGACCAGAGGGTCACATGTTCAAATCCCAGCTGTGGCTTATGCCAGGCCAGTCCACATATTTTTCCCACAACTATACCGTGATAGTAAGGACAAACCTTTATTGCAGAGAACATAAGCATGGTGCATGGTGCAAACACCCATATTTTACCCTACACCGCACACACACCAGAACAATTGGCATCACCCACAGCTGAGTCCCCCAAATGCAGTCCTGGAGGGCCACACACCATGCAGGTTCCATGCTTCCCCTAAGAAAGTTGCCTGTGCTGCATATGTCTGCACCACCCCCATGGTATGCAGATGTAGCTCATGCATATTCATGCATATTCATAGGGGACAGCATGAAGACCCAAACAGTGTCTGGAACACCAGGAATGGAGTAGGGTAACTCTGCCATAAAGCAGCAGACAACAGGGCCAGACACACCCACACCCACAGGCCCCATTGGCCAATGCCACCTGGAGAGGCAGGACATTGGGCCCTGCATGCATCTCCCAGATCTAGCACCTACGTACCTTCGCAATGCCACCCTATACCCGGGTACACGGTACACAGCCCTCAATTGTTTGATGTGGGTATTGGCAGATAGACAGTACTACGTTCAGCACTGTTTGCTTCTTGAGCTCCATCAGAACAAGCTGTCTGATGCCTGCGGTGCGTGCTCCAGGTCTGGCCCCTGACAGTGTTTACCACCCTGGGGAGTGACCCCCAGCAGTACTGTGTACCATATCCATGGCTGTACCGTGCCCAGGACTGGTGTGGTGGGCAGGGCTACTAACCTCCTCTATAGTAGCACATTGCCGGCATAGGTGTGGGGGTGTGTGTCTGTCTATACAGTGTGTGGTGGCTGCAAACACCTTACACAGCCCACACTGCCAGCACTGTTGCCAGTATTGGCCTGCCAATGTGCATAATGAGCAGCAAGGTACCATGGGTGTAGGCTGGACAGGGTGGCCTGGCCAGGGTGCATCTGCACAGGGCATTGGGCAGTGACAGGCACAGTTTAGTGCCCGGCCACCACCTACACAGACAGGGTGACCTCAGTATGTCCTGCTGAGAGATCACTCTCACCCTGACTGTACAGTGACCACAGCATGGCTAGGCACCCCCATAGTGCTATATAGTATTTCTCTCATGTGATATTTATGGGTTTCCTTTTGGGGCCCAGTCACTGATTTATCTGCTTGTTGTGTATGCTGACATCCCAGTTCTGGGTGCATGCATATCCACCAGGAACATGGACTAGCTAGCAGACTGTTTGCAGCTGGTATGTGTCTTGATGGAGTGGCTGAAGACTTGCTGCAGGAGGATATCAGATAGTGGTGGGGTGCAGCTTAGCATATCCAGGCCTAATATCTGTCTGCTGTTGTGTTATGGATGTGTACAAAGCTGCATTGACTGCCCTGTAGGGTGTCTGTTCCCCAGCAGGACTGGGGTTGATGGTCCCCTCTACTGCCACCATTGCAAGGAGGTAGAATGTGAATCTGTTGATGGGAGGCCCTGTTTGCCACCCTTGGCCCACCTGGGGGTCCATGAGGGCTACACCTGACTGAGACAGACAGGAATATCCAAGGTGGTTCTGCAGAAACTACCTATCTCACACATTAACACTGCTTTGGACCTCTGACATGGCCTCTTTCAGCCATGCAAGGTGCTGTGGACCTGGTGCTGGGTGACTCACCGCACCCTCAGGGTGAGCACAGTACCCGCACAATGTGACAGTGTGTAGCTACTCTGTGCCAGTAAAACACACGGTCAGTACCCCATACCAGGCTGAGGTGCTGTGGGGGTGCACATGGTCACTTCCCCCTACCAGGCCGAGGTGCTGTGGGGGTGCATTTCCCATCTTGTGTTTATCTGTGGACAGCTGATTTGCATGTGCAGTGCATCATGGGTACGGGTGGCCTAACCCTATCCTGTCTACAACAGCAGCCTGTCTGTGGGGTGACGTGCAGGCTCTCTGCAGCCAGCCAGGGGCTTGTTGTCAGCTATAGAGCTGTAGCCCAATGGTTACATCAATGCCTGTGCAGTCAGAGGTCATGGGTTTGAACCCACAGTGGGGCCCCTTTGATAGGGCTGTCCACAGCTTTCTTTTTATTTACAGTACATATGTCTATGCCGGCAGAACCACCCACAGCTTACTATACCCATTAAGTGCCTCTGAGGGTGCTTTATAGGGTGCCCTATAGGCCACCTTATGGTTGCCATCCATATAGGGTGCACTATACATTATCCTGTGTCGCAACATACATGGTGCCCTATAGGGGACCTTCAAGGGTACCTTGGCAAACAGTGCACTGTAACATGTGCCTTATGGGCCGCCGTAAGTTAACATGCTGGGAGAGTGCGTTTGCTAGTAGTGATAACAAAATAAAATTAAACTGCCTCCTACAGCACTCCACAACATAATACATACTGCTTCAGCTAGCATTTTTCACTGGGCATTGTGAGGTATTGAACCCTTGATCCCTGCACCATTGGTCAGTGTTTTAACCATTGTGCTGTGGCTCTGTTCCTGTGCTTGAGCATCAGCGCGCCGCCTTGTGCCCATCAGCGCGCCGCCTTCTGCCGCCCAAGAGGACCAGTGTGCCGCCTTATGCCGCCCAAGCGGACCAGTGCGCCGCCTTATGCCGCCCATAACGAACTGTGCACCGCCTTATGCCGCCCAATATGTACAGTGCGCCGCCTTACGCCGCCCAAAAATAACTGTGCGCCGCCTTATGCCGTTCAAAATTAATTTGCCTCCTAAACCACTTTGACCCATTACAGTTGCTGCCTCAGCTGGCCTTTTTTGTTGCGCACAATGGGGGATTGAACCCATGGCCCCTGCACCATTGGTCAGTGTCTTCACCGTTGTACTACGGCTCTGTTGTTTTGCATACCCAGCAGCGCGCCGCTTTGCCTTCCCACACGCTAATGTCGACCCCCGCACATTAGCGCGACGCGCACACGTCCGGTTGCTTAATCCCGTTTTTTTTCTATTTTCTGCCTGAACCGCCCACTCCTTATATGGCACAGGCACACTACCGCGGCCCCGCATGATAGGAATGTTTAGTAAACATGCCCCTAAGTTGCAGACAGCAGTCCGGCAGCAAAATGGGGGATTTCCAGTCTTTTGCATTGAATGTCATATATATGATTTTCTCCCAGTTGGTGAGGGGGTCTTATGTGTGTACTAAGTGCAAGGAACTTTTTGCTATCATGGAACAAGTCCTATCTCTGGAGGGTAGAGTAGCAGACTTGGATGATATAAGGAAGACAGAGAGGTACATAGACAGGACCTACAGGGATATAGTACTGAAGTCCCACCTCCAGTCTGGCAGCATCCCAGTTGCCATGGAGGAGGGAGGTCTCATGACAGGAGAGCATCACCCTGGTGTGCCAGGAAGGACCTGTCCTCCAGGTGATGTAAAACCCTCTCTCATTGAGACAGTTTCTCCAGGGCCATGTACCCATGAGGGAAGGGTTAGGACAGCCGTTATAGTTTGTGATTAGATCATTAGGCATGCAGATAGATGGATAGCTGGTGGACATGAAGATTGCCTGGTAACATGCCTGCTTGGTGCAAAGATAGCGGACCTCACGAGCCACATAGACATAGCGCTAGGGAGGAGTCAGGACCCAAAAGGCAGACAGAGCTCTGGAGTCTCAATGCGTGGATAAGACGATGGTGCAAGGAAGAGGGTTTTGGATTTCTTAGGAACTGGGGAACATTCTGGGGAAAGGAGGGGCTTTTTACGAAGGGATGGGCTCCACCTTAATCGGGATAGAACCAGGCTGCTGGCATTAATCTTTAAAAAGGAGATAGAGCAGCTTTTAAACTAGATAATAGGGGAGAGCTCACAGTCGCCCAAGAGCGCATGGTTCATAACAAAGTATCCTTGTAGCATTCTACCAGAAGAATGAAGATAGGGCATATCAACAGAGAGGTTCCAATACAGACAAAAGCAACCCAAATGCCTTTGAGTACAAAGCAGACAGAGCTTAAAGATTCCAAATTATTCCTGCCTACAATTAGCCAGATTAATATGAATAAAATACAGCCTATAAAATGCTTGTATGCAAATGCTATAAGTCTACAAAATAAGATAGGAGAGTTAGAATGCATATCACTAAATGAGAGGTTGGATATGATTGGTATCTCAGAGACATGGTGGAAGGAGGACAACCAGTGGGACACTGTGATACCTGGCTACAAATTATATTGTAAAGATAGAACAAATCAAATTGGTGGAGGGGTTGCACACTATGTTAAGGAGGACATTGAGTCACAAAGGATAAAAGTTTTGCAAGAAACAAAATACACTGTAGAATCTCTATGGATTGGAATTCCATGTAAAAAGGGGAAGGGGAAGCCGATAGCAAGTGGGGTGTACTACCAACTGCCTGACCAGAATAAACAAATGGATGATGAAATACCCAGAGAAATCAGGGAAGCTAACAAAATTTACAGCACGGTAATAATAATAGGTGATTTTTGGGCAAGTCACTTAACCCTACATTGACTCAGAAAAATCCATGTTATCAATGTCCCTGTTTAATGTTACAATATAAACTGCTTTGACTGAAATGATAAAGCGGTATATAAAACCTGTTAAATAAATAGTTACATTAATTTAAATTACCCCGGTATTGACTGGGTCAGTGTCACGGCAGGACATGCTAGGGAGATAAAGTTTCTAGATGAAATAAATGACTGCTTCTTGGAACAGCTGGTTCATGAACTAACCTAGTCCTTTGTGGAACCCAAGATGTAGAGCAAGAGATAGGGGTGTTGGAGCCACTTGGCAATAGTGATCATAGCATGATCGCGTTTGATTTAATAAATGGAGGAAGGACAGTAAGGAGATCCACAGTACTACCTTTCAACTATCAAAACTATATCATAATAATAGAGTTGATTAAATTGGTGGAGGGGTTGCGCTCTATGATAGAGAGGACATTGAATCAGAAAGGATTAAAGTTTTGCAGAAAACACAATTTGCTGTAGAATCTCTATGGATTGAAATTCCATGTAAAAAAGGGAAGGCGATGGCAGTGGGGGTGTACTATCGACCGCCTGGCCAGTATGAACAAATGGATGATGAAATGCTCAGAGAAATCAAGGAAGCTAACAAAAGTTACAGCACAGTAATAATAATGGGTGATTTCAATTACCCCGGTTTTGACTGGGTCAGTGTCACAGCAGAACATACTAGGGAGATAAAGTTCCTAGATGAAATAAATGACTTATTCTTGGAGCAGCTGGTCCATGAACAGACCAGAGGGGAAGCCATATTAGACCTAGTCCTTAGTGGAACACCAGATCTAGTGCAAGACATAAGGGTGTTGGAGCCACTTGGCAATAGTGATCATAGCATGATCGCGTTTGATTTAATTAGTGGAGGAGGGATAGTAAGGAAATCCACAGTACTACCTTTTAACTTTTGAAAGGGAGACTATGATAAAATGAGGAAAATAGTTAAGAATAAAACTAAAAGGAGCAGTTGCAAAGGTTAAAGACTTACATCAAGCTTGGGTGTTGTTGAAAAATTCTATCTTGGAAGCCCAGACCAGCTGTATTCCATGCTTTAAGAAAAGTGGAAGGAAGTCCAAAAAACTGCCAGCATGGTTTAAAGGTGAGGTCAGGGAGACTGTTGTTGCCAAAAAAGCATCTTTAAGGAAATGAAAAAAAGAGCCAAACAATGAAACCTGGAAACAGCACAAGCACTGGCAAGCCAAATGCAAGGCATTGATAAGGCAGGCAAAGGGAGAATTTGAGAAGGATCTTGCTGCAGAAGCAAAAACGCGAAATAAAGACTTTTTCAAGTACATTCGTACCAAAAGACCTGTGAGACAGTCAGTTGGTCCATTAGATGATAGAGAGGTTAAAGGAGCACTAAGAGGCGACAAGACGATAGTGGAGAGAATGAATGAATTCTTTGCTTTGATCTTTACTGAGGAAGATGTAGGGATGTTACCAATGACTGAAGTGGTATTTAAAGGTGCGGAAGAATTGAAGGAAATATTGATATATCGGGAAGATGTATTACAACTATTAGATAAACTGAAGAGTAGAAAATCACCTGGGCCGGATGGTATACATCCAAGGGTGTTGAAAGAACTGAAATATGAGATTGCAGACCTGCTATTAGTAATCTGTGAATTTTCATTAAAAGCATCTGTGATACCTGAAGATTGGAGGATCGCCAATGTAACGCCAATTTTTAAAAAGGGTTCCAGGGGTTATCCGGGAAACTACAGACCGGTGAGCCAGATGTCAGTACTGGGAAAAATGATAGAAACCATCATAAAGAATAAAATTACTCAGCATGTAGTGTCATAGAGCAGGAGCTAATAAAAGTGAGGACATAGGAAAAGAAGCTGTCTGTCCCAAAACAAATGAGGTGCAGAGAATTCAATTGTCTAGCAAAACTGCTAGAGGGAGCAGGCATGCACTTACAGAGGCTGAGTGGACACACCTAGCTAATCAGCAGCACCTGAGAACTAGCCCGGGAAGCTCAAAGGCAGAAGACCTTTATAAGCAAGAAGCTGGAGACAGAAAGCAGAGCAGCACCAGATGGCAGAGCAGCACCAGAGAGCAAAGCACTGCTGAGAAACAGAGCAGTGAAACCAGGACTAGTGGCACGGCTGCAGGAACTGGAAGAGAACCAGAAGGTCCCAGGGAGAAAGACAGACGGAGGAGAGTCAGTCCTGTGGAAGTTGTGGAAGCCAGAAACTCCAGAGGTAAAGAGCTAAAAAGCAGGAAGCCAGGCTTGGAGAGAGACCTACGCTTGCCAGAAAGCCCGGAGACCAGATTGAAAGGTACTAGAAGCTTTCAAGAGAAAGATTGTCAGAGAGACTGGGTCCTAAGGGAAATACCTGAGGAGGACACTTCCAGCTATGCCTATTACAGGAAACCAAGGTATGATGATTCTTTATTCATGAAGAAAGGCTCAGCTGCTAGAAGCCCTTATAAAACAGATGCCCAGTTTAAAGGAAGAGAAAGCAGGCCAAAGTTTCACAAGCCAAGATATAGAGGCAATAAAACAGGTCATGCTCATTTAAGAACCTTAGAACACTTGTATGGAAAGCAAGGGAACAGAAATAGGGACTGGCCAGTGATAACAGCCAGAGAAAGCCCCAGCCCAGAAGAAGATAATAGTGATTTAGAGCCAATGCAAGTGGAGCTTATAGACCCTATTCCCTTATCCAAGGAGGAATTGATGGATTGTTCCATGTGCGTTATAGGTAGTTTGGAATCACTGCCGGAACTGTGAGTCTTACAGATATTACCTTAAGACGTTTTCATATTTGTGCTGATTGAAAGAAGAATATTCAGACATGTAATTTACTCCAATGTTGAAAGAATCCTTGGTTAAATTCCTTTCCACAACTGTGAAGATTATAACAGTTTACTTTGTACCTTGAGTTTGGTTTATGCCTGAAAAGAAGGACTTTCTTTAATTTCTGTAGCCCAACAAATCTTTTTGTGAAAAGGGAAATAAAAGCCTTATTCTCCCTCCACTTTGGCTTACATGACTTATTTGCACCCGGAGCGGGACTACATAGACCAGGCTGCACCTGGCCTTAAAGAACCCTCCTCTCCTAAAATTAACTATATGCCCAACCTCCACGTTCAGCCACCGGCCACCAGGGGGAGGTTGGCAACAGTAGATAGTCATGGCCTAATGGGAGATAGCCAAAATGGCTTTAGACAAGGAAGATCTTGTCTTACTAATCTGTTATGTTTTTTTGAAGGTGTGAATAAACAGGTGGACAAAGGTGAGTCGGTTGATAAAGTGTATCTGGACTTTCAGAAAGCCTTGGACAAGGTCCCTCATCAGAGACTTTTGAGAAAACTAAAGAGTCATGGGATAGGAGGCAGTGTACTGTGGATCAGGGAACTAGTCAAAAGATAGAAAGCAGAGGATAGGGCTAAATGGCCAATTTTCCCAATGGAGAAAGGTGAACAGTGGAGTACCCCAGGGATCTGTGCTGGGTCCGTTGCTTTTTGACATATTCATAAATGACCTGGAAAAGGTAATAATGAGTGAGGTTATCAAATTTGCAGATGACACAAAACTATTTAAAGTTGTTAAAACCCAAGAGGATTGTGGAAAATTGCAAGAGGATCTTGATAAATTGAAAGAATGGACATCAAAATGGCAGATGAAATTTAATGTGGACAAGGGCAAAGTTATGCACCTAGGGAAGAACAACCCAAACTATGGTTACACGTTGCAAGGTTCCACATTAGGAACCACCTCCCAGGAAAAAGATTTAGGTGTCATTGTGGATAACATGTTAAAACCCTTGGCCCAGTGTGCAGCGGTGGCCGAGAGAGCAAATAGAATGCTAGGTATCATAAGGAAAGGAACGGAAAATAAAACAAAAGATATTATAATGCCTCTATATCGTTCCATGGTGAGACCACACCTTGATTATTGTGTGCAATTCTGGTCTCCGTATCTTAAAAAGGATATAGCGTTATTAGAAAAGGTTCAAAGAAGAGCCACCAAAATGGTAAAGGGGATGGAAGGATAATCCTATGAAGAAAGGCTAAAAGGTTAGGGCTCTTTATCCTTGAAATAAGATGGCTGAGGGGAGATATGATAGAAGTCTATAAATTAATGAACGGAGTGGAATGGGTAAAAGTAGATCGACTGTTTGCATTATCAGAATATAGAAAGACTAGGGGACATGCAATGAAGCTACAGGGTAAACTACTTAAGACTAATAAAAAAAATATTTTTTCACTCAGCATGTAATCAAACTCTGGAATTTGTTGTCAGAGGATGTAATAAAGGCTGTTAGTGTAGCTTGGTTTAAAAAAGGTTTGGACAAGTTCCTGGAGGAAAGGTCCATAAACCATTATTAAGAAGGGATCCAGGATATCAATGTTTGACCCAGTACAAGCATTTTGGAACCTGTGTCTTTTGGAGAAACTGCTAGGTACTGTCACAAAGTAGGTTTATCAGAGCCCATGGAAATAGGCAAAGATGCAGGCAGTGAAACTGATTCTGACATTTCAGAGGAGCACATGTCAGGATGTTGCTATAGGCAACCCAAACAAATCAGGTCACGAGCTAGAGAAACACGCCCAAGCAGCAGAAAGGCTGAGGGATCAGTAACTGATGAAAGCCAGCTGGGAGTGGGTGGAGCTGACGCACACGCAGATAAACTCAATGCACATGGAGTTAGAGAGGGAAGCAGAACAGAACCCGGAAGGAACACGGGAACAGGCAGTCGTGAGTGTTCAGAGAGCCAAGGACGTGCTGGGAGAAGCTCAGGTTGGAATGAAGCCGGTGGAAGAGCTGTAAAAGCTAAAATGTTTTATTCCAAGGGAGAGAGTGAGAACCCAGGTGCCTGTGGTGGAAGGCAGAGCACAGAAGCGTCAGAGCTCAGCAGAAGTTATCTAAAAGGTAACGGCGAGTTCAATTGGGAAGCTAGTTGGAGGAAGCCTGAGGAAACTATTTACCCTGGTAATTGGCACAGGAAAAGTAAAGCTTTTGTACCTGAAGATAATCTTGTATCTGGGAGAAGGACAAAAGGCAGGAGCCGTGGAAAGCTTCCACTTGATGTTACTCTGGTGTCTGCAGCAGCAGAGAGAAGCCCGAGTGAGAGACTGCCAAGAGGTAAACCAATTGTAGCTAATAGAGGGAAAGGTGAATGTTGTAATTTCCCCTATGGTCCTCAGCATTTGAAAGGCTCCCAAATTAAGTACTCCAGTGAATGTGGTAGTAGCCTGTCACACATTCTCACAGAGAGAGAAAGAATCTCTGAGTAACAAAGAGAGACTGTTTAATAACGTGCCGAACTGTGCAAGAGAAGAATTGTTAAAGGCAGAAGAGGAGGATATGCAGTGTGAGGTACAGGGGGACACAACGTGCAATGAATACATGGACTGTACGCTTACAATTTCTGATAATATATCTTCTCTGCGGTGAACAAGTTGTGAAACTTGCCAAGCCTTAAAGCTACAAAGAAATGGTTTTTGTGTGCTGGAAAAGGGCTGTTTAAATGCTTTTGTTTGCATGTTAAAAACTGAAGATAAGCATTTTTCTGTTCCCATTTGGTTCTTTTGTTTGTGCCCAAAGTGGGGCTGTTTACCTTTTTGTTTTGACCACTGAAAGAATCTTCCCGGAAGGGGAATAAAACCTGTTTAAGCCTTACCTCGTTTCCACAACTTATTCTTTTGACTGGCCTAAGAAAAACTACAGATCCCAGAGTGCCAAGCAAGGTCTCTGGGCTGGTTAAACACAAGGCCTCGGCTTAATACCCCGCCTTAGCTTGAAGGGACAAGCAACGGCGTGACAGATGGCGTAGAATTGAGGATTTTTTTTTTGGTGTGTGGTTTTCCTGAGAAAAGGAAGACAAATAAAGGACGGATATCTGGAGAAGACTGCTGTTACAAGGAGTGCTGTCTGAGCGGAACTTTCGCTGGCAGGTCGGCCAGGGAGGAGGAAAAGACCTTTTCTCACATGCTGGAATCTACCTGGAGCCTGAGTTAAAGGTAGCCTGGGCGGAAGGGTAGGATACTAAGTGAGAAAGGGGTGCTGTGCTCACAGACAGGGATTTTAAAAGAAAAGTACCGCACTTGGTGGGTCTTTCTTTTTCTTTTCTTCCACAGGTGCAGCGGACTCCAGAGGAGAGATGGAACCCCGAGATGTCATGATGTGGATGCAAACGCAATGGGACAAGCAGGCGGAGCTTGTTCAGCAACTCCAGACGCGACAGGCGGAAATACTGAGGGAGCAGCAACGGCCTCTGCTAGAGACTATGGAAGCCCTCTTAAGGAAGCCACAGGCAAACAGGAGCGGCAAGTTTTCCTATGTTTCCCCAAGCAGGGATGGACAGTTGCCATGCTTTTTCCCTGGGACAGTTAACGCAGCAGGACAATCTCGATGATTACATTGATGCTTTCGAAAGAATAGCAGAGACCCTTAAATGGCCGATAGAGCAATGGGCGATTCGATTCGCAATGACCCTTACAGGAGAGGCTCTATCTGCATTTAAGACCATGCCTGCTAGTCTTGCTGCCGATTACGCAGAAATAAAGAAGGCAGTAAAAGATAGATTAGGTCTCACCCCTAGGTACTACAAGCGCATGGTTAGGGAGGCGAAAATTAACTGTAAAGAAACTCCTAGAGTTCTGTACCAGAGGCTTAAGAGTCTAGCGTACAAGTGGCTTACCCCAGAGAGAAGGTCACTTGATTCCATTCTGGATGAAATTATTCTAGAGCAGTTTTTACATGCTGTATCTCCTGAGTTAAAAACATATCTCTCCAGGGCCGGATTTACCTATACGCCAGTTACGCCGTGGCGTAGGGCCCACAGCTGGCAAAGGCCCACAAAAATTGAATAGTTAAAAAAAAACGCTGGCTGCTGCTGCGGCAGCATGGACTGTCCCGCGGGGCCCCCTCTGCCCGGCTGAATCCCTCCCTCCCTCCGCGATGGCTGAGCCCCTCCGTGCCGGCTTTGAGAGGCGCGAAGGGAGAGTGTCTCCCTCGCGTCTCTGTTAAGCCCGCAGGGGCTGATGGGAAATTTCCCATTTGCCCCTGCAGGTTTAACAGAGACGCGAGGGAGACACTCTCCCTTCGCGCCTCTCAAAGCCGGCATGGAGGGGCTCAGCCATCGCGGAGGGAGGGAGGGAGGGATTCAGCCGGGCTGAGGGGGCCCCGCAGGACAGTCCATTCTGCCGCTGCCAGCGTTTAATTTTATTAAATTTTACTTGAGCCGATGGGGGGTAGGACTGGTAATGGGCTGGGGGGGTTAAGACTTGAGGTGGGCTGATGGGGTTAGGACTGGTAATGGGCTGTGGGCTGGGGGGGGTAGAACTGTTAATGGGCTAGGGGGGGTTAAGACTGGTAATGGGCTGTGGGCTGATGGGGCTGTCTGGTAATAGGCTATGGGGGGCTAGGACTGGAAATGGGCTGGGGGGGTTAAGACTGGAGGTGGGCTGATGGGGTTAGGACTGGTAATGGGCTGTGGGCTGTTGGGAGGGGGTTTGGACTGGTAATGGTCTATGGGGGGGCTAGGACAGGAAATGGGCTGATGGGGAGGTGTTAGGACTTTAGGTGGGCTGATGGGGTTAGGACTGGTAATGGGCTGTGGGATGATGGGGGGGTTAGGACTGGCAATGGGCTATGGGGGGCTGACTGGAAATGGGTTGATGGGGTTAGGACTGGAAGTGGGCTGATGGGGGGTTAGGACTGGTAATGGGTTATAGGGGGGGCTTAAACTGAAAATGGGGTGATGGGGGGTTAGGACTGGAAGTGGGTTGATGGGGGGCTAGGACTGGTATTGGGTTGGGGGGTTGCTAGGACTGGAAATGGGCTGATGGGTGGCTAGGACTGGAAATGGGCTGATGCAGGGACTAGAAGGGAATGGATGCTGGGTGAGGCTGGAACTAGAAGGGAGCTGATGTTGGGGGAGGATTAGAATGGGATGGGGCTGGAAGAGTAAAATGGAGAAGGGAAAAATGTTTTGTGTGGGAGGGATAAAAAATCTACAATTGGCCAGGTATTGGGAGAGTAAGTGGGGATTGAGGATGGAGGGGTAAAATTTGAGTGGATGAAATAGGAATGAGAAAAGAGCAAAAGGAGAAAGATTAGTATGTTAAAGCAGATGTAGAGAGAGAATGGAAAAAAACTAGAAGAGAGAAGAAAGGACAAATGGACAGCAGACGATGGAGAGTTAGCAGAAGACACGAAGAAACCAGAAGAAAGTGGCTGGAGCAATTGCAGCTGAAAAAAAATGCACAAAAGGTAGAAAAATATCTCTTTATTTTGAATTTATTAATTGGAATATGTCAGCTCTGGTAAATGTGCATCATTAACGTCTGCGCTTTGTTTAGTACAAGAGCAAATTAATGTATAGTTTTATTTCTACAGTGTTGTACATTCCAAGTCTGGCTTTTGGGATTCCCAGTTTAATTATGACGTCAGGGCCAACAGCACACAGCTGATCCGGCGTGCTCGTTTTTATCTTTTCTGGGGGCCCACAATTTTTGTTGGCGTAGGGCCTCACTCAAGGTAAATCCGGCCCTGTATCTCACCCTACAGGATTGCCACAGCACAGAAGAGGCAGCCAACATGGCAGATAGGTTTTATGAGGCTAAAATGGCTGATACCTCGGGAATTTGAATTTTAAAAGTGGCTGGAATGGCTAATCCTGATAGCATGAGAAAGTTTGAAAGGGTTTAAGAATCTAAAGTGAATAAGTATGATAACACTAATAATGATGTTTCATCTCCTTATAGAGGGAAATGTTACGGTTGCGGAAGGACAGGTCACTTCCAACGAGACTGTAAGGCACGTACAGTCCTCATATCTGGAGCAAGAAAGCCAGTCCCGAAGGGCCTCTTTCTTCAGGTCCAGGTAGAGGGAGTAGATGCATTAGCGCTACTCGACTCGGGGGCTGAGCAGAGCATGGTCTCTCAGGAGTTTTGGGAAACCATGGAACCACCTCACAAGTCAGCTCCGAGTCGAGTAGAGGACCAGGTACAAATAAAATGCGTACATGGCACACACTTTCACTATCCCCTACATAAAGTACATGTCAAGGGAATGGGTATAGAAAAGGAAATACAGGTGGCAGTGGTTCCAAAGCTGCCACAGGAGCTTATCTTTGGGCGAGACTGGCCTCCGTTTAGGGGAGGACTGATGGAAGGTTTAGGTACTAGGATGAGTCTAGTTTCAACCCGGTCGCAAGCCGGAACCTCCAGGGCCAGGGAACCATCTGTGGAAAGAACAGAGGAGCTGAGGAATTTCCTGAGGAAGGTGTAGAGGAAAATGAGGCAAATATACTTCCTAGCCATGACGAGCTAATTCAGATGCCAGCTAAGGAAGGGAAAAAGACAAAGGCCAAGAAGCACCATGAGAGATACAATAGAACCCGGGGGAGGGCGGAACTAGAGGCAGGAGAAGGGTTACCGTGGGTGCCTGCAGCCCTAGTTCAAAAGTTCCCTTCTTTCCCCATGGAACAGAGAGCTGACCAGTCGCTCAAAAGAGCATTTGAATGGGCCCAAGAGAGTCGACCTATGCTTCCCCGATTCTTGTTAGACAGGGATATCTTATATAGGGAAAGTATAGATCCCTATACGGATGCTGTACGGAAGCAATTGGTGGTGCCAGTGACTTTTAAAACCATTGTTTTACGCCTGGCACATGACCACCCGATAGGTAGCCATATGGGTGTTCAAGGAACACTGGACCAAATACTAGCACGATTCTATTGGCCGGGGGTTTATAAGGAGACCAAGCAATATTGCGAGTCGTGTCCCACCTGCCAGAGGGTCTCAGTGGCAAGACCAAAGGCTGTACCCATGGTGCCCTTACTCACCATATCGGTACCAATCCGGCGCATGGGAATGGACATTGTGGGCCCTTTAATAAAAACATCACGGGGCTTTCAATACATCTTGGTAGTTGTAGACCACGCTACACGGTTCCCGTGGGCTATTCCCCTTAGAACACCTCAGCCAAAATGATAGCACAGGAGCTAGTTAAACTATTTTGTGAAGTGGGGTTTCCCCAGGAAATACTGTCGGATCAGGGGAGCAACTTTGTATCCAGATACTTAGCTAGAGTTTGGGAGGCATTTGGTATACGCCACATTAAGACTGCGGCGTACCACCCCCAATCAAACGGTCTTGTGGAACGTATGAACCAATCCATAAAACACCTGTTAAGGAGGGGTTTAAGGAAAGGAGAAATGACAGAATAGGACACCTTACTCCCATTCGTTCTTTACGCGTGCAGGGAGCGAATACAGACATCCTTGGGGGCGTCCCCATTTGAACTCCTGTTTGGTAGAGCCCCGAGGGGTATTTTAGACATCTTACAGGAAGAATGGGTAGAGCCCGAAATACCAGAGGTGGGGATACCTAAATTTTTGAAAACTTAAGGACGCGTCTAGAAAAAACGTCCAAAGCCTAATTAGAAAATCTGAAAATTAGTCAGCAGCGTCAGAAACGCTACTACGATAAGGGCACAAAACCCAGGCAATTGGCAGAAGGGGATAAGGTCATGGTCCAAGTGACGGACCCAGGTCCCAAATTCGAGTCCCACTGGAAAGGGCCGAGTACGGTAGTGAAAAAAGTTGGGCCCGTTTCCTACCTCATAGAGAATGAGCGGGGACGGAGGCAGGTTTACCACCTCAACGTACTGAAGCCTTGGAAAGAAAGGTTGGCCACTGCCAATTTGATTTATAGAGAGCAGCACAGTAGTACCCGGAAGAAGATTACGTGCTATCCGCCTGAAATTACGGCAGCCCGTAATATTTTAAGGGGGGGAATCTGTCACAAAGTAGGTTTATCAGAGCCCATGGAAATAGGCAAAGATGCAGGCAGTGAAACTGATTCTAACATTTCAGAGGAGCACATGTCAGGATGTTGCTAAAGGCAACCCAAACAAATCAGGTCATGAGCTAGAGAAACACGCCCAAGCAGCAGAAAGGCTGAGGGATCAGTAACTGATGAAAGCCAGCTGGGAGTGGGTGGAACTGACACACACGCAGATAAACTCAATGCACATGGAGTTAGAGAGGGAAGCAGAACAGAACCCGGAAGGAACACGGGAACAGGCAGTCGTGAGTGTTCAGAGAGCCAAGGACGTGCTGGGAGAAGCTCAGGTTGGAATGAAGCCGGTGGAAGAGCTGTAAAAGCTATAAAGTTTTATTCCAAGGGAGAGAGTGAGAACCCAAGTGCCTGTGGTGGAAGGCAGAGCACAGAAGCGTCAGAGCTCAGCAGAAGTTATCTAAAAGGTAACGGCGAGTTCAATTGGGAAGCTAGTTGGAGGAAGCCTGAGGAAACTATTTACCCTGGTAATTGGCACAGGAAAAGTAAAGCTTTTGTACCTGAAGATAATCTTGTATCTGGGAGAAGGACAAAAGGCAGGAGCCGTGGAAAGCTTCCACTTGATGTTACTCTGGTGTCTGCAGCAGCAGAGAGAAGCCCGAGTCAGAGACTGCCAAGAGGTAAACCAATTGTAGCTAATAGAGGGAAAGGTGAATGTTGTAATTTCCCCTATGGTCCTCAGCATTTGAAAGGCTCCCAAATTAAGTACTCCAGTGAATGTGGTAGTAGCCTGTCACACATTCTCACAGAGAGAGAAAGAGAATCTCTGAGTAACAAAGAGAGACTGTTTAATAATGTGCCGAACTGTACAAGAGAAGAATTGTTAAAGGCAGAAGAGGAGGATATGCAGTGTGAGGTACAGGGGGACACAAAGTGTAATGAATACATGGACTGTACGCTTACAATTTCTGATAATATATCTTCTCTGCGGTGAACAAGTTATGAAACTTGCCAAGCCTTAAAGCTACAAAGAAAAGGTTTTTGCGTGCTGGAAAAGGGCTGTTTAAATACTTTTGTTTGCATGTTAAAAACTGAAGATAAGCATTTTTCTGTACCCATTTGGTTCTTTTGTTTGTGCCCAAAGTGGGGCTGTTTACCTTTTAGTTTTGACCACTGAAAGAATCTTCCCGGAAGGGGAATAAAACCTGTTTAAGCCTTACCTCGTTTCCACAACTTATTCTTTTGACTGGCCTAAGAAAAACTACATATCCCAGAGTGCCAAGCAAGGTCTCTGGGCTGGTTAAACACAAGGCCTCGGCTTAATACCCCGCCTTAGCTTGAAGGGACAAGCAACGGCGTGACAGTACATATGACCTAGATTAGCCACTGTTGAAAACAGGATACTGGGCTTGATGGACCTTGGTCTGACCCAGTAAGGCATATCTTATGTTCTTATGTTCTTAAAGGGAGGCTATGATAAAATGAGGAAAATGGTTAAGAAACAACTAAAAGGAACAGTTGCAAAGGTTAAAGATTTACATCAAGCATGGGTGTTATTTAAAAATATTATCTTGGAAGCCCAGAACAGCTATATTCCATGCTTTAAGTAAAGTGGAAGGAAGCCCAAAAAACTGCCAGCATGGTTTAAAGGGGAGGTCAGAGAGGATGTTGCTGCCTAATGTGATGCAGCAGACCAGCAGGGCATAGAAGAAAAGGTTTTAAACTTGAAAAAAGACGTGCACAAGCTGCAGTATTTGCAGGAGCCTGATAGGGGGAGCAAGAGGGACCTCTGGAAGACCGAGGATCCACGCCCTACAGGGTGTAACCTAAAACCAGCCAGCCTCCAATCCAGGAAGACAGGAACTCCTTTTAAAGGAAGTCAGGAAGACTGGAGGGAAGGCAAGGACAGGAACAAGGAGTACAGGAGGAGCAGGAGGAGAAGTAGGAGCAGTGAGAGCTCTGGAAGAAGTGCTGTGCCGAGCAGAAGTGACTGGACAGGCAGACGTAGCCTTAAAGCCAGAAGCAGCAGAGAAGGCCGCAGAGAAGCTGCAGAACCTTCAGAAGCCGAAGGAGCGGCAGGAGCTGCAGAAGCTACAGACACTGCTGGAGGGCAGGAAAGAGGTACAAGCCAAAGGAACCTGAATGGACAAAGACTACAGAATGGTCCAAGAGATTCAGGTACGCAAAAGCTGCATTGTGATTGCTGTGGGCAGAACCCAAGCCATATTGCTGGAGCAAGGCAGAATCTCCCTAGGAGTAGGCCACAAGTCTCATCCTCAGGAAAGAAGCAAGAGTTACAAGGTAAACCATATTGTATTGGAAACAGCCTATGGAAAGGGCAAGAGATAGAAGCTCCCTGTACATGTCCCACTGCTCAAAAGAAAAGGTATGAAAAGTTTTTATTGAATAAGAAACTTTTAAGTAAGCCAGGTTTGCAGGAAGTGCATGTAAACCCTGGGAAAAAAGAGAGAGATTCACACTGTAAAAATGCTCATGGCCGACGCCCCACGCTAAACTCCAAACACTGGGAGGTCATACAGCATTTGGGTGAGAAACCTAACTATAGCTGGCCGGGAACTGTGGACTTTGTCTCAGATACTTTGCTGGAGGAACCGATGCAAGTGGAAGAGGTAGAATCCCTTTCAGAGGAAGACATGGATTGCAGCTATTGCATCACGGGAAGCGTAGAATGCTTGTGTAACCCGTAAGCACTAAAACCGGTGTAAATAGGAATGCCTGCTTTTGTAACCTTTCTGTGAAAAGAACAGTTCTTGTTTTGAATCTGAGTTGTGATTTTTATAACCTGATGTAAGGAGATTTCTGTTGGTGTTTGAAGCCGATCCTTTGAACCTTTGTGCAAACCAGGGGAAATAAAGCCTTATTTTTCCCTACACTCGATGACCTTTCGTTCTCTGGGTATTTTTGGTAATACAGGATGCTACCGAGGCTATACAACCTTGGGCCCTAGAAAGAGAAACATACCAAACCCAACTTTACTTTTATTTATGTCCGACCTGCCTTGACCACCATTGACCACCAGGGCGGCATTGTGACACTAAAAAGCATCTTTCAGGAAATGGAAAAAGCATCAGCACAGACGAGTTTGATGCCAGGCATTGATAAGGCTGGCAAAGAGAGAATTTGAAAAGAAGCTTGCTGTGGAAGCAAAAACACATAATAAAGACTTTTTCAAGTACATTTGTAGCAAAAAACTTGTGAGAGAGTCAGTTGGACCATTATATGATAGAAGGATAAAAGAGGCACTTAGAGGAGACAAAGCCATAGCAGAGAGACTGAATGAATTCTTTGCTTCAGTCTTTACTCAGGAAGATGTAGGGATGTTACCCATGATTAAATGGTATTTAAAGGTGATGCCTCAGAAGAACTGAAAAAAATATTGATACACCAGACGGATATATTACAACTATTTGATAAACTGAAAAGCAGAAAATCTCCTGGACTAGATGGTATACATTCAAGGGTGTTGAAAGAACTGAAATATGAGATTGCAGATCTACTAATAGCAATCTGTGAACTATCATTAAAATCATCTATAATACCTGAAGACTGAAAGATCGCTAGTGTAACGCCAATTTTTAAAAAGTGTTCCAGGGGTGATCCGGAAAACTACAGACCGATGAGCCTGACGTCAGTACCAGGAAAAATGGTAGAAACCATCATGAAGAACAAAATTACTGAACATGTTTAATGGGAGACAGCCAACATGGCTTTAGCCAAGGAAGGTCTTGTCTTACTAATCTGCTATGTTTTTTTGAAGGTGTGAATAAACAAGTAGACAAAGGTGAGTCAGTTGATATAGTGTCTCTGAACTTTCAGAAAGCCTTTGATAAGGTCCCTCATCAGAGACTCTTAGCGAAGTTAAAAAGCCATGGGATAAGAGGCAGTGTACTATTGTGGATCCAGGAACTGGTTAAAAGATAGAAAGTAGAGGGTAGGGCTAAGTGGCCAATTTTCCCAACGGAGAAAGGTGAATAGTGGAGTACCCCAGGGATATGTGCTGGGTCTGCTGCTTTTTAACATATTCATAAATGATCTGGAAATGGGAATGAGTGAGGCTATCAAATTTACAGATGACACAAAACTATTTGAAGTTGTTATAACCCATGAGGATTGTGGAAAATTGCAAGAGGATCTTGATAAATTGGAAGACTGGGCATCAAAATGGCAGTTGAAATTTAATGTGGACAAGTGCAAAGTTATGCACCTAGGAAAGAACAACCAAAATTATAGTTATACGATGCAAGGTTCCACATTAGAAACTTCCACCCAGGAAAAAGATTTAGTCACCATTGTGAATAACATGTTAAAACCCTCCACCCAGTGTGCAGTGGCAGTCAAGAGAGCAAATAGAATGCTAGGTATCATAAGGAAAGGAATGGAGAATAAAACAAAGGATATTATAATGCCTCTGTATCATTCCATGGTGCGACCGCACCTTGAATATTGTGTGTAATTCTGGTCCCTGTATCTTATTGTTTATTGATAATTAGGTTGCTTATTATACCACTCATCACAACAGCACCTGAGTGGGTTACAACAAAAAAAGGCTGCTAAAGGTAGAAAAGAACGCCATTATTAGATAGGATAGGAAAGAGTTAGAAAGAGATTAAGAAAAAAGAATAGGAGAGGCAGCAGGAGAAAACGGATTAGCAGGCATCACCGGGGGGGCGGGGAGAGAGGGGCGGTTGGTGGAGGAAGGTCAAAAGTTAGACAGAATAGGTGGGTTTTTAGGTTTGCTTTGAAGGTTTTGAGGGAGGGCTCTAGGCGGAGGTCTGGGGGGAACGAGTTCTAGAGACGAGGGCCGAGGAAATAGAAAGCGGAGGAACGGGTGGATTCTAGATGTGCCTGGGAGGGGGAAGGGAGGACCATACGATTTGCGTGAATGGAGTGAAGGAAACGGTGGGGGGTGTGAAGATGGACCAAATCTGCAAGATAAAGAGGGTGCCGGTGTGAATAGAGTTATGAACAAAGATGAGAAGTTTATAGTGGATCCGAAAAGGGATTGAAAGCTAGTGCAAATGCTTGAGAAGGAGGGTGATATGATCAAAACGAGAGGAGCAGGTAAGAATACGTGCGGCAGTGTTATGGACTCGTTGTAGACGTTGGAGCTGAGATTTGGGGAGACCGGCCAGAGAAATATTGTAATAGTCTAAGCGGGAAACAACAAGAGAAAGAAGAAGGGTAGTCATCGATGAGAGAGAGAGAAAGGGGCGGGCAGAGCGAAGTTGTTTTAGAGTGAAAAAGCAGCATTGGACTACAGAAGAGATGTGGGCTTTGAAGGACAGGGAGGAATCGAGGGTTATGCCAATATAGCAGAGAGAGGATACAAGAGGAATGGGGGAGGATGAAAGTAGGGAGGTGAGAGAGGGAATTGGACTATTAGCAGTAAACTAAATAGCTGAGGTCTTTGAGAGGTTAATGTGTAAGAAATTAAAGGAGAGCCAGGATGCCACAGAGGAAAGACAGTTATTAAGGGGAGTAATATCGGGAGTGTCTGAGTCAGTGTGATAGAGGAGAAAGATGTCATCAGCATAGTAGTGGGCAGAAACACTGTTGCTGAACCAAGAGGGTGAGGGAAGCTAGGAAAATGTTAAACAAGAGGGGTGCCAGGATGGAGCCTTGGGGGACACCACAAGGGAGGGGGGTGGGAGGTGAGGAAACTGACCCAGAAGAAATGGAAATGGAGCAGCCAAAAAGGAAAGAGTGAAACCAGTGAAGAATGGTGCCGGCAAAGCCAGCATCGCATAAGCGTGAGATGAGGGTGTGGTAGTCAACAAGGTCAAATGCGGCAGAAAGATCAAGGGAGACAGCAAGGGTAAAGCAGCCGTGATTGTGGGCAGTGTGCAGTTCATTCAGGAGGGAAAAAGGACAGACTCTGTGCTATGACCGGGGTGAAAACCTAATTGCCCGGGGTGCAGAGTGAGGAAGGCTTCAAGGTGGGAGGACAATTGGGTGAAGACGAGTTTGTCCAGGAGCTTGGAAAGAAAAGGATGATTAGAAATAGGATGCCAGCTGGAAAGGGAGGAGTGATCTGGGGATCCGTTTTTTTAAGAATAGGGCAGATCGTGGCATACTTCCAGAAGGTGGGGAAGATCCCGGAAGAAAGACTAGTGTTTATGATGGAAAGAATGTGAGGAGAGAGAGCCAGAGAGGGATCTAAGAGCCAGTGGGAAGGAATGGGGTTGGAGAGGCAGAAGGTTTTGCGGACAGAGCTGAAGGTCTTAGAAAGAACGGAGGCAGAAATAGGTTCAAAGGAGGACCAAAGGTGGGAAAGGGGAGGAAAAGAGGGGGAAAGGGAGGAGGGGGAAGAGGAAGGAAGGGCAAGGGCTGAGGCTGTAGGGGAAGGAGAGAGGGGGGGAGGGCAGGTGGAAAAAGAGAGGCAGAGAGAAAGAACTTTGGAGGAGAAGTGCGTTGCCAAGGAGGCAGGATCAGGGGTAACAGGGGGGGGGGGGGAGGGAGAAGAGGAAGAGTGCAGAGCAGAGAGAGAGCAAAGAACAGAATACAACCGATGGGAGGAATTGGTGGAAGAGGAGATGAGAGTGGAGAAATAGTCCTTTTTGGAAGCATGGAGGAGAACACGGTATTGATGACGGCATGCTCGGAAGCGGTCAAGGAGGGAGGGCGAGGGGTGCTTATGCCAGAGCCTCTCGGCGCAGCGGAGATATCTATGATGGAGGGAGAGGCCAGAATGAAACCAGGGATGGTGACGGGGATGACGAGGGGCGGGACGAGGTTGAAGAGGAGCAAGATCTCTATGGCTGTCATTGAATTACATACATCAGTATGATTAATCTCTCTCAACCAATGTAAATAGTTAATACGTTTATAATTATATTTTTATGTTCCTATGTTACTAATTTTCCACTGTTAATGTTCCATGTAATGTTAATGTTAATTTTTTGACATGTTCTCTGTAAACCGCTCCTGATCTCTGGAAGGGGCGGTATAAAAAAAAGGCACAAATAAATAAATAAGAGCATCGAGGGCAGCTGAAAGTGCAGTGTTCCAGGTGCATACCTGGCTGTCTACAGGGAGAAGGTGGAAATCAGAGGGGAGAAGGGTATTAGAGGAGGGAAATTGAAGAAGAGTGTTTGCATTGATGCGACGAGAAAGGGGGGGGGAACAGGGCAGGGGGGTATGTTTGAATGGGGGGGGGGGGGATGGGAGGAGAGAGGAAACGAAAGGGATGAAAAGAGGCAAAGATGATCAGACCAGGGAAGGGGTAGGGAAGAGAGGGAGTAAAGGACAAGGGGGGAAGCTTGGGGAAAGATGAAGAGGTCAAGGGTATGTCCAGCGGAACGGGTAGGAAAGGGAGCAAGCTGAAGGAGGGAAAAATAGTCAGAAGAGAAACGAAAGCATGATCACGAGGGGTAGAGGGGGAGTTAACGTGAACATTGAAATCTCCAAGGATCAAAAGCTGAGGAAAGAGGATATAGCGTTATTAGAAAAGGTACAGAGAAGAGCCACCAAAATGGTGAAGGGGATGGAAGGATATACCTTTGAAGAGAGGCTAAAAAGGTTAGGGCTCTTCAACCTGGAAAAGAGACGGCTTAGGGGAGATGTGATAGAGGTTTATAAATTAATGAATGGAGTGGAACGGGTAAACGTAGATCGATTGTATACGCCATCCAAATATAGAAAGACTAGGGGACATGCAATGAAGCTACAAGGTAACCTATTTAAGACTAAAAAGAGAAAATATTTTTTCACTCAATGTGTAATCAAACTCTGGAATTTGCTGCCGGAGGATGCAGTAAAAGCTGTTTATAAAAGCCGGGTTTATAAAAGGTTTGGACAAGTTTTTGGAGGAAAGGTCCATAGACCATTATTAAAGTGGACTCAGATTATCCACTGCTTAACCCAATACAAGCATTGTGGAACCTGTGTCTTTTGGGGAAACTGCAAGGTACTTGTGATCTAGATTGGCCACTGTTGGAAACAGGATACTGGGCTTAATGGACCTTGGTCTGACCCAGTATGGCATATCTTATGTTCTTATGTTCTTATGTTCTTATCTATAAAGCAACACAATCTGCATAGAGTGTAAGCAATTAAAAAACAGATAAAGTTAAAAAAGGAGAGAAATAAAGCAATTTTTGAGCAACTAAAATAAGAACAAAAAAAGGAAAATGTCTTTCTATCTCTTTGAATTAGTTGCTCAAAATTGCCTTATTTTCTGCCTTTGGCTAACTTTGCTCTTAGGAAGCAGATCAAATTTTGGCTTATTCAGCTTTATAAATCAGAAGCTAATACTATAACTAGGCAAATTCAGCTATTTTTTGAAAGGGGGGAATTTGGAGAAGAATAAGGTAGTTGGTTTAAACAAAGCATTTTCTGTTCAGGAAATCATGGAGGCTATTAAGGCCTTGAGGGCACAGAAAGCCCCAGGGGGCATTGGATTAACTGCTGAGTTTTATTAGAAATTTGAGAACATTTTATTCCCATAACCCATAACTGTATCTGGATTTCATTCAAAGAAAGCAAAGGGCAGGTCTTTCACTGAAGCCATTATGTTACTGTAAAAACCGGGACCCATTATATACTCATAATTGCAGACCTATTTCATTGCTTAATTTTGCCTGCAAGATATATGCAAAGGTATTAGCTAGTTTGTTTTCTAAAATAATTGAAGAGTTCATCCATCCAACCCTGAGCAACTTCATTACATGCAGGCTGGATGGGGTTTCTGCCATGCGTTACAAACTGTTCAGACTCTGACCGTGCCAGCATGTGTGCTTTCATGAGATGTGGAGTAAGCATTTGATTATATCGAGTGGAATTTTTTGTTTCATATGCTGAAGTGGTTTAATATGGGGGAGCATTTCACAGATATGTTTAAAGTGTTATATTCTAACCCCACAATTTGGCTTCTTAGTAACAGTGGAGTAACATCCACTTTCTTTCTAGCTAGAGGAATAAGGAAGGGTTGACCCCTTTCTCCCTTGCTTTTTATATTGGCCCTCAATCCACCTTTAAACAGAATTCATGAACACCAGGATATTCATGGGATCCCAGTAGCTGGTACACATTTAAAGATTTCAGTATATTGAGGCAATGAGGCATGTTCACTAATGATCAGTGCACGCTTTAGCATGCAGCAGGCAGTTAGCGTGGAACTGCAGTAACAACTACCAAATGGTAGAAACAGCCAGCATAATAAAAATCCCACGCTAACTGCTTAGTGCATGATGGGACAGGAACCGAACAGGTTGGGGCAAAGAGTGGGTCTGCACTGCTTTGTATACATACCAAAAGTGGAATATCAAATTTAAATAAACTATAAACTATATTGCAGTTAGTGTGGGAGAAATTACTACGTGCTAATTGTCAATGTGGCGGTTAGCATAGGTGCACAATGCCACCTCCATGAGTTACATTAAGTGCATCCGCATTAATTGAGAGTGACATTACACTCAGTAAGGAACCTCCCTGTGTCTTAACCATATGGGATATGCTGGGTACTCCCCCAACAATTAGCCCACAGCCAATGTTCCCTCTAATTTTCTGTAGGCTGTGTGCGCATAAAATATCAGCTGTGCAGCTTTTTAAGGAAGGTTAAATTTTTGTGCGCCACATAATGACACTCTGAGTTCTATACTTTAAAATTTGACTACACGTCAGAATACAGTATGTACACCACATTGATTGCACTAGAAAATATTGTAGAACTTGTGAAAACTGTAAATACACAACAACTTTTAAATTTTAAGACGTCTGTGTTGTTTTCTATCAGAATCAGAACTGTAATTTTTGTGCGCTCTGTTGTAAAGTATGTGCGCTCACTCGGCGAGGTGTGTGCGTGCGCACACGTGCACAGCTTAGGGGGAACAATGCCCACAGCCTTTGCATTTACCATATTCTAATTTTTGCTCTTAGTGAATGTTAAGTGCAAAACCTTACCTCACTAGAGAATGTATATTATTAGGTAACCCTTGCTGTATCATCTCCTCTCTTATACTTCCTGTGTTTGTATCTGTGTTCCCGATTCAATGCTTGTCAGTCCTGAGGTGGGCAGAGGGTATGCCCGATGTGGTTGTTCACATTCCATCACTTAAGGGCTTAACAAGGTTTCTACCTCTTCTATGGGCTCCTTTCCAACTGAAAGGGATTCTCCCAAAACAGACAGCAAAAGGAAGAGAGGCAAAATTCTACTGCAAAAGTGCAATGTAAAAGAATGAGCAGGAGGAGAATGCAGTAAAAGGGCCTCTCTTCAAGGAATGGGGGGGCGGAGCTTGCCGCGAACGCAGATGGCTGCCTAAAAGAGCTGCTCCCACCCAAGACTCAAGTATCCTGACTTTACTCCCCGATAAACTCATCAACACTATTAGTTTGGATACAGAACGCCGGGTGATATGGCCTCCCTGAAACCGGCGAAGCTAGATTTCTCGCTGACCGCCGGACATGCGGTAAAACGGACAAAGCAGGACGCGGCCTCCCCGAATAAAATGGCGTCTGAGAAAGAAACTGCAGAGGGCATCCGAGAGGTGCTGCAAGAACTACGGTCAGTCAAAAATATGATCGCTGACAGTAGAGAGGCCCTCACGCAATTGCAGGGAGATATGCGCGACGTAAAAGAACGGGTGGCAGAGGTCTGGGAGCGTCAGCACAAGACAGAAGCTGCACTCGAACGGCATGAGACAGTTATAGCCCAGGTTGGCCCACTGCAGAAATGTGTTATAGCCCTAGAAAACCAATTTGAAGATCAAAATAACCGGGCCCGTAGAAACAATATACGGATTACAGGCATCACAGAGGGTAGGGAAGGAACTGACCCAATTAAATTTCTGCAGAGATTGATTCCCGAGTCTTTACACCTGGACTTTGCGGAGGCTTTCGAGATAGAGCGGGCCCACCGCGTCCCAATGCACATGGTAGAGAAACAGCAGCATCCGCGCCCTTTTATCATTAAAGTGCTGCGGTACCCACAGGTCCTGCAGATACTGCAGGCCGCCAAGCAGCTGTCTGACCTTCACTACGACGGGCACAGATTGAGTTTTTTCCCTGACCTCTGCAAGCGAACGACTGAAAGACGGAAAGATTTGCTGAGCTGCAGACCACTGTTACAAAAACTCCAGGCGCGATACGGCCTCTATTATCCAGCGCGAATGCGAGTGACGCTGGGAAATGTGACCAGGACCTTTGACACGGGAGAGCACCTACGGGCTTACCTCCAGGAATGGGCCCAAATGGAAACAGAACCTTGCAAGACCTGAGGACATGCTAAACTAGCGATGGCAATTAGTGATTACTGTCTAGTAACTAGAGGGGAGACAAGGATGCTATTCTTTAGTAATGGGAGAGTGTAACTGGTTTTCTGTATCAACTGCAACTGTTTAAACAGAATTGGGGGAGTAAATCTGTTTATGGGTATGTGCATGGGAGAGTGGGTGGGGGAGAGCCCTGCGGGCAGTAAGAAGAAGGGGGGCGGGTCGGGTTCCACCATTTATTGTAACACAGTTGAAGTCTGATCGAATGGAGGTCAGTCCAAGTTTCGTTAGTTATATTTTAAGTTTGCTGTTATGTTGGTTACAAGTGACGAGAGGCATCCCCAGCGGTGAGACCAGCGACCATAGCAGGCAGTGAGAGACTGCGTGTGGTATCCCTTAATGTGCAAGGACTTAACAACCCCGCTAAGCGGAAGAAAATATTGAACTATTGCAAGAAGCTGAGAGCTGATGTGGTTTATCTCCAAGAAACTCACTTGACACTGTCTGAGTCTCACAAAGTGACTGGAGTTGGGTACCAGAACATACTATCGGCTCCAGTGCTCAGAAAGAAAGGAGGTGTTCTAATACTAGTACGAGCCGCACTACAACCTACAGTTGCTGACACCGTAATTGATCCAGGGGGGCGCTGGGCCAGAGCACGAATACAGCTGCTGGGCATAGAATATACCCTCATGGCGGTTTACGGCCCAAGTCAAGATGATCCCACCTTCTTTGAAGCGCTAACCCAGGAAGTGATGATGGCTGGTGCCACCAACGTAATCCTCGGGGGAGATTTTAACCTTATACAGGACCCACTGATTGACCGGGCTCCCTACAAAACAACAACACAAGCCGCGCTCCAGTAAGCAGCTGATGTGCATGATGGAATCATTAGGCTTAATAGACCCCTGGAGGCTATTAAACCCTTTAGAGAGGGACTATACCTTCTACTCAATGCCACACAATACGCAGACACGCATCGATTATTTCCTAATCTCCAAGACATTAATGACCCAACTACAGACAGCAAGCATCGCCGCTAAGACCGTCTCAGATCATGCCGCAGTCATAATAGAACTTCGCACTGGACAGGAAAAGAAGTCCACATTAAGATGGCAATTCGACCGGGCATGGCTTAATGATGAGGCATTTCGTGACTACCTGCGTCCGCTGATCGTAGACTACTTTGAACACAACACCCTCCACGACACCCCTACCTGGGCTTGGTGGGAGGCCTTTAAAGCAACGATACGGGGCAGTATAACATCCTATAGTATCTGCAAGAAGAAGCTTGATGCAGCACTGAGGTCAGACTTAGAAAAGGAGATACGCGCGGGAGAACATATATTATCCAAGCGCGCCGACGCGCTCGTGCTACTTAGATTGCAGAAACTGAGATACCGATACAACTCTATCCTCAATGCAGAAGCGAGCCAGCAGATCCAGACACAGCGAGGGGTGTACTACCACGAAAGTAATCGGGCAAGTGCGCTGCTGGCTCAAACACTACGAGCTAATAAGGTGCGGTCCCACATTACTGGCTTGAAAGACACCAGGGGGCAATTGCAAAGGCGAGACGCAGAAATATTGAACATATGTAAAGAATTTTACTTAAAACTCTACCAAACTGAGGGAATCTTTACACCAGTTGGGTTTGACAGCTTTACAGCGAATCTGGTTGGCCCCAAATTAACGGCGGTGCAGCAGTGTCGACTGTCGGAGAATGTCACCTGCGCTGAAATAAAGCTAGCTATGCGGCAGCTAGCCAAAGGGAAGGCGAGCGGACCAGATGGTTTACCAGTTGAATTTTATAGTGCCTTCTCATGAGAGCTGCTTCCTGAGCTGTACACGTACTACACGGAGTTAGTAGAAGAATGTCCCGCGGTTGGGTCAATATCGGCCGCCACAATAGTGATCCACCCTAAACCTGGGCGTGACGATCAGCAAATAAAAAACTATCGGCCAATATCACTTCTCAATGCAGACTACAAGATATATGCCAAAGTCCTGACTAACCGCCTCAGTGCAGTAATGGACACGCTAGTCCAACCCGACCAATGCGGATTTATGCCGGGCAGGTCCACCACTGATAACGGCCGACTGCTAGCGCACATACTGGACCGAGCTCCCCAACTAGAAGAACCGGTGGTAGGGCTCGCACTTGACGCTGAGAAAGCCTTTCATCGGGTGGAGCTCCCCTACCTGTTCCAAACCCTACACTGGTTTGGAATACTGGAAGAGTTCCTGGCTAGTGTCCGGGTGCTTTACTCCCGGCCTACGGCGAGGGTAGCAGCGAACAACGGGCTCTCTCCCGAATTTCAACTGTCGAGAGGTACACGGCAAGGCTGCCCTTTATCTCCCTTGCTTTTCAACCTGGCAATGGAGCCGTTGTTGCTGAAAATCCGGCAATCTCCGAATATTGAGGGGATTCGCTTGGGGCCTTCCCAGATCAAACTGTCGGCATACGCGGACGACCTTCTGCTTTTATTGCACTCCGGATCCCTGGAAGCGACCATGGCAGTCATCTCCGAATACTCCAACATATCTGGCTACAAGTTGAATTTGACCAAAACAACAATTATACCGCTGAATGAACATGTCTCCAGAACCTTGCTACATTGTTACCCGTTTAAAGTGGAGGACGCGTCTTTCAAGTACCTGGGAGTGATGTTTGGGACCACTCTCCAGGACACTGTGCGTAGATCCATGGGACAATGTGAGAGCATAATCGAAGAATATATAAACAAATGGTCCCCGTTAAACCTAACTTGGTGGGGAAGAGGAGAGACCATTAAAATGATCATTGTTCCTAAAGTCTGTTATATCCTTAATATGGTCCCGACCCTGTTTGACAGGAAATTCTACACGAAACTTGAGAAAAAATTAATATCTTTCCTTTGGCGCAACAAACCGCCACGTATTGCGACATGGAAGCTTAAAGCCCCGAAGACCAGAGGAGGAATACACTTTCCCGATTTCTACTGGTATCACTTGGCATCCCTCTTAAAGCAAGGAGCCCAATGGAGCGAAGAAACTATCGATGCAACGGCCCCCGTTTGGTTGAGGATAGAGAACAATCTGAGCCACTCAGTCCCTCTGTGGATGCGCTTGGGAATGGAATCATAGACGGTTGGAGCGGACAATGGAATTATGCGCAGCACCCAAATGGCTTATAAAGTGCTCAAACAACATCTGGATGTAGACCTGGAATTCGCGGAATCCACAGTGATATGGCATAACGAGAAGTTTAGGATAGCGGGCCGCAGCTTTCTATGGCTGCCCTGGTTGCAGGCAGGGGTTTACCGACTCGAGCACTTGATCTCTAACAAAGCCTACAAACCTTTCCAAACTCTGCAACAAGAATACAAACTGCCTGATCGGTGTCCTCTTTATCAGTGGTGCCAGTTGAGACACTGCTTGAGTAAGGCGGGCGTCTTGCCAATAGCGTTGGGTAAAGGCCGCTCTTTTCACCAAGACATACAGGAGATTAACGCAGGATCAAAGCTTATTTCCACATTTGTTGGCATCCTCAGAGAAGGGGGGAAGAAACGCTGCTCCGGACTGCAAATGGTCTGGCAAGCGGAAACGGGGCAGATGGAGGACTCTGACATATGGGCGGAGATATGGCAACGGCAAAGAAGTCTCACAAGATCAGCCTCGCTTACACAAATGCTCTACTTCATGGCCCATCGTGCCTATCTCACGCCGGTTCGGGTTGCCAAATGGAGCGTACCACCGGACACCTGTTGCTGGAATTGCGGAATGGACACTGGTACCCTGGCTCACATGATATTCTTTTGCCCCATGCTCCGAGACTACTGGCAGACAGTGTGGGCTCGCATTTCCCTGCTATTGGGGCTGGACAACGAGCATACGTATCGTATAGTTATATACAAGTCACTCACTGGAATACCAACACTGCAAGCGCATAATACAATAATCTTTGACTTGATGCTAAGTCTCGCCTTAAAAGCCATACTGAGCCACTGGAAAAACTTCAAGGACCTATCAGCAGTGTACGGGTGGAACCTTGTCTGCTATCATTGTGCATGCGAGAAAGCCTACGCAATGCAGAAACCCGCCTTCCACTATATGTTGAAGAAATGGGATACCCTTCGTTTATAAGTATCCTGCTGGGGTTGGCTGGCTGATTGTTGGAGATGTCACTCGTCACTGATAGGAGGTTGTTTACTGTTACTCTATTGTTCAGATAATGCATTTTGTGTTCGTATTTGCTACTAACCACTACTGTTGGAATTGATATAGTAAGATAGGTGTGCATGCCAATGTAACACCATAGTGAATATATTTCAGACTATGAACATGTAATCCTATGCTTGTTATGTATCCTGTTCCATGCAATCTTAAATAAAGTGTTTAAAAAACAAAAAAGGGCCTCTCTTCTATATGTAGACCTCACCACCACCACATACTAGGATCCCAGAGGGATTTTTTTTTTAATATCTTTATTTAAATTTCCACACAAACTTAAAACAAACACACAAACATACAACAAAATACAACAACCCCCCCAACCCTCAACCACCATCTCCTCCCTCCCCTCCCCCACCCACTAAGGTCCCACAGGCTCCAACCCACCCACCACCTCCCATATTACAGACTAATAAACCAATTAACACATTCATGATTGACAGGGCTCAAGAAAATGTTCCTCACTTGAACATCGAGCTGCATTACAAAAGTCTACAAGAGGTTGCCACTTCCTCCAGTGGTCAGCCGAGTGCCGTATTCCCTTGCGGGGCATCATTTCAAATTTGCTATACAAGCAAACACAATTCCACCAGACTTGCCACTGAAGGTCAGTTAGCACCTTCCAGTTACGTAGACGACAACAAATGGCAATCCCCAACATAAAGTCTAAGAGAAAGGAGTCATGCTTTCCCCTTAAAGGAACCAGCGACCCAGAGCGACAGACCAGGATCTCCCATGAAAGGGAGGCCCGGAATCTGAGAACCCCCCCAGAGGGATTTTTAAAAGAGCAAGCATGACCAATGCAGGCAACACCAATGGGAATAAATAGTATGGCACGCACCTCCTAACTATGCTAAGCTGCATAGCTAGATGGAGTGGAGGAGTGGCCTAGTGGCTAGGGCAGCCGTGTAGAATCTGAAAGAACAGGCTTCAAATCCCAATAACATTCCTTGTGGCCTTGGGCAAGCCACTTAACCCTTCATTGCCTCAGGCACAAATTTAGATTGTGAGCCCTTTGGGGACAGGGAAATGTATACTGTACCTGAATGTAACTCATCTGGTTCTTCTCCTGGAAAGGCATGAGCTAAATACTAATAATAAATAAACAAAAGTGTTCTAAGCAATTAATGTGTGTTTTCGAGAGTGATAACTATGCACAAGAGCTCACAGTAACTGTTATGATAGTTGCTGCATGCTAACTGCCATTAGGTGTTGGGGGGCACTGAATGGGTAGATTGTGTACTGTCAATGCTGCAGGTAGGTTAGGGTACTTATCCACATGTTAACTACTGGAAGCATGCCTATTACCATGCATCATTTTTAATGCTAAACACATGTTAAATGCAAAAGTCTAATTTTAGTAAAAGGGCCCTTAAGATGGCCTGATACAGGAGCATGCTGGATTAGTGAGGGTCCTGGAAGGATCATTACAGTTATTTTATTTGTCTAATTATTTAGATTTAGCTCATATATTTTAATTAGTATCTCAAGCTGAGTTACATTCAGGTGCAGTAACTATTTCCCTTTCCTCAGTGGGCTTACAACTTTAGGGGCCTATTTACTAAGCTGAGTTAAGCCTTTACATGAATTAAAGTATAATTTGTAATTAATATGTGCTAATTGTGGTTATTTTGCTATAACATGGCAAAAATCAGGTTCAATGAGCATTGAAAAACTAATGAGCTGTGTTGCACATGAACCAACGCTCATAAGGATAGACTATAAGGCGATAATATTTTAATAGAATATGTCCTATTATGTGCCAAGTACATACCTAACCAGAGTGTTATTTTAGTCATTAGTGTGCATATGCGGCCATCTTCTGCACCACTGCCAACTCCAGACTGCATTCTTTCCAGCTGCTTCACCAAATGCCTGGAACAGACTACCTGAGCTGGTGGGTCAGGATCCATCTCTGGTCCTATTTATATCCAGGCTAAAAACCTACCTCTTTGAGGCTGCTTTTGGATCCTGACCCTTTATTTCTCACCCGTGTGTATCCCTCTTTGTGTTTCTGTCTTGCATTGATCATAAGCGCTATTGAGCAGGGGCTGTCTTCCATGTGTATATGTACAGCACTGCATAAGCCTTGTAACACTATACAAATGATATGTAGTAGTAGTAGTAATAGTAGCACATACACACATAAATTACTGATCAGAAAAAAAGTAGGAATGTTGTTTGATGGCAGGTACTTTGGTGGTGGACATCTGCATTGATGGAGTTTGGGCAGAACACACAACTATTTGTGTAGATTATCAAATACTATAATTTCTGCATGTTCTGGCAAACATCAGGGTGCAGGCATTTAAACCAATTCTAGGGCTAATAAGCATGTCTGCTTCCTAACTTAAAGGGTGATTTCTGCTACTTAGGATAGTATTTTATTAAAGCAAGTAGACACCTACTTGTTTCTATAAAATAGGCTTAACATAGGCACCTTAAAAACTGCTTTAACTAGGCTCCCCCTCATATAATTACTTTCCACATTGTTTTAGGTGCATAAATGGTGTGGTATAAGGTGTAGTTTAAGTTGAAATTGGTTAGACAATTGAGATCCGTTTTGAGGTTGCAAGATTTCCAGACTGTGGTTCAGTTGACAGTCCTGAGTCATTTGGACTATTGCAATGCATTACTTATGTGACTGTCTAAGATGTTAGTATGCAAATTTCAATGTATTCAAAATACTGCAGCCAAAATGATTACCCATAGTGCTTATAGGGAGAGAGTAACCTCTTTGTAATTTAAAGTCCATTGGCTGCCAGTTAAAGGAAGAGTTCTGTTTATTTATTTAGTTAGCTAACAGGTTTTTGGTATACCGCTTTTCTACCAGTCAAAATGGTGCACAATTAAAAAGGGCTACAGTTAACAAAGGTAAAGCGGGCAACGGTTACAAAGGTAGGAGTAGGAATTCAGTGGAGAGTAAACTCATTATTTAGGCGGGGGGGGGGGAGTGGAGTGTATATCCGCTAGCTACAAGGAGGGGTTGACTGCTATTTAAATAGATGTTAACATACTGGATGGGGGGCTAGGTGAGTGATTACAGGGGGGGAGCTAGAGGGATGCAGTGAGTTAGGTGGAGGTGGTCAGCTTGTGGGTTGGTGGGTTGTTCTATGTTATAGTGCTCCTGGAAGAGGTATGTCTTGAGGTGCTTTTTAAAGCTCTTAGGGGATTGGATGGCCTGGTGTGTGGGAGGTAGTGCATTCCAGAGGGTAGGGGCATAGAGTGTAAAGGCCCTTAGGTGAGTGTATTGTGTGCTCTTGCATACTCGCGGAGGTAGGTAGAGAAGATTCTGTGTGGCTAACCTCCATGGCCCATTGGTGTTGGGAGTGCTGATTAGAACTTGAAGCTATTCAGAGGTAGTGTTTTGGTGGGCTTTGTGGATGATGGTGAGAATTTTGTGCTTTATCCTAGAGGCAATTGGTAACCAGTATAATGACCTCATTATGTGTGTGACATGGTTGTGTCTGGAGATTCCGTAGATCATATGTGCTGCTGTGTTTTGGGCCAGCTGTAGAGGCAGGATGGTGGCTTTGGGAAGACCCTGGGATATGGAGTTGCAGTAATCTAGGATGGGGGTAATGGAGGCCTGGAAAACTGCACAGAAGTGCTCAGTGGAGAGGAGGGGGCATAGGTTCCATAGTGTTTTGCATTTGAAATAAACTGCCTTAGTAGTGTTCCGGATGTGGTACTGGAAGGTCAGCTGCTAATCCAGTGTGATGCTGAGGTACTTGACTTGGGTTCGGACTTCGAGCTCAGTGTCATTGAATTTGACAGAGGTAGGAGGAGTGAATGTGGGTCCCTTGTAATGTGGAGAACTTCTGTTTTACTGAAATTGACCGAAAGGTTTTGTAGTTGTAGCCAGTTTACTATTTCCTTGAAGCATGTCGTAAGTTTAGTGTAGTCAGAAGCAGTTGTGGAGAATAGTGTGTAAATCTTGATGTCGTCGGCATAGATCAGATAGCCGATGTCAAAATTCTGAATAGCTGCACATAGGGGTTTATGTAAATGTTGAATAGGAGAGATGAGAGTACGGAACCTTGGGACACTGAGGCAGAGTGAATGGAGATGATGTGCGGTGTCCAATTTATATCTGCTTCGTGCGTCCGGAGGGGTATGAGTGAAACCAATTGAGGGATTTCCCTTGCATGCCAATTCTGTGAAGTTGGTTGAGCAGTGTCTGATCTGAAACTGTGTCAAAGGCAGAAGATATGTCCAGAAATAGCAGAATGAAGCCCCTAGACGTTTTCTTGGTACCAATGGGGAGTGAACGAGTAATGATAGTAGAGAAATCAAGAGGGTTTTGGCACCATGTTCTGGGTGAAACCCATGTTGGTGCTTGTCAAGGGGAGCATGTTGATCGATGTGTTCCTGAAGTTAGATCTGGACTGCTTTTTTGACGATCTTTGCAAGAAAGGGTACACTGGCAATTGGTCTGTATGAGGTAGGTGAGGCTGGGTCTAGGTGGAGTTTCTTTAGGAGGGGACTGACTGAGACTTGTTTGAGGGAGGGAAGGGAGGTTGGCTTGTGACAAGGAGGTTTGAAGGATGTGTGATCTTGTGGATTTCACCCATGATACTGGGCAGGGATCTAGAGTGGAGGTAGTGGCATTGATATGAGAGATTATGGCATTGAGCTCCTCTGGAGGTATGTCTCTGAAGGTGGTCCATGGTGGGGTGTTCCCAGGAGGCCTTCCTAAGGGTCAATGGCAGGGTGCAGTGGGCATGGAAGAGCTGTGTTTGGTCTTGAGGAAGTCTGCCATGTCTTGAGAGTTTAGGGAGCACACGTATTGAGGTTGGGGGGGGGCTCTGGTGAAGGATTTTACTAGCTCAAAGAGCTCCCTGGGTCTGTTCAGGGCACTGAGAAGAACGTTGCTGTGATATTCTCATTTGTGCTTGATGGTATTGCTGCAGAAAGCCTTGAGCTGGTCCATCTATTTGGTTTGTATTTCAGGGGACTTAGTTTTTTCATTGGTGCTCGATGCGGCAGAGCATGCACTTCTGCTCTCGCAGCTCAGTAGAATACCATGGCGCACAATGACGGTGTTGAGAGGGCTGTGGCCGAGGGGATGTAATGACTGCAGCCGACATGATGCAGTTCCATTAGTCGATCAGATTGTTGAGGTCACCTGCTGGTGGTATGGTACTAATGGCTGGTATTGTATATTTAGGTATATTTTTGTTCTGTGTTCACAGATGAAGAACCAGGAGCAGGACCTCAGAAAACACCCACAAATAAGAACAGAAGCGAGGGACATCTTGAACAATTTTCAGAAGACTGTGTTTGTGAGAAACTAGCTCAACTTAAAGTAGACAAAGCGATGGGACCGGATGGGATACACCCTAGAATACTGAGGGAACTTGGGGACGTTCTAGCAGCTCCACTGACCGACCTTTTTAATGCTTCATTGGAGTCGGGAGTGGTGCCAAAGGACTGGAGAGAGGCTCATGTGGTGCCTTTACACAAAAGCGGAAGTAAGGATGTGGTTGAAAACTACAGGCCGGTTAGTTTAACTTCGGTGGTGAGTAAATTATTGGAAACGCTGCTGAAAGAGAAAATAGTGAGGTTTCTGGAGTCCAGTGGATTACAGGATCCGAGGCAGCACGGATTCACCAGAGGCAGGTCTTGTCAGACAAATCTGATTGATTTCTTTGACTGGGTGACCAGGGAGTTGGACCGAGGGAGAGCTCTAGATGTGGTGTATTTAGATTTCAGTAAAGCCTTTGACACTGTTCCTCACAGGCGACTTATAAACAAACTGAGCACCCTAGGGATGGACCCTAAAGTTACTGCTTGGGTTAGAAATTGGTTGGGTGGGAGGCGACAAAGAGTACAAGTGAATGGAGATCACTCTGAGGAGAAGGATGTTACCAGTGGTGTGCCCCAGGGATCTGTCCTTGGTCCGATTCTTTTTAACATGTTTGTTAGTGATATAGCGGAAGGGCTGTCAGGTAAGGATTGCCTCTTTGCGGATGATACCAAAATTTGCAATAGAGTAGACACCCAGGAAGGTGTAGATAACATGAGGAGGGATCTAGCTAAGCTTGAAGAATGGTCTAGAATTTGGCAGCTGGGATTTAATGTTAAAAAATGTAAGGTCATGTATTTGGGCTGCAGCAATCCAAGGGAGCAATACAGTATAGGAGGTGAAGTACTTTTGTCCACTAAAGAAGAGCGGGACCTAGGCGTGGTTGTGTCTGATGATCTTAAAGTAGCTAAACAGGTAGAAAAGGCGACGGCAAAAGCTAGAAGGATGCTTGGGTGCATATGGAGAGGAATGGCTAGCAGAAAAAAGTAGGTGATAATGCCTCTGTATAAGTCTTTGGTGCGACCTCATTTGGAGTATGGTGTGCAATTCTGGAGACCGCACCTTCAAAAGGATGTGAACAGGATGGAGTCGGTGCAGAGGGTTACTACTAAAATGATTAATGGGCTTCATTATAAAGCATATGAGGACAGACTTAAGGATCTTAATATGTACACCTTAGAGGAAAGGCGGGATAGAGGTGATATGATTGAGATGTTTAAATACCTCTGTGGCATAAATGTTCAGGGAGAGAGCCTCTTTCAATTGAAAGCAAGTTCTGCTACGAGGGGACATGGGATGAGGGTGAAGGGAGATAGATTCAGGAGTGATATGCGGAAATATTTCTTTACAGAAAGAGTAGTGGATCCATGGAATAGTCTCACAGTGGAGGTGGTAGAGATGAGGACAGTAACTGAATTCAAAAAAGCATCGGACCAACACAGAGGATCTCTAAAGGTAAAAAGTGGACTGTTGTAGTTGTTGTTATGAAAGGACAGACTAGATAGGCCATGTGGTCTTTTTCTGTCATCATGTTTCTATGTTTCTAGTGTTTTCTGGAGAGAGCTGTGTTCATCAAAGGCAATGAAACATCTGGTAGTGGGAGTCTTGCTGAGTGGAGGGTAGGTGATGTATAAGTGGGGTATTGAGAGAGTAATGAGGTGGCGATCAGACCAGGGGACTGGAGATATGGTGGGTGGGATATACTAAGGTGAACTGAGCAATGGAGTGGGATAGAAGACCAAGTTGAAGACTCCTCCTTTTGTGTGTGTGGACATGGAGACAATTTGAGTGAATTGCAGGTCATTCATAGCTTGCAGGAAGTCTGAGCTCCAGCTGGTGGGGGTTGATGGGAGGTTTAGGTCACCTAGGAGAATGAGGTGCTTATGGTGTGACTCATTGGAGCAAACTGTATCCAGTAGCATGTTGAGGCATTAGTCTTGCTGTGTGGAGTTCTGTATACTAAGCAAATAGTGAGGTGCTCACTGGAAACTGTGAGAATGTCCATACCTGCAGAGGAGTTGGTGTTGATGGTTGTGAATGTCAGGTTTTTGTCTGCAAGGATGCATACGCCACCTCCTCTGTTGTGAAGATGTGGGTAATTGTGGATGGTGTGTATGCTGGTGTTCAGTTGATTGAGCAGCATGTTATCATTTTCAGTGAACCAGGTCTCTGTGATGCGCATGAGGTCTACCACATCATCGGTGATGTAATCAGTGATAGTCTGGGTTTTGTTGCGGGCTGAGCGAGTGTTTATTAGGGCACAGGTGATGGTGCCACTGTGTGCGTTGGGGGCACATAATGACTCTGGAATTATGGGATGGAGGTATCTAGGTTTCCTACTGTGTAGAGTGCCATAGGGTCCCCATGGTCTGGTTGACTTTGGGTTTGTTCTGCTTAATATGGGGATTGGGCAGAACTCGACTAACAGTGTTGCGATGCGATGCAGTGTAAGCAGGGAGAGACCCAAGAGGATAAGCCATATGCAAGGGAGATTCATGCCTGTCCAATGAGGGAAACTTATGTGGCTTTATCTCTGCTTTTATGGTTGCTGGTTATTGGACTGTCTTCTCCTGGGGGGGGGGGGGTGTCACTGTGGTCGCAGTGAGAAGTGTTCATGGGCAATGGTGGAAGTCCAATGCCTAGGGGGTCTGATTCCCAGGGCTAATGCCTAAGGGCCATGCCAAACGGCCCTCTGGTGAAGCCCTCAGGTGCGGACCCAGCAGACATGGGCGCTCCCTGATGCAGAGTCTTTTTTAAAACAGCGCCTGTGAAGCCAGAATGATTTCAAAGGGTCATGTTAGCAGTGGAGGGGCTTACCTCCTTGTGTAAATGCTGCAGATGAGGTCCAGTACTGTGTGCTGGCAGTGATGGTGGCTCGAGATTGGCTGTGGTGGTGGCCATGAAGCTCTAGTGCATGTGTGTGTGTGTAGAGATGTCTGCTGCTTGTCCCTGGTGCAGTCTTTTTAAAACAACGTCTGTGGAGTCAGAAGGATGTCAAAGGTCATGTCAGCAGTGGGAGGGGCTTACCTCCTTATGTAAACGCTGCAGATGAGGTCCGATGCTGTGTGCTGTCAGCGATGGTGGCTTGAGGTTGACTGTGGTGGTGGTGGCCATGAAGCTCTGGTGCTTGTGTGTGTATGTGCAGGGGTGTCTGCTGCTTGACCTTGGTGCAGAGTCTTTTTAAAGTGTCATGTCATGTCGGAAATTATTAGATGTATACATCTTGAAGCTGTCCATCATGATCCCCAGGAATGTATCAGGAAGAAAAATCCTTCCAGCTCCTTTTGGTCCAGTGTTGCCATCATGAGATGCAGCAATGCTGTCTTAGGAAGCTCAAGGGGGTGGGGGATCATAAGGGCTTAGGGGATGGGGCAGAACCCCAGGCTGCAGGGGACCCTCAGAGAGACTCCTCTACTTCCACAGTGCACAACAACCACAAAGGTGTTGGTAGAGACACCGCATCTCCTCCTTCATCAACTTTACATTCCTGGACAGCTGGGCAGTGGTGATCTTCTGCTGCTCCATTGTCTTTTCATGGGTGCTCAGTCTCTGGCATAGCAGATAGATTGAAGCAGCCAGCTCACATTCATGTGTGTTGCTCCCCATGTGCCAACAACATGCAGTTTGGCAAGCCACCGATGACTGTGACCAGCTGTTGCTTCAACTCTGGCAGCTGCATCACCCAGAGGGGCCACATGGATCAGCAGAGGGCCCTCCCTGGCCTCCCCTGTAGGCTGTGGTTCTGGTGGAGAGTGGAGAGGGTGGGAAGGAGGGCTGACCACAATGACATTGTGGTATCCACTAGGGTGAGGGTCATGTACTGCCTGCTGGCCCGGCAGCTCCCCTGCCAGGTATGCAGCTGCAGAAGTGACAGTATCCTCTGCTGCCACCCCTGCTGTCTCCAAGGGGACATCAGTGTCCTCTTCCATCTTCACTTTGCTCTCGAGGACCTCCACAGCTGCACCTGTTGGTGGGGCTGGCAGGGTGCTGCCATCAATGGCTGGAGGCCTTGGGGCTGGAGCAACTGAGGGGCCTACATCTGTGGGAAAATAATTGTATGCTC
The DNA here is from genome assembly GCA_033557465.1 of Ichthyophis bannanicus. Taxonomy (NCBI): domain Eukaryota; kingdom Metazoa; phylum Chordata; class Amphibia; order Gymnophiona; family Ichthyophiidae; genus Ichthyophis; species Ichthyophis bannanicus. The sequence continues at coordinate 926,641,377 of CM066031.1, forward strand.
AGTATCATATCCAAACATAAATAAACACATCCTGTACTGCAGCACAGCAGTATGTCCACTGCCACATCAACCAAACCAAAGAGAAGCAGAATTTGCATACATCATCTAAATCATCGTAGCAGAACACTAAACGGGCATGGTCAACAAGTGGTGCTGTCACAGATGACCAAATGCTCTGCACCATTTGCTATTACATGGTTGTCTCAGTTCCTGCCCTTATGCAACAGTGGTGAGCAAAGTAATATCAGGATGCTGCACATCACAGCAATGTCTGCTGCACACCAGAAATGCTGCTGTGAAAAGCATAACATAACATAGTAACATAGTATATGATGGCAGAGAAAGACCAGTATGGTCCATCTAGTCTGCCCAGTAAGATGGCTAGAATGGCTATGACTGCAGCTCTGTGCAGGTCACCCCCTTCAAATAACAGATATTTAAGTTAGCTTTGATTTTGTCCTCTAGTCATAAAATGATCCCCTGTGTCTGTCCCATGCCATTATGAATTACGTCACTGTATTTGCCCCCACCATCTCTGTTAAAAGGGCACCCCATGCATCCACCACACTTAATGTGAAAAGGTATTTCCTGATGTTTCTCTTAAGTGTATCGCCTTGCAGCTTCATCATATGCCCTCTAGTTTTACAGCTTCCCCTTCTCTAAATTGGTTGGTTTATTCTTTTACACCCTTTGTATTGAAAGGTCTGTATCATATCCCCCCAGTCCCTCCTCTCCTCTAGGGTATACATATTTAGGTCTTCACGTCTCTTTTCATATGTCTCCCGGTGCAGGCTCCAAATCTTTATGGTTGGTGTCCTCTGAGTGCTTTCCCCTCTACTGAGGCTCCTTCAACCACTTGAGAGTATTCCAGTGGGATTCACATAGAGTTAATTTTCATGCAGTGAAAATAAGTGTCATAATTTGATACATTCTAAATATGGTTTTCCAGGGGTAATTGTTTATTACATTGTATCTCTCTTGGTTCAGATGTTATCACCTCTGTGAAACTGAAAAGAAAGTAAGGGTAAGTAAAGGTGAGGGCAGGACATAGGACTCAGGAGGGGGGGAGTGAGGTGGAGGCGATCTTGCAAAAGAATGTAAGCCAAGCCCCTGACCATGGTCAAGACAGTTGTCAGAGACACCTGTGTGAGCTGCATCACATGCTGTGATGGCCATGCACAATATCTGTACAGAGTAGAATAGGGGACACAGATAGGGTTGCCAACTGTATCCAGCTTGGAGGAAGACCCAATCCAGTACTGGGTTAACATTGCTGGGGTCGCAGATATGTAGTTGTGCGGCCCCACTGTATATTCCAAGGACATCCAGATAGCCAGTACATGCAGCCAATAGGGCAAAACCAGGGCTGGATCATGTTGACCCACAACTCTGGACAGAGTTGGCAACCCTAGACACATAACACTAGGTTGATGCATGCAGTGCTCCAAAGGCAGGACTGGAACCAGCCCCTGCCATATGCCAGGAACCCTGTGACCGTATAGTAGCAGCAGTACATGACAAGGCCTCCATTGATGGAACAATGACAGCTGAGGTCATCACAGTTTACATATGATAGTTATAAAACTCAACAAAGCTGAGGGTATAAGTGGGAAAAAACAAAATACCACAGGGCAGGAAACGGCCCACAGATGGGTGCAACCTGATGGATCCAGTCCATGTCCCATAACAGCCCCAGCATGGACATATACATGATATGCAGATATACCAGTACCTGATGGGGTTGCCAAGTTGCTTCAAATGTGCCCACCTACTGCTCCATTCCTGGGTGTAGCCCACTGCAGGCAGGGCCCAGTGGTCTAGCATCATATGGATTGTCATGGGTAACACAGAGAGACATATACCTGCATGCAATGGGGTAAAGCCAGGATTGGATGCCGCCTTCCAGCTGCATCTGCAGCCAGTGGGCAACCCTGGTACATCACAATGTCCAAGAGGAAGGTGGAATGGAGGCGCAGCATAGCGCCATAGCAAAAGCAGTGGCATGTAAGGCCTAAAACTAGCATTACCTCCTATCAGTTCCCCTTGTGGCCATCTGGGGGGGGGGGGGCATGTAGCATGAGGTTGCATCATCACTGTTCCACACTGACATATACAATCAACTATGCCAATTAAAAACAAATAAAATACACTAAAATGTGCCTTCCAGGCAATGTTGGCTCCTGGCGACCCAGCAGCACCTGTGTTTGCTTGGTAGTTGGGCAGGCCTCTCCTCTGAGGCAAGGGATGGATAAGTAACCTTGTGAAAGCCACAATGAACGCTAGTGGGACTTGAATCCTGGTCTCCTGGTTGTCAAGCCAATGCACTAACCACTAGGCTACTCCCCTACTATTCTATGGTCGTCATATGTGATACAAGTGCAGTCAAGAAGCACCAGCAACATGAGACTGGCCCATCTTATGCAGCAACAAACTCACCGTGCACAGGTAATCCGCCAAATGCAGATAACGCTGGTGCAGATGCTCCCAGGCTCACATCATCCGTGCCCGGTTGTGCCTCACACTGGCAGAGGGGAACTGCTTCCGCTGCCTTGGGGCAATTAGCTGGGTGATCAACCGCAGATCAGCATCTGAGAAGCACAGGTTCCTGACATGGGCTGCCATTTCAAGGATGCAGGGTTTTGCATCGGTTATGTCAAGGCCGTGGGATCTGCAACAGCTGTTACCAGCAGATTTGTCATATGGTGCCATACACTATAGAACACCACATATCTTAGGGCTGACTGGTTAGAGCACAGGCATGGGAAGCAAGGGACCTAGCACAATTTTGGTCTTTGGCCACTTAACACCACCCCCATTGCCTCAGAAGTGGCCATGATACCTGCATCTCTGTTTTATGTACCTGACCAAGGTACATTGGCAACCATAATGCCAACTCTCAAGACTGTCTCCTTGATGAAATGGGCACACATTGTGGGTGCACACGAACAACACCCCTTATTGCTAGCCATTCATAATGCTTGTAGGGTCCCAGCTACCCATGCGTTGCAATGACCATTGTCATCACGCATTCTCTAACACTAAAGTATGACAACCAGTAGACGTGGGGTGCCTTTGAACACTTGCCAGTGTTAACAGTACATAAGCCAAGCATTATACATGCCCACATTCAGACCATGGTGGTGCACACAGTATGCTGAAGAGGTCATCCACAGGTTGGCCAAAGCAAACATGCCACATTGTGAGACAGGTCGAGCTGTCAGCCAGGAGAAATTCTGAGATGGGTCTGTGTGTGTGTGTGTGTGTGTGTGTGTGCACAATTGGCTGTCTCTGCCACCACATGGGACTCCCAGATGCATCATGAGTATCACAATACACTGTGCTAAGCATTATTATAACTCTGAGATAACAGCTAGATACGCCAACAGCAGAACTGGCTTGCCCACCACTAGAAATCCAACCTTCTGCTGCTGCTACCCAGGATCTATGTGCTATTAGCTCTTGATCATACAGCAATGAATGAGAGGCCAGATGTCGCAACAACCTTCCCACAGACCGGGCTATAAGGATAGCCAGAACCAAGGCCCAGGAACAGAAACACTGTGCCTGAGTGACCTACAGAACTGTTGCAAGGTCACACAAAGCATGTTGTGTCACTGCAGTCTCCATAGAACATAAGTGTACCAAACTATTATCCACAACATCGAAATCAGGATGTGAGGCACAGACCCCACTTCTCAGGATAATGTACTACTAATACAGGATACATGTCACATGGGGCCACATCTAGCACATGGTTGGCTGAGGAGAACCTGGAACACAACCTATGCAATCTCACTAACAGCAGGGCTTCAAATGGTGGGCTCTAGAGGGTTCTGATGGCCCATCAGAGACTGCACCAGTGCATTGTTCACCAAAATGCATGAGGGAATATGTAGACATTCAATGCTTGACCCAATACAAGCATTGTGGAACCTGTGTCTTTTGGGGAAACTGCTAGGTACGTATGACCTAGATTGGCCACTGTTGGAAACAGGATACTGGGCTTGATGGACCTTGGTATGGCATATCTTATATTCTTATGTTCATTTTGGGGCAATCACATGTAACCCCAAGTGCATGGATTCACAAGGTCATCCAGCTGGTAAGGGTTATTTGTGCCCCCAAAAACTCATCTACTTGGGTCAAGGCAATGGAGAGTGCTGAGAACACATGAAGTCAGTGTGGTGATATAACCAGCATCAGCCGCATATGAGGCCTACCCTTTCACCATCAGCTATCATAAAATCCCCTGTATGCACTGGCTGACACTCTGGCCTGACACCTTGTTGAGAACCAACTGTGTAGCATGGTGGCATGACCAAGTTGTCTGTGGGCACCATACCAGTAAGATAGCATGGTGAGCTATCTCTGACCTGTACAATGTTACACCAGTAGCCAGTGTGCCCATCTAGATCAGAAACATGTCATGGTCAACTGACCAGTCGCTCTCAGATGGCTGTCGATGTTCTCATGAACATGGGTTGGACAGCATCAACAGCAAGATATGCTGACCAGATGTGTGTCGCTGATTGTGCCTGTGGCACGGCAACAAGGCCTTGACTAAGCAGTCAGCAGGAGATAGGCCCCACCAGATGCCTGCACACAGAGGTTTACTTTTCCTAAAAGCACTATACCCCCATGGGGCAACTGCATGCCAATAACAGACCCCCTCTATCCTCCCCCTGCTGCCTGGGGACTGTGGACAACATGATCAGACCACTTTAGAAATGCAGCATTCTGTTATGATGATCACATTGTTTGTTCAGATTGCTATTGTAGCATGAGAAGCCTCTCATGGGGACAGCTCATTTCCAATGATCCCCTTTACCATGGGAACACATCCAAGCACTGGAGATAATGTGGCTGATATACATATTCTGCCTTGAAGCACATAGATGTGGTGGGGCTGTTTGTGCATGCTGAACATTATCTCAAGACAGGTAGGGCTGCTACATCACACCATTCACCTTGACCTAGAGGGTGTGCCCATATGGCCTGGTGGCTCTCAACAGCAGCTAAACATTTGGGTCTCCCATGTTGTGGTACACAACCCAGTCATGCACTGAGTATAGCAGGATCACTCTGGTGGTTACAGGGCTCACTGCTGCCCAATGCAGTCTCATCAAACTGCCCAGTCTTTTGACATGCACCAGTAGCTAGAAAGGGACTGTGGGCCACTGAGCAGTTGCAGTAACTACTGAACACTGTCACATCTCAATGCTTGGAGTGGCACTATAACCTAGGATGATTGGGGCAAGGACATATCAACATTGGGAATGTGGATAGATTCAGGGGTGGTTGTTTCCATGATTGTTGAAGACTATGATGTCTCAGCCTGATCTCTCCACATAGGCCAGCCTCTTTCTGACCACCACTCTCTACATGGCCCACAACAGACAGCTAGGCCATACCCATACTAATAGACATCTCTGGGAGGGGTCCTCTCTCATTAGTTGACAACCATGATGCATTGCACCTGCACAGAAACAGATGGATGCAGGGCACAGACACCAGTGTTAGAGACATGCAGCTCAGTGGGGGAGTCCACCACTGGGAAACAGCTGCCACAGTCTGAGATGTTGTTAGCCACAAGGGCAATCATGTGGTCAACCAAGAATCACCACTCCCCAGCCAAAAGGTTGGAGCCGTGTGGTCCAGACACATGTAAGCAGTGTGCCGTGTGGTCCAGACACATGTAAGCAGTGTGCCCAGGCCCAAGCAATGACCTTGACTGTACATGCACACCCTGGCCAAAGGTATGCCTAGCCCCACCCATTGTCATGAACATTTATCCACTGGTGTGTGCTGACCCCACAACTTGCATCAGCCTAGATAGCCATGCCAACCCCTGCTCACTATCTGCCATCCCCCTTCCCCCCATCCTCCAGTAGCATATATGTCACAGCTGCAGCCTACACCAGATATATAGTGCAATTGATGTGCGAGGGGTGCCAGACATGCCGAGCATCAGGGCTGGGGCTCTGTTTCTAAAGGGTAAAGCAATGTTCAGCACCCATTTGCATGGGTGGGAGTGGTGCTGGCATATTCTCCAAACTCATGGCCCCAAGACAACTGGGTCAACAGAGCTCTAGGACACTACTGAGACACAATCACTACCATACCCGTCCTGGAATAGCAGCAGTTGTGGCATTGTTACCTCTGTGGTTTGGGATGGAGATAGCCAGTCCCCTTATTAGCAAGTGTGGATACAGCTGCCAGAGCCCTTGCAAGTATTGGGATCCTGTGTGCCTCACTGGCTGAGTGGTGTGCATGGCTTAGGGCACAGGACCAGTGTGGAAAGCCATCTCATAGACAGCTATGGGACAATGTTGTAAGCCTGTTCCCCAATGTGCTGTGTAAGAGGATGGGGAATGAGGTATCATGCATTCTGGGGAAAGGAGGGGCTTTTTCAAAGGATGTGCTCTGCCTTAACTGGGATGGAACCAGGCCGCTGGCATTAACCTTTAAAAAGAAGATAGAGCAGCTTTTAAACTAGTTAATAGGGGAAAGCCAACAGTCGCTTAAGAACACATGACTCAGAATGATATATCCTTGAAGGATACTAACAAAAGATTGAAGTTAGGGCATATTGACAGAGAGGTTCCAATAAAGACAAAAGTAACCAAAATGCCCTTAAGTACAGAGCAGACAGTGCTGAAAGATTCCAAATTACCTCTGCCTACCGATAATCAGATTAATATGAATAAAATACAACCTCTAAAATGCTTGTATGTAAATGCTATAAGTCTAAAAAATAAGATGGGAGAGTTAGAATATATAGCACTAAATGAGAGGTTAGATATGATTGGTATCTCAGAGACCTGGTGGAAGGAGGACAACCAGTGGGACACTGTGAAACCTGGGTACAAATTATATCACAATGATAGAGCAGATCAAATTGGTGGAGGGGTTGCACTCTATGTTAGAGAGGGCATTGAGTCTCAAAGGATTAAAGTTTTGCAGGAAACAAAATACACTGTAGAATCTCTATGAATTGAAATTCCATGTAAAAAGGGGAAGGCAATGGCAGTGGGGGTGTATTACTCACCACCTGGCCAGAATGAATAAATGGATGATGAAATTTTTAAAGAAATCAGGGAGGTTAACAAAAGTTACAACACAATAATAAAAACGGGTGATTTCAATTACACTGGTATCGACTGGGTCAGTATCTCAGTAGGACATGCTACGGACATAAAGGGGGTCATTCTGAACCACAAATAAGCCGTCTATATGTACATGTTGGACTTTTTTGGCACGTTTTTGGCGCGTAAACGTCTAAACGCAATTCCAACAACAAAACATTTTACACGTACAGATGAGAAAAATGGGTAATCTGGACGGGGGCGTGGAGGGGAGGAGCGTGGGCATGTTGAGCCGCTTAAACATCTAAACCGTATTCTGACAAAAACATGTATGTACAACCTAGATGTCTAGGTTAGACCTGCTAAAACGTGGACTAACAGCCTATGTCGGCTAAAGTAGCACTGTATTGTAACAACACAGATGGACATGTATGTTTAAATAAAGCATAGCTGTGTCATAAAATGACTGGATAAGTTCCTGAAGGAAAAGTTCATAACAGACATGGGGAAAAGAACTACTTAGCCTGGGGTAAGCAATATAGCATGTTGTTATTTTTCGAGGATGCTACTCTGTAAATTAGATCCAGATTGGCTACATCTGGAAATTATAATCGGCCAAATGGACCTTTGACCGAAGGGAAATATGTGAAAGCAATAGGGGTCCAATGGCAGTAGGAACAGAGGGCATTTTCACAGACAACAGATCTGACTGATGTGTAAAAATGTCTACATCATGCAGATAGAATGTATGCATATGACATTTTCCAAACCTAAGTGCAAACCAATAACCTCTCTCCATCTAAAACATCTTCTCATTAAAAAACTAAGCACCCACCTTTATCAAAGGCCAGTACACTGTTTTACCAACTTTCTTGTGGGAATGATAAAGATTTAAGAGGCCGAGCTCTAAAACAGTATTATTTCTCAACAATGGGTATTTCTCAATACTGGGGTGAAAGCGTCTCCCTCTCTGTTCCACTTACTGTGAAGGTGGTTAAAAATAAGTCTGAAGATGTTTTTGGAGCCATATTCACACGTCAGAACACTCAATAGTGTTGCTTTTCTGAGGGCGTGTCCACGCCGGAGTTACACATTTTGACGCAGTTAGACATACAATGACGTATACGTGAAAATTCACAGAATACCATACACCCGTGTATATCTAGATTCGTTTATGTCCGATTCCCATGTTATATGTGCATAGTCGCTACAATTGAAAATGTGTAACTTTTCCTGTGTGCTACACCTCTTGGATATTTTGGGAGCTTATCTTGTGTAACATATCTGCCTCTACAGCAACACTGCAACTGACACGGTAGGTACAAATGGTCCCTCTTGTAACTGCGATGGTACGTGTGCTGGGGCCTGTGTGCCAGAAGCATGTCTGTGGTACATGTGGCCCTATGGGAGACAGTAGTATACATGGACCTGGGTGAAGAGGCCAGGTGCCCTGCGCAGACAACCACCACAGGGCAGGCAGGTGTGGACATGACACTGTCCAGGGCAGGGACTGAATGGCTTTCTTGTTGTCGTGGCTTGCAAGTTGTCATGTCCCCAACACCACATCCCCATCCCCATACTCACTGTACAGGGAGTGCGCATGTTTGGCCCCCACAGTTGCATGCCTATAGGTGTTACATAGACGTTACATAGTGTCACCCACCAGCGTCCCCAGAGGCCAGCGGCGTGGGTACGTCAGTGGGGTAGTACTCTAGTAGCTATAGAGTATTGTGGGAAGGCTTTAAAATGCCTTCTGGAACCTGTGGTTCTAAACACCAGTCAAATAATTGTAGTTGCAGACCAAGTGTAAGGTTATAATACAGTATTTTATTCCCCGTCCGGGATTGGATATTTAGCATTTGAAACAAAGGAAAACAGACCATTCATCTGGCATCAAAATTAAAGAAATGCTGGAACAAAACTTGGCTTTAACTTCAGCTTTTGTAAGAAACAGAGGGAAAAAGAAAACAGTCCTTTTCACATGAAAAACCTTCTTCCTGTTTTCTTTTAAACAGTTTTCACAGCACTCTAACATAGAGATGATATGGCATCTGCCAGAGTGTACGTACAGTCCATATCACTGCCATTCAAAGATTCCTCATAAGGCTCATATTGCATCTCTTCATTGTCGGAATAACTTTCTCCTGGAGTGAAGCTTCCGTTGCAAAGTTCCTCTCTGTAACTCACAGCATTCCCCTCCTCCACTGAACTAGAGGGAAAAGGGTGATTACCACATTCACTATAATCACGGTCAAGAGAGCTACACAGTTCCTGGTAAGTGCAGGGTAATTCTCTGTATTCTGGACCTCTTCTATTAAGGTTAATACGCCTACCCTCTGGCACTCTCTCTTCCTGGTCTCTCAACCGAGCGGAGCTCCATTTGTGTGAAAACCTTTCACTGTGCTTCTCTGCTAGCTGCTTCTCTGGTATAAAAGTTTCCTCAGGGTAAAAACTATTCCCTGCTTGGTACCTTGTGCTGGGTAATTTGGCTCTCCTTAGCCTGGCCACCGGACTGCCACCTCTGCTCCTTTCATAGCAAGGTTCCCGGGGATTTTGGAGAGCTGTGCCCTGCTTCTCAAAGCAGTCCCTCCTGGATTCCACAGTTCTGTTTTTCCCTTGTGAGGCTTCTCTCCAAATGTTCCCTTGGCTTTTCTCCTCAGCAACTCCAACAGCTCTCTTCCTGAACGTTCCCTCAACGGCTCTCTTCCTGAACGTTCCCTCAGCAGCTCTCTGCCTGAACGTTCCTTCCACGGCTCTCTGCCTGAACGTTCTTTCCACGGCTCTGCCACTACCTTCAGGTGAGTGACTTTTAACTGTCTTTCTTGTGGTGTTTGTTTGGGCTCCACCCCTACCCAGCTGCCCCTCATTTCCTAATGAGTTCCTATCCAGGCTTGTGTTTGGGCGTTCCCTTACACCTCATGACCCAGCTTGTATCTGTTGCCCGTGGTAACCTTTCTCCACGTGTATTTCTGAGCTGTCAGCTATGTTTTGCTCAGAGTTCCCTATTTCCCTGGGCTCTGACAGCGCTACCTCATGACAATAGTATATGATGGCAGCTAAAGACCAGTATGGTCCATCTGGTCTGCCCAGCAAGGCGGCAAGAGTAGGTGCACCTGCCGCTCCATGTAGGTCACCCGTACTGAGATATAAGAGATGGTTATGTTTATTTTGATGTTATCTTGCTGCAATAAAGGGATCCACTGTGTCTGTCCCATGCCAATTTGAGTTCTGTCACTGTATTTGCCCCCACTACTTCCGTGTCAGTGAAAAGGTATTTCCAACCATTGCCTTTCAGCTTACCCCCTTGCAGCTTTATGTTCTACCCTCTAATTTTACAGCTTCCCTGTCTTTAGAAGAGGTTTGTTTGTTCATTACTACACTGTAAGTATTTAAAGGTCTGAATCATATTTCCCCTATCCCTCCTCTCCTCCAGAGTGTACATATTTAGGTCTTTAATCTCTTCTCATAGGTCTTCTGGCGCAGGCTCCAAATCATTTCAGTTGCCGTCCTGTGAACCGCTTCCAACCTTTCATATCCTTTGTGAGATGTGGTCTCCAAAACTGAACACAATATTCCAAGTGAGGCCAGTGGCATTAGTAACTGTAACTTTCACTGGTAAGTCCTCTCTGTATGCAACCCAGCATCCTTCTGGCTGTGGCCACCGCCTAGTCACACTGTTTCACCACCTTGAGATCCTAAGAAACAACCACTCCTAGGTCCTTCTCCTGGTCCGTACACACAACTCTCGCCCCCTATCGCATACATTTCCCTTGGATATCTGCTTCCCAAGTGCATGACACTGCACCTCTTCACATTAAATCCTAACTGCCAAGCATTAGACCATTCCTACAGCTTTTTCAGATCTTTCCTCATGTTATCCACTCCCTCGGGGGAGTCCACCCTCAGCCTGCTTCTGTCCCAGACATAGATCTCCTTTGTATGTCCAGGCTGAGCCAGACATACAAAGGAGATCGCGATTCCGATTCCGCGGGTATGTCTTGCCCCACGGGATTATAATCACAAAGAGGCATGTACGTGCAGGCCGGGACTGTGATTCAGTCCTGGCCTGCGTGTACAACCACAGCCCAACTACCTCAGGCAGGGCATTTAAATGGAGCCGCGGCACCATGGTGTCATGTTGCCATGGCACAACGGCTCCTAAGGCCAGGGTCGGGCTGCGGGGAATTAACTCCTATCCCCCCAGCCCCATCCACGTCCCAGAGCTGAACAAAACAAATATCCAGGGGGTGGAATAACCGCCCTTGACATTTCACCGGTCCTGGATGTATGGGGCCGACATTAGAATCGGCCCTAAATGTCCAGGGCCAGTGACCGCCCACTGCCCGCCCACTCTCCACCCCCGTGCTGCCCCTTCCCTGCCCTCTTCAACTTCCCCACACAACCATCGGGGACGTTAAATGGGAGGGAAAAGCTGGCATGAATAACCGGGATGGACATCCCGTTGAGACATCCATCCCCGCTATTCATGCCTCAGAATAACCCTCTCTGTGTAGTCACTGGTGACTGAACACCTTGCTGCATGTGTGATGCAAAGGACACCCCAGCGGTGCACACATGGGGGTGCAGTTACCCCTCATGGGCATGTTCACAGGTAGATATGCAACCATGCAGCAGTTCATGGTGGACAGGTGCAGCACCATTGGTGTAGCACAACACCTGCCCCCCTGCCACCCACAGGGGGCTTATGGGGGGACATTTGCTGGTACCCCCGAGGCCCAGACCAACCCCCTATGCGGATATACACATGGATACAGTGTTTCAAAGCAACAATTTTATTTTTAATGGTTACATATATCCCCATATCTCCATATCCCTCCCATGGGCAGACATTTGAGGGGGCCTCATTGAGATGGCCTACATGGGATCAGGAGCACCTCCATCAGCTGCTCCATGGCCCATGTGAGGGCCTGGAGGTTGCCCCTGATCCCAAGTAGGTGATCTGCAATGAGCTAAAATGGACCCTTTTCAGCTGCCTGATCTGCCACCCCTGCCCCCTCCCATTCCCTCCCTCCACACTCTCCACCCTCCTGTCCCCTCCCTCCATCCCCTCCATCCCCTGTCCCCATCCTCTGCCCCTCCACCCTCCTGTCCCCACCCCCTCCACCCTCCCGTCCCCTCCCTCCACACTCTCTACCCTCTCATTCTCTCCCTCCATGCTTCCCCCTCATCCTCCTCACCCCGGTCCTCAGGGCCACCCAACCAGGGGTACCCTGCCATAGCACTCTCCAGCCCCTCCCCCTCAGGGTAGTGGGGACCTCCATGAGGTCTAGGATGAACACCTCATTCCTACTCTCCCCTGAGGGGGGAGGTGCTGGATAGGCTGTGTGTTGTTGTGTGGGCCACTGTGGTGGTTGCGGGGTTCCTGCTTGCAGCTGGTGCTGGCTGCTGCTGCTCTTCCTCCTCCTCCTCCTCTGCTGCAGGGGGTGGGCTGTCCTCAACTGGGATGGCTGTGGAAGTGATGCAGAGAGATGACTGTTAGTTTCAGTGGGTGAGGATGTCCAGCTGCCATGTCCCTATTGTCAGATCCCATGTTGCATGTCATGGCCCTACTCCTGTGTCATTCCCCCACACTCACCTCACTCTCTCTGCAGCTGCTGCCAGATATGTCGCAGGATCCCAGGCCAGTTGCGCCTGATCACGTGGAAGTGCACTCTCAGCACCTCCGCCTCGTGCAGGACATGGAACCATCTGTGGAGATACGAAAGAGGTGTCATACATATGCATGTTTCTTTCTCCCCCCAGGTCTGTCACTACAGCTGCCTGCCTGTTTACCATGACACCACCTGCATACATTGGACCTTGTCTCATTCTGCTAGGATATCTCCAGTGCTGCCACACCCCAGTCCGGGGCTTGCCCTGGTTCCTCAGGCCTCCTCTGTCCTGTGTGCCTGCATTACTAACTGGCCAGGCCATGGGCTGAGGGGGCCACAGGGACAGTGCTGCCTGTGACATGAGCTGAGATTGGGATCAGAGTGGCAGGCAGAAAGGCCACCCATCCTCATTTTCACACAGTGCGTCGATGTGAGTGTTTGTGTGTGTGTGTGTGTGTGTGTATATATGTCATGGGTGGGCAATTCCTGTCCTGGAGGTCCACAGACCAGTCAGGTTTTCATGATGTCCCTAATCGCCTAATGAATATTCATGGGCCTATTTCCATACAATGGAAGGCAGTGGATGCAAATAGATCTCATGAATATTCATTAGGGACATTATGAAAACCTGACTGATCTGCGACCCTCCGGGACCGGAATTGCCCTCCCCTGGTATATGTCTATCCATTGTTTTGTGGCTTTCTACACCTCACTGAGCCTTGCAGTGCCTAAGCCAGGGGTGGCCAACTCTGGTCCCGGTGCACCAAATCCAGCCAGGTTTTTGTGATGTCTCTAATGCATATTCATAAGATATATTTGCATCCACCACCTCCCCTTGTATGCAAATATACCATAAGTATTCATTGGGGACATCATGAAAACCAGGCTGGATTGTGGTGCACCAGGACTGGAGTTGGCCAACCTGGTCTAAGCTGTTTCAGAGTTAGCCTGCAAATATGCATGATAAGGAACAAGGTATTGTGGATATGGTCTGAAACAGGGCAGATTGGCCAGGATGTGTCTGCATTGGGGATAGGGCAATGGCTGTGACATCGTAATGCTCGACAGTCACCTGCAGGGACCAGGTGGCCACAGCATATCATGCTGGGAGGGCGCTCTCACTCTGAATGAGCAGTGACCATGGCAGAGCTATGTATCCACATAGTGCTAGTTAGTATCTAATTCTAGTGATGTGCTTGCATATCCTGTTATTGTGGCTGGATCACTTAACTAACAGCAGGGTGCACATACAATAAATGCTGACCAGCAGACTGTCTGAGCTGGTATGTGCATGGCTGTAGTGGGCAGCAGGTGCAGTGTAACTGTGCTTGCTGTGGGTGAATGTTAGACCTTGGTGGTGGGGTTAGGGGTGTTGCAGCTCTACACCCAGCTTCATTAGTAGGGTAATGTTAACAACCCCATGAAGGTTGGCATCAGCATTGTAACACTAATTATTGACATTCATTGTTCTAGGTGAGTCTCTGTTAGACAGGGACAGAAATGACCAGCATAATCACACCACAGACAACACCTGCTACACACTAGCAATAATGGGGACCTGCGGCAAGGGCAGCAAAGAACATTTCAAGCACTGCAGGTACTGGGGACCTAGTGCTGGACGCCCGTCCTCACCCTCAGGGTGATCGCAGAAACTGCTCAGTGGCATGGTTTGTATCTACCATGTGCTTGTTTCACACACTGTCAGGGCATCTTACATATTGCCTAAGGTAATGGATATGTGAATTCTCCGTCTGGGGATCAGCTGTTGGGCATCTGCACTGCATCATGGGTACTGGTGGGGGCTACTTTATGCTGGCATGCACAACAGACGTTCTAGGCAGTGACCAGCAGTCTCTTTGTATGCAGCCATTACCATTCCTCAAGGTGTGAAGGTGTAGCCTACTGGTTAGTGCAATCTCTCCATAAGGTGCAAACATCCCATGTATTTTTTTTATTATTTATTTATTTTTATTTTATTTTTTTACATTCTCTTATATACTGTGCTATTCTGCATCAGTGTGGTTTACATTGAACATACTGAAGTTACATTGAACAGGGCATTATAACTTGGAGATAACTATTTTACAAGGAACATGGGCTATGGAGGGTTAAGAGGCTTGCCCAAGACCACAAGGAGCACCCGTGGGACTAGAAACCCCAGTCCTTCTGGCCCAAGGTTGCTGTCCTCTAGTCTAGTGGGATTTGAACCCCCAAACTTCCAGCCTGAAGTACTTTGCCCCAACCACTAGGCCACTCCTTTTACTCCTTTTACCCTATTACTGTGCTAATTAGATCATTTCCATACCTGTAACTTCACATCAGGTAAACAGTGGAGATGGAAGGAGAAAAGAGCCTCAAAAATCAAGGAGGAAGGGGCAATGGTAAAAGTTAACTTCAAACCAGGCCCGATCCTCCTCACATCAACGGCTCTAACATACTCCTACCAATCGCCTGTTCAATATAACTGCATTTATTGGAACAGTGATTCCACATCAACATTGTCAGTAGTAGCTGCCCCCTGCAAACTCTCAGAGCATATCTCATGTGAGAATAACCAAATGAAAGGTACACCTATCTTCCTAGGCTACTGCCATCTACAGGCTCCCAGTCACTGCTCATGCTCCTGCTGCTGGAGTATCAGCAGGAGTATTTTCAGCAGCAAGCATCTTCAGCAGTGATTGGGGGCCTGTAGAGGGCAGTAGCTTGGGAAGATAGGTGTTTCTTTTTTTTGTTTGCTCGCATGTGTTACATTCTGAGGGTTTGCAGGGGCCAGGTACTACTGATACTGTTGATGTGGAATCACTATTTAAAAAAATTGGAATTATATCAAATAGGCGAATGATAGGTGTATGGTAGAGCCATTGATTTGAGGACGATTGGGCCTGGTTTGCAGTTAACTTTTACCATTGCCCCTACCTACTTGGATTCTGAGGCTCTTTTCTCCTTCCATATCCACTGTTTACCTGCTGTGATGTGTGACAAATGGTAGAGTGATATACCTTTCGATATTCATATGATTTACATTCTAGAGGTGACTTTTTAGGGCTTGTGCATGCTGTGCTGCACAGTGTCATGGGATGTGGGTGGTAGGGTTTATTCTCAGGTGTCATTTGCAGGACTGTTTCTTTGTGGACACAGTGGTGGCTGCATGGGGTAGTTTCCCATTTGAGGTGGTGCTGTTGTGGACAGTATCAGACTTCATGGGGCATGTGGCAGACATAGGGTTCTCTCATGGGACTGGTGTAATGGTTGGTAGTGGGGGGCGACCTAGGTCAGCCATGTGTTGTGCGCATAGTAAGCAATACCCCGCTGAAGTGGAGTTTCCACAAAATGGAGATCTTCATAGGGTGAAGGTAGAGTAATATGCCCTAAGGAGAGGCCTTCCAGGTTGATACATCATTTGGAGACACCCTGCAGCTCTGGATTTTGATCTTCAGCTTGAAAGCTAAGGGGGCGGGCTGGGTTGTTGTTGAAAGTGTGTGTCCAGCTGAGTTCTACTGTATTTTATTTATTTTTATTTATTTATTTTATTTTCCAACAAAATACAAAAGAAAGAAAAGCAAATTACAATAAATCAAAATACAAAATATTTCTCTGTAATAAGAAACCAGAAAAGAAAAGGCTATTTATAGCCCACCCCACCCTATCCCTCCCATCATCATGCGATCATTAGGGGCTATAGAAAACAAAACAGCAGGCCTATCAGGCCTACAAGGGCTATAGAAAATCACCACTCCACTACATAAGAAGCAAAAGTATTTGACTAATAACCCCTTATTATATCTCATATCTTGCTTTAGAGATGTAATTCTGTAGGGGTTTCCACTTAAGAAAAGTGGAGGGTATGAGGGTTCTACCACACCGTGGCATTTGTTCATATTTGCAGCATAAGCACAAGTGGTTCCATCATTCGTGCCAAATAAGCTCTGCAGCATGTTTCTAATTAGAAATAACGAGATGTAGGGCCACTCCCAACATGAAGTCAAGTAAAAACTGACAATCCCTTTGTAACGATGAAATGTCAATTGCTGATCGAAAAACGACCACAGACCAGGAGAGAGTGGCCCAAAATCCCAGCACCTCTTGAATGCAATTCCATATTGAAACCCAGTAAGACTGAATGTTAGGGCAATCATACACCACATGTCTCAAAGTGCCGACATCTCCCCGACAAGACCAACACTCATTCCAAGCTGTCTTATCCCATTTAGCAACCTTTACCAGGGTAAAGCATGCTCTGTGCGCAAAGAAGTACAAAGCTTGTGAAACAGAGGCAGACTGAGAAACCCTATTTATCTTACTCAAGAATTTTGTCCAAGTTTCCGGAGAGAGGACTTCCCCAGTGTCATGTTCCCATACTCGTTGAACTCCAATGACCTGAGAGCTATTGTTCTGGACCACTAGTTGATAATATTGAGAAGCCACCCCAGAGGTCATATATACTGAACTTATCTTACTCATCAACCCCCATTCGTCAGACAATGAAGTAATATCCAACTGGGATTTTTCTATACAATGCCTCAGCTGAATCCACTGAAAGTATAGGGAATGAGGTAAATCAAATTCACTTTGCAAAGTGGGAAAAGGTTTCCACTTACCATCCAAAATTAGTTGGCCAACGTTCCAAATGCCCTTGCTAAACCATTTTTGCCATAAGAACATAAGAACATAAGATATGCCATACTGGGTCAGACCAAGGTCCATCAAGCCCAGTATCCTGTTTCCAACAGTGGCCAGTCTAGGTCATACGAACCTAGCAGTTTCCCCAAAAGACATAGGTTCCGCAATGCTTGTACTGGGTCAAGCATTGATATCCTGGGTCCCTTCTTAATAATGGTTTATGGACCTTTCCTCCAGGAACTTGTCCAAACCTTTTTTAAAACCAGCTACACTAACAGCCTTTACTACATACATCCTCCGGTAACAAATTCCAGAGTTTGATTACATGTTGAGTGAAAAAATATTTTATTTTATTAGTCTTAAATAGTTTACCCTGTAGTTTCATTGTATGTCCCCTAGTCTTTCTATATTCTGATAACGTAAACAATCGATCTACGTTTACCCGTTCCACTCTGTTCATTAATTTATAGACTTCTATTGTAGCAGCTGATAAGCATGCAATACCAGGAGTCAGTTCAAAGATCCAAGCCAATGTATTTCTGGCCCACCAGCTCTCCCAGGAGGGAGAAGGCCCAACATCGCCTCCAGGGCCACCCCCGATGCCACAGCCTGCTCCCGCTGCCCAATCGGGGCAGCCCGGAGCCATCAAAAAGGAGCGCCGGACCAGCGGAAGGCCTTTCCAGCCAACCAGCTCTCCCAGGAGGGAGAAGGCCCAACATCACCTCCAGGGCCGCCCCCGACGCCACAGCCTGCTCATGCTGCCCAATCAGGGCAGCCCGGAGCCATCAAAAAGGAGCGCCGGTTAGGCGCGCCCGCGCTGGTTAGGCGCGCCCGTGCCTTGCGGGCCTGCGCCTGAGGGCCTCGCCAGAGGGCCCTTTGGCATGGCCCTTAGGCGGTGGCCCTCCACTGATCTCCTCAGAACAACCTACTATTAAGCCTAGCCCTCTCACCACAACATCCCGGAAGAATTCTCCACCTTCTCTTCTGCCAATCATCTCCACTAGACAAAAAAAAAAATCTACTGACCACGAGGTAAACCCCCATTAAAAGAGGACACTTATCTGAGACCCTGTGACCTGATCGCTATTTTACTACCTTGAGCTATATTGCCTTTGCATTAAGCCTGTCACGCTGTTGATACACTGTTACTAATCTCCACAACCTTTGCTGATACTTTGTTATATTCTTTACAACTGTTGCCACACAACTTTTTTACCAAAATCTGCATTACTGTGTTGTTCCTTGTTAATCCTGTACTTAATCTTATCAGCCTGCACCTTATCAGCCTACTTAATCTTGTCAGCCTGTAGTTTGTCCCACATAGAACACCCAATATGCATCCAATCCTATCCTTGACCCTCATCATCCTCACCTCCTGGACCCCCAACATATCACATGCCTTTAACCATTGTATTAGTCACATCCCAATCCTCCACAACCATGGCAGAAGAGGGTTTGAAAACCCCCACCACACCTCAACAACACTCCACTCACACCTCCTACACATTCCTCTACAGAGCCTTAAGAGAATCCAAGCTGAGAAATACAATACCAACGCTTACTCAAATGTGCACTTATAAATGCTAGATCAATACGCTCGAAATGGACTGTATTCATGGACCTGATAACCCGCCATGACCTCGATAGCCATTCCCACTGAAACAAGGCGTACCTCAAGGCTCATCCCTATCTGCATTGATGTTTAACATCTACATGCAGCCCATCTGTGCATTAATTCAATCCTTCAATGTCCAATGCCTAGCCTATGCAGACGACATCCTCATTTACACACCCTTCAAGATTGATCAACCTGACTTCTCTCCAATATTAAGATGCTTTGAAGCAGTGGCAGACTGGCTCCTCTCTCAAAATCTACAAATTAACCACAGCAAAACAGATGTTCTATTCGTCACGAGAAACCAGAAGTTCATGCCACCTCTCTACAAGTCAACAACACAGAACTTAAGGCAATACCCACAATTCGCTATCTAGGTATTACCCTTGACCAGAGGCTAGACATGTCAGCACATATCAAAAACACCACAAAAGCAATTTATCACAAGATCAGATCACTACGTCATCTCCGACCACTATTGGACTTCCCTGAATACCGATCAATCTTCCAAGCTTTAGTTAGTCCTCATCTCGACTTCGCTAACATCATCCTTCAGGGACTTCCACAGTCGACTCTAAGCCCGCTCCGGCTTGCCATGAACTCAGCTGCGAGGGTTCTGGTAGGTCTATCAAGGTCAGACCATATAACGCCAGTCCTGAAGAGCCTACACTGGCTACCCCTGCAGGCCAGAATCCACTACAAAACGCTTGTCCTGACATTCAAAGCCCTCAAGAACCAGCCACCCACGCCCATCAGTAAACTTCTCCACAGCACTCCAGCCAACAGAATCAGGAGATCTACATTGATGAATACCCTTGAAGTCCCTAAGTTAGTGATAAAATGTACAAAGACAACAGCCAGTAGAGCCTTCTCCATCTTCACACCTATGGCCTGGAACGCCCTCCCTGCAGAAATCCGAGCTATCTCCAATTTACCGTTATTCAGAAAAGCTCTCAAACACCACTTGTTCCTGCTACATTACCCTGATAATAATTCTGGAAAGCACACAGCCATCACCTTACCCTCCTACCTAGCCCGCTCCATTGATCAGCCTCCCTTAGAGAACGGTTAATCACCTGTCCCCTACCTTCTCTCCCTGACCCAGGAGCTTAGACATCTGTTTACGATCCTTATTTGTCCTGCAAGAATGTTCATAATCTGTATATAGTTTCTCCCGGTTCTTCCAAGTTTATTACCCCTGTTCAATGTAAACTCAATGTGACCTGCTGCATTGTAGTATGTTTTGTTCAACTGTAAACCGTACTGATTATAATAGCACAGTATATAAGAGATATAAATAAATAAAATAAAATTGTGCACAAGGCTCAGAGAGACAAGCTTCAAAAAGGACTGAGCAATGGAGAACAGGAACATATACAAGTTTCACAGTTTGATACAGGCAAACTTTCTATTGGTCCCAACGCCCCCTGCATCTATCCAATCGGGGACCCTCTCTGGGCCTAACAACCTGTTCCCCCTTCTCAGGCTATTCTAAAAAAGGCTCAGTTTCTAGACATAAACACATCCCTACTACAAGGTCATTTCTAGGCTCAGAGAATGTGAGAATGCAAAACACTGGAACATATCTATCATCAGCATAAAAGAATTGAATAAGGATTAACACAAACTTATCAAAAGCAGTTTAGAGCGGTTTAAGGCAGATCCTCAGACCTTCACTGACTTTGATCTTTCTCAGCACTACTATTTCTAAGTGGGGGTGGGGACTCAGGCCTAGCTTGCAGGCCTCTCATACATGTACAGGCTATTATATAGGCCATGGCCTACCACACTATCATATCTCCTCTCAGCCGTCTCTTTTCCAGGTTAAAGAGCCCTAACCTTTTTAGCCTTTCTTCATAGGAGTATCCTTTCATCCCCTTTACCGTTTTGGTGGCTCTTCTCTGAACCTTTTCTAATAACGCTATATCCTTTTTAAGATACGGCGACCAGAATTGCACACAATATTCAAGGTGCGGTCTCACCATGGAACGGTATAGAGGCATTATAATATCTTTTGTTTTATTTTCCATTCCTTTCCTTATGATACCTAGCATTCTATTTGCTCTCTTGGCTGCTGCTGCACACTGGGCCGAGGGTTTTAACATGTTATCCACAATGACGCCTAAATCTTTTTCCTGGGTGGTGGTTCCTAATGTGGAACCCTGCATCGTGTAATCATAGTTTGGGTTGTTCTTCCCTAGGTGCATAACTTTGCACTTGTCCACATTAAATTTCATCTGCCATTTTGATGCCCATTCTTTCAATTTATCAAGATCCTCTTGCAATTTCCACAATGCTCTTGGGTTTTAACAACTTTAAATAGTTTTGTGTCATCTGCAAATTTGATAACCTCACTCGTTATTCCTCTTTCCAGGTCATTTATGAATATGTCAAAAAGCAGCGGACCCAGCATACATCCCTGGGGTACACCACTATTCACCTTTCTCCATTGGGAAAATTGGCCATTTAGCCCAACCCTCTGCTTTCTATCTTTTAACCAGTTCCTGATCCACAGTAGTACACTGCCTCCTATCCCATGACTCTTTAGTTTTGCCAAAAGTCTCTGATGAGGGACCTTGTCAAAGACTTTCTAAAAGTCTAGATACACTATATCAACCAACTCACCTTTGTCCACCTGTTTATTCACACTTTCAAAAAAGCATAACAGATTAGTAAGACAAGATCTTCCTTGTCTAAAGCCATGTTGGCTGTCTCCCATTAGTCCATGACTATATACATGCTGAGTAATTTTATTCTTTATGATGGTTTCTACCATTTTTCCCGGTACTGACGTGAGGCTCACTGGTCTGTAGTTTCCCAGATCACCCCTGGAACCCTTTTTAAAAATTGGTGTTACATTGGCGATCCTCCAATCTTCAGGTATTACAGATGATTTTAATGATAGTTCACAGATTACTAATAGCAGGTCTGCAATCTCATATTTCAGTTCTTTCAACACCCTTGGATGTATACCATCCAGCCCAGGTGATTTGCTACTCTTCAGTTTATCTAATAGTTGTAATACATCTTCCTGATGTATTGATATTTCCTTCAATTCTTCCACACCTTTAAATACCACTTCAGTCATTGGTAACATCCCTACATCTTCCTCAGTAAAGACCGAAGCAAAGAATTCATTCAGTCTCTCCGCTATCGCCTTGTCACCTCTTAGTGCCCCTTTAACTCCTCTGTCATCTAATGGACCAACTGACTCTCTCACAGGTTTTTTGCTACGAATGTTCTTGAAAAAATCTTTATTTCGCGTTTTTGCTTCCGCAGCAAGCTTTTTCTCAAATTCTCCCTTTGCCTGCTTTATCAATGCCTTGCATTTGACCTGCCAGTGCTTGTGCTGTTTCCAGGTTTCGTCGTTTGGCTCTTTTTTCCATTTCCTGAAAGATGCTTTTTTGGCAACAACAGCCTCTCTGACCTCACCTCATGCGAATGAGCTTTGATTAATTTTAAAAAAGGGACTATGCCAGATGGGTATTAATTTTGATAAGCAATCCTCCTTAGGAATTGCATTTGCTAACTGCTGAAAAGCCTTCTGAGTGTCCGATATGATGCTATGAGACTTCAACCTCTTAATAGACACCATGCCATGAAGATTCAAGGGGAGAGGAGTACTTAAACTCTCTTCTAGTTCAAGCCATATTGGGCATATACCTACGACCCCCTCCACCCATTGTGATCCTTGTTTTAGCAAAAAAGCACAGTGATAGGCCTGGAAAACAGGGAAGTTCCCCCCCCCCCTCCTCTTTTTTAGATTTGAGTTTCCTAAGAGCAATTCTAGGTGGTTTATTTTTCCATAGAAATTGAACCAGAATCCTTTCAATTTGATGATACACTTTACTTGTAAGAAAGACTGGTAGCATTTTTAATATATAATTCACTTTAGGAGTGATAGTCATTTTTATAACTTCAAGACAACCCCATCAAGAAAGTTAGACTGGCGACCACTTTGCTGTTATATTACGAACTGTAGTTAGGATCTCTTCTTCATTGTACTGTAGGGTTGCACTAAGTGGGTAGCAATAGTGAACTCCCAAATACTTCACCATTTTAGGCTCCCATACAAAAGGAAACTCCTCCATATCCATCCTACATATTCTTGAGTTCAAGGGGAAGGCGACAGACTTTGACCAATTAATTTTATAGGCAGATAATCCTGAATATTTATCTATCAATTCTAAAATGATCGGTATGGAGCTAGGTATGGTGAAAAACAGTAGATCATCCACATATGCAGATAGTTTAATTTCCATGCCAGCAATAGAAATGCCCTTAACCGCAAGGCTTTGCCTTATCAGTAAGGCCAAAGGTTCCAAGGCCAGAATGAAGAGAATGGGGGAAAGAGGACAACCCTGATGGGTACCCAGCCCTAGAAGAAACTCTCTAGACTGAGTCACATTCACAGAAATCTTTGCACTCGGTCTTGCATAAATAAGTTTAATTAGATTGCAGAAACCCTCACCAAATCCAAACCACTTCAGAACAGCAAACAGGAAAGGCCACTCCAACCGATCAAACACTTTCTCTGCATCTAATGAGAGTCTTCTGTTTCCTCCGAGCCTTCCAAAACATGACAAAGCACTCTGGCATTATCGGCTGTATAGCGTCCCTCAGTAAAGCCACATTGCTCTGGGTGGATCAAAGAAGGGATGAATTTGGAGAGACGACCAGCTACAATGGTTGCAAAGATTTTATAGTCTACGTTTAACAATGAAATTGGTCGATAATGTTTGCAGAGGCAAATGCTCCAGTCTGTGCCACATTGTCTAGAAGCAGTCTATAATATTGTTGAAGGTATGGCCCTAAAGTTTCGGAAAAGGCTTTATAAAATTCAGCCGGCAGCTACAATGGTTGCAAAGATTTTATAGTCTATGTTTAACAACGAAATTGGCCGATAATGTTTGCAGAGGCAAATGCTCCAGTCTGTGCCACATTGTCTAGAAAAAGTCTTTAATATTGTTGAAAGTATGGCCTTAAAGTTTTGGAAAAGGCTTTATAAAATTCACCTGGTAGACCGTCTGGTCCGGTAGCCTTGCCAGCTCGTGTAGAGTCAATAGCCTGGATAATTTCCATGACTGTTATCTGCTTGTCCAGTCCCGCAGCAGTTTCTTGATCTAACACCGGCCTTTGGATATTATTTAGCAAACTATCAAACTCCTTCACAGAAAAATCTATTTCTGGGGAATATAACTGAGCGTAGAATTGGCAAAAGGTCTCTGCAATGTCAGGATCCTTGACAATCAATTGTTGCACCTGAGGATCCCTTAAAGCTGTAATGCGCGGATTCCTTACGACCCTTTAACGAGTTAGCTAGCAGCCATCCAGTTCTATTACCCTCCAAGTAATATCGTCCTTTCTGCCGTTGAATATTTAGTGAGGCCTCAGTGGTCAAAATCAAATTATATCTAAATCTAAGGCACTGCAGTCTTATCAAAATGTTAGGATCAGATTTCTGGCATAAGACACGTTCTCCTGCTTTACGCTGTTTGGCCTGCTTTATAGCAAAATTAATAATGGTGGCTCATATACTAGCCTTAAAGCCTTCCCACCACGCCAACCCCAAGGAGTTCTGCGGTAGATTGAATTGAAAATATTCCTCTATAGCCACCAGGATGGTCTCCCAAAATTCCTGACTGGCTAGAAGAGTCCTATCAAATTGCCAGCGTGAGTGAGGTTGATAGCTCATTGAGTCAAATAGGGTGAAAGAGATTGTGGAGTGGTCAGAGATGTGAGCCGCATGAATAGTAGACTCAATAATTCTAGAGCAAAGTCCATTGGAGACTAGGAAGAAGTCAATACGTAATAACAAGTTATGAGGAAGAGAGAAGAAAGTGAATTCTTTATCGGTAGGGTGTTCCAACCGCCAAATGTCTATCAGGCCCAAGTCCTGTATTAGAGATTCAAGAACTGGGTGAGCCTTGGTAACCCTAATGGTTCTCACTGAACTCCTATCCACCAATGGGTCTAGCACGAGGTTGAAGTCTCCTCCCACTATAGTGAGATATCTGGACACCTTCTGTGCCAAGACCGCAATGGAGCAAAAAAAAGTAGGACAATCAATGTTAGGAGCATAAATATTAATTAAGGCCAGTTCAGTGGATCCAGTTTTAATGTAAGCCATTGTCCACCGCCCATCGGTATCAGATCTAGTTTGAATAATCATGGGGGACAGAGCTTTCCATACCAAAATGGCTACCCCGTTTTTCTTATGCTGGGCAGCTGAGAAAGCATCTAGTTTTAATGGCTCCTTTACATTCAAATGTGTCTCCTGCAACAGTAAGCTGTCAGTACCTTCTTTCTTGCCATACAGAAGAATCTTTTTCCTCTTAATGGGATTGTCAATACCCTTAACATTCAGTGAAACTATCTTAAAGGACGACATATTGATAATATAGCTCAAATTGACAGTCAAATGTTGCAAAAACATACCAAATTGTAGCATATAGTTTTACATTGTAAGAACAACATCTTAAGCACCCTCAGAGTGTTAGTTACACTTATAGCCCAAAAAAGAAAACCCAACAAAAGGAGATACAATTTAGCCCTGGCCCCTACCCATGATCGCTCACAATAATAACACATAATTCTGAAAAACATATCACCAAAACCACCAAACCAAACCCAGGGAGGCTATGGGGTATGTTTACTAAATTGCGGTAACATTGCAGAGGCTACATTAACGCGCGTTAACATCACCGGCCGCGTTATGTCTCACAGAGGGTGGAGAGAAGGCCGAGAGAAGGGGTCAATGGGTGAGGAGTGGGCATGGAGAGGCTCCTTCTACACTAACGTGGGGAACTGAAGGGCTGAATCTTACCGCGACTGAAAACCTGGCATTAGCACACATTTGCAAGAGAGAGAAACCATTTCAGTGTCAGCAAGGTACAGCATAGGCAGGGAGCCCGAAAAAGGTGATAGTAGTGCCCCATTTGCAGCAAAAGCATAGTGCTCAGGTATGAAACGGCACTATGACAATGCTGCAAATGGGGCATAGGGAGCTTCAGGCGGGACATGTAGTGGGGGTAGCTGGGGCATAGGGCGGACTAGGCTGTTGCCTAGGTGGCACATAGGAACATAGAAAATGGAAATCAGTAAGACAGCAGCTGACCAAGGCCAAACACAATCTACAACTACCTTGACGACCCTAGCCAATAGTTGCTAGGGCACAGACTGGACATCCCCTCAGCCAACCCTCCCCCATGTGGAAGGAACATAATATTGGTAGGCGGTGATGGGGGGATGTGTGGATGTCCATGTATGCCTCCCCACCCCAGACACTGCACCCTAGGCACCAGCCTACCTGCACAGTGGATGGCCTGGGACGGCACACAGCCAGCACCGACAGCATTAGGTCATGTCAGCATGGCAGGGAGGGGTTTGTTCGTGCTGGAGGGGGCAGTGGCACCTGCCTGCAGTGGACCTAGGCCATGCCCTGTACCAGTACGTGGTGTGCAGTGCAACAGAAAAGGTCTGGCTGAGGAGAAGTAAAGGTAGCCCCAGGGACTGCTGTGCCTCTGTGGCAACACTGTGGTGCAGTACACACAGCCAGTGTGCCCCAGTGTAGAGAGTCATAGGTTCAGGTCCCAGCTGCAGACCCTGCCGAGCACATCCCGATATTTTACCCTACTATGCAGATACAACATCAAACCATGCAATCCCCACAGCAGCGGCCAAGAGAAGTACAAACACCCACTTACACAGGCTCCACTATCCAAATCGTCATGTAGAGTCAGGCTGTGATCAGGGCAGTGTGGCGGGCAGGGTTGCCAACCACCCCTATCTTTGCACAGTACTGCAGTAGGAGTGTGTTTGTGTGTATGTCTATCCACTGTTCTGTGGCTGCCCACCCCACTCTGTGCCCACAATGTCCAACTGTTACCAACATTAGCCTGGAAATGTGCATAATGAGGAACAAGTTATTGTGGGTATGGCCTGGACAGGGCGGATTGGCCAGGATGCATCTGCACAGGGAGTAGGGCAATGGCTGGGTCACTGTAGTGGCCAAACACCACCTGCATGGACAGGGTGGTCACAGCATGTCATGCTGGGAGGTCAGTCTCACCCTGACTGAGCAGTGACCATGGCATGTCTAGGTTCCCCCATAGTGCCTCATGCTATCTGTTTCTAGTGATACCTGTGTGAACCCAGTTCTGGGGTCCAATCACTGACATATCTGCTTGTTGTTTGTGCTGTACATCCTACATCTGGGTGCACGTTTCCTCTCTGAGCATGCACTGGGGATTGGCTAGTGGACTGTCTGCAGTTAGTATGTGCATGGTTGGAACACCTTGTATACTACTGCAGGTGCAGTCCAACTTTGCTGACGGTGAATGGCAGACCATGGTATGTGGCAAGTAAGGATTCTCAGGCCTATCCCCATTACTGCTGGTCTGCCACTGCCCCAGCCACAGGTATGGGTCTTGCACACCAGCCCTGGAGGGCTGTCTGTCACCATCAGGACCGGGGTTTCTAGTCCTACAGCTATTCCCCAGGGCTCAGGCACCTGTTCCTTCACTCTCTCACTTACAATATGGGCAATTGTGGGCCCTTGGGGGTACATAGTGTATACCACTCTGACCAGTAGGGGCAGTGCTACATATTTATTTATTTATTTATTTTATTTAACATTTTTTATATACCGTCTTTCTATGAATCAAAACAGTTTACATAGAACAAAAAGCAGTGTATTTCAACTGTTTGCATGGAACAATTAACAGGATACAGAATAAAACAAAATAAAACAAGAACAACACAATTATATTATACAATTAATTACCTTGAACAGTGAACAACATTTTATATATTTACAAATGTATGTGCAAGGCTACGGATGGGAGTATTGTAAAGTTTAAAAAGAACAAGGGCAGGGGGGTAGAAAATAAGGAGTTTAGGTATTAGGGTGGGAGAGAAAAATGATCAAGGAAGAGATGAGTCTTTAACTTTTTCCGGAAATCAGTGTGGCTCACGCAGTTGCGCAGCTCATGCGGAAGGGTGTTCCAAAGGGAAGGAGCATAGAGGGAAAAGGTCTTGTTGCATGAGGATTGTTTGCAGTGTTTTTTAGTTGAAGGTATAGTCAGTAAGTTTTCAGTGATAGAACGGTGAATTCTAGTGTTGTTGGAGAAGGCAAGGAGAGGGGAGAGGCATGGAGCTGACTCCTTAGAAATAATTTTGTGTATTAGAGTAAGAACCTTGAATTTCACTCGGTGATGAATTGGGAGCCAGTGGAGATCATAGAGGATTGGTGTAATATGAGCTCGTCTAGGATTGTTTGTTATGAGACGCGCTAATGTATTCTGGGCTAGTTGGAGGGGTTGAATAGAGTTCTTAAGGAGGCCCTGATAGATCAGATTACAATAGTCAAGCGAGGGGGTTGTAAGGGCCTGACAGACAGTACGAAAGGAATCGGGGCTTAGGAGAGGCTTGAGATTCCTGAGAGTGCGTAGCTTAGCATATACTGTGTTAGTAGTTTTCTTTATTTGATCTGAGAAAGATAAGTTCTGATCGAGTATGATTCCAAGATATTTCACCTGGTTTTTTATAGTGAGAGTGAGATCATCAAAGGTGAGGGTTGTAGGGGGGATGTAGGAGGGGTTAGAGAAAACTTGGAGTGCTTCAGTTTTGGATTGGTTGATTATTAGGTTATGATGAGAGAGCCATGATTTCACCTGTTCATATCCCTCATGCAAGCCTAGACACCCCTCTGCCCTGCTAACAGGTGCCTATGGCAGCCAGACCTTAACACTGGGTACACTCTGATATTGGTGGTGTCTGGTACCAGAGAGCCATATGTGACTGCAGAACACAGATGGCTGTCTGGTACCAGAGAGCCATATGTGACTGTAGAACACAGATGGGCACAGAAGTACTTTTGATTGCACAGCTAGGAACACCTGTCACACACTGGTAGTGATGGGGATGTGAAGCAGGACCTATCTCTAGCACCACATGTACTGCGGACCTAGTGCTGGATGCCCATCCTTACCCTCAGGGTGAACACAGAATCTGCACAGGGCTTGTAGCTACTCTGTGCCAGTTTCACGCACTGTCAGGCCGTCTTACCAAGCTGTGGTTACAGAGAGGTGCAGACCTCATTTTGTGATCAGCTGTAGACCACTGTTCTGCATGTGCAATGCATCATGTGTGCTGGTGGGGTTACCCTATCCTGGTGCACAGAGCAGATGGTTTGTGCGGTGACCTGCAGTACATCTGTACCCACCCATTACTGTATAACAGGCCATAGAGGTATAGCCCACTGGTTAGTACAATGACGTTCCAAACAGTGGTCATGGGTTCAATTCCCCATTGTTCCCTCCTCTCATGCATGTCCAACTCAGATATTTTGAATGCTTCTAACAGTCGTATCCTTGCAGATCCGTGCTGCCAGCCCATAATACCCTCACCACAGTTGCGAACATCCCCTCAGTCCATCTATCTGTATCTGTCAGCTATGTAGAGTCCTGTCTGCCTGTACAGGCTGCCACCCCGTGTCCTGCACTGCTACCCTTTCCTGCATTGTGCCTCTGTGTGCCTGCCTCACCTGTACCTGATCTGCATGGCACCACCACTGCTCTGTAGACCCATCATTGTAACTATCCTGCCACCACCGTCCCCACTGGGGGACATGTATTCCCATCATCTGCCACCCACTGTCTCACCAGTACTTTAGATTGCCAACACCCTGTGCTGTGGTACAGTTGCCCACAACATGTTTGTCCACGGTACTGGCAGCCACATGGTCTGGCTGTAGATATGACACGTCCAGGAGCTCCTAGCTCTCCCTCCTTCAATCACCTGTTCAGTGCCTTTCCCCCGTGCCCTATCCAGTGTTAGGGTGACATTTGTTTCAATGCCTCATAGGTAATGCATGTCAACCTGAGGCACTTTGCAGCCCGTAGGGCACACTAACCTACGGCACCATAACATTGTTAGAGCATCTTAACCAATGGCTCCATATCCCATTGTGCCGTCGACGGTGCCTTGTCCAGGGATGCCTAGTATGGCGCCTTGCCTAGGGAGCCCTATAAGGTGCCTTAGACGGCGCATTGCAAGGCACCTTTCAAGGCACCTGACGAGCATCCTATACGGCACCTTATAATAAGACGCCTACTAAGGCGCCTTGTAAGGCACCGTATCACAAGATGCCATATAAGGTGCCTTAGAATGCGCTGTGGTCCAAAGCGCAGTTTAGGGTACCGTATAATGTGTCATTGGGACTAAGGCGTCCCATGACGCACTCCATAGCGTACCTTTGTTTAAGGCGCACTCTTCAGCACCATAATCAACGTTGGCGTAAAACACGCCTTAGGCCCAGATGACTGAAAGCCTGACATATCATAACGTAAAGCGGCAATTCCCACAAGATCATGGTCCATCAGAACAATATAACCTGGTGTGTGTAGCACAGTGTTTAGGCAATATGTCTGACAACAATGTAGTGTGAGTTCAAATCCCAGAAGAGGATACCACAATGCCAAACAGATGGAAATATAGAACATCACACCCACAGAGGACAGTCGTGGCTAGACATGCAGATATGTGTCTCGCATGCCAAATATATAACAGGATACCTGAAACATAAAAAAATAGACCAAAATGTTTTGCGACTCTCGGTGGACTTTCCTAGGGAAATGTTTTCTGTATTATTAGATATCATCACTGCCTTTGTTAATTATTATTTCTCCCCCCTGCATTTGTGGGCTATAGTGTTTGATGTACTTAGAATATTGTACTTATCCTGTATAAAGGTGATATGTTATATTTTGTATCTGTTTTACTTAAGTACATCTTTCCGTTTTCTTTTAAGTATGTAATTTATTGCTTGATGTTTATTAAAATTTCAAAATAAAATTTTTTTTTAAAAAGAAATAGACCAACACACATCACAACCCAAGGTACACACATAGAAACGTGCCGCACTGCAAAGGCGCACTTTTTTGCTGTGTCATGGGAGCAGGGACCACAAACTGCAGACAAGATGGCTGCAAGGTCACGGAGGCCTGCATTCACTCCCGGTGACCTCTACCTCCTGGTACAACAGATATGCTGCCACCAGGAGCGCCTGTTCCCAGGCTCTTCCCACCCGCAGGACCTCACCAGGGTGAGGAGGGCCTGGGGGCGCCTCAACAGGTGCTATAATGGGGCAGCTGACTACCCACGTGAGGTAAGTGCATGGGGACAGGTCACACAAACCTAGGAGTGCAACACAATAGCCGGCAACCAACACACCTATCAGACATGTACAGCAAGGGAAAAGGACGTGCCTGTGGGATGAATGTAGGCCCCCTTGTTGATGTGTGCAGGTCTGCCCTATCCCCAGGAGGCCTCAGGCCGCATTACAGAGGTCTGTTCATCATCCTGGTGCTATGGTAGCTGCACCTGTTGATGTGTGCAGGTCTGCCCAATCCCGAGGTGGCCCCTGGTCTATACAGAGAGGTCTGTGATATATCCGCTGGACCTTCGTAGGTGAGTCTGCTGCTGTATGCATGCCACAGTGGCTAAGCACATGTGCAGCACTGCTGACATGGACTACTGTGGCACAGGCATATGTAGTCACAGCATATGATCGCCACATGTCTCAGGCACATCATGAAGTGTGGCAGACAGGGGGAACCAGTGCATTTGTTTTGGGTGTGGCGCATGCTCCAACTACCCCTTGGCAACCCATCACATGGATAACGGCACCATACAGCACTGCTGGTACACCACACATGATCTGCAGCATGATGCTGCCACAAATGCCATGAGGCAACCATGTCAAGCAGGGGCAGCCCATCAGGTGGCATGGGGTGCCTGGGTGGTAGCACACAGGAAGTGTGGAGGAAGTCCACACATGCGTAGACTCACTCACACACATTCAGGTGGTGTTGACAACAGCTAGCATTGGACCAACAGTGTACAGTAGGGGCAGCCCCCTGCTTCACACAGCCATGTGTGATATGCATCAGCCGATGGCCAGGGATGTCTGTCCCCTAACGGTCCATATCCATTGCTGTACCCCAGGTGGAGGAACCTTTCCGTATGGCTATGGTGCTGCGGCTGCGATGCCCCCGCCTCCTCAGGTGACTCCAGTGTGAGGTGATGGTCCAAAGGAACGGTGAGTAATGCAGCCTGTGTGTCACACAACAGCATGATCCAGTGGCCCAGCAGCCTGTGGGGCCACCTACTATGTGTCCATGATGTGGCAATCACAAGACCACGGTGGTATTGTCTGGTTTCCACCACAGTGGATGCAGATTCTGGCGAGGGACCACCATCATTGTGGCCTCAGGTGGCCAGCCCCTTGGTGCCAGCACCCATGTGCCATGAAGAGGAGGGGTCGGAGGAGGAAGGTGGCGTGCTGGAGGTTCCTGAGACTGCTGATGGGGAGGGGGCAGCCGGAGAGGGGGTGTGGGATGGGGGGAGGGGGAATGGGTGGCGGTGGAGGTAGACAGGGAGACCAGGGAGGGGGAGGAGGGTGGGTGGGTGGGTGGTGGCATGGGACAGCACAGGGCACTGGGGGCCCCTGCCACCTACCCCATGGGTCCGGTGATGTCACCCGTCTGGGCACGGGCACAGCATACAGTGCCACAGATAGGACATCTGCACATGCCACCATGCAGACACCAGCCACATGATGTCTGTGTGATGGCATGTGTGTATGCCACCTGCCTGTTGTAATGTGTGCTGTGTCCCAGGCAGAGTAGGCACAGAACCACACCCTGGGACACAGGCTGTGTGAGGCTCTCATGGGCTGTGTAGCTCCCCAGCCATCCGGACATGATGGCCCCCAGGGGGTATGAGCACCACTGTGCAACATGGTACCCCTGCCCTGTGCTATCATACCACACAATGCTGGTGGGGCATATTAATATTCTTACTACTACTACTACTATTGAGTATTTATATAACGCTACCAGCCGTACGCAGCACTGTAAGACATCTAAGAGACAGTCCCTGCTCGTCAGAGCTTACAATCTAGTCAGGACATAACACAGGGCTACGATCTAGTCAGGACAAAGCACAACACATGGCACTTACAATCTTTTCAAGACAAAACACCGTCAATTATGATGTGACGCTACTGATCTAATGCTACTTGACCGGTGGCAGCTGTCTGTGTGCCAGCCGTCTGCTGCCTCATAGGGTGCTACGGGTTTCCATACACACGTTCCCTTTAAATGAACTTATTTTCATTGTACTTGTGGTTTTTTGGGATAGTGGTTACGGACATGCGTTGGAACGCCATGGGTTGTAGGTTTGATTCCCACATGTTCCTTTCCTTTTCTTTTCTTGTGTTCTGCTAACCTGACCATGCAATGGCTGCAGCTTCATCACCTCTCTACACACCCTTCCATCTCTTCACTGTGCACCACACTGTGCCCTCTATGCAGCCTATCTGTTGCATATCAGCTGTTATATATGGCTATTTCTTTGTACTCTCCATGCGAGCAGTTGGCTTGGGGGATTGGTATTGATGCTTTTGAGCTGGTCTGGCCCACAACAGTGTGCAGGTTCAGTTCTCACATTCTCCTTTTTCTTTCTGTTTCCCATTTTGCCCAGGTCCACAGACCATCCACACGACTGTCCTCTCAGCCGGCCCCTGATGCCCTTTCTTTTTCGATTCCTTGCTCTTTTACATGCTGTTTCCACTGCATGATGTGAGGCAAACCAGAAGCGGAACCTAAGGACCAGGCCTACACGTAGGTATATTGGTGCAGATAAAGTTTATTGAGGACCCAACTAAAACGTTTCGGCCGGAGGCCTTCTTCAGGGGTCTAAAAATAAATAAAACATACATTAAAACACACATATTAAAAAATAACTAGATACTGTACATACAATATTAAAAGGCAGAGGGTCTTGACACATGGAAAGACAGAACAATATCCATGTAAAGGAGTTACGTACAAATACACACCTTTACATGGATATTGTTCTGTCTTTCCATGTGTCCAGACCCTCTGCCTTTTAATATTGCAGGCGTTTCTTGTGGTGCCCTGCAGTGTTCTTGTATGCAAAAAGCGAGCAAGTTTGAAGGCCACATGCGCTTTATTGAAAATACTTATCCCCAACGAGTTTCGGCAGATGCCTTCATCGGGGGGCTAGAGGACATGCAAATAAACAATATAAATACAATAAGCAATATAAAACAATGAATATTAAAAATATTAAAAACAAAAACTTTTTAAAAACAAACAATATGAATCAATAAATATAATGCAAACATGGACACATGTAAATGACCATACATAAATAAAAGGAGAACATTGATAAATGTATTAAGAAAGAACATAAGGTACTTACAAACTGTATGTTTCAATGCACTAAATGGAGCACATATAGGAGTATAAATTTAAGGCACAGAAACAGTCATATAGTTGGTAATGCTAAAAGACAATAATATCATTAATAACTTAAACAGTAAAAATTAAGAACATCAAAACATTAACATAAAAGTATAAAAATGGGAAACCCAGACCCAGAACAAAAAACAAACATGTTGATGTAAGTTCATAACAAAAAAAACAGATTACTTAAGAAAGACTTTTAAGAATGCCCCTCTAAAATAAAAAACTGTAGTGCATATCATGCTTAATTGTCTAAACTAAGGAGCTAACCATTATTAAAAATGTGCATACATTGTGCGGGCAAAAAAAGAGGGGCCACACAGCACAGCTGCTAAAAAACCATACTAAGATACTTGCGGTAAAAAGCAACAGTGGCTTAAATGGAGTAAATACAGATCACAACTATGCAATGTAACAGGGCTAAAAGTATGTTTTATGTTTATGTTTTATTGCACTTGATATACCGCTATTACATTTAGAACATAGCGGTGTACAGCAAAGCAGAACCTTATACAGAGGGACCAATAGGTCGGAGAAAAAGAAAAAGAAAGGAAGTTACAATATAAGACAGGAAAGCACCCAAGACATTTAAATAGACAAGACTACAGGTGAGGAAGGAAAGGGAGGGCAGGGAGGGAGAGAGGCTTGTTACGTAAGAGGCAGGGGGAGGTCAAAAGCAACAGAAAAAAAGTGCGTTTTTAAGTCTTTTTTGAATGTGGGATAATGTTGTTCTAGCCTGAGGGAAAGGGGTAGTGAATTCCAGTAGGCTGGACCAATAAAAAAAAAGGCAGAAGAACGTGTGGACTGTAAGTGAGCGAGGGATGGAGAGGGGAGGTGAAGGCGATTTATGTGGACGGAGCGGAGGGAGCGGGTGGGGATGTGAAAATGGAGTAAATCTGCTAGGTATTGGGGAGTATGGGTATATAAAACTTGGTGAACCAGTGTAAGGATTTTGTAACGAATGCGGAATTGTAGAGGCAGCCAGTGTAGGTGAGAGAGAAGTGGAGTAACATGATCGCGGGGGGAGGAGTGGAAAATAAGACGTGCAGCAGTATTCTGGATGCGTTGGAGCCGATGAAGTTGTGAAAGGGGGAGTCCAGAAAAGAGGGAATTACAAAAATCGAGGCGTGATATCACCAAAGAAAGAAGGAGAGTGGTGAGGGCCTCAGGGGTGAGAAATGG
Organism: Ichthyophis bannanicus; assembly: GCA_033557465.1. Taxonomy (NCBI): domain Eukaryota; kingdom Metazoa; phylum Chordata; class Amphibia; order Gymnophiona; family Ichthyophiidae; genus Ichthyophis; species Ichthyophis bannanicus. The sequence goes on from CM066031.1 coordinate 926,676,826, forward strand.
ACGGATAGAACGTATTTGGCGGAGGAAAAAGAAAGAGGTTTTTGTGAGATGGGAAATGTGATTACGGAAGGAAAGGTCAGAATCAAAGTAAATTATTAAGGGCAGCTAGTACCTAGAGAAAAGGAGTTAAGAAAGCACAATGGCTTAAATACAAATCATAAATATGCAATGACACGGGACTACAAGGGGGCAGCTAGCACCTGCAATCCCAAAAACCATACGAGAGTTAAAAACCTAAACAATAATTTGAGCAATGAAAACCAGCGTTCAAAAATGAAACCCTTATTTTAAAACAAGAAAGTCTGTTATAAGCAGTTACCTTCAGCACTATCAGAGTGTAGAAACAATTCTTGAAAGACGCTGAAACTGGCGCGCTTTTAAAGGTCAACACTTACGTCATGGATAATTGCATATGTATGAAGACACGAAGGGTTACAATGTGAAAAAATACAGATAATACTACATCAGTAAAAAGTGAGCAAGCACCAGTAGCCAGCCTACCGGAAATCAAAATGAAATTGGCATGTGTAAGTGCACGAGATTCAAAATTATAATTGTACGAAGCTGAGAAATAAATTATCCAAGGCATAATAACGCCTGAAGTGTTACAAACACACGGAGATAACAACCCTAAAAAACGAATTGTACAACAAACTAATAAAATAATAAAAAAATAATAAAACCACGCTCACCTCTTTATAAAACTAAAAATCTTAATGTGAGCTGTTACATACAGCACTGCCAAAAATGCTGAGACAAGGGTAACATCAAAAAGATTGAATTAGAGAAACAAGTAACCTTATGATGACCCGGTAGACAGTAGTGCGTTGGATACAAAATAAATTTGAAGATTAATTTCTGAGACCATAGACAAGAGGCAATTTGAGCCTGATCCCCCATGTGAATATAAAAAAAAGGGGGGAAGAGATATTAAAGAGGCGTGAAGGTTTCATATATGGAATGGAAAGCCTTATAACTTGAAGACATCCCTAAGGGGGGAGGGTCTTAGAAAGAATAGATGTGATTGGATTAGATTAGATCAGGCGGACCTTTTAAATAAGGAGCCATGGGAAGTACCCCGCATGCGCGGCGTTCCTTACCTGAACAAGGAGAAAAGTTTGGTATGAAATAGTCGAATGGTTTTGGGTTAAATATTGAATGTGGGCAGCATTGACAGTAAGGGAAAAAAGATTTTTAGAACATTTTAACATTCACTGGTGTCAGGGTGAATCAATTGGGATTTGGAGTAAGGGTATAATGTTTTACTTTTATACAGCACAATAAACGGAATAACGAATGATCCCCTGAGGAAACTGATAGCGTGAAACGCATGAACGGTACCTGGGGCAAGCGTCGGGATCAATTACAGTTTACAAAGCAGAAGAGTCTAGTTACTAAAGCTAAGTACACAGCCTAATAACATTGCACTGCTTAGTTGTGATTTGAAGATTGAAGGCAATTTGTAAATTTGACTAGCTCCAACATTTGATAAATCATGGAAGGTCGTTGATGCTCAAAAACGGCAGTTTACAAAGTAGAGCCATTCAAAGTCTGAGACCTTCCTATAAATAAGCGTAACTGTTGCTATTTCTAAAGAGAAAGGATATGGATGAACTCCATTCCGTACGTTAGTAATAGTGAACGACGTATACTTAAAGTGTTTCTGAGCAGTTACCATGGCAAAGCTAGGTTCTCCCATAGTGCTATACAGCATTTCTTTCAAGTGATATCTATGGGTTCCTTTTTCTGGGGCCTAGTCACTGAGATACCTGCTTGGTGTGTGTGCTCACATCCCATTTTTGGGTGCACACAGTTCCTCCAGGAACATGCACTATGTACTAGCTAGCAGACTGCAGTTAGCATGTGTATGGTTAGAGCACCTTGCAGAGTGCAGCAGGTGGAGACTGAATGTGCTCTCTGCTAGTGAATGTCAGATAGTGGTGGGGGGGGGGGCAGCTGAGCTTTCCCAGGCCTACTGCCAGTGCCCTCTGTGATGCATACAGATCTGCATTGACTGCCTTGTAGGGTGCCTATTCCCCAGCAGGACTGGGGTTGATGGTTCCCCCCTACTGCCACCATGGCAGAGATGTAGAATGTGGATCTGTTGGTGGGAGATCCTGTTCCCCCACCCTGACCCACAGAGAGCGGGTTGGATGGTGCTAAATAATCCACTTTTGGGTCCAAACACCACCCTTCACTTATAACATGTGACCATGACAACCACACAGGATATGCGCTATTCTGGGTGCATCATTGTCCACAAGGGCTAGTCGTGACTGGGAAATACAGATGGACACAGGTGTAGTCGCAAGGACTACCTATCACACACTGGCACTGATGGGGACCTGCAGCACAGTCTATCCCAACTAAACCAGGTGCTGCGGACCTGGGGCTGGGCGCCCCACCTAACCCTCAGGGTGAGCACAGGAGCCGCACAATGTCATGATCTGTAGTTACTCTGTGCCAGTAACACAGATGGTCAGTTCCCCCTACCAGGCCAGGGTGCTATAGAGGCGCATACCCCATCTTGTGATCAGATGTAGGCTGCTGATCTGCATGTGCAGTGCATCATGGGTACGGGTGGGTTTACCCTATCCTGATAACCACAGCAGACAGTTTGTGTGGTGACCTGCAGTCTTTCTGTAGCCAGCCAGTGGTGTATTGGACACTATAGAGATGTAGCCCACTGGTTACTTCAATGGCTATGGAGGCAGAGGTCATTTATTTATTTATTTATTTACCTTCTCTTATATACCGCGCTATTCTGCATCAGTGCGGTTTACATTGAACAAACTGAAATTACATTAAACAGGGTATTATAACTTGGAGATAACTATTTTACAGGGAACATGGGCTATGGAGGGTTAAGTGGCTTGCCCAAGACCACAAGGAGCACCTGAGGGATTAGAAACCCCAGTCCTTCTGGCCCAAGGTTGCTGTCCTCTAGTGGGATTTGAACCCCCGACCTTCCGGCCTGAAGTACCTTTCCCCAACCACTAGGCTACTCCTCCATTGATCCCACAGTGGTGTTATTTAATAAGGCTGTCTGAGGCATTTCCTTTTAATTTAAATCAGTGCTGCCAGCAAGAACACCCTCACAGTGCCGTAGCCTAAGGTGCCTCATAGGGCGCCCTATAAAGCGCCCTACAGGGCACATTATAACATGCCTTGGCAGACAGGGCACTTTATAATGTGCCCTATGGAGTGCCTTATAGGGCACCTTATGTGGCACCTTAGGTTATGGCACTATGAGGGTGTTTTTGCTGGCAGCACTGATTTAAATTAATCAAGGAAATGCCTCAGACAGCACTGATTTAAATTAAAAAAGGAAATGCCTTTAGACAGCCTTCTTACATAACACCACTGCAGGATCAAACCCATCAAACAGTCATTGCAGTAACCAGTGGGCTACATCTTTATATCTGCTAACACTGTGCTGGCATGAACTTAGGGTTAACGCGTGTTAACGTGCCACGGCGCCCACTATCGCGTGATACAGATTCTTGCTACCTTGCCACCGGACCGCACACTACCTTATATGGCATTCTTCACATTAACGCTGCAACTAGCACCGGTAACATTAAGACGGTTTAGTAAACATACCCCTAAGATACTCTGTGCATTATTTATGCAGGTTTGAGAAAATTAGTCATGTATCAATGTAATTTTTTCCTTTTTTAGAGAAAAAATAGAAGAATTTGGGAATGCGATCAAATGATGTTTGCCAATTTTGCATGTTTGATTGCTTCATTATCAGTTACTGTTTGTTGAATGCATTTAAATTAGAACTTCTACCAGGAATGACATTCTCTCCCCTAAGGGAGTGATCATGAAACATGCTGGAAATTTTGCTTCTGTTCGTTTGCCATACCAATGTGATGAATGAAGTCATTTTAGCTGAGTGGCACATACTGCTGTTTGGAGTTTTTGACTGGTGAGTGTTAATGAGAGTGTAGCATTGGCATGAAAGTGAATTGAGGCCAGCATTTGTATGTTCTCATATATTACTATACTTTGTTTTCCCTGCTGTCATTAACTAAAAGCTTACATGAGCGCTGGAATAATCCATGTAGGCTTTACAAAAAGTAAATTGCTCTCTCTCTCTCTCTTATATATCCATAAATGATGGATGTTGCTTAAATATGCCATGTTGCACTAACTTTTCACTGAAAATCATTTCCTGCCTTGAGCTGGTGCTACAAATCTATCACAGAAGCAACATATTCCTTGATAGAGATCCCTGAAGTGAAGGTGGGGGAAAGAAACTTCAGAAACCAAAAGTAACTTATTTTTTGTTCTCCCATAGTGCAGAGGTCCATAAACCAGTCTTTACCTTTTCTCTTCTGTTATTTTATTTAATTATTTAACAGTTTTTATAGATTACTTTTCCTACTATCAAAGTGGTTTACATTTAACTTTAAACATTATACAGTGTGATGACAATAAAAATGATACAATGATAAATTATGGATGGCAAATACCTGCCTTCACTGGCTAAAGACAAGTCTAATATTTGACATTTCCTCAAATGAAAAGTCTGAAGAACTTTCATGCCTAATTTGGGTATCCTATGAAAGCAGGTACAGGTTGAAACGGCTGTTGGTACACTTGATCTTTATCATATAAAAACTCTGTATATTCCTTCCACCTTTTCTTGATCTTCTCAACATCATTCAATATAGAACCTTGAGCATCTTGTAACATTCCAATTTGAGACTGGAAATTTTTCTTTAACTCTCGTAGCTTTAGGAAAGCCGATCTTGTTCTTCCTCTAATAGTTTCTGCTTCTATTTCCTTGCATGCGTCGTTGTAGTACTTTTCCTTGTCCTGTCTTGCTGCACGTTAGAAATCTCTGTTGAGTTCTGTTATTGTCTTTCTTTCTCCTCTGGCTTTAGCTTCTCTGCGTTTCTGGGCAATTTTCAGAATTTCTTCCGTCATCCATTTTGGCCGTTTTTGCTTTTTCACCTTTTGTAGAGACTTCTCGCTTTCTTCCAACACAACCTTCTTGATGTCATTCCATAACTCTTCTGGAGCTCTGTCATTTGTATCTAAAGCAGCAAATTGATTTTGCAGGCAGTCTTTAAATTCCAGTGGTATACTCTCAAGGTCATATTTTGCTGCATTCATGAGTGGTTTGCTCTTTTTCAACTTTAGCTTGAGTTTGCATACTAATAGCTGATGATCTGTATCACAGTCAGTTCCAGCTTTTGTCTTTGTTGATGTTATAGAAATTTTCCATCGTTGACTTCCACAGATGTAGTCAATTCGATTTTTATACAATCCATTGGGTGAAGTCCATGTGTACAGTCACCGCTTGTGTTGATGGAAGAAGGAGTTTGAGATGAATAGATCGTTGGTCTTGCAGAATTCTATCAGTCTTTCTCCAGCTTCATTTCTGTTGCCAAGTCCATATTTTCCAACTACTTTGCCTTCTTCTTTGTTGCCAACTTTTGTGTTCGAGTCACCCATGACTATCAGGATATCCTGATTGCATGTTCTGTCAATTTCAGCTTGTACTTGTTCATAGAACTCTTCAATTTCATTCTCTTCTGCAGCTGTTGTTGGGGCATATACTTGAATTATAGTTGTGTTGATTGGCATTCCTCATAGACGAATAGAGATTAAGCGTTCGCTGACTGCATTGTATTTCATTACAGTTCTTGCAAGTTTCTTCTTTATTATAAATGCAAAACCATTTCTTCTTTGTCTTTCATTTCCAGCATAGTAGACCATGTGATCATCTGATGCAAAGAGCCCGATGCCAGTCCTTTTCAGTTCATTGACACCCAGCAGATCAAGTTGTACACGTTCCATTTCATTCTTGACCACCTCCAACTTCCCTTGGTTCATGCTTCGTACGTTCCATGTTCCAATGCATAAGACATCTTTACAGCTTCTGACTCTCATTTCATGCGCAGCTACATCAGCAGTCAGACGTCCCGAGGGCTTTGATCCAACCACATCATAAATGCTGGCTTTACTCTGAAAGGTCTTCAGCTCTTCCCCAGTAGCTAGTTGAGTGCCTTCCAACCTGGGGGTCTCATCTTCCAGCACTATAGCACAATTTGTTTTGTTGTAACTATCCATTGGGTTTTCATGGCAAGATACAGAAGTAGACTGCCGGGCCTTTCTTCCGCGCATTTTAAGTTTGATGTTGCCGTTGTCACAGAAATGTGATCCTCCGCCGTCAACACTATCCCATTCTGCTGCTGCCCAGATGGGTGGTTTGTCTTGGTCTGGCACCTCAGCTGAGACCTTTCAACCTGTACCTTGTGATCGGGAACCATTGGTGATGAAAGAAGAAGTTAAAGCAGCATTAAAAGCCTTATCAAAGAGCAAAGTACCAGGCATTGATAGCATTCCCATAGAAGTATTACAGCAATCTGATGCAGCTGTTACCATACTTACAAGGCCCTGCCAAGAAATATGGAAGACAACATCATGGCCAACTGACTGGAAAAGATCTGTGTTTATACCAATACTAAAGAAAGGAGATCCAACTGACTGTGGAAATTATCGCACAATCGCTCTGATCCCACATGCCAGCAAGATTCTACTGAAGATTATTCAAACAAGAACTACCTGAAGTGCAAGCAGGGTTCAGGAAAGGACGAGGAATGAGAGACATCACTGCGGATGTGAGATGGATCCTTGAAAAGAATAAAGAATACCAAAAGGATATCTATTTGTGCTTTATCGACTATAGCAAGGCTTTTGACTGTGTAAACCATGAGAAACTCTGGGCCACATTAAGAAGCATGGGTATACCAGAACACCTGATGGTACTCTTGCACAATCTGTACATTGATCAAGAAGCAACAGTTTGAACGGAACAAGGAGAAACAGAATGGTTTAAAATAAGCAAATGTGTAAGACGAGGCTGCATACTTTCCCCCTACCTGTTTAATTTATATGCAGAACAAATCATCAGAGAAGCAGGATTGCATGAAGACAACAGAGGTGTAAAGATTGGTGGAAGACTCATCAACAACCTTCGCTATGCTGATGATACCACATTACTGGCTGAAAGTGAAGATGATCTGAAACATTTGCTTCTCACAATCAAAGAACATAGGGATATGTTTACTAAAGGGCGCTATTTGCGCTGCTGTCACGTTATCGCATGATAAGGCGCCTTATTGCACGATAATGGTGCTTTACCAGGTGATAAGGCGCCTTATCACGCGTTAACACGCACAGCGGCGCAAACAAGCGCTGAAGGCGGAGAAAGGCTCCCGGAGCGCGGAGGAAGGCTCCCCAGGGGCGGAGAGAGAGGGTCAATGGGAGGAGAGTGGAAGGGGAGAGGCTCACTGCACACTAACGCTGTGGATTCTTGGGCTGAAAACTAACGTGAGTGAAACCCTCGCGTTAGAGCAGATTTAAAGGAAAGAGAAACCATTTCCGTCAGCAAAGTACAGCAAAGCCAGGGAAACCTACAAAAAGTGATAAGTGTGATACATGTGCACGGAACAAAAGGGCAAATAAACATTGAAAATGAACTGAACAAACTGGAAAAAAAACATAACCAAGCTGGGCAATAGTGATATTAATGGGAAACATCAAAAAACACTACCGGGAAAGCTCCACAAAAAGGATATCAATTTTGGAAGGGCTCTGCTCTGTCCCCATACAAGGCGAATGATCCCACAGTGAAATAGCGCTGATCAGGGTTTTCCCTTTCTATTGGACAGGTTTCCTATGGCGTGCACATGTGCCGCAACAGAAGGGTGGGCATGTCGGAATGGGCAACTGGACATATGCTGGAAAAGGGGATACAGAGGGCTGCAGAATCTCTATGGATTGAAATTCCATTTATGAAGGGGAAGGTGATGGCAATGGGAGTATACTATCGACCACCTGGCCAGAATGAACAAATGGATGATGAAATGCTCAAATAAATCAAGGAAGCTAACAAAAGCCACAACAGAGTAGTAATAATGGGTGATTTCAATTACCCCGGTATCGACTGGGACAGTGTCACAGCAGGACAAGCTAAAGAGATAAAGTTTCTAGATGAAATAAATGACTGCTTCTTGGAGCAGCTGGTTCATGAACCGACCAGAGGGGAAGCCATACTGGACCTAGTCCTTAGTGGAACGCCAGATCTGGTGCAAGAAATAAGGGTGTTGGGACCACTTGGCAATAGTGATCATAGTATGATCATGTTTGATTTAATCAGTGGAGGACAGATAGTAAAGGAATCCACAGTACTACCTTTTAACTTTCAAAAGGGTGACTATGATAGAATGAGGAATATAGTTCGGAAAAAAACTAAAAGGAGCGGTTCCAAAGGTTAAAGACTTACAGCAAGCTTGGGTGTTATTTAAAAATACTATCCTCAAAGCCCAGACCAGCTGTATTCCACGCATTAAGAAAAGTGGAAGAAAGTCCAAAAAACTGCCAGCATGGTTTAAAGGTGAGGTCAGAGAGGCTGTTGCTGCCAAAAGAGCAACCTTCAGAAAATGGAAAAAAGAGCCAAATGATGAAAACTGGAAACAGCACAAGCACTGGCAAGTTAAATGCAAAGCATTGATAAGGCAGGCAAAGCGGGAATTTGAGAAGAAACTTGCTACGGAAGCAAAAACACGAAATAAAGACTTTTTCAAGTACATTCGTAGCAAAAGGCCTGTGAGAGAGTCAATTGGACCATTAGATGATAGAGGGGTAAAAGGGGCAGTAAGAGGAGACAAGGCTATAGCAGAGAGACTGAATGAATTCTTTGCTTCGGTCTTTACTGAGGAAGATGTAGGGGTGTTACCCAAGACTGAAGTGGTATTTAAAGGTGATACTGCAGAGGAATTGAGAGAAATATCGCTACACCGGGAAGATATATTACAACTATTTGATAAACTGAATAGTAGCAAATCACCTGGACCGGATGGTATACATCCCAGAGTGTTGAAAGAACTGAAATATGAGATTGCAGACCTGTTATTGGTAATCTGTGAACTTTCATTAAAATCATCTGTAATACCTGAAGATTGGAGGGTCGCCAACGTAACACCAATTTTTAAAAAGGGTTCCAGGGGTGACCCGGGAAATTACAGACCGGTGAGCCTGACGTCAGTACCAGGGAAAATGGTAGAAGCCATCATAAAGAACAAAATTACACAGCATGTAGATAGTCATGGCCTAATGGGAGACAGCCAACATGGCTTTAGACAAGGAAGATCTTGTCTTACTAATCTGATCTGTTTTTTTGAAGGTGTGCATAAACAGGTAGACAAAGGTGAGTCGGTTGATATAGTGTATCTGGACTTTCAGAAAGCTTTTGACAAGGTCCCCCATCAGAGACTTTTGGCGAAGCTAAAAAGTCATGGGATAGAAGGCAGTGTACTATTGTGGATCGGGAACTGGTTAAAAGATAGAAAGCAGAGGGTAGGGCTAAATGGCCAATATTCCCAATGGAAAAAGGTGAATAGTGGAGTACCCCAGGGATCTGTACTGGGTCCGCTACTTTTTGACATATTCATAAATGACCTGGAAAAGGGAATAACTAGTGAGGTAATCAAATTTGCAGATGACACAAAACTGTTTAAAGTTGTTAAAACCCAAGAGGATTGTGGAAAACTGCAGGAGGATCTGGATAAATTGGAAGACTGGGTATCCAAATGGCAGATGAAATTTAATGTGGACAAGTGCAAAGTTATGCACCTAGAAAAGAACAACCCACACTATAGTTACAAGATGCAAGGCTCCACATTAGAAACCACCACCCAGGAAAAAGATTTAGGAGTCATCGTGGATAACATGTTAAAACCCTCCGCCCAGTGTGCAGCGGCGGCCAAGAAAGCAAATAGAATGCTAGGTATCATAAGGAAAGGGATGGAGAATAAAACAAAGGATATTATAATGCCTCTGTATCGCTCCATGGTACGACCGCACCTTGAATATTGTGTGCAATTCTGGTCACCGTATCTTAAAAAGGACATAGAGTTATTAGAAAAAGTACAGAGAAGAGCCACCAAATTGGTGAAGGGGATGGAAGGCTACTCCTATGAAGAGAGGCTAAAAAGGTTAGGGCTCTTTAACCTAGAAAAGAGGCGGCTGAGGGGAGATATGATAGAGGTGTATAAATTAATGAATGGAGTGGAACGGATAAACGTGGATAAATTGTTTACGCTATCAGAATATAGAAGGACTAGGGGCATGTAATGAAGCTACAGGGTAAACTATTTAAGACAAATAGGAGAAAATATTTCTTCTCTCAACGTGTAATCAAACTCTGGAATCTGTTACCGGAGGATGTGGTAAGGGCTGTTAGTATAGCTGGGTTTAAAAGAGGTTTGGACAAGTTCCTGGAGGAAAGGTCCATAAACCACTATTAAAAAGGGACCCAGGATATCAATGCTTGGCCTAGTACAAGCACTGCAGAACCTGTGTCTTTTGGGGAAACTGCTAGGTACGTATGACCTAGATTGGCCACTGTTGGAAACAGGATACTGGGCTTGATGGACCTCGGTCTGACCCAGTATGGCATTTCTTATGTTCTTATGTTCTTATGTTCTTATGCTGTGGTGCAGCTGGACCACAGTGCGGACTAGGGTGATGCCTAGGTGGCCCATGGGAATGCTGAAACAGTAGAGCCGCCAGACAGCAACTGATGAGGGCCCAACATGTTCATGAGTGTGTTTCCCACAGTGTCACAGGGGATAATAGCCAGCAGGTACCCCCAAGGGCACAGAACATTGGCAGGCGGTGCTGGGGGGAAACGTGGACTTCTATGCAGGCACCCCTACCCCAGAACTCACACCATAGGCAGCTGCCTACCAGCACACTGGATGACCTGAGACTGCGCACCACCAGAAGAAGGGCATGTCAGCATGGCGACAGAGGGGTACTGTTGGTGGAGGGGGCAGTGGCAGCTGCTCACAACAGACCATGGCCTAGCCCTGTTTAGGTGGGTGCCATGCACTGCAACAGACAGGCCCTGTCTGACTAACAGTATCCCCAGGGATTAAACCATCCCTGTGGTAACAGTGTGGTGCAGCACACACAGCCAGTGTGTTCAGGAGCAGAAGGTCACAGGTTTAAGTCCCAGCTGTGGCTCCCACCAACCCAGCCCCCATATTTTACCCAGTACTAAACCATGGTAATAAAGAGGGAACCTTTATTGCAGATAACATAAACATGCCTGAAATGCCTATATTTTACCCTACAGAGCACAGACACCATAGACATGTGCAATACCTAGAGCAGAGTTTCCCAAATGCAGTCCTGGAGGGACAAACTCCATTCAGGCGTCATGCTGTCCCTAATAAAGATGCCTGTGCTGCATTTCTATGCGCCGTCCCCATGGTATGCAGATGTATCCATGCATATTCATTAGGGACAGCATGAAAACCCGAACAGTGTTTGGCCCACCAGGACTGGAGTTGGGAACCTCTGCCCTAGAGCAGCGGCCAACAGAGGCAGAAACACCCGCACCCACAGGCACCATTATCCAAAGCCTCCTGGAGAGGCAGGATGTTGGGCCCTGCGTGCTGAACCATCTCCCAATACTAGCAGTTGCATACCATAGCACTGCCACCCTAAACCTGGGAATATGGTACACATATATCAAAAGGTTGCTATGATTACTGGCAGATAGCAATCCCTAGGTTAGGCACAATCTGCTCATTGAGCTGTATCATAGCAACCTCTCTGATGTCTGTGGACTGTGTTTCAGGTCTGGTGTCTGACAGTGTTTACCACCCTGGGGAGTGACCCCAACAGTATTGCGTACCATAGCCATGCCTGCACTGTGCCCAGGACTGGTGTGGTGGCCAGGGCTGCCAAAAGCCTTTATAGTTGCACAATGCTGGCATAGGTGTGGGAGTGTGTGTCTGTCTACCCAGTGTGTGGTAGCTGCCATCACCTTCCTCAGCCCGCACTGCTTGCACTGTTGCCAGTGTCAGCCTGCCAATGTGCATAATGAGGAGCAAGGTACCATGGGTATAGCCTGGGCAGGGTGGCCTGGCCAGGATGCATCTGCACAGTGCATAGGGCAATGGCTCGGACACTGTAGTGCCCGGCTACCACCTGCACGGACAGGGTGGCCACAGCATGTCCTGCTGGGAGGTCACTCTCACCCTGACTAAGCAGTGACCACGGCATGGCTAGGTTCCCCCACAGTGCTCTATAGCTTTTTTCTCATGTGATATTTATGGGTTCTCTTTTGGAACCAAAATCACTGACTTATCTGCTTGGTGTGTATGCTGCCATCCCAGTTCTGTGTACACGCATCTCCTTCAGGAACATGCACTATGGACTAGCTATCAGACTGTCTGCAGTTAGTATGTGTTTGGCTGGAACACCTTGCAGGGTGCAGTGGCTGGAGGCTTTCTGCTGGAGAATGTCAGATAGTGGTGGGGGCAGCTGAGCATTTCCAGGCCTACTGTCTGTCTGCCTTGCCTTATGGATGTGTACAGATCTGCATTGACTGCCCTGTAGGGTGTCTGTTCCCCAGCAGGACTGGGGTTGATGGTCTCCTCTACTGCCACCATCGTAGGGAGATAGAATGTGGATCTGTTGGTGGGAGATCCTGTTTCCCACCCTGAGCCACAGAGGGTGGGTTGGGTGGTGGTACATAATAAGCCCATGGGTCCAAACCTCCTCCTCTTCCTCCTTCTCCTCTTCCTCTACATCATGTGACCATGGCACCAACACAGGATATGCACTATTCTGGGTGCATCATAGCCCATAAGGGCTAGACATGACTGAGAAATACAGATGGACACAGATGTATCCTAGGTGTGCCTGCAGGAACTACCTATTACACACACTAGCACTGATGGGGACCTACAGCATAGTGCATTTCAGCCATGTAAGGTGCTGTGGATCTGGTGCTGGGCGCCCCAGCTCACCCTCAGGGTGAGCACAGTACCCGCACAATGTGACGGTCTGTAGCTACTCTATGCCAGTAACACACACAGTCAGTACCTCCTACCAGGCTGAGGTGCTGTGGGTGTGTACACGGTCAGTTCCCCCTACCAGGCCGAGGTGCTGTGGGGGTGCATACCCCATCTTGTGATCATCTGTAGACTGCTGATTTGCATGTGCAGTGCATCATGGGTACGGGTGGGTTAACCCTATCCTGGTAACCACAGCAGACAGTTTGTGTGGTAACCGGCAGTCCTTTTGTAGCCAGTCAGGGATTTGTTAGTAGCTGTAGCCCACTGGTTGCTTCACTGCCTGTGGAGCCAGAGGTCATGGGTTTGATTCCACAGTGGGGTTATTTAATAGGGCTGTCTGAGGTATTTTCTTTTTTAATTTAAATTAGTGCTGCCAGCAAAAACACCCTCACAGTGCTGTAGCCTTAAGGTGCCTCATTAGGCGCCCTCTAAAGCACTCTATAAGGCACCCTATAAAGCTCCCTATAAGGCGCCCTATAGGGAACATTATAAGGTGCCTTGGCGGACAGTGTACTTTATAATGTGCCCTCTGGAGTGCCCTATAGGGCGCCTTATGCTGCACCTTCGGTTACGGCACTGTGAAGGTGTGTTTGCTGGCAGCACTAATTTAAATTAAAAAAGAAAATGCCTCAGACAGCACTGATTTAAAGTAAAGGGTAATGTCTCAGACAGCCTTACTCATCAAACCCACTGGGGAATCAAACTCATGACCTCTGTTTTATCAGTCAATGTATTAACCATTGTGCTACACCTCTGTTGCTGTGTTTGTTGGTCAGCGCACCTAATTAAGGCTAACGCGCATTAACATGCCACGGCTCCCTCTATCGCTCGAAAGTACCTTATCGCACGATAACCCTAAATGCTACCTTAAGACCCGGAACGCCCACTACCTTATATGGCATCCTGCACACTAATGCCGGCTGCACGTTAAGACTGCTTAGTAAACATACCCCATAGTCTCAAAATGGGCCTGCACCTTAATGTAAAGAAGACAAAGATCATGACAACTGGCATAATCAACAGTTTCATAGTTGAAGGAGAAGAAATTGAAATCGTGAACAACTTTAACCTACTTGGATTAACTATCAATAAAGAAGCAACAAGCAGTCAGGAAATCAGACGATGCATTGCTCTTGGCAGAATGGCTATGAAAGACCTAGTTAAGATTCTCAAGAGCAGAGATGTCTCTCTCCATACAAAGATTCGACTTGTTCAAGCCATGGTATTTTCAATAACATCATATGGATGTGAAAGCTGGACAGTGAAAAAGATAGACAGGAAGAAAATTGATGCCTTTGAATTATGGTGCTGGCGGCGAATACTGTGTATACCATGGACTGCCCAAAGAACAAACCAGTCGGTACTAGAGGAGATCAAACCTAAGCTTTCTTTAGAAGCTCAGATGACAAGACTTCAACTTTCATACTTTGGACACATCATGCGAAGAGAGAGATCATTAGAGAAAGACATCATGCTTGGCCAGATAGAAGGTCAGCGCAAAAGAGGAAGGCCAGCAATGAGATGGATCGATACAATAACAGCAGCTACGGGTACCAGTCTGTCAACAATGAGCCTCCTGACTCAAGACCGAACACAATTTAGGATAGCTATCCAGAGGGTCGCCATGAGTCGACTCCGACTCTACGGCACTTAGCAACAACATGAAAGCAGAATTGTTTACTATACTCATGCTCCCATCCTTGCCCTAAATCATACAGCCTATAGTATATCTGCATCTATTTAGCCTACTGAAGGGCTTTCCACATCTGTCCTGGTGACCCTAGTCAAATTTTCAGAATATCCACAATAATTATGCATGACATGAATTTTCATAGACTGATCTCTAATGTCTGCAAATTTCTTTTGCATATTCATTTGGAACAGGGACAGTAGAAATAACGCATGGTTGGGGAGGCCAAACAAATTAACCTTCACCTCTACCCCTTGAAGCTTTCTAGTTTCAAATGCTATGTGGGGCAAAAAGTTGATGGGTAAGAAAGGAAATCATAATGCCCCTATATCACTCCATGGTGTGACCACACCTTGAGTACTGTGTGCCATTCTAGTTTCCACATCTCAAAAAAGATATAGCGGCATTAGAAAAGGTACAGAGAAGGATAACCAAAATGCTAAAGGGGATGGAATGATTTTCTTATGAGTAAAGGCTAAAGAGGTCAGGACTCGTCAGCCTGGAGAAAAGATGGCTAAGGGGAGATATTACAGAGGTCTATAAAATTCTTAGTGGAGTGAAACAGGTATATGCAAAACTCTTGTTTACTTTTTTGAAAAATACAAGGACTAGAGGATACGTCATGATGCTATACATTAGTATATTAAAACAAATAAAGAGAAAATATTTTTTTCTCTCAATGTATAACTAATCTTTTGAACTCATTGCTGGTGGATATAATAAAATGACGTAGTATCTTTGTTTAAAAAAGGTTTGGATGAATTCCTGGAGGAAAAGTTCTTATACTTTTATTAAGTAGTCCAAAAGAAATCCATTGCTTATCCCTAGGGATAAGTAGTATGGAACTGGCTACTTTTGGGATATGTCAGATACTAGTGGTCTGGTTTGGCCACTGTTGGAATCAGGACACTGGGGCACATATTTACTAAACCACGTTAGCTGCTAATGAGGTAGATAGCACATGCTGTTTGGCTGCGGTATCAGTTAATGAGGGGCAATTGCAGATAACTCAGCAAAGTTTTGCACTATATTCAGAAAGTGTGGTATCTGCAGGAGTGGACAGGATTAGGACAGAAAGTGGGTCTGTCTGCAATTTCTCTCCTCTCAAGGCCTCATTGATCCACTTCAGTCTGTTTTTCATTCATTTTATTCTTCTGAAATGGCTCTTGCCAAAGTCTCCAGTATCTATTCCTCGTTAAGTCCAAAGGAACAGATCACTGGAGACTTTGGCAAGTGCCGTTTCAGTAGAAAAAAAAATGGTGAAAAACCAGATTGAAGTGGATCAAGGAGGCCTTGAGAGGAGAGAAATTTGAGACAGCCCCTATGTTTGTACTAGAGTAGGGTTAAGTAACTAGCAGTGACTGCACATTGCAGACACAAGGCAGACCACCTCCCCCTCGATACTTTAATCTCTCTTGGTTTTAGAGGCTCTATATTGTCTTGGTTTTCTTCTTATCTCTCTAATCACTCTTTCAGTGTTTGTTCTGGGGATTCCTCCTCTACTATCATCCCTCTCTTGGTTAGTGCACCTCAAAAGTCTGTTCTGGGCCCTCTCCTTTCCTCTCTCTATACCCAGTCCCTTGGAGCCTTCATCTCTTCCCATGGCTTTCTGTATCATTTTTATGCTGATGAGTCTCAAAACTATCTATCTACACCTGACATCTCTCCTTCGCTCCAAACTCGTATCTCTACTTGCTTATCTGACATCGCTGCTTGGATGTCTCACCGCCGCCTAAAATTGAATATGGCTAAACTGAACTTCTTATTTTTCCCCTTAATCCCTCCTACTCCTTCCTCCTTTTTCTATCACTATTGACAATACTCTTCTTCCTGTTTCCTCAGCCTACAACCTTGGGGTCATTTTTGACTCCTCCCTTTCCTTCTCCATGCATATTCAACATAAAGCTAAAATCTATCATTTCTTTCTCTACAACATTAACAAAATTTATCCCTTCCTCTTTGAACATGCTACTAAAGCTCTTGTCCACTCTTTAGTATCCTCCCGTCTTGACCTTTCAAACCTCCTCTTTGCTGGTCTCCCTTAGTGTCATCTCTCTCCTCTTCAATCTACCCAGAATTCTGCTGCTGGACCTTGTAGTGCTATATGAATGATTAATAATAGTACTAGTAGTAGCAGTAGGGGCATGTTTACTAAAGTGTACTACTTGATAGTGTGGGATTTAGCTTGCAGTTTGGGCTCAATGCTAAAAAGTAGTGCAGGCCCCACGTTACCCTTTTAGTGGGTGTCTGGGCAGTGACTGGGTGGGACGGGGCATTCCTGCCATGGTGTAGTTAGTGGGTTTGCTTAGAGCCTGTGCTACCTACGCTGAGCACAGGTAGCACAGTTCCAATAAATCCCATTTCAATAGGTGGCATTAGCTGCACCGGCAGCTGGTTTACCATGGTGATGCAGGATAACTGCAGAGGATGGGATATACCTCTCTCCCTGCAGTTAGCTCACATCCCCGTGTTAGAAACATGACACACACATGCACTACCGGAGCAGTTCCTAAGATCCACAGATTGCAAGCTTTCTGGGGAAAGTACCTACTGTACCTGATTGTAACTCACCTTGAACTTCTGAGAATGACATGAACTAAACCCATTCCCCTTTCCCTTACATTGTACTGAACCAATACAGAAATACTCAGTGACCTTGGGCAAATCATTTCACCCTTCATTGCCTCTGATGTAAATTAGGGCTAGATTTAGTAAAAGGTACTGACTATTAATGTATTTTATTTTCTACTGGTCCTTATATAACAAGACTGATTTACTAATAATGGGTGGGGATGTGCATTCCTTTGAAATGATGTAGGAAATGACAAGAACATTTCCTATATCAGTTCATGAAAGTAAAAATCCCCAAATTTTGTCACTTTCCATCTGTTATAATCATTGTGTACCATTGAATTATAGAGCACATATTTGTGAATAGTGCATACGCTGTACACAAACAACCCCTGTCAGGGCTCTCCACAAGTCGCTGTTTCCTGGAAAGCTGAATTCTTTAGGAAGAATGGATGGTCAATGAATCCTAGTACTACTACTACTACTGAGCATTTGTATAGCACTACAAGTCATACAAAGCGCTGCACAGACATGTAAGAGACAGTCCCTGCTCATAGAGCTTACAATCTAGTCAATCCTGCAGCTTGCTTTTCTCTCTGAGGAACAGAAATACAGTAGGGTTAAGATACATTTTCTTTCAGAGAACTGAGAGTTTGATGCCTTTGGATGTTGGTCCTGAACTGACTTTCTAAAAATAATTTCACACAACAATATAATAAATTAAGCTCTGCAAATGTAATACATCGAGAATGGCTCATGCATCATATAGTTCAATCAACAACTTCTCACAGTAAATGGCACTTCCATATTCCCTTAGATACTCTGAGAGAACATGCTTCAACTTCTGTATTAAAAATAAACACCATGTTTTAAAAGTCAATGCAAAATACCTGGCTGTCCGATTAGGTACTTAATCATAATTCTGTGACAAACTGAGAGTTCACTTTGCAGTTCATTTCTTATAGTACATCACTTTCAGACCAGCACATTCCAGTTCAGATCCAGCACCTGTTATCAATTTGGATAGAAAAGGCTGACTCCAGGTTTCTGCTGAATATTTATCAGACTAGTGTCTATGTATGGAGATAGTATCTGGAAATAATTTGAAGGCTGATATTACCCTGCGTTTTCCCCTTCCCTGCTACTCTGGCTGAGATCTCCCGAATAAAGTTAGATCAAATTGTGCCAAGATGTGGCAAGATAACAATACTTCTTTTATTTATTTATTCATTTACGACAACCTTGCACTCTGTTCTTCCACACCAGTGCCCAGAGAACAATACAACTCTAAAATTTCTGCATGCAATAAAAGGATTAAGTTAAAGGGGGACAGCATCTGACTCCCTATTCTACAAAATTCCCCAGTCATTTAAATGGAGAAATAATTGGAGACATTCAGTCTGCAGATTTTTTCTCAGGTGGTAAAAAAAAGAACATAGAGAAGAGTTCTGAGGATAACTGACTCTGTCAGGTTGACATTTACTCCTGAGGATTATCTTTTGCACATATTTGAGTGTCACAGAATCTAGGTCTGTCCTTCAAGCTAACATGATGGAAAGGCTATAGAATACGCTTCCAAAAATATGCAGAGTTTTTTTTTTTTAAATCACAGGGGGAGGGGGGGAGGTTGCCATTAAAAATACATTGAGAAAAAAAATCATCATGTCAAGACAAAATGATTTTTTAATATCTGTAAAGAGCTACTGTATAGTTTCACACAACCCTTTGGAATTTTTAACAGTGAAATAGGCATGTCTTGGTTGTCAGTTCATGCTATCCTTCCTTTTTGGAATCTTTGTGTGTTGTTTAAAAATACTAACTTGGAAGCCCAGACCAACTGTATTCCATGCTTTAAGAAAAGTGGAAGGGTCCAAAAAACTGCCAGCATGGTTTAAAGGTGAGGTCAGAGAAGCTGTTGTAGCCAAAAAAAAGCATCTTTCAGGAATTGGAAAAGGAGCCAAATGATGAAAACTAGAAACAACATAAACACTGGCAAGTTAAATGCAAGGCATTGATAAGGCAGGCAAAGAGAGAATTTGAAAAAAGCTTGCTGTGGAAGCAAAAACATATAATAAAAACTTTTTCAAGTACATTCATAGAGGGGTAAAAGGGGCACTAAGAGGGGACAAGGCCATAGCAGAGAGACTGAATGAATTCTGTGATTCAGTCTTTACTGAAGATGTAGGGAAGTTACCCATGCCTGAAATGATATTTAAAGTTGATGCAGCAGAAGAATTGAAAGAAATATCAATAAACCGAGAAGATGTATTACAACTATTTGATAAACTGAAGAGTAGCAAATCACCTGGAGTGGATGGTATACATCCAAGGGTGTTGAAAGAAGTGAAATATAAGATTGCAGACCTACTATTAGTAATCTGTAATCTATCATTAAAATCATCAATAATATCTGATGATTGGAGGATATCCAATGTAACACCAATTTTTAAAAAGGTTTCCAGGGGTGATCCGGGGAACTACAGACCAGTAAGCCTGACATCATTACCTGGAAAAATGGTAGAAACCATTATTAAAAATAAAATTTCTGAACATGTAGATAGTCATGGTTTAATGAGAGACAGCCAACATGGCTTTAGCTAGGTAAGGTCTTGTCTTACTAATCTGTTATATTTTTTTGAAGGTATAAATAAGCAGGTAGACCAAGGTGGGTCAGTTGATGTAGTGTATTAGATTTTCAGAAAGTTTTTGACAAGGTCCCTCATGAGAGACTCTTGGCGAAGTTAAAAAGTCATGGGATAGGAGGCAGTGTACTATTGTGGATCAGGGACTGGTTAAAAGATAGAAAGCAGAGGGTAGGACTAAATGATCAACTTTCCCAATGGAGAAAGATGAATAGTGGAGTATCCCAGGGATCTGTGCCAGATCCACTGCTTTTAACATATTCATAAATGACCTGGAAATGGGAATAACTAGTGAGGTAGTCAAATTTGCAGATGACACAAAATTAGTCAAAGTTGTTAAATAAAACTCAAGAGGATTGTAAAAAATTGCAAGAGGACCTTCATAAACTGGAAGACTGGATGTTCAAATGGCAGATGAAATTTAATGTGGACAAGTGCAAAGTTATGCTCCTAGGAAAGAACAACCCAAACTATGGTTACACGATACACGATACACATTAGGAACCACAACCCTAGAAAAAGATGTAGGCGTCATCATGGATAACACGTTGAAACCCTCCGCCCAGTGTGCTGTGGCTGCCAAGAATGTTTATTTACTTACATTTATTCACCATCTCAACAAAAACAGTCTAAAGAAACTTACAGCAAACATCAATAATTCTAGTACAAAACCATCACTTCATTCCTGCTACTTCTGTCCTCCTATACTAGTTTAATAATATAAAATAAAACTTTTTCTAGGGTTAATTTCTTGTTCAACCAATCTGTTTTGAAGAAGTTAACATATGTCTATTTGTAAGTACAATAGTTGTGTTTGTGATGTTTAGGAGGTATGTTTGTGAATTAAGCTTGAACTAAGGGCCGTCTGAGAAGGGCTAACATTATTGGCTATATTTTTACCCTCTGAAAGGCCACTATAGTATGCTCCACAAAACAGTTATGCAATTGAAGTACCCTTCAATGCTTATAAATCAGTGAAGCAATTTGTACATACAAGTTGCTTCACTGATTTACTTTTGAATAAGGTAAAGTACACACAAGCAAATTTTCTTCTGTTCTTATATCTTTATCTATAGGTGTTCATAACAGCTCCCACTGAGCATGGAGACCATGTAATTAGGCTTGTTTAATAATTCTAAAAGGATAGCCACGATCAAAATATCTTTGAAACATCTTGTTAAATTCTTTGATATAATCTTATTTTGAAGAACATATTCTCCGAATCCGGAGAAATTGGCTCACTGGAAAGCCATTCTTCAATTTAACTGGATGATGACTCCGATATTTTTTTTTTTTTTAAATTCTTTATTTTCGTTATATAACAACAAAGGAAAAGGAAGACATACAGCTAAAAGACAGATACATAAAGTGTAATACATACACCAAAGTAAACCCCTACCACCCCCCTCCCCCCTGCTTCTTCTCTAGAAAACTAATCATTCCCGAAGCGGGCGTGTACTTACATTATTGTGTTACAAAACCTAACGGTGATCTGAAACATGATGAGTGCACATTATACAGGCATGTTGGAGCAATGAGCAGATTGTACATAATCATTAAGCATCTGCCATTTAGACAAGCGAGAGTGAGGTTGGGCTTGGGGAATAGCTCTCCGAGGTATCTGCTCATATTTACTATATAAGCAGACGAGGTTCCACCATTCATTGACAGTAAGTCGAGAGCTATCCTTCCAATTCCTCGTGATTAAGCATATGGCTATACCCAGCATGAAATCAAGGAGAAAGCGACCCTCCTTAGGAAGAGAGGGGACCTCCGCCACAGAGCGGAGTCCCACGATCTTCCAAGAGAGAGGTTCGTGAAGGTGTAAGATAAATTGAATACAACCCCAGACCCGCCCCCAATAAACCTGTAGTTGAGGACATTCATAAATAACATGAGCGAAGGTTCCCACAGCAGTATGGCAAGACCAACACTGGTCCCTAGCATTTGTGTTCCATTTGGCTATTTTTTCTGGGGTATAAAAGCATCTGTGTGCAAAAAAGAAGAGAGTTTGGGTAAGAGAGGCAGACCGGGAAACCCGCACTACTTTGCTCCAGAAAACGCTCCATTGCACAGGGGTTAAAGTGGTTTGCAGTTCGCGCTCCCAGGCTTGTTGGGCTCTAAAAGTGGCCGTGTCTGTACCCTGACATAATATTTTATAAAAGTTAGAGGCTACCCCATGTGTACTACTAATAGAGTGAACTATCTCTAATAGCCCGTCCTCAGTAGGGGCAGAGGGCGGCATGATTCGAGCACTTTTGAGGCAGTGTTGAAGCTGCATCAATTGAAAGTAGTGTTTCGCTGGTAACGCAAATTCCTTTTGTAAATCAGAAAAGGTTTTCCAACGAGCTGCAGAGAAAAGCTGTTGGGGTGTCCAGATCCCCCTTGAGTACCAGGGTTTCCATGCTATCGTTCTATTTAGGACTTGAATTCTGGGGTTATTCCATAGCGGGAGTCCGTCCTGAGGACATACGTTCGGGCCCAGTGATAGAATGAGAGTGTTAAAGGCCGCAAGAGTATCGACAATCATTGGTGGATGGCGGGTGTCTACTTGATAGGACATACCGGGGAGATGGGTCAACGGAATTGGGCTACTAAGCTCCTCTTCTATGTCAAGCCAAACTGGTCTGCTGTCTGTTGAGGCATCTAGCCATCGGGCACCTTGCTTAAGTAGGAAGGCTTGATGATATCTAAGAAAATCAGGAAATCTGGTACCCCCTCTTTCCTTTGCAGACTGTAGTTTTTGTTTAGCTATCCTTGGTGGCTTGCCCTGCCAGAGATAACGGACGAGAAGGCCCTCAATATCTTTATAAGTATGTAGTGGGAGTAAGCATGGCAGCATTTCTAAAATGTAGTTCACTTTGGGGACTATCATCATTTTCACAGTTTCTAAGCGGCCCCACCATGTAAGAGATAAGGGAGACCAACGATTCGTGAGCTCACGGACTTTGGAGACTACCTCTTTGGCATTAAAACTGATAGTGTCTTCTAAAGGAGAACAGTAATGGACCCCGAGATACTTCACCATGCGGGATTGCCAAAGGAAGGGAAAGGCCTGCATGTCAGCCTCATGTACCCAGCGGTTCAGTGGGAATGCTACAGATTTGGTCCAGTTAATTTTATAGCCCGATAATTGTGAGTATCCGTCAATCAGATCCAAGACAGCTGGAACCGAATCGAGGGATACGAAAAGCATAAGGTCGTCTGCATATGCAGAGAGTTTAATCTCCCTATGACTGAAGGGGACACCTCGAATACGTGCGGACTGTCTAATAAGGAGGGCTAGGGGTTCAAGAGCTAGATCAAAAAGCATTGGTGATAGGGGGCAACCTTGACGCGTGCCTCTTTGGAGATTAAATGGCTGAGACTTGATGGCATTTACACAAATACTGGCGACGGGTTGAGTATACATGACTTGGAGATATCGGAGGAAGCCCTCCCCAAAGCCATACCATCGGAGAACTGCAAATAAGAAGGGCCATTCTAGGCGGTCAAAGGCTTTTTCGGCATCCAGGGAAAGACCCACCCATGGATGATCTAGATTGGCAGCACTGGATAGCACATGGCACAAGGTCCGAGCATTGTCAGCAGTTGATCTGCCGGGTATAAAACCGCATTGGTCGGGGTGAATTAGGGTGGCCATCCTGTCAGATAGCCGGGTGGCCAAGATCGTTGCGAAGATCTTATAATCGGCATTAAGTAGGGAGATTGGACGGTAGTTGGCGGTTAGTAGCGGGTCTCTGCCTTCTTTCTCAAATACTACCACATTAGCTGCAGAAAAGGATCCCAAAGAGGATGTATCTACCGCAAGGGCAGTAAAATAGAGTTTTAAATAGGGAACTAAATCTGCACTGAACGTTCTGTAGAATTCGGTCGGGAGACCATCGGGCCCTGCGGCACGGCCCGAGGCTGTTCGTTTTAGGGCAGATTGGATCTCTGAAGTAGAGAAGGGTTCATCCATCGCATCCCTATCATCTTCAGAGAGGGTCGGCCGCTGAATGCCAGAAAGCAATCGCTCGAATGTCTCTGACGAGAACTCACATTCAGATTGATATAGGCGGGTATAGAAATCCCGAAAGAGCTCTACAATGTCGGAGTCTGTGGTTACTATGCCCCCTCCCTGTGGAGCTCGAAGGGCCGCTACGCGTTTGGCTTCTTTTTGACCTTTCAAGGCGTTGGCTAAGAGTCGACCGGCTCGGTTATTTTCACGATAATATGTCCCTCGCTGAATCTCAATACTCTTAGAAGCTGCAGTTGAGAGGATTGAATTATATTGAAAACGGAGACGCTGTAATCGAATTAATACACATGGATCAGTACGTGAAGTTAGAACTCGTTCGCCTGCTTTTATTTGTTGGTCTAGTATGAGTAGCTGCTGTTTGCGTTGTTTTCGCAGGCGGATTTGATAGCTAGTGATCGTTGCTCGAATGGCCGCTTTGAAGCCCTCCCACCAAGCCCAATTCGCAGTATCCTGGGGTAGATTAAAATGGAAGTAATCCTGTATGGCTGCTCGAATTTCTAACTGGAACTCTGGCTGAGTTAACAGGGCTCTATCAAAGAACCAGGCCCCCGAATTCCCTTGGGGTGCAGTAGTGTGTAATTGAAAGGAAATGGCAGCATGATCTGAAATATGTTGGGAGTGAATCTTTGCAGTGTCCACCTGAGGAACTAACAGTTTTGATATTAGAAAGAAGTCTATGCGAGACTGGGATTTATGAGGGGAAGAGAAGAAGGTGAAGTCAAGCTCATTGGGGTGTAGTAACCTCCATAGATCAACTAAAGCAAGATCTTTGATCAGGGAGGTAAGCGTGGTGTGACTCTTGGGGGGACCACTTGTCCTAGGCGGCTGTTTGTCAATCAGGGGATCAAGGACTAGATTGAAATCCCCCCCAATTATCAATGAAGTATTAGCAGAGGCCTGCGCAACCTGAGCAATGGTAGCAAAAAAGGCAGGGTCATCCACATTAGGAGCGTAAAGGCATATACATGTAACTTCAAGGCTACCTATCTTGAGGTGAACTCTGGACCATCTACCTTCTGTATCTGAGCTAGTCGCAATAATAGTAGCATGCAAAGATTTCCTAACCAGTATGGCAACCCCACATTTCTTAGAAACGGCTGGGGAATAGGCGGCCACCATGTAAGGTTTAATATTGAGTTTAAGAGTTTCCTTCGAATTTAAATGCGTTTCTTGGAGAAAAATCAGATCCGCAGCTTCCTGACTTAGGTAGCTTAGGATTTTCTTCCGTTTTATCGGATTATTGATTCCTTTTACGTTCAATGAGAAAATCTTACATGGTGCCATCAATCAGTAATAGACATTTTAGGTAAGGGCGCTTGAAAACATACAACATAATCAGAATCTGTGCAACAATGACATAATCACCGAGTGTTCTGGCTAATACACCCCATATTGAAAAGTATGTACCAAAGTATCTTAGAGAAGAAGCAAAACCCCCAAAGAATATGGCGACCATATGTCTGCGGGAGGAGGCCCTAGAGAGGAAATAGAAAGACATGAAAAAAAAGAAAAGAAACACCAGAGTCCATAATTAACACTGTCTCTGATACTCATCGAGGCTACTGTGGGTAGATGGAGTCGGGTCACAGATATCATCAAAAGTAAGGCAACAAACTGCCCTCGCCAGACTCTTTGCTGGGCTGCGGCAGATCCAATATGGCAGGTACAGCGGATATGAGAATACTTGCAGGAATATTCTGGAAGTCAGCGCATCAAGTCGGCTTCTTTGGAATCCAAAAACTCCGCTAGTAGATCAGGGTCCTCAAATGTTCTTGTCTGATTGTGAAGCGTGACTCGGAGCTTGGCCGGGTACATCAGGCCATAGCGTGCTTGTAGTTGTTGAAGCCTCGGCCGGAATTCCAGAAAGCGCTTTCGGCGGTCGACCGTGGGTTTAGCCAAGTCGGGATAGAAGGAGATCTTGTGGCTCTCAAACTCCATATGGCCCTTTGCCCGAGAGGCATTTAGAATTTGCTCAACGTGTTGATATCTCAAAAGTCGAAAAATGATAGGCCGCGGGGTCTTCCTGTTGAGCGTTATGCTTGTGGGTACACGATGAGCGCGATCGATCTCCAAATCTTTGGTAAAGGTGATTTGGAGCAGGGAAGGGAGGATTTTGCATAAAAACTCTTTCATGTCTCCCGATTCCGCTCCCTCCGGTATGCCCACGAGTCGTATGTTGTTGCGGCGCGCTCTATTATTGCCATCTTCCACTTCTTTCTGCAAGGCCCGCACCTGACGTTCAACTTTGTCGAGTTTGGACAACCGGGCCGCATGGGAGTCCAATACGCTCTCCATTTTGTCCTGACGCGATGAAAGCCCTTCTAGCTTGCTTTGCAGCACACCAAAATCTTCCTGCAGCGCTCGGAGTGCTTCACCGTTTGACTGCACGAGGTTTTTGACCCCTCTAATCTCTGCGAGGATTTCCTGCTGCATTTCGGGGCCCTCGCGCAAGGCCAGCCCCTTCTGCGGGGACGGAGGTTCAGTTTTGGAACGTTTGCCGTGAGAAGCCGCTGGAGATCCAAATTCCAGGCGCGTGGGTTTGGTCCCCGCCATCTCACCAATGTGCCCCGGCAAGATCAGAGTAGAAGTTCCAAGTATGTACGGTGTTAATTCAGGATTCTGAGTAGGCCTCTCGGGAGCCTCAGCGTTATGCGACCATCCCGCTGGACATCAGGCTCCGCCCCCCATGACTCCGATATTTTAATAAATTGTTTCAGACTACTGGCTTCTGATAAAGCATTGTTTTAAATTGCTGACTATCACGTACAATCATAATGTCTAAAAAAAAAAGCTATTTTTGACTGATGGAAAGTACTATCAGATTTCACATTAGCCTTAATGGAGTTTAACCAATTAGCGAAATCCTTCAACATTTCTAGACTTCCCATCCATAAACAAAAGATATCATCTAGATACATCTTCCATAGATACACGCATCCAATCTGAAGACTGGAGATAATGTTCTTCAAAAGCAGCCATATATAGGGTTGGTACAGTGTGAGCCACAGTAGCTACCATAGGCACCCTGAATTTCTGGTGAAAAAAAATCTCCATTAAAATAAAAATAATTATTTTCCAAAACAATACTTAACATCTCCATAACATATTTTTTATTTTATTTTATTTATTTATTTAAACGTTTTTATATACCACCCCTTCCAGTGATCAGGGATGGTTTACAATGAACAGAACTCGTTTACAAAGAACATAGAACATATCAAACTATATTACAAAGTACTATTTACAAATCAGCTGTTCACATATACAGCAGAATAGCAGATGCTGAGGCAGAGCTATTTACAGTGTAGGGTGGGGAAGGGAACGGGATAAGGGAGAAATATATTAAATGGAGTTTCATAAAGAAAATGATTTAGGGGGAGAGAATTGTAATTACCTAATTAAGCTATATCAAATGAGAAAAAGGTTCAGGAGTGTATGTATTTATTGTATTTGTATTTCTCCAGTATCTAGCAGAGAGAAGTAGGAGGATCATGGTGTTCGAGGGGGAGTAATAGAGATGTTGAGGTTAAAATGTTGAATAAAGAGGAACATTTTAAGCTCTTTTCTAAAAGTCTGTAGATCTTTTATTAGTCTTAGGTTGTCTGGGAGAGCATTTCAGAGAGTAGGGGCTTCAAACAAGAACACTCTTGAACTTGTAGTTTTGATTGTGTTACGAAAATGGGCTGGAATTGAGAGGGAATTCTGGGTGCATGTTCTTCTGGATCTAATGGAGTCTCTAGGGGTAATAAGAGAGGAAAGGCATGAGGGGACGATCTTATTGTATACTTTGAAAGTTAACACTAGATATTTGTATTTGATACGTGCTTCTATGGGTAGCCAGTGGAGGGCCTGGAGTAGTGGCATGATGTGGTCATATCGTTGAGCGTTGTGAATTATATGTGCAAGGTTCTGTGCCATTTGAAGTTGATGTATGGGTTTTTTTGGGTAGGCCTTGAAGTATGCTGTTAAAATAATCGAGGTGAGATGTAATGAAGGCCTGTAGAACTGAGCGGAAGTCACTATTATCCAGAAGGTGTCTTAGTGGTTGAATTGTTTTTTAGTTTAAAGTAAATTGTCTTGGTTACAGCTTACAGCTTTTATATATGAGGACATGGATAGTGACTGGTCGAGAATGATACCTAAGTATTTGACTTCCTGTTTAACTTCTATGGCAACTTCATATGTAAATTTTAGGGGGTGGTGAAAAGCTCTGGTCCCGGTTTATATATAGAATTTCTGTTTTATTGAAATAGATACGTAGGTTGTGTGTGGAAAACCAATTGATAATGTCCTTGAGACACTCTTGAACTTGGGGGAAAAGGGGGTTGGAGATATCTATTGGGTGATAGAACATTATATCATCTGCATATAGATGATAATGTACATTATGTTTCCTGATGATGTTCCAAATAGGTTGCATTTAAAGGTTAAAAAGGAGGGCAGAGAGGGAGGAGCCTTGAGGAACACTCTGGGTCTGATTGAAGATAGAGGAGGTTGCTGAACCAATCGTGACCTGTTGTGTGCGATCTGTGAGATAACATTTAAACCAATGTAATACAGTACCTCGAAGGCCAATTTGTTGAAGTCTAGAAATGAGAGATTTGTGGCAGACACTGTAAAAGACGGCAGCTATATCGAGAAACAAAAGCATAAATACTTGTTTGTAGTTGTTAATGCCGCAAATGAGTGTGTTCAAGAGAAACAGCATAAGGGTTTTGACACTGTGGTGTTGTCTAAAACCATGCTGTTGAGTGTCCAAGGGGGCATTTAAATCAATAAAGTCTTGTAATCATTTAAATCAATAAAGTCTTGTGATTTTTGCTGAGTTTGCTGCATAACTGTGAGTGTTTGTCTCCAAATAACTGTGAATCTGTTTGTCTCCACATATCTATATATCTGTCCTTAGTATTGGGTTCCCTTACCCACTCCATTGCTGTAGAGGTTTAAGTTTTTTAAACTTTCTCTTAGCCTACCTGAGCGCTACCCCTCCCCCCTGCTGAGTTAGTTTTGTGGACCTCCATTTCCTGTGCTGCATGTGGGCTTGCTCAGATTGCCTTTCTGTTCCTTAAGAAGAGGAGTGCTTTCCAGAGCTCTCCCAAAAGGTGATTTTTGCTGAGTTTGCTGCATAACTGTGAGTCTTTGTCTCCAAATAACTGTGAATCTGTTTGTCTCCACATATCTATCTGCCCTTAGTATTGGGTTCCCTTACCCACTCCATTGCTGTAGAGGTTTAAGTTTTTTAAACTTTCTCTTAGCCTACCTGAGGGCTACCTCTCCCCCCTGCTGAGTTAGTGTTGTGGACCTCCATTTCCTGTGCTGCACGTGTCTATTTGTCCTTAGTGGTGGGTTCCCTTACCTACTCCATTGTGTGTGCCCACAGTTCAGGAACAGCCTACTGGCCAGAGACACTTAGGTTCCCGCCCACCCTACCCCTCGCCCCACCCACCCCAGGGGCTACATTACCTATATAGTGGTCACATATGTGCCATCTATCATTCCTAACCTGGGTTAAAAGCCACATCATCTTCATCTTTTCTTCTTCTTCTTCTTCCTCTTCTGGGACTGCATAAACAACATGTCGTGTATTCAGTGCAATAACTATGTTACTTTCATTCAAAGACAAATTATTTGGAGCCTAAGAGCTTGTCCTATATGCCTAAAGTCAGCTGCCATGCATGAAGAACTGACTCTACTAAGGAAAGATGTATCTGCCATGCATAAAGAAGTGTCTCTGCTGAGGGAGGAACTGGCTGCAATGAAGCGCACCTCTTCTAGGATACAAACTGAACAAAGTCCACCACCGCTCCCACAAAGAATCAAATGCCCTAGGTACAAAAGGATCACAGTGGGTTCTGGTAGATTGCAACCTGTAACACAGAGACATCCTGTACATCAAGAGATATCCCAGCACAATGCCTTCTCTGCCTTGGCTATTGAGGATGCCCAATCCAAAGAAACTGAAGGGCCCTTAAATGAGTCAGACAATGCCCAATCCCCTGCTAAAGCACCAAATATGAAGAAAACCTCACCAAACAGAAAACTACTACTACTTGGAGATTCCATCATCAGAGGCACTAACTTGGGAACACAGTTCAAAGGAAAGAAGATAGTCATGTGCCTACCAGGCTCTTCAGCCAGCAGGAATACAAACCAAGTTGTTGAATTACTTAGAGCAAAAAGTGAACACTCCAAACTTGATGTTATTATCCACTTAGGCACAAACGACCTGGCTAGGAACAGTGCCTCCACAGTCCAAAAGGACTTCCATTCTCTGGGAGAGAAACTCAAGCGCGTTGTTAACACTGCTGCATTCTCAGAAGTTCTACCTGTTCTTGGTAAGGGGACAAAAAGGCTGCATCGCATTAACAGCTTTAATACATGGCTCCAGACCTGGTGCAAACAAGAAGGATTCAGATTTATTGGCAACTGGGACAACAGATGGACCAACAAGAGACTATACTGTGCTGATGGACTACATCTCTCTGTCGCAGGGAAAAGAATCCTAAGTGAAAAATTCAGGCAGTATGTGGATATGCATTTAAACTAGGAAAAGGGGGTGACAGATGTGGAAGGTCAACATCTGCATGCCACCCCCTGCAAAAGCAGAACAACATCAGAAACAGCCACACTTTTAAACCACACATCAAAAACATGTGGGAAGAAGTAGGCAGCACAAAATCAATGCAAAATACACACAAGCCAGGAAAATGCTGGAGAGCAATGAGCACAAATGCTCGAAGCTTAGCCAACAAAATTCCAGACCTGGAAGCCTTAATGGTGGAAACGAATTTGGACATTGTGGCCATTACAGAAACATGGTTTAATGAATCGCACGATTGGGATATAGCCATAGCTTGCTATAATCTATTCAGAAGAGAAAGAGAAAATGGAAAAGGAGGAGGAGTAGCCTTGTATGTCAAAAGCAATATTAAAGCTACTGAAATGCAGGGAACATGGGGAAAAGAAGAAGTGCTCTGGATTACGTTGGAAAGAGGAGATGGCACTGTCATCCATATTGCTGTAGTCTACAGACATCCAACTCAAATTGAAGAGAGAGATAACAAATTGATTAAAGATATTGCCAAGATAGCAACAAAGGGGGGAAGCGATCATATTGGGTGACTTTAATCTACCTGATGTGGATTGGATTACTCCTTCTGCACATCTGGAAAGAAGCAAAAAAATTGTGGATGCTCTCCAAGATGCATTATTTAGACAAATGCTGATGGAACCAACCAGGGAAAGCTCAACACTGGATGTAGTGCTCACCAACAGTGATAGTGTGTCGAATGTCTGCGTGAGTGCCCCTGTGAGCAACAGCGACCATCACACGGTGTGGTTTGAGATAAAAGCCATGGTACGGGCCAATCATAGCAAGCTTCAAATACACCGACTTCAATAAAATGGCAGAGTACTTAAAGGAGGAGATGACGGGGTGGAAGGAGATAAAGGAAGTGGAATTGCAATGGGCTAAACTAAAGAAGGAAATAAAAGGGGCAACAGATAAATATGTAAGGAAAGTAAATAAAAACAAGAGGAGAAGGAAACCTATTTGGTTTTCCAAAGAGATGGCTGCTCAAATAAAGGCAAAAAACACAACTTTCGCAAAATTCAAAAGCTTGCAAACAGAAGAACACAGAAATGAATACAGGATCCAATTCAAAGAGTCTAAAAGAGTAATAAGGATAGCAAAATCAAAGGCAGAGGAAAGGATGGCTAAAGATGTCAAGGGTAGCAACAAAACTTTCTTCAGGTATATTCGGGAAAGGAAGAAGATCAGAGTTGGAATTGCAGGACTCAGAAGTGCTGGGAAAGGACTCGTGGAAAGTGACACTGAAAAAGCGAAATTGCTAAAAAAATACTTCTGCTCTGTTTTTACTAAAGAAGATCCTGGAGATGGACCAGCTGTGACTCCCAAATATAAAAATGGGAATGAAGTAGATACCACACCATTCACAGAAGACGAGGTGTTAGAACAACTTGCTAAACTGAAAGTGGACAAAGCCATGGGACCGGATGGGATACATCCCAGGATACTGAAAGAGCTCAGAGAGGTTCTTGCAGGACCGTTAAAGGATGTCTTCAACAGATCCTTGGAAACAGGAGAGGTTCCTCAGGACTGGAGAATGGCTGATGTCATACCTCTACACAAAAGTGGTGACAGGGAAGAAGTGTCAAACTATAGGCCCCTGAGCCTTACCTTGGTGGCGGGAAAAGTAATGGAGGCGCTCCTGAAAGAGCGAATAGTGAACTTTCTCAAAACCAACAGGATGCAAGATCCGAGGCAACATGGTTTTACCGAAGGACGGTCTTGCCAAACAAATCTGATTGAGTTCTTTGACTGGGTGACCAAGGAACTAGATCAGGGGCATGTGATGGATGTCATCTACCTGGATTTCAGCAAAGCCTTTGATACTGTTCCTCATAGGAGGCTTGTCAACAAACTCAGTATCTTGGGGATGGGTCCCAAGATGGTAAACTGGATTAGAAATTGGTTGACTGACAGACGACAGAAGGTGATTATACATGGAGCTCACTCGGATGAGAGGAAGGTGATTAGCGGGGTGCCCCAGGGTTCGGTCTTGGGTCCGGCACTGTTCAATGTATTTGTGAGTGATATTGCTGAAGGACTGAATGGAAAAGTCTGTCTTTTTGCAGACGACACAAAAATTTGCAACAGAGTGGACTCCCCCGAGGGAGTGGTTAACATGAGGAAAGATCTACAAAAGCTGAAAGACTGGTCTAATGCTTGGCAACTACGATTTAATGCAAAAAAGTGCAGTGTCATGTACTTGGGTAGCAGAAATCCAAGGGAAATGTACACGATAGGGGGCGAGAGGTTGGTATGCACGGTTCAGGAGAAAGACCTTGGTGTGATTATCTCTGATGATCTCAAGGTGGCAAAACAGTGCGACAAGGTGGTGGCAAAAGCCAGGAGGATGTTGGGCTGCATACAAAGAGGGATTACCAGCAGAAAGGAAGAGGTATTTATGCCACTGTATAAGTCACTGGTGAGGCCTCACTTGGAATACTGTGTTAAGTTTTGGAGACCGTATCTTGCAAAAGATGTAAAAAGACTGGAAACTGTTCCGAGGAAAGTGACCAAAATGATTTGGAGCCTGCGTCAGAAGCCATATGAGAAGAGACTTGAAGACCTAAATATATACACTTTGGAGGAGAGGAGGGACAGGGGAGATATGATTCAGACCTTTAAATACTTAAAGAGAAATGATGAACAAACAAACCTCTTCCAAAGACGGGGAAGCTGTAAAACTAGAGGGCATAACATGAAGCTGCAAGGTGGTAAATTGAAAGGCAATATCAGGAAATATTTTTTCACTGAAAGGGTGGTGGATGCTTGGAATGCCCTCCCGAAGGAAGTGGTGGGGGCAAATACGGTGACGGAATTCAAAAAGGCATGGGACAAACACAGTGGATCCCTTTACAGCAATAGGATAAAAACAAAATAAACGGTACCATCTAACTTCTGAACCATATAACGTCTCAACAACTAGGGGTGTCCTACATGGAGTGGTGGGTTTACCCCTAAACAAAAACATGGGGAGGGGTGGCCTGCACAGAGTGACAGATGCACCTACTCTTGCCATCTTGCTGGGCAGACTAGATGGACCATGCTGGTCTTTATCTGCCGTCATTTACTATGTTACTATGTTGTAATTGGTCAGCAGAGGAAGGCTAGAGATGGAGCGATAAGAATCGCTTTGTATTGTTGTTTTAGATTGTAAACCTGTTGTATTAGATTGTAAACTCGGATGAGTATTAGATTGTAAGCTCGGATGAGCATGACTCTGATGAGCAGGGACTGTTTATTATAAGTATATCTTTTATATGCATGTCATACCTGTACAGCGCTGTGTGCTCGGTGCTATATAAGTGCTAAATAGTAGTAGTAGTAGTAATTTGGAAGAGATTTATCAGTTATTGGGTTTGAGGATAAGGTGAATGGTTGCTTGTTTCAGCATTGTTGGCATTTGGCCTGTCTCCAGGGATATATTAAACATGTTAAGTATGATTGGGGAGAAATCATCTTTTGTGGACGTAATCCATCTAACTTGACATGGATCGGCAGAGGATGTGGTGGTGTTAAGGTTTGCTA
Organism: Ichthyophis bannanicus; assembly: GCA_033557465.1. Taxonomy (NCBI): domain Eukaryota; kingdom Metazoa; phylum Chordata; class Amphibia; order Gymnophiona; family Ichthyophiidae; genus Ichthyophis; species Ichthyophis bannanicus. The sequence continues at coordinate 926,710,760 of CM066031.1, forward strand.
TTATATTTTTAAGTAGTTTGATGGTGATGGGATAGAATGAGGACCATGAAGCTTGGTTTAGGTGACTGACGTTATTTGACTCATGGTGGTTGGGGCTCGATGGGGGCTCGCAAGTGGATATGGGTATAAATTTGCTCATAAAATAGTCGGCTAGGCTTTTGGGATCAATTTGGGTAAGGTCAGAATCATGGTTAGGGGTGGGTTTTAGTTAGTGATCCGATAATTGTGAAGAGCTCTCTGGGTCTGTTAAGTGCTCTTGTCAAGAGTTTAGAGTGATAATCCTTTTTCCTATTGTTTACTGCTTCCTTATAGTATTTGAGCATAGACATATACAGTAGGCCTGGTTGTCAGTGTGGGGTCTTATTGTTCTCCATTTGTGTTTCAATTTTCTCAGAGCTTGCTTATACTTCAGGAAATCAGAGGTGTACCAATTTTTGGAGCTTTTAGGTTTGAAATTTTGTGTTGTTGGGTTGTGTGCTGCCTTCGAGATGATGGTGTTCCAATTATTAACGACAACATTAAGATCAGTATCAGAGGAATATAAATGCGGTATGGTGTCATTTAAAAATGTATCTTCATTACTGTATATGATTTGAATTTATTTTTAAATTGTGTAATATTGTTAGTTCCGCTAGGTGTAAGCATTACTAGGATAGAAAAGTCAATTACATAGTGATCGGTCCAGGGTAAGTGGAGAAAATTAGGAGGCGAGAGGAGGGTGTCGTGTAAGATGTGGGAGGGGAGGAAGATTAGGTCAAGAATATTACCTTTAAGATGAGTAGGAGATTGAACAATTTGATGAAATCTGAGTTCAAACAGCGTTTATAAAGTGAGAGGCATGAGATCAATTCAATGATGGGAAATTAAAGTCACCAAGAATTATGTGGAGCTTATGCAGCGTTGAGGTGCAGGCAGCTTCCAGGATCATTGAAAGGCTGTCAGGGTTGGGCAATGGTGGTCTGTAAAAAAGGCTTATTTTAATATTCTTATTTTCAGTAATTAGAAGATTGATATTATCTGAACTCTCACTATGGTGGCAGGTGAATTTGAGGTCTTTTGAGGTTAAAATAAGGACGCTTCCACTCCTCTTTCCGGACCTAGGGCTTTGCAAGATATTATAGTTGGATTCAGCCAGTTGGTTGAGTGAGATGGAGTCTATGGGAGTAAGCCATGTTTCAGTTAAGCAAAATACATGTGGCTTACTGTCTTGGAGTAGGTCTATATAAGCAGGTATTTTGTTTCTGATTGATCTAGTGTTAAGGAGGGCTATTTTTAAAGTGTGTTTAGTATTGATGGGAGAGTGATTCATGTGGGCATGAGTGGGAGAGAGGTATATTTATTTATTTATAGCTTTTCTATACCGCGTTATTTGTTATCAGTGCGGTTTACATTCAACAACTTGACTACAGGGCAGGGGTAGATCTGCCCTGTGTTTACATAAAACAGGGATAGTAACATGGAAATGTAACTGGGAGAACTATATACAATTAAATACAGACAGGTGAAGTTACAGTGAGGTTATTTACAATGAGGTGATTCTACATGCTAGGTTTGATGTCAATATACATATTCAAGTTATTATCTTGTGCAAACTTTATGACTGCTTAAATTTTGTAAGATGACTTTCATGATTTAGTATATAAATCTTTACTAGTTTACTAGATCTGTCCGGTTTGGTTTTGTCTGTGGTGTGTGAGGCAGTGCTGGGTTGGGTTGGGGTGGATGATGCTGTAATGTGGGGAAAAGTGCAGTAGGAATAAGTGATGCTTGATGGCCTTCCTAAATTGATTGAGGTCTCTGATTGCTCTGATGTTGGGAGGGAGGTTATTCCAACATCTAGGGGCGTAAAGAGCGAAGGCTCCATTACTAGTTGTTCGTGAACATTTGGTAATTTCAGATGGGATAATCAGTTGGCGTCTAGTTGGCGTCTAGTGTCCTCCGTAATCTGTTGTTTGGTGTGTGTGTGAGCAGGGCAGAAATTGAAGGTGGGGAGATTTTGTTAATGGCTTTGAATGTGATGAGGAGGGCCTTGTATGAGATCCTACAGTTTATAGGTAGCCAGTGTAGGTCTCTTAAGAAAGGGGTTATGTGGTCTTTTCTGGACACTCCACAGAGGACTCGGGCGGCAGCATTCATCGAGGACTCGGGCGGCAGCATTCATCGCTAACTGTAGAGGATTTAGGATGCTCTTGGGGAGACCGTGGAGAATAATGTTTTCTTAGTCAAAGTGGGGTGTTACAATCGCTTGGAATATTGTACGGAAGTCCTCCGGGGCGAGCACGATTCCTTTTCAAAGGAAAACATCTCCAGTACAGGGCTCTCCCCCCTGGTCTGGCCTCAGCACCAAGAGTACTCATGAAATGCACGGCAGTAGTAGCCACACCTCTGCGAACCCTGGGGATATTCGTCCTCCCCTACTCAGACAACTGTTGGTCTACAAGTGTGGTGTGTGTGGAGTATCGATGGGAATTTGTTGTGAGTAAAGGGATAGATATTTCTAGGATGATATGGAATTATTGGAATGTGGTGGGTATGGAATTGGGATTGGAGAGCAATGGATAATGGAGCAAAGAGTACAATGAGAATCAGCATGAAAATAAGCTTCATGGTTGTGCTTAGAAGCGGTTCTAAGTTCACAATATAGAGTATCTATACTTTTTACTGAGTATAACCACAAGGTACAGAGGAAGATTTGGTAAGCAATGGATCAATAAGCTACTTTTCAGAATTAATGCATGTGGAATAGTTAGCCAGTGAGAAAAGGCTTACTCGCTATATCCCTATCGTAAACACCATAAACATGTTAATAATGGTGAATTAATATCCTAAGTAAAACTTTTTTGTCGGTTCGTCTGTACTGAGGATGTAAAACATACTCATTTAACAGACCCTCCTTTTTATTTGATTTTTTAAAAGGTCATCCCGACCAAAATATGCCCGAGGTTATAAACGGCCCCTAGGACCAGCCCCTGCATATGATAAATGCTATGTGCAAAATCTTAGCTTTCAAGAAACAGTTTTCTGTGACTTATCAAATGTCTCTTATTAAGGGAGATGGTACTACTTATCTGGACCGTTGAAAGTTCTTGCAAGACGGCATCCGGTTTCTCATGCTCTTTGCTATCGTCAAAAACTCTCCCACATGGTCCAATGCTATAAGGCCATCCAGCCGGGAATCCAAAGGCATACCCGCTACTATCAATCCTTTAGAGACATTCCTACATCCGTTGGGTAAGCATGCGACACAAAACTGTTTACTTGATAAGGTTTAATAAGTGTATGGTTCCTTGTGGAATAGTTAGAGCAATGTATCAGGATACAAGATGATAGTTTGAGTAGCCTAATGGTGGGCTAAGTGGCAAATCAGATACAGCGCGCCTGCAGCCCGCTGCTTTTTAAAGGCTCCTTTAGCAGTTGAGTGATGATGCTTGTGAGGCAGAGCTGAGCAACCACATGCAGCAGTGGGGTTTCCCTTGGAGGAGAGGGCTGCGGTTGGAGCACAAAGGTACAGACAGGCTGAGACCAGAGATCAGGCACACTGTAGATGAGAAGGCTTGAGTTAATGATCAGTCTCACCTCTTTGGAAGCAAAGAGTTTCACTTTTGCAGGACAAATGCCAGTGCACTCTGTAGTGCTCCCTCGGGGGAATGGATGTTAGGCATATCTCCAGCCAACATATGATTTTGGGAGCCGCTCTGGAAAACTAGTATCCCATGTCAACTGTTGAGTCACTTCTATTGATTCTAACTGATCTGTATTAGTGTAAAGTGACTGTACATCAAAGGTAGCTAGCCAAATTTCTCCCATAGGGGTAATGGAAGAATCCAAAATTTGCAGCATGTGTGTAGCATCTTTTAGAAAGGAGGACACGTGATGAGTCAAAGGATTAAGGATCTTATCCACAAATATAGATAAAGGTTCTAACAATGATCCATTACTTGCCATTATTGGATGACCTGAAGGCAAGTCCAATCTTTTATGGATTTTAGGAATAGTATAGAAGATAGGAATCAATGGGCACTTTTGTATCAGGATTTGCACCTCTTTTTGAGTAAGACAATTATTCAAGGGGAGGCACATTCCATTTTGTACGTCTCAGAGCCGTCTGGATGTACAGACATCTGGACAGCTTGGAAGCAGTCGATTCTGCTCCTGTGGGGGCTAGATGTCCCCCCAGGAGCAGAATCACAGCACAGTGGCTGGGCGTCCAGAACGTGCTCCTATTTAGGCACCCCAGACATCCAGCCACTTGCCCAGTTAACTCAGTCAGGCTCCTTTATGGAGCTGCGGTGTCATGGCGTCAAGTTGCCATGGCACCACGGCTCCATTAAGGAGCCACAATTCCCAGCCGCCACTGAATAGTTTCTTTCCCCACAGCCAGAATCCTGATCTGGCCTCCCATGGCTTAGGTCCGGCTGCAGGGAACTTCCTGAGCCCCTACCTACATTTTTCCCTGCCAACCGCCACCGAAACACCGAGTCCAGGGGGAATTGTTCCACCTTTGAGGACATAAGTGCCGATCCCGGACATACAGGGTTGACCTCAGAACAGGCCCTGTATATCAGGGGAGATGATCCATCCTTGCTCTGCACTCATTCCGCCCTCCCCACCTAAGGCTCCCCATACAACTCAGATGTTCGTATGGGGAGCCTTTTGCAGGCAGCCACATGTGGACAAAGATTGGGGATGTACATCGAGGCTGGACATATATCCCCATTATTCATTATTATGAATGACCCCCATAGTCTCAAGTTATAACTTCTTTTATGCACTGTGCTAAATTGGAAATAGGGTCCTCATTGAGATGCTCATAGTACTTATCATTCTCTTACTGCTGCAAAATTTCTTGTTCATACTGTATACGAGGATACAGGATTGCAAAGGAGATTTAATAGAAGACATACGCAGTGTTGCCATGAAAGAAGTACTGCTGATAAGTGACTTCAATGTGCCAGATGTTGATTGGCACATCCCTGCTGTGGTATCATCTAGAAGTAAGGAGATCCTAGATTCTCTACAGAGAGAACTATTCCGGCAGCTGGTAATGAAACCCACACATGAAGGGGCCATACTGGACTTGATGCTTACCAATGGGGAAGGTGTTTCCCATGTTATAGTGGGAGATCATTTGGCATCCAGTTATCAACAGATGGTAAGGTTCAGTATTAGGACTGGGGCTGATAAAATCCTTTCAAAAGTGAGGGTCTTAGACTTTAGGAAAACGAACTTTGCCAAGATGGGCCAATACCTCAAGGAGTCTTTAGCAGGATGGGAACAGCTGGAGGATGTAGGAAAGCAATGGGCAAAACTGAAAGTGAATATTTTAAAGGCAACAAACCTTTTTGTTAGAAAGGTAAATAAATGTAAAAGGATAAGGAAGTCACTATGCTTCTCAAAAGAAGTAGCTGAAAAGGTGAAGAAAAAGAGGGAGGCCTTCATAAAATACAAGAGATCACAGAGAGGGGAAGACAGGCATCAATATTTGGAAAAACTTAGAGACGCTAGCAAAGTAGTCAGGGATGCAAAGATGCAAAAAGAAGAAGAAATAGCCAATGCAATAAAATGGGGGATAAGACATTTTTCAGATATGTTAGTGAGAGGAGGAAGACAAAAGTAGCATTGTCAGACTCAAGGGTGAAGGGGAGGAATATGTAGAATCTGATGAGGATAAAGCAGAATTGCTTAAAAAATATTTCTGTTCTGTGTTTACAGATGAAGGGCAAGGAGCAGGACCTCAGAAAACACCCACAAAAAGGAATAGAAGTGACGAGGATCCTGAACAATTTTCAGAGGACTATGTTCATGAGGAACTAGCTAAACTAAAAGTAGACAAAGCAATGGGAACAGATGGGATTCATCCAAGAATACTGAAGGAACTTGTGGACGTTCTAGCGGCTCCACTGACTGACCTTTTCAGTGCTTCTTTGGATTAGGAACTGGTCCCAGAGGACTGAAGAAAGGCACATGTGGTCCCTTTATACAAAAATGGAAGTAAGGATAAGGTTGAAAACTACAAGCCAGTTAGTCTAACCTCTGTGAAAAGTAAATTATTGGAAACACTACTAAAAGAGAGAATAGTGAGATTTCTGGAGTCCAATAGATTGCAAGATCTGAGGCAACATGGATTTACCACAGGCAGGTCTTGCCAGACAAATCGGATTGATTTCTTTGACTATGTGACCAGGGAATTGGACCAAAGAAAAGCCTTAGAAGTGGTGTACTTAGACTTCAGTAAAGCCTTTGACATTGTTCCACACATATGATTTATTAATAAACTGAGCACCCTAGGGATGGACCCTAAAGTGACTGACTGGGTTAGAAATTGGTTGAATGGGAGGCGACAAAGGGTACAGGTAAATGGAGTTTGCTCTGAGGAGTAGAAAGTTACCAGTGGTGTGCTTGCTTGCTTGACTGATTGCTCTTAAAATCTTTGTTAGTGATATTGTGGAAGGGCTGTTGGGTAAGGTTTGCTTGTTGGTAGATTATGCCAAAATCTGCAAGAGTAGACACCCTGGAAGGAGTAGATAACATGAGCTAAACTTGAGGAATCGTCAAGAATTTGGCAGCTGAGATTTAATGCTATAAAAATCCAAGGGAGTGGTACAGTGTAGGGGGGCGAAGCACTTCTGTCCATGAAAGAAGAGCAGGACCTGGGTGTAATAGGTAGAAAAGGTGATCGTGAAAGCCAGAAGGATGCTTGGGTGCATAGGGAGAGGAATGGCCAGAATAAAAAAAGAGGTGATAGTGCTTCTTTATAGGTCTCTGATGCAACCTCATTTGGAGTATTGTGTGCAGTTCTGGAGACTGCACCTTCAAAAGGATATAAACAGGATGGAGTCGATGCAGAGAGTGGCTACTAAAATGGTTAGTGGTCTTCGTTATAAAGCATCTGAGGACTCTCTTAAAGATCTTAATATATATACATTAGAGAAAAGGAGGGATAGAGAAGGTACAATAAAGATATTTAAATACCTCCATGGCATAAGTGCATAAGAGGAGAGCTTCTTTCAATTGAAAGCAAGCTCTACTACAATGGGACATAGGATGAGGGTGAAAAGGGATAGACTCAGGAGTAATATCCGGAAATATTTCTTTATGGAAAGAGTGGTAGATGCATGGAATAGTCTCCTAGTAGAGGTAGGAGAGATGAGGGCAGTATCTGAATTCAAAAAAGCATGGGTCAAACACAGAAGATCTCTAAAGGTAAAAAGGGGATTATTGTAGTTGATATGGAAGAGCAGACTAGATAGGCTATGTGGTCTTTTTCTGCTGTCATGTTTTTATGTTTCTATCGCACCCCTCTTGTCTGCTCTACGAATAATAATATACTTATTCTCCTGCAGACTCTTGAGGGCCAGAAAACAATCTTGAGGCTAATTCTACTTTGGAGCCAGATTATTTACATTCCAAAATTTCCAGATCTTGCAGAACCAACTGCTGAAAATTTAAAATCATTGGATCTACAGGATCAGGAGGAATCCATTTAGAAGCAGGCAGTACCAGAAACGTATCTATAGGTATATTATGACAAGATGCATACTGACAGACCACTAAATGACTCCAAATATGAATGGAAGTGTGCTTTCTCCTAGTATGGGATGGGAGACTGACTTGTTCAGATAAGTACTGCCTTGCCCTGAAGCAGAACTGAAAATTATAGTTCAAAACGCATTGGTTTTTTGGCTATTCTGTGACAGGTTTTAGATACATGTTCGCTTAAAATTGATTAAAAAAGACTAGTTGGAGGATTCTCTTTTAATAACTTCCTCAATTTAAAAGTCTGACAAAAGTTGTTTGATTAGGAGCACCCCTTGCTCTCTTGGACACTCTCTCCTATAAGTTTTCTCTTTCTCTCCTTTCTCTTATTTGGAACCTGTCTCTTTTGTGGGATCCTGGAGAGTATCCTTTCTCCTTTTTATTCAACAATGTAGTCAGAAATAGGGAACCAAAGGATTTATCTTACCTCCCCTCTTTTACAGTTTAGTCCAAACCAATCTACATACTAGACAAACACTCTCACTTTCTTTTAGACTGACTTCTCTCAGACGTTTTTCCCACTGTGTCCCCTTTAACTCAAAGTTATCAGGATGTGCATCTGACCTCCTTCTGTGCACTTAGATCCTCTACGCTGTCACAGGGCCTACCTTGGCAGCGTAACGGACGGAGGTAGGTTGGACATAAAAACATTTGAGGTTGGGTTTGGCTAATATCTTACAGGGCCCAGGGACTGGCAGCCCTGGTAGCTTCCTTTGTTACCAAAAATCCCAAAGAATACAAAGGTCCGAGTGGAGGGAAAACAAAAGGCATTTATTTCCCTTTCTTGCAAAAAGGTTCATATGCTTGGACAAAAACATCAACACAAATTCCTTACTTCAGGTTAAAGAAAAGTAAAACATGACGTTAAAGCAAAGCTGTTATCTTCACAATAAGTGGTGTATCAAAACAAACAGTCTCTATTCCCCAAGATAGAGCTTATGTGCTAAGCAAGGACTCCAGACTTCCTGTCTTACAATAACTACAGTCCATCTCGGTATCTGAAGCAAATTCCACCTGCATCGGTTCCCCTTCTGAAGCCTCTGAAACCCGGTCAGTACTTGCTGGCAAATTGTAATCAGGCTTTTTATATATCCTCTGTACAACCTCCCAATGCTCAGGGATGGATGTGGGGCGTCGGTCCTGCGCCCTCCTATACTGGGAACTGTCTTCCTTTTGCAAGTGTTTTACCTTAGCTTCACATAAAGCTTTGTCATTAACCAGTCTCTTATTCGGTACGTGTTTCTTGCACCTTATCTCATAAGCAGTTTCATACAGACAGTATTCCTCTGCTCCCTGTCCTCCCGATACACCAGCAGTCTGCAACCTGCTTTCAGTTAAATATGGGTTACCTTTTCTCCTTGGCTTGTCTACTCCGGGTGAGGTTTGAGGCCTGCTCCGGCTGGGATCCTGCCTGGCCTGAGCAATAGGCCTCAGGTTCTCCAACCGTCCTTCTGTTGACTTTAGACCGGAGTCACAGCCACGCCTATGCCTCTCTGGACGAAAAGCACTCACTCTGGATGGAACTATCCCACCTTCTCCATGGGCTCAAGCCACTGCGGCTGCTGCTGCCTCCTGCAAAACCCTTGTCCAGGGGTTACTGCTTCTTCTGGATATCTTGCCCATTCATTCGGATGTCCTGCCCATCCTGCTGGTTCTATTGGTTATCCTGGCCATTCTGCTGCTTCTGGCCGTCCTCCTTCTAGCCGCCCTGCTCCTGGCCGTTCCCTTCCGGGCCGTCCTGCTCCTGGCCGCTCTCTTCCTGGCCGTTCTGCCTTCCAGTCTTCCAGACTCTCTTTAAGAGGTACGCCTCCATTCCTTGATTGGAAGCTGGCTGGCATTACCTCATGACCTAGGAGGTGTGGTTCCTCAGTTCCTCGGAGGTCCCTCTTGCTCCCCCTATCTGGTTCCTCATAATATTGCAGCTTGTGCTTGACTTTTCCTGCGTTTAAAACATTTTCTTCTCTTCTCAGAGGGTCTGCAGCATCACAACGCGCATTACAGTATTCCTCAACTGCACTCCTCAATGCTCTTTTCTCTTTCCCCATCAGAAATGGATTTGGAGATTCACCGGAGCTCCTTGCTCCTGCTCCTCTCCTGAATTCATTTTTTCTAGTTCCTTTTCCCTTTTCCCATCAAGGCTGGAACCTGGTATTCTTCTCAGATCTGGTTATCTTCTTCTCTGATCTCTTCTCCAAGCACACTGTGCTTCTCCTTAGGGAAAGCTGTAGGAGCATTTGACCACTTCTCTTTTCTCCAGTAGGGCACTGAGAAAAATTCATCTACCAGACCTCCTTCTTTCTTGAGGAATGCCAAGATTCCTCCTTCTACATCCTTCTGGTCTCTTATGGGGAAGGCAGTTTTCCACTTCCTACATCCACCTTTATTCTTTCCTCCAGTATTAAAGAACTCCCCTGTTTTGATTCCACTCAGGGGCATAGCCACAAGAGGTGCTTGGAGGGCTCAGGCACTTCCACTTTCTCCTCAGGCCCTCTAGGTCCTGCCACTTTCCCTGATTTGCAGCTGCCATGTTACAAACATCCAATTTATGATCTCATGGGATGGAAAGAGTGGTAGTTTTAAATGGTTGCAATGTGCTGGCTGCAAATTGGATGAACGAAAGCAGAACCATGGCTGAATGGGTGAATGTCATGCTGATGAGAAGGGGCTATATGCCTATTGACTTCCCCTCATGTTAACCTAGAGCCACCCTCCCAAAAAATTGTGTTCTGGCTACACCCCTGATTCCACTGTTTGGACTGCATACTCTCTCTTAGAAGTTGTAATCATCCATCTATAGCAGTGAACAGCATGCCTATAAGGAAACAAGATCCTTATTCCTCTACCATAAATGTTGTCTTTTGTGAAGAAGAGTTTTTATTCTTTTAAGTTCTGTAGTATAGCATGGCTCCTTACTGTACCTTAGACTATGAGTACTGTATCTAGCTGCTTCTCAGTTTTTCATTCAATGAATCAGAAGCAGGGTCATAAATGGAGATTTCACATACCTCCAGAAAATCCTTTATTTTTATAGCTTTCAAGTTTCTATAAGAAATATAAGGATTGAGTGTCAGAAGTTGAGATACACTAAAATGCAGCAAAGGGTGATCAGACCAAGAAAGGGGGATGTTGTTAAAGAGCTCAGTTTCCTGAGATCCCCCTTGAAAAAAATCTAGTCTGTGGCCCCTTTTATGAATCTGCACTTCAGTAAAATTAAGAAGTCTAAGGGGTATCTTTACTAAACTGAGGTAATGTCACCCGCGTTAGGTTCCGCGGTAATGGTACAGATGCCCATATAAAGGCGTGGGCGGTGCATCGTTACAGAAAGCCATATCAGCTAACACGCATTACAAGGCGCTTTAGACCAATGCGCGTTACAAGGCACCTTATAAGGCACCTTACAAGGCGCCTTGTAAGGTGCCTTGTTAGGTGCCTAATAAGGTGCCTTGTTAGGTGCCTTATAAGGTGCCTTGTAAGGTGCCTTGTTAGGTGCCTTATAAAGTGCCTTGTTAGGTGCCTTATAAGGTGCCTTGAAAGGTGCCTCATAAGGCGCTTTGTAAGGGCCTCCTTAGGCTAATAGGGCTCCTTAGGCTCAAAAGGGCTCCTTAGGCTAAGCGCCATATTAGGCAACCCTTGACAAGGCACCTTAGAAGGCACCCTCGGTTATGGAACCATAGGTTAAGGTGGCCTAACAAGGTGACAGTGCCCTAGGTTAGTGTGCCCTAAGGACTGCAAGGTGCTGCAGGATGACATGCATGACCTGTGAGGCATAGATCAGATGTAGCCCTAACACTAGATAGAGCACCAAGGAAAGACAATGAACAGGTGAGTTAAGGAGGGAGAGCTGGGAGCTGCTGGACCTACCATATCTGCAGGCATCCCATGCGGCTGCCAGTACTGTTGACAAACATGTTGGGGGCAACTGTATCACAGCACAGGGTGTTGGCAATGTAAAGTATTGGAAAGACAGTGGGTGGCAGATGATGGGAATATGTGTCCCGCAGTGGAGGCGGAGGTGGGAGGATAGTTACAATGATGGGTGGATAGAGGAGTGGTGGTGCCATGCAGACCAGGCACAGGTGAGGCAAGCACAATGAGGTGCAATGCAGGAAAGGGTAGCAGTGCAGGACATGGGGTGGCAGCCTGCACAGGCAGACAGGACTCTACACAGCTGACAGAAGCAGATAGACGGACTGAAGGAATGTTGGCAATTGTAGCAAGGGTATTATGGGCTGGCAGCACAGATCTGCAAAAACATGACTGTTACAGGCATGCAAACTATTTGAGTAGGAGAGGCATGAAAGGAGGGAACAATGAGGAATTGAACCCATAAACACTGCCGAGATTGGCATTATACTAACCAGTAGGCTATACCTCTGTGGTGTATCTCACAGCAATGGCTGGGTACAGAAGGACTGCAGATCACCGCACAAATTGTCTGCTCTGAGTGCCAGGATAGGGTAACCCCACCAGTACCCATGATGCAATGCACATGCTGAATAGCTGTCTACAGCTGATCACCAAATGGGGTCTGAACCTCTCCGGTACCTCAGCTTGGAAAGACGAACTGACAGTGCATGATACTGGCACAGAGTAGCTACAGACCATGCCATTGTGCAGGTTCTGTGTTCACCCTGAGGGATAGGATGGGTGCGCAGCACTAGGTCCGCAGTACATGTGGGGCTAGAGATAAGTCCTTCTGTATATCCCCATCACTACCAGTGTGTAATAGGTGTTCCTTGCAGTACATCTGAAGGTAATTTGGTGTCCATCTGTATCCTGTAGTCATGTGTGGCCCTTTGGGACCAGACACCACCTGGATTAGTACATACCCTGTGTTAGGGTCTGGCTGACATGGGCACCTATTATCAGGGCAGAGGAGTTGGTAGACTTGCATGAGGTTTGTGTAGCAGTGCTTTTCCAGGTCAAAGTGGTATACACTATATACCCCAGGGGGCCCAAATCACCCTTTTTGTAGGTAAAGGACAGGTGCCTGAGACCTGGATAAACAATCTCCATTCTGCAGATATAAGACAGCCTTCCAGGATAATGCTGGGGTTAGTTCTGGAAAACTCCAACTGCCTCACACCACCGTCTGCCAGTCACCAGCAGACAGCACAGTCAGACTGCACCTGCAGCACCTTATAGGTGTTCCAACTATGCACCATCTAACTGCAGACAGTCCACTAGCCAGTCCATAGTGGATGCTCACAGAGGAACTGTGTGCACCAAGCAGGTATCTCAGTGATTGGGCCCCAGCAGTGGGAGCACACAAGTATCACTGGAGGCAGACAGTGTAAAGTGCTATGTGGGAACCTAGACATGCCAGTGTCATCCTCCCAGCATGCCATGCTGTGGCCACCCTGTCCATGCAGGCGGTGGTCAGGCACTACAGTGTCCCAGTCATTGCCACACAACCTGTGAAGATGCATCCTGGCCAATCCGCTCTTTCTGGGCCATACCCACGATACCTTGCTCCTCATTATGCACATATTCAGGCTAACACTGGTAACAGTGGGACATTGTGGGCCCAGTGAGGTGTGGGCAGCCACAGAACAATTGATAGACATACACACACACACACTCCTATTGCAGCATTGTGTAAAGATAGGGTGGCTGGCAACCCTGCCCGCCACACTGGTCCTGATCACAGTGCTGACACTGATAAACTGTGCAGGAGGTAGTGGTAGTGCTCTGGTGATAACAGCAGCTCTGTGCTGGGGCCAACTGTCTGACTCTCCATGCAGCTTTGGATTGTGGAGCCTGTGTGAGTGGGTGATTGTACCCATGTTTGCTGCTGCTTTGGGCGTTGCACATTTTGCTGTTGTATCTGCATTGTAGGGTTAAAGTATAGGGAATGCTCTGTAGGAACCACAGCTGGGACTTGAACCTGTGACCCTCTGCTTCTGGACACACTGGCTAGGTGTACTGCACCACACTGTTGCCACAGATGCATGGTAGTCATTGGAGCTACCTGGGCTTTTCCTCAGCCAGACCTTTTATGTTGCACTGCACACCACATACTGGTACAGGGCATGGCCTAGGTCCACTGCAGGCAGGTGCCACTGCCCCCTCCAGCACAGGCACACACCCCTCTGCCATGCTGATATGACCATATGCTGTCGGTGCTGGTAGTGCGCAGTCCCAGGCCATCCACTGTGTGGGTAGGCGGTCGCCTGGGGAGCGGGGGGCATACATGAGCATCCTCACATCCCCCCCATCGCCGCCTAACATTAGTATGTCCCTTCCGCTTGGGGAAGGGTTGGCTGGGGGTATGTCAGGTCAGTGCTCTGGCAACTGTTAGCTAGGGTGGACCAGGTAGATGTAGGTGGATTGTGTTTGGCTTTTGTCAGCTGCTGTCTTGCTAATTTCCGGTTTCTATGTTCCTATGTGCCACCTAGGCGCCTGCCTAGTCCACCCTGTACCCCAGCTGCCCCTTCTACATGTCCCGCCTGCAGCCCCCTATGCCCCATTTGCACCATCGCCATAGTGGCCTTTCATACTTGGGCACTATGCTGTTGCTGCAAATGGAGCACTACTATCACTTTTATTTATTTATTTACGAGGGCCGTTTTTTTTTCAACCTCCGATCGCTCCGTGCAGACGCTACGCGGGCAGCAGAAAGCGGGCATGCGCTGTAGGTGACTGCGCAGCTCTTGCACTACACACTCCGCCATTGTTGACATTCAGGCGTCAGTCGGCGTTGTGCTACAGCCACGTAAACATGTCCACCATGATTGATGCTCCCTCCAAGTGTGAATTGCGAAGTGTGATTCGTTTTCTACAGGCTGAAGGCCATAGTGCTGCAGAAATCCATCGGAGAATGAGTCGTGTGTATGGGGAAAACTTCATGAGTGATGGTGTTGGGCCAAGGACGCAAATCTGTCATTTCAGATGACCTGGTGCAACGAGTTGACAGAATGGTTAAAGAAAACCGCAGATTCACCATTACTGCTTTGTCTACGGAATTTCCAGAGGTTTCAAGGTCTGTTTTGTACTCTATTGTTACTGAACGGTTAGGCTACAAAAAACTTTGTGCACGTTGGGTCCCAAAAATGTTGACGGACGGCCACAAAAGCGCTTTCAAACCAATGAGGACCTTCAAACCAACGTCAAGGACTACTTGAATTCATTGGCGGCAACTTTCTTTGCAGAGGGTATTGAAAAGCTTGTCCACAGATATGACAAATGTCTCAATCTCTTCGGTGATTATGTCGAAAAGTAACCGTAAGTGTACCAATCTTTTGGTAATAAAATTATTGTTTTATATGAACTTGTCTTTTATTTATAGCCTATCGGAAGTTGAAAAAAAAACGGCCCTCGTATATTCTCTTATATAACGCGCTATTCTGCATCAGTGTGGTTTACATTGAACAAACTGAAATTACATTGAACAGGGCATTATAACTTGGAGATAACTATTTTACAGGGAACATGGGCTATGGAGGGTTAAGTGGCTTGCCCAAAACCACAAGGAGCACCTGTGGGACTAGAAACCCCAGTCCTTCCGGCCCAAGGTTGCTGTCCTCTAGTGGGATTTGAACCCCGACCTTCCGGCCTGAAGTACCTTGCCCCAACCACTAGGTCACTCCTCCACTCCACTTTCTTGGGCTCCCTGCCTATGCTGTACATTGCTGACACTGAAATCGTTTCTTTCTCCTGCAAATGTGCATCTAACGACAGGTTTTCATTTGCGGTAATTTTCAGCTCTTCAGTTCCTCGCGTTAGTGTAAAAGGAGCCTCTCCCCACCCACTCCCTGCCCATTTTCCTCTTCTCTCCACCCTCTCTCCACCTTCTGCGGTATTTACCACGGCCAGGAACGCTAACTCTCGTTAGGTAACTTTAACGCGCCTTAATGTAATGTTAACACGTGTTAACGTTACATAGCACATGTTAACGTAGCCGCTGCTGCGTAACCGCAGTTTAGTAAACATACCCCTAACTCCGGTAAATTTGGTGCCAGAGAATGTAGTAAAGTTTGTATAGCTGTGTTGAAAAAACATTTGGACAAGTTCCTGGAAAAAAGTCCATAGCCCATTAATAAGGTGAAATTGGGAAATCCACTGCTTATCCCTGGGATAAGCAGCATGAAAGCTTTCTATTTTTTGGGATCCTGCAAAATACTTGTGACCTGGAATGGCCAATGTTGGAAACAGGTTATTAGGCTTTATGAACCTGTGGTCCAGCCCAGAATGGCAATGGTGCCATTTTACTTACCAGTTCATGGCCTTTCCTTGAGTCCTGCTGCACCAGTCCAAACAAGTGGGATGTACCAAAGCTACATTACTGGGTGGGTAGAAGACACAGCAGTTTGCAAAACCCTTGAGCCAAAGGTCATATCCTCCCATACATGGACATCCAAGCAATAATGCTTGACAAAAGTGGACAGTCCACGTTGCTGCCCCACAATATCTGAAGGTGCTACCGAGCTCTGCTCTGCCCACAAGGACACTTGTGCTCAACTAGAAAGGACACACAAACCCTCCGGAACCAACCTGTCCCGCAACAAATATGCCGAGGCAATGGCCTCCTTAATCCAGCACTCCAAAGTTGACTTGGCCACCACTTCATCCTTGCATAGGCCAGCAAACAGTACAAAAAGATGGTCAGACTTACAAAGGGATACATAGCCTCCAGGTATCAGAGGACCACCATCCGAACATCCACCGGGTGAAGATCCTTATCCTTTCCCTGACACTGCTCCTTCGGGAAGGAAGGCCGGCAAACCACCTGGTTCACGCAAAAGGGAGAAGGAAGGCACAGGCTGAATGGAAATGGCCTCCTTCGAAAAAGGCAGAAAAGAATTTCGGCATGACAGAGTCTGCAGTTTGGAATAAATCGCAACTAAGAAGACAGTCTTGAGCACCAAATCCTTTAAGATAGCATGCTTCAGTGGCTCAAAGGGGGCCACCATCAGACACAGATCTGGGCAGGGATCACAGTCTGAAGAGAGGATGCAGATGTCTTAAAGGACTAGAAAAAGGGACTGCTACTTCTGGAGAGAGATCTGCAATTGTGAGTATATACTTCTGGGAATTTTCTGAAAGGACTTCTTTGTATTAAAGCTAATTAATCTGTGAACCCAGTGTTTTTTGTTAAATCAGTCAGGGCCTAGTAGCAGCAGTTTAAGTTTAAATTTAAAACACAGAAGAGAACTTTCTGGTTACATTTCATACCCAGCAGAGAGCTTGTAGTTTAAATTTAATAGTCACTCAGGACCTAGTATCAGCAAAGTACTTTAAGTTTACATTTAAAACACAGAAGAGAGCTTTCTGGTTAAATTTAGAACCCAACAGAGAGCTTGTAGTTTAAATTTCAAAATAAGTCAGAGCCTAGCAGCAGTAAAGAGCTGTAATTTAAATCAAATCAGAATATAACTTAGCATAAAAGGCAAAACAGGGTCAGTACTCTTTGAGCAACAAATAAAGTCTTCTAGAGACCTTTACAAAGAGGCCTTCTACCTAGGGGGCAAGAGATCTGTGAAACCTTTTCAATAGGTGTTAACTATGGTGGCATGTCAAAATGCAGGTAGCAGGTCAGAAGGCCATTTTGAAAGACTCCTTCTATCCAAGCAAGGACTGTTAATCACCCAGGAAGTTGGTCACAGCTTACCTCAGCAGCACAGGACAGGGTACTGTGTAGCAGCCCTCTTTTAATAAGTGTTATTTCCCTCCCTCCCCAACACCCACCCAACCCTGGGATAATAGTAGCTTTATAGGTACTTACACATCTTAAAGGAAAGGAGGTGCTCTCAGGTGAAGCTCATTATCCAAATCAGTCATACACTAAGGACCTGAGATTAATTAAGCTTCAGGTGAACAAGGTATATTAAACGTATTAGGTACAGTTTTATTAGTATAAATATCCATAGCAACCCTTAGTAAGTAAAGAACTTAAAGATCTAAACACAAGCTTAAAACTAAGATGCAGACAGCAGTCCAGCAGCGAGATGGGGGCTTTCCAGTCTTTTGCATTGAGTGTCACATGTATGGTTTTCTCCCAGTTGGTGAGAGGTCTTACGTGTGCACTAGGTTCAAGGAGCTCTTTGCTCTCAGGGAAAGAGTCCGTTCTCTAGAGGCTAGAGTAGCAGACTTGGAAGACATAAGAAAGACAGAGAGGTACATAGACGAGACCTACAGGGATATAGTCCTGAAGTTCCACCTCCAGTCTGGCAGCATCCCTGTTGCCATGGAGGAGAGAGGTCACGTGACAGGAGAGCATCACCCTGGTGTGGCAGGAAGTGATCCTGTAACTAGGACCTGTCCTCCAGGTGATGTAAAACCCTCTCGCACTGAGGAAGTTTCTCCAGGGCCATGTGCCCATGAGGGAAGGGTTAGGACAGCCATTATAGTTGGTGATTCGATCATTAGGCATGTAGATAGCTGGGTGGCTGGTGGACGTGAGGATCGCTTGATAACATGACTGCCTGGTGCGAAGGTAGCAGACCTCTCGCACCACCTAGATAAGGTCTTAGATAGTGCTGGGGAGGAGTCTGCTGTCTTGGTACATCTCAGTAAAAATGACATAGGAAAATGTGGTAGGGAGGTTCTGGAGGCTAAATTTAGGCTTTTAGGTAGGAAGTTGAATTCCAGAACTTCCAGGGTAGCATTCTACAAAATGCTTCCCATTCTGCGTGCAGGATCCAAAAGGCAGGCAGAGCTACGGAGTCTCAATGCGTGGATGAGACAATGGTGCAAGGATGAGAGTTTTGGATTTGTTAGGAACTGGGGAACATTCTTGGGAAAGGAGGGGCTCTTCCGAAGGGATGGGCTTCACCTTAACCAGAATGGAAGCAGGCTGCTGGCATTAACCTTTAAAAAGGAGATAGAGCAGCTTTTAAACTAGATAATAGGGGAAAGCTGACAGTCGCCCAAAAGCGCATGGTTCGGAAGAATGTATCCTTGAAAGATGCTACCAAAAGCAGAGAGGTTCCAAAAAAAGAGTAAAGTAGCCCAAATTCCCTCGAGTGTGGAGCAGACAGAGCTTAAAGATCCCAAATTACCCATGCCTACAATTAGCCAGATTAATATGAATAAAATACAGTCTCTAAAATGCTTGTATGCAAATGCTAGAAGTCTAAAAAATAAGATGGGAGAGTTAGAATATATAGTATTAAATGAGAGGTTAGATATGATTGGAATATCAGAGACATGGTGGAAGGAGGACAACCAGTGGGACACTGTGATACTTGGGTACAAACTAAATCATAATGATAGAGCTGATCAAATTGGTGGAGGGGTTACGCTCTATGTTAGAGAGAGCATTGAGTCAGAAAGGATTAAAGTTTTTCAGGAAACAAAATTTGCTGTAGAATCTCTATGGATTGAAATTCTATGTAAAAAGGGGAAGGCGATGGCAGTGTGGGTGTACTATCGACCACCTGGCCAGAATGAACAAATGGATGATGAAATGCTCAAAAAAATCAAGGAAGCTAACAAACATTACAGCGCAGTAATAATAATAGGTGATTTCAATTACCCCGGTATCGACTGGGTCAGTGTCACAGCAGAACATGCTAGGGAGATAAAGTTCCTAGATGAAATAAATGACTGCTTCTTGGAGCAGCTGGTTCATGAACCGACCAGAGGGGAAGTCATTCCTTAGTGGAACACCAGATCTGGTGCAAGAGATAAGGGTGTTGAGGCCACTTGGCAATAGTGATCATAGCGTGATGGCGTTTGATTTAATTAGTGGAGGAGGGATAGTAAGGAAATCCACAGCACTACCTTTTAACTTTCGAAAGGGAGACTATGATAAAATGAGGAAAATAGTTAAGAAAAAACTAAAAGGAGCAGTTGCAAAGGTTAAAGACTTACATCAAGCTTGGGTGTTGTTGAAAAATACTATCTTGGAAGCCCAGACCAGCTGTATTCCATGCTTTAAGAAAAGTGGAAGGAAATCCAAAAAACTGCCAGCATGGTTTAAAGGTGAGGTCAGAAAGGCTGTTGTTGCCAAAAAAGCATCTTTCAGGAAATGGAAAAAAGAGCCAAACGACGAAACCTGGAAACAGCACAAGCACTGGCAAGTCAAATGCAAGGCATTGATAAAGCAGGCAATGGGAGAATTTGAGAGGAAGCTTGCTGCGGAAGCAAAAATGTGAAATAAAGACTTTTTCAATTACATTCATAACAAAAAACCTGTGAGAGAGTCATTTGGTCCATTAGATGATAGAGGGGTTAAAGGGGCAATAAGAGACGATACGGTGATAGCGGAGAGACTGAGTGAATTCTTTGCTTCAGTCTTTACTGAGGAAGATGTAGGGATGTTACCCATGACTGAAGTGGTATTTAAAGGTGCAGAAGTATTGAAGGAAATATCGATACATAGGGAAGATGTTTTACAACTTAGATAAACTGAAGAGTAGCAAATCACCTGGGCCGGATGGTATACATCCAAGGGTGTTGAAAGAACTGAAATATGAGATTGCAGACCTGCTATTAGTAATCTGTGAACTTTCATTAAAATCATCTGTATTACCTGAAGATTGGAGGATTGCCAATGTAACGCCAATTTTTAAAAAGTGTTCCAGGGGTGATCCGGGATACTACAGACCGGTGAGCCTGACGTCAGTACCTGGAAAAATGGTAGAAACCATCATAAAGAACAAAATTACTCAGCATGTAGATAGTCATGGCCTAATGGGAGACAGCCAACATGGCTTTAGACATTGAAGATCTTGTCTTACTAATCTGTTATGTTTTTTTGAAGGTGTGAATAAACAGGTGGAGAAAAGTGAGTCAGTTGATATAGTATAGTATAGTATAGTCTTGTAAACTATTCAACCTATATCTAAGGCCCATTTGCGCAATATTTCAAAAGCACAAAATAAATTATCATCTATATGCGGATGACATAATGCTTTACACACAACTGGATATACATAACCCAGGTTACAGTCACATAGAAGCTTGCCTCAAAGAAACACAACTATGGCTTCAACAAAACAATATGAACATCAATCATAATAAAATGGAAGTAATGTTTATCTCTAAAAACCCAGAATTTAAACATTCCTCCGCAATCATACTAAATAATATATTATACAACATTAAACAAGAATTAAAGTACCTAGGTGTAACCCTTGATATGTCACTTAGCATGGAAACCCACTTAAGACTACTGAATAGAACTATCTTCCACAAATTAAGAATCTTACAACCCCTACGAAATATCATTGAACATTCAGATTTCAGAACAATAGTTCAAACACTCATAACCCCACATCTGGACTATTGTAATGATATTCTTCATGGTCTACCTAAAAAATCTATCAACATACTCCAAATGGCCCAGAATGTCACAGCCCGAATATTAATGAATATACAGATTTCTGACCACATCACACCTATTCTACGAGAACTCCACTGGCTACCTATCCAAGCACGCATCAGATACAAAATAATAATTACAACATTCAAGTTAATACATAATATCACCCCATCTTTCCTTGCCACACTCATTAAAGTACAACCCCCTGACAGAAAAAGACGTACACACAATCTAAACACTTTACAAATCCCAATCTCTGTATGCAAAGTAAAAATGAATACTAGCAATAGAGCATTCACATACATAGCCCCCACACAATGGAACAAACTCCCCGACACTCTAAGAGCCAACATGGACCTCCAATCCTTCCACAAAAACCTCAAAACTCACCTATTCCAAGAATATTACAATCTGTCAGACGTAACTTAAATCAAAGTAGTATTCAAATAGAAGTCCATATCATGATGGACCTCATGCAATCTCATCATCATATTACACACCAAACACACCATGAGTATATTAAATTGTAAACCCATTAGACATGTGAAACTCACATTCTATGCCATTGTAAATTTAGTACATAGTTAACCGAACATACATGTTCTCCAATATGTAAATATTTTGAGTTTGAGTTTTTTGGGAATCACTATGCTATCCTTGACATGTACATAGTTTGACTTTTGTTATTGTTATTGTTATATGTAACTGCTATCCTTTGCAGAACTGAATGTTAAAATGTAAACCGCTGCTGATCACTGGAAGGAGCGGTATAAAAATGAGCATAAATAAATAAATAAAATAAATAAATAGTGTATCTGGACTTTCAGGAAGCCTTTGACAAGGTCCCTCATCAGAGACTTTTGGTAAAACTAGAGTCATGGGATAGGAGGCAGTGTACTATTGTGGATCAGGAACTGGTTAAAAGATAGAAAACAGAGGGTAGGGCTAAATGGCCAATTTTCCCAATGGAGAAAGGTGAATCGTGGTGTACCCCAGGGATCTGTGCTGGGTCCGCTGCTTTTTGACATATTCATAAATGACCTGGAAAAGGGAATAACGAGTGAGGTTATCAAATTTGCAAATGACGCAAAACTATTTAAAGCTGTTAAAACCCAAGAGGATTGTGGAAAATTGCAGGAGGATCTTGATTAATTGGAAGACTGGGCATCAAAATGGCAAATGAAATTTAATGTGCACAAGTGCAAAGTTATGCACCTAGGGAAGAACAACCCAAACTATGGTTACACGATGCAAGGTTCCACATTAGGAACCACCACCCAGGAAAAAGATTTAGGCGTCATTGTGGATACCATGTTAAAACCCTCTGCCCAGTGTGCAGCAGCAGCCAAGAGAGCAAATAGAATGCTAGGTATCATAAGGAAAGGAATGGAAAATAAAACAAAAGATATTATAATGCCTCTATATCGTTCTATGGTGAGACCGCACCTTGAATATTGTGTGCAATTCTGGTCGCCGTAACTTAAAAAGGATATAGCATTATTAGAAAAGGTTCAGAGAAGAACCACCAAAATGGTAAAGGGGATGGAAGGATACTCCTATGAAGAAAGGCTAAAAAGGTTAGGGCTCTTGAACCTGGAAAAGAGACGGCTGAGGGGAGATATGATAGAAGACTATAAATTAATGAACGGAGTGGAACGGGTAAACGTAGATCGATTGTTTACATTATCAGAATATAGAAAGACTAGGGGACATGCAATAAAGCTACAGCGTAAACTATTTAAGACTAATAAAAGAAAATATTTTTTCACTCAACGTGTAATCAAACTCTGGAATTTGTTACTGGAGGATGTATTAAAGACTGTTAGTGTAGCTGGGTTTAAAAAGGTTTGGACAAGTTCCTGGAGGAAAGGTCCATAAACCATTATTAAGAAGGGACCCAGGATATCAATGCTTGACCCA
Source organism: Ichthyophis bannanicus (assembly GCA_033557465.1). NCBI lineage: Eukaryota > Metazoa > Chordata > Amphibia > Gymnophiona > Ichthyophiidae > Ichthyophis > Ichthyophis bannanicus. Next base: position 926,733,483 of record CM066031.1, read on the forward strand.
GTACAAGCATTGTGGAACCTGTGTCTTTTGGGGAAATTGCTTGGTATGTATGACCTAGATTGGCCACTGTTGGAAACAGGATGCTGGGCTTTATGGACCTTGGTCTGACCCATTATGGCATATCTTATGTTCTTATGTTCTTATACCTCCTGGAGAAAATGTGAGATGTCCAGGTGTAAGGCCAAGGGCTTTCCCACTACCGGACCACAGAAACAGGCCAGAGTTGCAGCCTGAACTTTCAGAGAGCTACATCAAAAGCCCTCCTCTAGGCCGTCCTGCAGAAAGGCCAACAGGGAGGACACCTTGGTGGCCTCAGAAACCAATTGCCGCAAGCTGCACCAATGCTCAAAGAGGCATCATATCCGTACTTATGATAGCTTGGTAGACCTCCTCCGGGCACCAAGCAGAATAGAGATCACTGCATATGCACTAGCAGTCCCCCTTTCAAGAGCCATGCCATAAGCGAAAAGGGAGCCTTGTCTTCCAGTGTGATCAGTCCCCGCTATAATAGCCCTCGAAACAGTGACAGCTGAAAAGAGGCACCTGCAGGAGCCACATCCGATCTCCAGTCCACATATTCTGCAGCCAATCTGGCACTACCAGAACAATTCTGCCCGGGTGGCGTTCTATATGCTGAATCACATACCCTACCAGGGGCTATGGAGGAAACATGTATTGCAACCACTGACTTGGCCAAGACTGGGGTAGAGCAGCAATGCCCTCGGAATCCATCTCCATGCGGCAACTGAAGAAGTTGCAAACTTTGGCATTGGAGCTGGTCACCATCAGATCCATTTCGGGGCAACCCCAGCAACGCAGAATCAACTGAAATGCCTCCTGACTCAGCTCCCACTCTACAGGATTCAGAGAGTGCCAGCTGAGGAAACCCACTTCCACATTACCATTCCGGTAGTGTGCTGGGCTGAAAAGGCTAGGAGATTCTTTTCCACCCATTCAAACAGGAGATATATCTCCAGAGCCTTCTCGGTGCTCCTTATACCGCCTTGCCGATTGACATAGGCCACCACTGGGGCATTGTCTGAAAACACTTGAACTGTCAGGACCTTGACCTAGGGCTGGAAATTCAGAAGAGCCAGTCGGATGGCCCTCACCTCGAGAAGATCGATGGACTTCACCGCTTCCCAGTGTTTCCAATGGCCCTGGGCCGTACTGTCTTGGCACTGGGCTCCCTGGCCTGGGAGACTGGCAGGATCATCATCAGCAGGATCCAGGAGACATTGTCAAGCAGTATGCCCTACCTCAGATGACAGGGCTGCCACCACCACTGCAGACTGGTTTTCACCATCAATGGCAGCAGAAGCTGCACTTGAACCCCTAAGAATTCAGGGATCATTGAGTCAACAAGGACCGCTAAAGCAGTCGCATATGAGCACACACCCAAGGCACCATCTCTATGGTCGCTGCCATCAATCCGATGAGCTGAAGATAATCCCAGATCCTGGGGGCCTGCTGTGCACAGAACAGCACTAGGCAGTCCAACAGTTTTTTGACCTTCTCCTCTGGCAGGAAAACTGCCCACTTGAGTGTCGAAATGTGCCCCCAGTAACTCCAAAGACTGGAAAGGCAACAGCTGGCTCTTTCCCTGACTGATCACCCAGCCAAGGCTTTCCAAAAAGGACACCACTTGGGATGCCACCCGAAACGGTTCTGACAGAGAGCAGGCTTGGATGAGCCAGTCGTCCAGATAGATATGGACACAGATTCTTTGGCGCCACAGTGCCACAACCATCACAACCACCACCATGACCTTGGAGAATAACCTTGGGGCAGTGAATAGCCCAAAAAGGAGGGTGGAAAATTGACAGTGAGAGTCAAGTATGGCAAAACACAGATACTACTGCCTGGATCAGGATATGAAAATGCACCTCAGCCAGATCCAGAGAAGTCAAGAATTCCCTTTAGCGCACTGCCGAAATCAAGGAGTGCAAGATTTCCATCTGGAAGTGCAGGACATGCAAGTGCTCATTGACCCCCTTGAGGTCTAGAATAGGCCGGAAGGAACCTTCATTCTTTGGCATCACAAAATAGACGGAGTATCTGCCCTTGCCCCACTCATCTGTGGTGGCAGACAGCACCACCTTCAGGCGTAGCAATTTGTCCAAGGTGGTCAGCACAGCAGTACCTTGATCACAGAGCCACAAGGGGAAATGATGAAGGCATTGGGAATTGTCTCTTTGCATTCCAGGATATAGCTGAACTGAATGGTGTCTAGCACTCAGCGATCCTTGGTAACCCAGGCCCATTTCTGAAAGAAAAGGAGAAGCCTGCCTCCAACCAGAAGAACCAGGGAAAGGGACCCAAAATCTTCATTGTGTAGCCCCAGAAGGTCCTCCTCTGGAACAGACCGAGTCCCTGGGCACACATGCGCCACAAAAGCACAGAGAACGAGCCCCAGGCCCTGAAGCAGAGGGGAAGAAATGTTTAGTTACTGAGTATTTGCTTTGGCAGATCTCCGCTTTGGGGTTGGTAAGACCTGATTTTATGAATTATTGGTTCTTCTAAACTAGCTTCACACAGTGTGCCTTTGATGTGTACCCTCTGAGGAAGGCAACAACCGAAACACATAGGGGTTCATCATATGATAAAGCACCTGTGACCTCCATACACCACTCGCTGGTTTGTGTCCTTTGGCTCCTGCTCCATGCTGAAAGCATCCATCAATTTTAAGGTGGAAGAGATCATGGTTTGTAAAATGGTTCCAGGAATGTCTTCACAATTTGGATGTTCACAAGCAGGTTTCTGGACATACAAATTAGAAATAAGGGTTGTTTAAACTATAGGTGCTTGTTTTTTGGGTCCTCCAAGATGCACAGTCTGGCTATCTGTGGGTATTGTTGGATTGATATAATACTTCTTGGCTGCTGCGGTCATCCCAGGCACGGTTGGTGTTGGTGCCACGACTAGAGGTAGCTCATAAGGCCTCTAGCCTAGAGAAGGCATTACAGGTAATGGCTTGTAAGCAATGGAATGGTCTCCCTCTGGAGCTCTATGCTCAGATTTCCCTGTTGGCTTTCCGCAAGTTGTTGACTTGATTGTTTTGAGGAGTGTGGAGTGGACTGTTTGGAGGGGGGAAGTTACATGTTTGCATGTTCTGCTGTTCTGACAATACTGGTGATTCTGTGGGTTCCTGTCCTTCTTGAACACCCTCTTGATTGAACTCCTGTATTCAGAAAGGTGGTTAAAACTTCCGTAAATAACTAAATAAAATGACCCCCATTGTTTTATAATGTGGATAATTTTGCCTGCATTGCTAAGGAGGTATTCCCAGGGGCAGGGAGAGGGCAGGCTATGCAACAATGCACTGATTTTCTGATTTAAAAAAAATATCTACAGTACAGTGAAGACAAGCACAGATCTTTGTAGATATATTTTCTGGGGACAATAACGAAAACAAAACTGCTTGCATAGTTTACTTTTAATTTCTGGTGCAAAACCTGCAGGTAAAAAGTACCCGTGGCCTTTGCACTAATGCACTAATGTAGGTAGCTTGATTATTTAACAAAATGGGCAGAATTAAACTGAATGAATCTAAGTGGGCCTGAGAAATATAAGTTCTACACAAACTTTGCAAGTGAAGTTAAAGTCAACATGGAAAATTAAACAAAAGTTTGAGCCTATTCCAAACAGATATCTTGTTTACCCAGCCTTATTCAAAACTTTCTTGGAATGCATTTGAGGACAGACTTAAAGATCTAAATATGCATACACTAGAGCAGTGATGGCTAACCTTTTTGAGCCCGAGTGCCCAAACTGCCGCACAAAACCAAAGAATTTCCTCAAAGTGCCAGCACGTGAATTTGCATAAATATTTGCATAATGCTAACATACACTAACTTTTAGTAAACATGTCTCTTAATGAGTGTATGGATAAAGACAGACTAAAAGATTTCTACATTACTATAATCCAGTGCCAACCGCCAGGCACATTAGGAACTATTACAAACACTGCCCATTTAGAACCAATAGCAAACCCGCCGTATCCTAACAGCACTACCAGGACTCACAAAGCACCACCCCATACCTATCAAAAGGCAACACTGCAAATATTAAACCAATACATTTCAGACAATAACAATACATGACCTACTGGGGAAAGAGAACAAGTGGCAATGTCAAAAAGGAATTACATAAACAGAATACCTCAGCTCAGTTACACAGTTGCAATTGCTCCAGCCACTTTCTTCTGGTTTCTTCATGTCTTCTGCTAACTCTCCATCATCTGCTGTCCATTTGTCCTTTCTTCTCTCTTCTAGTTTTTTTTTCCATTCTCTCTCTCTACATCCGCTTTAACATACTAATCTTTCTCCTTTTGCTCTTTCCTCATTCCTATTTCATCCACTCAAATTTTACCCCTCCATCCTCAATCCCCACTTACTCTCCCAATACCCGGCCAATTGTAGATTTTTTATCCCTCCCACACAAAATATTTTTCCCCTCTCCATTTTACTCTCCCAGCCCCATCCCATTCTAATCCTCCCCCAACATCAGCTCCCTTCTAGTTCCAGCCTCACCCAGCATCCATTCCCTTCTAGTCCCTGCATCAGCCCATTTCCAGTCCTAGCCCCCCATCAGCCCATTTCCAGTCCTAGCAACCCCCCAACCCAATACCAGTCCTAGCCCCCCCATCAACCCACTTCCAGTCCTAAACCCCCATCACCCATTTTTAGTTTAAGCCCCCCCTATAACCCATTACCAGTCCTAACCCCCATCATCCCATTTCCAGACAGCCCCCATCAGCCCACAGCCCATTAGCAGTCCTACCCCCCCAGCCCATTAGCAGTCCTACCCCCCCCCGCCCGCCCGCCCGCCCGCCCATTAGCAGTCCTAACCCCCCCCAGCCCATTAGCAGTCCTACCCCCCTGCCCATTAGCAGTCCTAACCCCCCCTCCCTCCCTCCCTGCCCATTAGCAGTCCTAACCCCCCCTCCCTCCCTGCCCATTAGCAGTCCTAACCCCCCCCCCTCCCTCCCTCCCTCCCTCCCTCCCTCCCTGCCCATTAGCAGTCCTAACCCCCCCTCCCTCCCTTCCCTCCCTCCCTCCCTGCCCATTAGCAGTCCTAACCCCCCCCTCCCTCCCTGCCCATTAGCAGTCCTAACCCCCCCCCCTCCCTCCCTGCCCATTAGCAGTCCTAACCCCCCCTCCCTCCCTCCCTCCCTCCCTGCCCTGCCCATTAGCAGTCCTAACCCCCACCCTCCTCCTCCCTGCCCATTAGCAGTCCTAACCCCCCCTCCCTGCCCATTAGCAGTCCTAACCCCCCCCCCTCCTGCCCATTAGCAGTCCTAACCCCCCCCCTCCTCCTCCTCCTCCTCCCTGCCCATTAGCAGTCCTAACCCCCCCTCCTCCTCCCTGCCCATTAGCAGTCCTAACCCCCCCTGGCAAATTTAAAAAAAAAAAAAAGCAGGCTCTGGCTGCTGCCGCGGCAGATTGCAATGTCCCGCGGGGCCCCCTCCACCCGCTAAGCCCCTCTGCAAGGGCTTTCAGATTCGCGAGGGAGAGCATCTCCCTCGCGTCTCTGTTAAGCCCGCAGGGGCTAATGGGAAATTTCCCATCAGTCCCTCGCGTCTAAAGGGGCTGATGGGAAATTTCCCATTAGCCCCTGCGGGCTTAACAGAGACGCGAGGGAGACGCTCTCCCTCGCGAATCTGAAAGCCCTTGCAGAGGGGCTTAGCGGGCGGAGGGGGCCCCGCGGGACGCTGCATTCTGCCCTTGCCACGTCCGCGGCAGCAGTCAGAGCCAGCTTTTTCTTTTTTTGCTGACCTTCACGCGTGCCAGCTGCAAGGCCTTCGCGTGCCACAGCTGGCACGCGTGCCATAGGTTCGCCATCGCTGCACTAGAGGAAAGGAGGAGAATGAGAGAGATGATAGAAACATTTAAATATTTCCAAGGGATAAATGAATAGGAACAATTTATTGCAAAGGGAGCAAATATTATGAGCCTGTTGTAAAGTTTGAGATATATTCTTATTCATCACCAAGATCTAAACGTTTGGAAAAATATATCAAAAATGTCATTTTCCATTGTTAACACTGGATGTCATTGAATTACTTAATCCCTGAGAGCATTCTGTTCTAGGCGAGAGGTACACTTTTCATTCTATTTTCCACAGAAATAGAATATGACAGCAGATAAAGATTGTGATGTTGATATTGAAAGGAGTTATGCTCCTAACTTTAAGAGTTATGCTCTTAAATTGGCCTCTTTGAAAATTTACTAGGGTCGAGTTCCTAAACTTATACACAAAATTTCACTAAACTCCTAAATTTAGGAGCATAAAAAGTGAGGTGACAATAGGGACAGATTTAGGAAAGAGCAAATAAAAGTAGGAGCTTAGCACAGATTTTTAACATTAGGCTTATAAATCTAGACAAATGAATGGCAGGCCTAAATTTATAATTTAAATTTTTAACGTCCTAAATTTAGATGAATTTGCAGCTGAAAAACTTAGAGGCCCCTTTAATAAGCAGTTAACGCCCATGGAAACTGTTATTGTGGGAGTATGACAGTTGCAGCACCCCCATCATCTTATCTTCATAAGAAAGCTCAAATATTTAATTCTTTCACCTTTAGATCAGTTAACTGTGTGTCTCTGATGTGTCAACCAGCAAGGTTGTTTTAGTATTTGTTTTATCATGTCTTATTTAAGAGCCATTAACCAAAATAATGCATCAATCATCAAGGAATCATGACATCACTACTATTACTACCTAACCTTTCTATAGCACTACTAGATGTATACAGAGCTGTAAAAATAAACAAGAGAGACATTCACCGCTCCATGAATCTTACAATCTAGTTAAGACATACAGATAAGAGAAATAATGGGCTCTATTTGTGCTCGATTATTGTCTTTGTTCTTCTCAGTTCTAAAAATTCTAAGACATGAGAACAGCATAACAGAAACAGATGGTATTATTTCACAGCTGAACACACAAATGGTTTACTTATACACTTTTTATTGACAAATTTATGGATCTAAACAAAAGGCAAACCTTTTTCATTGGCAAGGAAATTGTAGATCAAAAGGACATGGGTTGAGATACAAAAGGAGTAGACTCAGGAGTAACGCCTGCAGCCATAGGTAGGATATAAAAATCACTATTACTTCCAAATAAACAGATGGTATGTGTAGAAAAAAGCCTCCCAGAAAAGATGAAGGGAGCAGAATCAGTAACAAAACTGAAGAAAACCCGAGGACATAAATGAAAAGTCAGGTGCTAACTCACAGCTAGAGTTATTACTGCATTACCGCAGTAGTGCATGCTAATACCATTAATGCACATTGGGCCATATTTAATAAAGGGCATGTTGTTAATGTACATTTGAGTTACAAATCTAGGGCAGGAGGTCATGATAACTTTTTGGAGCGTGTGCCTCCATCTCCCTGCTGTTAGCATATTCATAACATACTGTAATGCACTAACCAGCATGCAGATGCACTCAACTCAACCCCTTGAGCTAGCATTAAGTGCACTCATGCTAACAGCAATATTCGTGGTTAGCACATGGCCATATCACCATAACTGCTAGCTATGATATGCCATTAACACTCACGTTATGCCCCTTATCCACCCAGTCCCAACCTAATCACATGCTAAGTGTTCGGGCTGGGATTTTTACCGCAAGACCCCATGCTAACAGTTTTCACAGCATTCTTAGTGCATGGCAAATCTCATGCTAACGATTAGCATGGTTTAGTAAACATGTCCCATTATTTTATACAATAGGAGTGCACAATCATTGGTATGCATAAGAATCTAAGATATGCCATTCTGGGTCAGACCAAGGGTCCATCAAGACCAGTATCCTGTTTCCAACAGTAACCAATCCAGGACACAAGTACCTGTCAGGTTCCCAAAATGTAAACAGATTCCATGCTGCTTGTCCATTGGGTAAGCAGTGGATTTCCCTGACCCTCTTTAATAATGGTTAATGGAAGTTCCTTCAGAAAGTTGTCCAAACCTCTTTTAAATCCAGTTACACTAACAGCCTTTACTACATCCTCTGGTAATGAATTCCAGCGTTTGACTTTGCGTTTATTGAAAAAATATTTTCCCTGATTAGTCTTAAATGTGCTACCTTGTAGTTTCATTGTGTGTCTCCTAGTCTTTCTACTTTTAGAAGGAGTAAGCAACTAATCTACACTTACCCATTCTACTCTATTCATTATTTTATAGACCTCTAGCATGCCTCCCCTCAGCTGCCTCTATTCCAAGTTGAAGAGTTCTAACCTTTTAAGTCTTTCCTCGTAGGGACATCCTTCCAAACCCTTTACCATTTTTGTCGCTCTTCTCTGTACCTTTTCTAATTGCACTATATCCTTTTTATGATATGGAGACCAGAATTGCACATAATATTCAAGGTGTGGTTGCCCATGGAGCGATACAGAGGCATTATAATATCCTTTGTTTTATTCTCCATTCCTATATTTATGATTCCTAGTATTCTATTTGCTTTTTTGGCCACCACTGCACACTGGGCAGAGAGTTTCAATGTATTATTGATGATGATGCCTAAATCCTTTTCCTGGGTGATGGTTTCTGATGTGGAACCTTGCATCATGTAACTGTAATTTTGGTTGTTCTTCCCTAAGTAGACAACATTGTACTTGTCCTCATTAAATGTCATCTGCCATTTGGATGCCCAGTCTTCCTATTTATCAAGGTCCTCTTGCAAGCTTTTACAGTCGTCTTGTGTTTTAACAACTTTGATTAATTTTGTATTATCTGCAAATTTCCATTGCTATCTACATGTTCAGTAATTTTGTTTTTTATAATGGTTTCTACCATTTTGCTTAGTACTGACAGTAGGCTCACCAGTCTGTAGTTTCTTGGATTACCCCTAGAACCCTTTGCAAAAATTGTCATTGCATTGGCCACACTCCAATCTTCTGGTACTACAGATACTTTTAATGATAGATCACAGATTACTAATAGTAGTTCTACAATCTCATATTTCATTTCTTTCCATACTCTAGGATGTATGTCATCTAGTCCAGGTGATTTGCTGCTCTTTAGTTTATCAATTAGCTATATTACATCTTCTCGATTTATCAAGATTTGTTTCAATTCCTCCGATACATCAGCTTTACATATCATTTCTGGAATGGTAAATTTCCTACATCTTCTTCAGTAAAGACTGAAGAAAAAAAAATCATTCAGTCTCTACCCTATGGCCTTGTCCTCTCTCAGTGCACCTTTTACCCCTCTATCTTTTAATGGTCCAACTGACTCCCTCACAGGTGTTTTGCTATGAATATACTTGAAAAAGTTTTTATTATGTACTTTTGCTTCCACAGAAAGCTGCTTTTTAAATTTTCTCTTTGCCTGCCTTATGAATGCCTTGCATTTAATTGGCCAGTACTTATGTTGTTTCCTGTTTTTGTCATTCAGATCTTTTTTCCATTTTCTAAAAGATTCTCTCTTAGCTATAACAGCCTCTCTGAACTCACCTTTAAGACATGCTGGCTGTCGATTGGCCTTCCTTCCACCTTTTATAAAGCATGGAATGCATGTAATCTGGGCTTCCAAGATAGTATTTTTAAATAACGCCCAGTCCTGATGTAAATTTTTAACTTTTGCAGTTGGCCCTTTTAGTTTTTTCATAACCAGTTTCCTCATTTTGTTGTAGTCTCCTTTTTGAAAATTAAATACTAGCATAATCAATTTCCTTGCTATCTTCTCTCCATTTATTAAATCAAATATGATCAGTTTATGATCGTTATTGCCAAGCGTCCCCAAAATAGTTACCTCTGCCACTAGATCCTGTGTTCTACTGAGGACTAGGTCTAAAATAGTGTCCTCTCATGTCGGTTCCTGAACCAGCTACTCCATGAAGCAGTCATTTACATCATATAGAAACTTTATCTCCATAGCATCTTGATGTGACATTGACCCAGTTAATACCAGGGTAATTGAAATCTCTCATTACTACTGTGTTGTAAACTTTGCTAGCTTCCCTAATTTCTGTTAGCATTTCATCATCATTCCGACCAGGAAGTCGGTAGTAGAACTGCCATTCCCTTCTCCTTTGTACATGGAATTTCTATCCATAGAGATTCTAAAGTGTATGCTTACTGCAAAACCTTTATCGATGCCCTCTTTAAATATAAAGCCATCCCTCCACCAATGTGATTTACCCTATCTTTGTGATATGGTTTGTAGCCTGGTATCACAGTGTTTCATTTGTTATCCTCCTTCCACTGGGTCTCTGAAACGCCGATTATATATAACTTTCATTCATTGCTATATACAGTATTCTAAGCATTTGCTTCATGTGACTGATGACATCATCCAACGGCGACTGCGATGCTTGGAATCCCCACCAGAAGTCACGGCTGTGTTAATTTCTGATTTTGATGCCTCTGACCTGCCGCTGCCTTCCTGCTGCTTTTTTTCTCGTTTGGATGAGCTTAAGTGGGAAAAAGAGCAACCGGAAGGCAGCAGCAGCCCAGAGGCGGCAAAATCAGATCATGCAACCTGTTGGTTAATTTGTGTAATAATGTTTTAAATTAGTTGCATATTGCCAGTTTACATTTTGATTCTGGAATAATAGAAATTAATAAAATCAAAAAGTCAAAAACAAATCTAGCTTTCAGGCAGTCCACCTTGATTCCCACATGCACTATCCTCTTCTGAGTGACCTCTCACTCTACCCCAAGCCTCCTGCCAAAGCTTCCTGACTCACAATCCACAAAGAAAAGTTTCCTGTTGTAACAAAACTGCTCCTGTCCATACAGTCCAGCATTTGGGGGGCATTTAATCAACCAGATTGCTTAGATCAAAAACAATCCTGCATCTTTTTCCTTTTACAACATTTGATGCTCTCTATACCCTCTCATTACCACTATGTATGTTAGACATTTAGCTGACCATTAAAGTGGCCTAACAGGGCTAACACACAATTTTATCCTCAGGCTAAGAAATTCTGAAACTTAATGCCACTATAGCCCATTTACCCCCCAGTTGATCCAGAGCACATGAAGTACAAAATGCCAGTAGTGGAAAGAGATGTCTGTTATCATCTAGCTCACAGCATGAGTCTCAAATGCATATGAAAACAAAATTCAAATGGAGTTTTATCATCTATCTGTGGGAAAATCACTTGCACAAGTATAATCCACGTCCCATAACATTCTTAATGCATATTCAATAGAGTGAGAGATGGTAGGGATGATGCTGTAAAAGGCAGCAGCGTTACCATGATGCACTCTAGGAATTCCCTGTGATAAGTCAGAGTGAGAGGAGGAGACTGGAAGGCCTCTAGGGTGAATGGATGATTTCAAGGACATATTCGTTGAATTTGCAAGGGCACTTGGTAAGGTTCAATGATGTTTTTAAGAAAATAATCGTTGCTCCCCTCATACATTTTTAAAATTACTCACAAATGGAAGAAGAAGCGATTCTGCTAAAAGGGGCGATAATCACGGATCACGGGAAAATTATGCAAGTAAACATTATGTCTCTTTAGAAAAATATCATACAGCAAACTTACCTTCAAAAGCAAGGCCAGCTACAGCTCAGCTCACAGAGAAACAACTCACTGGTACTTCTACTGCTATTGATCATACAAGATGGCTGCCGTGATGCTTGGAATCCCTGCCAGAAGTCGCAGCTGTGTTTATTTCTGATTTAGCCGCCTCTGGCCTGCGCTGCCTTCCCGCTGCTTTTTTTCTCGTTCGGATGAGTTTGAGTGGGAAAAAGAGCAGCAGCAAGGCAGTGTCAGCCCAGAGCCGGCAAAATCAGAAATAAGTACAGTCGGAGTGCTGCCCCCAAGAAACTGCCGCCTGAGGCCACCGCCTCATTTGGCCTAATGATAGAACCGCCCCTGTCTATTTGTGCTTTATCGACTACAGCAAGGCTTTTGACATTGTAAACCATGAGAAACTCTGGGCCACATTAAGAAGCATGGATATACCAGAACACCTGATTGTTCTCTTGCACAATCTGTATATTGATCAAGAAGCAACAGTTCAAATGGAACAAGGAGAAACAGAATGGTTTAAAATAAACAAAGGTGTTCAACAAGACTGCATACTTTCCCCCTACCTGTTTAATTTATATGCAGAACCAATTATCAGAGAAGCAGGATTGTATGAAGACAACAGAGGTGTGAAGATTGGTGGAAGACTCATCAACAACGTTCACTATGCTAATGATACCACATTACTGGCTGAAAATGAAGATGATCTGAAACATTTGCTTATCATGCTCAAGGAACATAGGGATATGTTTACTAAGGCACGCTAATGTTACTGGCATTAAGTGCAGGGGTAATGTCACTGATGCCATATAAGGAAGTGGGTGGTACAGTGTTAAGGTAAGCATGGACTGGTAACGCGCGGTACAGGACGCCCTGGCCATTTAACATGCGGTATAGGGCGCCTTGGACAATTACCGTGCGTTAACGTCATAGCTGAGGGGAAGCAGCAGTGCATCCAAAGGAGTTGCAATCAAAAGCGCACAGACAGTAGAAAATGCGCTGAGGGATGTGCAAACATGGTGCCATATGAAGAACGGAGCCATAGGTGTAAGGCACAACAAGCACAATGCAAATATGTTCCACCAAAGGGAATGTGTGTATGGAAACCTGTACACCCTGTGAGGTGGCAGACGGCTGGCACACAGACAGCTGCCACCGTTCAAGGATGTGAGCACAGGTGGGCCATGTACATCAGCAGTATACCACTAAATACGTTGGTCAGTGCGGTGATGCAGCAGCAAAGACAAATGTGTGTCCAACATGTCACACAAAAGTCACTGGCCCGTCCACAGATGATGAGCAGGGCAGATCATATCCAGGAACTGCATGGTGTGTACTGCTCAGTAGGCCTCCCCCCAATGCAGCTTCATGCTCCAAATGCCGTAGTCACATATGTGTGCATGTAGACAGTAGGGGGTGCATGATGAGGACCCAACACACATCAGTCATGAAATGTCTACAAAAACATACCTGCCCGGCAATACAGGACACACAAACCTGAAAAAGCATACACAGCAAAATGTCAGCAACTGTAGAGACATATATATGTAACTAGTTATGTAACAGCTGTCTGATACTGTTTTATTATATCAATCAAAGCGGTGTACATTGTATTGTAAACATGGTAATGTACATTAAAGAGAGACAGTGATAACCTGGATTCTGTCTGAGCAATGGAGGGTAAGTGACCTGCCAAAGGCCACATGGATTGCTAGCGGGAATCAAAACCCGGTCACCTGGTTCCCAAGCCAGTGTGCTAACCATTATGCCCCTCCCCCACACCATGACATGAATATCTCTGCCGTCGGTGATATGTAGACAAGGAGGCAGGAGCATCGGTAATCTACCCCGCCGCCACTGTCAGCACCAGTGCCAACAAACACAAATGCCAGCTATGTCCATGATACACCTCCCAGGTGGGGATGTACTGGCACCAGCCTGACCATGCATGTGGCCAAGTAGTAGAAAAGCCCACCCAAAAGAAGCCACAATGGTCAAAATGAGCTGACATGCAACTGGCTAGGCACATGGGAGTGAAGAATGTAGCTGTGTTAAAATGTAATACCTATCTGGAGATCAGTGAAATCATCTTTGGGCAGGAATGCAGCAGCACAACGTTGGAGATGCCTCACACATCCTGTGTATGATAAAACACCCACACTGCTCAATGATCTCAAAGGTGGTCTGTGGTTATTGTGCTGTGAGTGATCCAGACAGCATGTATGTCAATTTTACAGTAGATACTCTTATTAATGGAAACGTGTTTATGCTATTATTTCTTTTGGGCATTCCAACATTTTACTTGTCTTTTTATCTTGTTTATATTATTTAATGTAATTAGTTATTTATAATTTTAACTTTATGATTATATTTTTTATGGAAATGTTTTAATTATTTATTTTTCATGTATTTATATGTATAGTATGCCTGTATCCCCCTGACGAAGAAAGATTCGAAACACGGCCTGTGTCGGGCAATTGGGCATATGTTTTGAGAAATAAAGGTTTCCTTCCAATATACCATGTTTTGCATTGGATTTTCATGATGAAATGTCAGACATGCAAATAGTACACAATCACAACACAGAGCACATTGCATGTCGATGACATTAGGAAATGGCACTGCAGACCAGGTTGTCATCTCTACATGGTAATGGCTATGCCCATGTCCCATACACATCTCAGAGGTCCACTTCATGTCCATCAGTGTTGGTGCACATAGATCCAACAAAAAAGCACGACGAAACAAACAGCTAAACACAAACACGTAAAGGTTGATGTCAGTCACAAATGACCCAGGTGCAAACTACCATCTGTGTGCAGCAAGTGTCTGATAGTGACAGTCAATGGCAGTCAAAGTACCCAAGATATCATATTAAAGGCAGAATATGTCACTCAAATGTGTTGAATGACCATTTCTGCATGTGCAGTCATCATTGCCAAATGTCCAACGTATGGTGGCATGTGTGAAACTCAAATGTTGATGCATAGTGGTCTATCAGCATGCAAGGTCAGTTAACAACACACAACACATGTGCACAATGTTTACAAGGTCTGGATTAATTTCGACTGGGATATTGTGCCTGAGAGCAATGTTGTGCAGGATGCAACAGGCCAGAATGATCTGTGCCACCGTCACGGGTTGGTATTGTAAGGCCCCGCCGGTCTTATCCAGACACCTGAAGCAACTCTTCAAAACGCCAAAGGTGCGCTCAATGACTGAGTATCTGGAGGCATGGGCCTCACTGTACCTCATCTCTGCACGTGTCTGTGGAAGATGCACAGGGGTCAGAAACCAGGCATGACACCCATATCCAGCATCACCTGCAGAAAGAGATGTGGAAAGGTCAATCAGGAAATGATGTACACACACATGCACATGAGCATGTAGGTGCAAACAAGCAACAGATTGAAGAATGACACAAACATATGATGGCACATGATTGCACACAACAGCTATGCACCTGTGACTGGAGGCCTGAAACACACAACACCGGGGGAGGGAAATGAGGGCAACACACATCATCTGTGTCAACACCAAACACATGACCAACCACCTGTACCCGAAAGGTAGTAGCAACAGTTGTGAACAAATCAGGCAGACACATGCCAATGTACCCTGGACAAGGGCAGAGATGTACACGTGTGCAAGCATGTGATGGCCATGATACTGTTCACACACAGCAGGTGTTATGGTAACATATACCTGAGGAGTCCAGTCAAGATGGCAGAAATGACAAAACACTGTTGATATACATGAAGCATACATGTGTGTTGTAACATGTCAACACAAATATAACAATGTAACATGGTTGAAATGGTCAAAGGTGAATGGGCTCCCAACACACAGTACTGCAGGAAACAAATCTAGAAGCAAATCTAACCCCCCTCCCAAATTATCACACACACATAGATTACACACACACACAACTAGGGACACACCACAAAGACAGACATGTGCACATACAGTTCATCTGAGGCTATGAGCCATAGTTCTCACCCTAAAGGTGTTGCACACCACCATATAAGAAACACACCATATGTGACCATATGTTCCCTGTCTAAAAGGCCCGTGCAACAGAGCAGCAGTACCAAACACCAAAGGAAACTGCACGTGTGCAGAGACACCCAGAAGAGCCATGACACACATATGGTAGACATATGTTGTTGTAGAAAATCACAAAGGTATGTGAACACATCCCCAGAGACAGTGACATGGTGTGATAGTGGGCACGCCACCATACAAGGTCAGCGCTCCACCACCACAACACAAAGCAAGGGATGTAGGGGACATAATTGCCAAAGGGACCAGTAAATCACACAATGGTTGTGCAGTGATATGCCACTGTCTGACGGCCAGTGTCCTGACTGTTCCCAGGAAATAAGTTGAATCTGCATCAGGGCATGTCATGTGTGTCACAGGGGATATGCAGACAGAAGGGTCTAACTGCAAACCACAGGTGACCCTGGCCCATCCATGAGAGTTGACATGCACCCCAGGACAGAGGAACACCAGGTGCATATTAGAGATGAAATATACCCACCCAGCAGGGCACAGTCCTCATATTGTCCGCTCTCAAATTGGTCGAATAGTGCGGAGTGATGCAGGATATAGGAGTCATGGGTGGACCATGGAAACCTAGGAACCACATTCAGAATACACATATTTGCATCACATACAACCTGCACATTCAGGGAATGGTAGTGTTTGCAGTTGCAGAACACTGCCTCCCTGTCTATGGATGGGACCAGGGCAACATGTGTACAATCAATAGCTCCCATCATTTTCTCAAAGGCCAGGTTCAGGGTAGGAATTGCAATGTAATTTCTTACCCGGCTGACCTTGGCCTGCAGTACCTGGTGGAGACAGCGTGAGAAGGTGGGCCGGCTCATCCCACCCACTTCGGCCACCGACGATTGGAAACAGCCAGAAGCAAAGAAATGTAGGGCACCCAGGAGCTTGACCAAACCCAGTATGGCATGTGACCGGCCAGTCCGGGGCTCGAGGTCAGGTCTTAGATCCTCAAAGAGCTCCCTAATAGCCCCTGTGCTCAGACGGAAGAGGGAGATGACCTGGTCCTCACGCATGCCCTGGAGCAGGGCCCTGGGCCGGTAGAGGCGAGGCTGGCGAGAGTGAACCTCGGCACGCCTATGGTACCATGCCGGCATAACCCCAGCCTGTGGAGCCCCCACAGCTGTAGGTCTATTTGCAGTGGGAATGCACCCATGCCCTGTGCCACAGCCCCATGGACACCATCTCCCTTCAGGCAATCACAGCTCCACCTCTCCCTCCAAGCCTGGATCGCACATGCAGTAAAGGCATTGTGAGCCATCATGGACATCAGCCTCCCACTCCTTCTCCTACTCTCCCTCCCGCTCCCCAGCCTCCTCCTCCCCCTCCCCCTCCCCAGCCTCCCACTCCTCCTCCTCTCCCTACCCCTCCCTCTCTCATTCGGCGGGCTCCCCCTCCTCTTCCTCCTCCGCGCTGTCATCCTCCTCCTCCTCCTGCTGCATATGCTCCAGTGCCAGGGAGCTGTCCGGCTGTGGCTGCCCTTGCCCGCCACCAGCGCCATACTGTCTGCTCCGTGATGGGCCCTTGCCAGCATCTGCGTCCGCTGTGGGGGAAAACCAGACATTACCACCACAGTCATGCGGTCGCCACATCATGGAAACATAGTAGGTGGCCCCACAGGCTGATGGGCCACTGGAACATGTTGTTGTACGACACACAGGCTGCATCACTCACCATCCCCTTGAGCCATCGCCTCCTGCTGCAGCCACTTTAGGTAATGCAGGCACTGCTGCCTCATCCCTCAGCCCTTTTTACGCAGATCCTCCACCTGGGGGTACAGCAATGGATAGGGACTGTTAGGGGTCCACCAAAAAACAACAGCAGGCTGCCACGAAAGCAGTAGGAAAAAACCAGTACAGAACCGTGGCAGTGAAGGGGCAAGGAAAAGCTTTATTAATCCTTATTAAAGGAGAAATAGCCAAATAACCCAACACAGGCAGTGTTTAATGTACGACTTCTTCAGGGGTATTATGGCTCACTACAATCATAAATAAACACATTAATATGTATAAATACCATAAATACATTTAAAACACTAAGGACAATATCAAAAAACAAACTTAATCATAAATAAATAAGAATTAAATTAAAAAAACATACCAATAAATATAAACCAGCCAACAATAAATAAGTGTTCAAATATACATGAATGGTTATGTTATCAAATAAAAGACAATAAAAAGGTACATGAGAATCTAAAACATACAGTCAAACCTCGGTTTTCATTTGCCCCGGTTTTCATACGCTTCGGTTTTCAACGTCTTTTCTGACTGAGATTTTGTCCCGGTTTTCATGCATTGCTTCGGTTTTCAACATCTTTTGACTGAGATTTTGTCCCGGTAGCAGGGAAGAAAAGCTGTCAACGTAAGCAGGAGATGTTGCATGAATGTGGGAGGCAGTTCTTTCTCTTGCAGGGTACGTCTGAAGCTATATCATTAAGATTTTCTGCCATTCTGAAGCATTGAGCAGATAATGTAAAGGTATTTTAATGGACTGAATTCAATGTGATTCCGAAGAGAGCTGGGCACAGCAGCTTGTCAGGGGTGGCTAAGGCCAGATGTTAACATACTGTACTGTACAGTACTGTACTTAGCTTGCTTTCAGTGATGTTAAATGTTCATTTATCCATTTCATTAGTCATTTATATTTATTTCTCATTGTTTTCTGTATGTAAAAATATAGTTATTCTCTATAAAATGTATTTTTTGTGAATATTTTTGGGTGTCTGGAACGGATTAATTGGATTTACATTATTTCTTATGGGAAATATTGCTTCAGTTTTCATACGTTTCGGTTTTAGTCAGACTTTTTCGAACGGATTAATCATGAAAACCGAGGTTTGACTGTATATATAAAATATAAGCTAAAACATAAGAACAATTTGGCAAAGAAAAAACATAATAAATAACATACATTAATGGACAATGAACTATTATATATCTTTGAACTATTTCTGAAAGAAAAGGAAGAAGGATGAAGAACCAAAAAGGAGAAGAACGAAGCAGGAGATAACCGGAAACATAATTGATTAAATAAGGATAAAAACCAACTAATTGTAAAATTAATACACTTGGATCAACTATCAAACACTAAAAATTAAAAATTAAAAAATATTTAATAAATAAATAAATATAAGGGAATTACATATGTGCACTTAAAAGATGTCCTGTAGAAAGATCTTATCAAAAATATATATTTTTGGTTACACCAAAGAAGGAACTCCACAAATAAAATAGACAAAGCATGCCACTTGATAAGCTAGAATATGTAAAGTGAAATACCTTGCAATTGTATGTGTAACCATTCGATACCGCCACAGCGTAACTATGGTAACCCGGAGGCCCTCCTCGCCCTCCATATCTCACCTTCTACCCGACCCCTCCTTTCTGCTTTCCAAATACAAAATACCACAGAAACCATATTATGGTACAACCTTGGTCGCAGCTTTATTCAATACATACAACAACCAGCCCAAACATGGGCCAAACATAATCAACATCCTATCATCACCCCCCCCCCCCAACACCGGACAATGCCCCCACCCACCATACTATTAACAAGGCATCATCCTCCCCGAACCCCGCCGCCTGCCTCGCCATGCTATTAGCAAAGGCCATCCCACACACCCTTATACCGGGCCGAGACCCCCAACCGGGATGTCTCGCCCCACACCTGGGGAGCCCTCGCTCCCCCACTGCTCCTAAATCAGCTAAAGTCCCGCCGCCTCGGCGAGCGCTGGCTCTATACACCCTGCCACCGGAGCGAGGTAGCTTACTTATCCTCACACCGAATCACCCTAATAAAGCTGCGGCCAACCCACATCTCCAGCACCTCCTGCCAATCATTTAATAACAGATCCTGACCCACAGGAGACAGGTGCATGCCATCTGTATGGTACAACCCCGCACACTTTGCATCTTCCCACGGGTGCTGCACCTGCCAGCCACCCGCATGCTGCAACCACCTCCCAATCTGCCGGTTGACTTTTACCAGGCCTCGCAACCAACGCCGCTGAGACTGGCAGGCCGGCCTCGGGATAATGTCAGACCATATAATCGCCACTCCTGGCCAGTGCTCCTGCAGCACTCGAATGTCCCACTGCACCGCTCGAATGAGCTGTCTACAAGTCCAATTGGAGAGGTCGTTGCTGCCCAAATGTATCAACAGCCACACAGGTCACTGCCTGTCGTCGAAGCCAAGGCAGAAGTTGCCACCAACGCATGTCGCGCTCCCCCAACCACAGCAACCGAATGTTGCGGGTTACCAGGCCCAGATGCATTCCTTGAGGGCACAGTACGGCTCTCTGCTCAGCCCAATACACAAAGGAATGCCCAAAAATCCACCATTCACCAGCTGGGCCCTCGCCCGCACATTCGATCCATAGGTGTAGCCCCGGCTGCGACCCTGAAACATGAAACACATCATTAATATCCCCCCCACATCCCCTGCAATCCCTCTCCTCCCAACACCCCGTCACACTTGCTCTAGTCGGATATAGCCCTCATAAGCCCCAGACCGCCATCTACCAATCCTTGGAATCACCTCCCCCTCCAGCCCGGCTTCCGCCGCACTTGTCACAGCCCCAATCCTGAAGGAATGCGAGGCGAACTGCCGCTCCTCATAACCCAAATGCCGCAATGCCAAGCGCAAAACTGCCTTAAATTGAAACTGTGTTACAGGTTTCGCATCCTCATGTCGGAAAAAATAGTCAGCCGTCTTCGACCGCCGATGCACATATGCCATCAAATTCTGCACCGGGCAGGAACGCAACCCTGGGATCCCCTTCAACAACACCCATCTGCCTACCCCTTGCTGGTCCGTCTTCGAGCGCACCAGATAAATGCGCACTAACATCTCCTCCAGGACCACGTGCTGCACCTCCAGGTCGCCCAAAGCCCCCCGCCTCTTGGAACTTGGAACTAACTCACTAACCCGAAAAGCCCCAAAAAAGGCCATAACAAACAAGGCACAAAACAACGCCATCTCGAATTCCAACACCGCCACCTCCGGCAACACACCCCATATCTGCAAGAGCAGCTCATGAGATACTGGGCGATGCCAATCTCGCTCTTGGGGTCGTTGCCTTGCCCACCCCACCAACATCTGCTTTACCAGAAACGACGCGCTAGGACTACCCCAGCCCGCCACCTTGCTGAAGAAGGAGAAACCCGCCAACGCCACCTGCACATACGACCGCAAGCAGCCTTGCCCCTTCACCCAAACTATGAACGCACCCCCCAACCGGTCATCTATCCTCCCCCCTCTCCAGCCATTCTCTCATAAAAAGTACCGCACCTTGGCATAGCCGCGCTTGTCCGACGCCCACATACCTGGAGCCAAAGAGGACTGCAACAACTCCATCAGTCCTGAGTCCCAATCTGCCAAAGGTGCTCCGGCACCACCGCCACTGCCTCGTCTGCCCCCGGGGCCAATGCCCGGAACTGCTCCCACTGAAAACGAGACAAAGCATCAGCAATGGAATTTTGCGAACCCGGCACATGACGCGCCCTGGCCGTGATATTGAGACGCAAGCAGGCTAGCACGAACACCCTCATTAGCGCCGCCACCCTCGGACACTTGGCTGAGAGCCTATTAATGACCTGCACCATCGCCGCATTATTGCACCAAAACATCACCCTCTTATCTCTCAACCTCTCAGGCCACACCCAAAATGCTACCACTATCGGGAACAACTCCAGGAATGTCACATTACGCATCAACCCACTCTCCATCCAAGATGTTAGCCAAGCCGCTGCGCACCACGACCCCTGACAATACAAGCCAAACCCAAAACTGCCCGCCGCATAGGTAAATAACTGCAAATCTACATTCGACACTTCCGAAGATTGCACCACAGAGCAGCCATTAAATTCCATGAGAAAAGCAACCCAGACCCACAGATCCGCTCGCATCCCCGACGTCACTTGGATGCGATGATGCGAGCGCCGCACCCCCGCCATAGCCAGGGACAGCCGCCGCGCAAACAGCCTCCCCATTGCAATCACTCGACATGCAAAATTCAGGTGACCAACTAGCGCCTGCAGTTCCTTCAGCGTCACTTTCGAGGCAGACCCCGCCGCCGCCACCAACGCCTTCAGCCGCTCCACCTTACCCAACGGCAAGAGGACTACTAACTCCACCGAGTCTATTTCAATCCCCAAGAAGGACAAACACGTCACCTGCCCTACCATCTTTTCTACCACTAACGGAATCCCAAATTCCACTGCCATCTCCTGGAATAACCTCAACAAGGTTGCACATGCCGCATTCTGCGCTGGACCCACAAATAAAAAATCGTCCAGGTAATGCACAATAGATTGGCCCCAGACCGCTGCACTAGAACCCAATGCAAGAATGAACTAAAGGCCTCGAAATAGGCACAGGAGATCACACAACCCATCGGCAAACATTTATCAAAATAAAACTGGGAGTCAAACTGGAATCCCAACAACGGAAATGCTGATGGGTGAACTGGTAGAAGCCGAAATGCCGATTCAATGTTCACCTTCGCCATCAAAGCACCTCTCCCACATTGGCGCACGAGATCCAATGCTGCATCAAACAGAGCATACCGCACTGAACAGACCTCATGCGGAATATGATCATTCACCGAGTCCCCCGGAGGAAAGGACAAGTTGTGTATCAATCGATAACGACCTCGCTCTTTCTTAGGAATGACCCCTAAGGGTAAAATCACAAAAGGCGAAAATGGAGTGCCAAAGTGCATTCAACTGCAATCTTTTCCCGGGCCACCTCCCCCAGGAGACGCACCGAGCTAGAATTACTGGCCACCACCGGAGACACTTCACCTTGATATGGAATACGAAAACCCTCCGAAAAGCCCAACCACAACATCTTCCCCGCTTTGCCGTGTCTACTCCCCTCATAATGCTTTAATAACGGCCGTAATGCCTGGGTTTTGATGAGGGTAGGCACCAACCCCCATCTCGCCCCCTCATTTACTCCCTTCCGACTACACTTCGTGGCCGAGTGACATCCTCCGCAGAGCGAGCAGGCATGCCGGAACTTACAGTCCGGGAAGGGACAGGAAGATTTATTAAATCGCCAACAGAGGTCCCCCCCCCCCGGCCCACTTTTGGGTGATCCCGGTACTGTGCCCGTCAAACGAAAGGACCGCGAGCTCAATAACGGAGCCTGCCCAGCTGCCCTAGCCTGGCCCCTACCACCACCCCCACTCCCTTTTTTGGCAGACATTTGCGTCAGCCATAAATTAATATCCTTCACCCCCAGGAAAGCTGAGTATTCTCCTCCATCATATCATGAAATTCTTCATCATAATTCAGCCACGCCCAGCCTTCATGCGCCTGCGACGCTGCCAGGATAGCATCCGCATAGGCCAGCAGTTCCCCATACTGACCCAAGTCCGCATGCCCACAAACACTCGCCAATCGCAAAAAGGCCCGCGTCCAATTTAAGGTATTGCAGGAGACCTTCCGCACCCTCCTAGCCTTCTCATCCTACTTACGCTTCTTTCTACTCTCCCCCAAGTGCTTTCTCCCTTCCAGGAGCTGGAAAATATCAATGTATCTCCGCTTCCGGATCGGCCGCCTCAATTTGCATGGGACGCTCTCCCACAATTCCGTGCAACGCACAACAGAAGATGCTGCCCTATCTCCTATTCCCCCTGCCACTGCCGAGTCATCCGAAGAACTCGCCGAGGATGAAGAGGACGATGATGATGAATTACACCTACAGCGACGCCCGTGCCTTCTCTTCGCTTTGGCCTTGCGCTCAACCGTAACCGCCTCCCCTCCAGACGCCCCCTCACTGCCCAGGCTACCTGTAGTCCCACCACACTCACCCTCTGCGACTCGCTCGCCAGACTCCTGCACTGCCAAGGCCGGACTGGCCTGCACCGCATTCTGGGCGATCGCCACCAGACCGCTTCCCGCAGCCCCGACCACTGCCACACTCGCCAGAACCTGCAGAGGGAGAGAAGTACCAACAGCAGCAGGACCCACCCCATACCGCCCAATGCCCCAACTTGGTTCCCCCCCCTTGCTGCCCTGCCGACGAGCTTAAACCTCCAGCTGCCCAATGGGCACCCCCCATGCTGGCTTCCCCCCCCCCACATGGAAACCCAGCATCCACCCAATCCCCCCAGCCATAACCCCAAGGTCCCACACTCATGGGCTGCCCTGCCACCTGGGGCACATTCGCCAACCCTTCCATCGGCGCATACTGCAGCACAGGCCTGCCCTGACGCCAGGGCACATAGGTGCCAACCCCTGGCAAGCTGTTTGGGACTCTCACTGGGCTCAGACCCGCATCCTGTACACCCCTCGACCCACCTCCCCTGCCTTCCATCTCCCCCACACTACCCACCTGCCCACGGGCACTCCCAACAACCTGCATACTCCCCTCCACCTCACCCCCCGATATGAACCCCTGACCCCCTTGCCCCAGGCCCCTCCCCTCTGAAACCACCCCCCCATCTAAAACAGAAGATGAAACCCCCCTTTCCGTCCCCGCCATACCTACTCTACCCCCCCTACCCCTTGACCTGACCACTCTACTTGCAAGCCGGGCATTCTGCCCGCCTGCCCTAGTCCCCCTGGCCGAACCGGCCCTTAGAGCCCTGCCACCCCTCTCCACAGACCTGACCGCTGAGTCCCCCACTCTCCGCTGCCCCCTTTGCCCCTTTCCAGAGCGCACCATTCCACAAGCAAACCAAACCCCAACAAGAAGGAAAATTTCAACAACGTTTCACTCCTGTTTTTTATTTTTTTATTTTTATTTTTTTGAAAAGCCCTCCCCACTTCAAACCGGCCCCCCCCCCACCAGCTCCCTCACCCCACACTGAGCTGTAAAGCCGCCGCACCTCACACTCTAGCCCCCAACCACAGCCCAACACTCACCCGGACCCAGCAGAGCTCAAACGTCCTCCCTGGACACACTCAGGCCCTCCGCTTCAACGACGCTGCCAGGGGGCTCGGGAAAACACTTCCTACACTGCTGAGGAGCCGTTCTGAAAGGGCAAGCCACGCAGCTCCTCGCCCACTCTAGCTCAGCCCTCCCCCATGCCTGGCCAATGAAATCGCTCCCCCATGTCTTGGGAGCGATTTCAAGCCGCCGCTCAACTCTGCTCTCTCCCCCCCCCCTCCGAACCCCGCCACGTGACAGAGGCCAGGCCCGGGCCCAGGTTACTGTCGGCCGCGGGACCCAGCCCGGTGGCCTCGTGCATTTATAAAGCCACAATAATGCCTTTAAAATCGCCTTCAGGCTTTACTATATAATCCAAAACATGCCAGAAAAATTCTTTTAGTAACTGCTTAAAAACATATATACAAAAGGACATAAACAGAGAATGATTTATATTGATCGTCCATTAGGCATCTTAAGGGAGAAGCCGTATAGAGAAAACTATCTGACTTCTCACAAGAACGCGGATTAACAAAAACATCTATTCAATGTACGGTATCTTGTATGTCCCAACAAAAAGGAAGGACTGGTAATTTAAGAAAAAACGTATTGAATATAAATAAAAAGACCCCCCTTTTTTTGAAAAAAATATTCATAATAGAATTACTTAGAGTGAAATTGAAAGAAAACTTTCTGCTCTTTAGACCCCATTCCTTCCTCCTGGCTTCTGGAATCCTCATTGGGTCTCCTTCCATTTATTCTTACTATGTTTAATTCCAGTCTTTCCACAGGGTCCTTCCCCCACTCCTGGAAACATGCCTTAATTCACCCCCTCCTTAAAAATCCCTCACTTGATCCCCTAGTTCCAGCTCACTACCGTCTTGTCTCCAACCTTCCCTTCCTCTCAAAACTCTTAGAGAAATTCGTCTTTGCACAACTTTCTCACCACCTTGATTCCACTAATTTTCTTCACCCTCGTCAATCAGGTTTTCGTCAGGGTCACAGTGTCGAAACTATTCTTCTTGCTTTCACTAATGCACTGCACGTGGCTCATGATCGTGGTGATATCTCGGTGGCGGTTGCACTTGACCTTTCCGCTGCTTTTGATTTGGTTGACCACTCCCTCCTTCTTCTTCGTCTACGGGAAGCAGGTCTTTGTAGTACTGTTCACCGTTGGTTCCACTATTTTCTTTCTTCTCGTACTTGTGCTGTCCTGTCACCGTCCTCCTCTACCCCTCCCTCGGACTCTTTCCCTCTTTCTTGTGGGGTCCCTCAGGGTTCTGTCCTGGCTCCCCTTCTTTTTAACCTTTTCTTAGCCCCCTTGGCCCTTTTAATTCAACAGTCCGGATTATCTGCCTTTCTCTACGCTGACAACATTATTCTGCTACACCACACCTCCCCTTCTTGTCCTGACCTCTCCGCGTTAAACTCCTGTCTCTCCACTGTGGCTAATTGGCTGACTCACAACTGTCTTCACCTTAATCTCACCAAGACTATTGCTATCTGGTTCTCCCACAACAACCCACCCCCCACGCTGGCCCCTTCTTTCTCTGGCTCTCCTGTCCCTCTAGTCTCTTCCTTTCGTTATCTTGGGGTTCACTTTGATTCTGACCTATCTTTCCACACCCATATATCACATGTCACCAAATCCTCCTTTTTCTTCCTCCGACAAATTCGTGCAGTTCGCCCTTTCTTATCCCCTTCAGCTCTCACCACTTTATTGCTATCTTTGGTTATATCACGGGTTGATTTCGCAAACTCACTTTTCATCGGCCTTTCTAAATCCCAACAGTCCCGCCTACAACGGATCCAGAATACCGCTGCCCGTTTGGTCACCCACTCCTCCCCCCGTGATCACATAACGCCCCTACTATTTCGTCTTCACTGGCTCCCCTTTCCCTACCGTGCTCACTTCAAACTGCTTATTCTGGTTCACAAAGCTCTTCATACAGGCACCCCTCAATACTTAACTGACCTTCTTTCTTTTCACTCTCCCAGGTATACTCCTCGTTCCTTCCACCTTAACCGCCTCGCTCTCCCCTCCCCTTCCCGTGCCCATCTACAATCTACCCGTTCCTCTGCTTTCTTTTTTGCCGGCCCCGCCCTTTGGAACTCCCTCCCCTCCTCACTCCGCCTGGAACCTCACCACCCCACTTTTAAACAGAACTTGAAAACCCACCTCTTTTCCCTGGCGTTTGATGTCCCCTCTCCCTTCGTGTGAATCCCACTTGCCCTATCCTCTGCTTTCCTCGTGTTTGTTCTCTGTTATGTTTTTGGTCCTGTCTCTCCTGTTTTATTGCTTTCCTATTAAGAATTTGTATTTCCATTCCATTTCGTTGGCTTCGGCCTTCTTTTAATTTGGTTTTATTGTACACCGCTTTGCCTACCCTGAAAGGCGGTTTTTATCAAATGTAATAAAACATAAACATAAACATTGTAAAGAAAAGTTGATATAAAGGTTCCTGAAGGAAACTCGTCCACCCCATAAGACTGCCGTCCGGCTAAAGCATATTATTCAGTTGTACAGACGCCCACACATGTGCTGTGTAGATAAGCCCCCTGATGGGATTATAGCTCTCCTATTGGAGGATAAAAAATGATGTAAGCAGAGGTAAAGAATGAATGGATAAAAAATGAATGAAACTAAAACAGATCACACTGATTTGCTATATACTTATGCGACCCCTTCCAAACACCGATTGCTACAAACTCCGGGTAGATGCTAAAAAAGCTTTCAGACCATACTGTAGGTATTCATTTCTACTACATAAGAACCGCCGAGGCTAAACACGGAATATCTAAATGAAGGGCATTGAAAACAAATAAATAAAAAGACCCCCTTTGAAAAATGTTTGAAAAAAAAGAGTAACTAACAATTCAAAAGGGCGGCAAACTTAAACGGAGAGGGCATCTATCACTTTATTTATGTATATTAAAGTTTCC
Source organism: Ichthyophis bannanicus (assembly GCA_033557465.1). Classification (NCBI taxonomy): domain Eukaryota; kingdom Metazoa; phylum Chordata; class Amphibia; order Gymnophiona; family Ichthyophiidae; genus Ichthyophis; species Ichthyophis bannanicus. The sequence goes on from CM066031.1 coordinate 926,760,878, forward strand.
TAAATTTGGACACAATCGAAACATAAGGTTTGAAACATCCAAAAAAACTCTAATAAACAAATGTAAAATAAAAAAGATTAGATTAAAACCTTTCATAACAAAATCACTTAGAGCGAAATTGTAAAGAAAAGAGGATAAGAAGGAACCTGAAGGAATTTCATCCACTGCATAGGAACGCCGTCTGGCTAAAACATATTATTCAGTTGTAAAGACGCCACACATGCACTGTGTAGATAAGCCCCCTGATGGTGGGAAAAAAGGCTGTAGCTATCCTATTGGAGGATAACAGATGATGTAAGCAGAGGTAAAAAATGAATGAATAGATAGAGTTAATTAAGTGAATGAAGCAAAAGAAAATGCACTGATTTGCTACATACTTATGTGACCCCTTCCAAACACCGGTCATTACAAACCACAAGTATATGCTTAAAAAACTTTCAAACCATACTGTAGGCATTAATTTCTACTACATGAGAACCGCCGAGGCTAAAAACAGAATATCTAAACTAAGGGCATCAAAAAACGCCGTAAAAAAAGAACATAGAAAAGGGAAGCTGCAAAGAAGACAATAGATATTGCTTCAAAAGCTATTTGTCTATTGTATATATCTAACATAAAGATATTGATTATAAATCTACAATTGAAACTAAAAACTAATGCATTAAGCAATACAATGCTGACCTTAAAAACATATATTACGCGATCCAATGTTTGTGTCCAAACATAGTGAGGCCGCGGGCAGGGTCCCGGCGGCCGACCGTAACCGGGCGCGCGGCCCAGTGCGGGGACCCGGCGCGCGGCCGAGGCTAGAGGCGCATGGGCGGTCAATTTTGAATTCATTGACTCCTGGCGAATGTGGCCGCACGGGAGCCAATGGGTGTGTGTCTGGTGTGTGCGGGGGGGGGGGAGGGCAGGAGTCGGCAGGCGGCCTCCATGTGGCCATTTGTGGCGGCGGAGTCCTGAGGGGTGCCGGCTTTGGCTTGAGTGCGAGCGGCGTTGTTTTGGGCCTGCATCGGGGTCGGAGGTGCTGTAGCGGTACTGGGACAGCGGGACAGAGGAGCAGTGGCTGGCTCTAGGCAGTGGCGTTCGTCAGAGCAGAGCAAACGGGAGCGGAGGGTTCCGTTGGTGGCCCGGAGGTGCTCTAAAGGCAAGTGGTGGTCTACTCTCCAGTTGGTGGGGCCTTCTGGTTTGGGTGGGGGGTAGGTGGCAGGTCGAGGGGCTTGGGGGGGGAGTCCTTGGTGAGATAAATTGTTAATTAAAATACAGGGTGCACAGAAGTGCAGCTAAAAGGCAGACTACCTGAGCTTGCACACAACTGTACTTTGGGAGGTTTGCTGGAGCCGGAGGCATTACTACTTTCGGTGAGGGGCTGATGCCGCCGCGTAAGGGTCGGTTGGGCCCAGTGGGGTGGAGAAGGGTGGTGGGGCACCAGAGTGTGTCTTCCCAGGCTGAGTCTGGTGGGCGAGGGGCTGGTAGGGCGATCAGGCGGTTCATGCTGAGGGGGAATGTTCTTATGCGGGGAGGGAGCAGAGTGGAGCGGTGTCTTCCAGGGTCAGTGGCTTGAAAGTATGGGGAGGGTCGGGGGCGCAGGGGATCTCCTGTTGCGTGTGGGTCGAGCAGGGGGGAACACGAGCGGGAGGGGGCGGGCATGGGGGCGCGCTTCGGGGGGGGCTAGGCAGAGTAGCAGGGCTCGGCACAGGAGCGCGGGGTCACCAGGCGAGGGGACTGTTAGGAGCATAGGTGGGATGGTTGGCAGCAGTGGAGAAAGGGTGGGGGAGCTGGGGGTCACAAGGGGGGGCAAGGGCGGGGGGGTGGTGCAGCCGGGTTGGGTGAAGTGCAGTCCGGGTACTCCCGCTGCTGCGGTTTGGCCGCCGGGACAGGGAGGCTATGTGGCAGTCGGGGGGCAATCCCCTTGGGAGCACTGGTTGGGGGGGCAGGGTACTTCGGGGTGGACTGGGGTGGATCGTGGTCCCCTGTATAGTCTCCGGCAATTCCCCCCCCCCCCTGTTTTTTCTCTTATGTCTCCACAGGTGCGAGGGATGGCGCAGCCTTCATGGGGACAGGTTTCAGGGTGCCAGGAGCGGATGCCAACAGTGGACGGTGCAGCAGTGGCGTGGCGAAGTTCCGCGGAGGTTACGATCGATGGAGGTCGGGACGAGGTGGCTCATCTCGGTGAGGAGGTCGGACAGGTGGAGCAGGGACCAGCAGCAGCTTCTGCTCCGGATGGTCGTGAGGCAGGTGAGTTGTCTGGGGACCAGGGGGAGGGGTCGCTTCACCCAGTGGTGCCTGGCAAAGCGGGGCGTGGAACCAGGAAGAAGAGGCATCATTCTTGCCATCGACGGCGTAGTTCGGAGTCGTCCTCCTCCTCCTCCTCCTCAGGCGATTCATTTTCTTTGTCTGGGGGGGAGGTTTTGAGGCAGGAGGATGGTGGCGGGAGGGTGCTGGGATCCCATCCTGTGGAGGGGGCCCCGTTGGAGGTTGCGTTCCCGGAATTGTGGGAGGGGGTCCCGAGGAAGCTTCATCGGAAGATTCGGAAGTGGCGTTATATCGATATTTTTCGGCTCTTGGAAGGCAGGAAGCAGTCGGGTGAGAGCAGGAAGAAGAGGAAGGAGGATGAGAAGGCGGGACAGATTAAGAAGGTGGCGCGCAATGTGGTGAATTTGACTCGATCCTTTTTGCGCTTGGCCAGTGTGTGGGGACATTACTCGCCGAAGCATTACGGTATGCTACTGGCATATGCGGATTCGATTTTGGAGGTGTCTCAGACGCATGATGGCTGGGCGTAGTTGAATTATGACGAAAAGTTTAGGGACAAGATGGAGGAGAACAGATTGTTGTCCTGGGGCACGCAGGACATAAACCTCTGGCTGACGCAAATGTCTGCTAGGGCGGGTGCTGGGGGGGCGGGGGGAGAGGCGGTGCGGTTGGCGCATTGGGGGGTGGTCATTCCTTTCGGATGGCGGCGGGTGGTCTGCAGCAGAAAGCAGGGTTGGGAGGCGTTGGCGACGTTTGCTGGAGATTCAACAGGTCCACCTACCCATTTCCTGACTGCAAATTCAAGCACTTCTGCTCAATCTGTGGCAGGGGGCACTCCGCCACGAGGTGCAGTAAGAAAGGGGCCAACGGAGCACCTGGGTCTGCTGCCAAGCCGCAATGAGGTGGTTAGTCGGGCGCCAACACCGATACGGTTGGAGGCCTTGCAGGGTTGGCTTCAACGGTATCCGAGGAGACGGGATAGGGATGTGTTATGGTATGGTTTTCAGTTTGGTTTTGGTATTCTGGTTCGGGTTCAGTGGAGGCATCTTGTGCTTAGAATTCACCGTCAGTACGACGTTTCACTGCTGTAGTACGGGACAAGTTACTCGGGGAGTTGAAGTTGGGTCGAATCGCGGGTCCTTTTAGTGAACCACCTTTTCCGGACATGGTGATTTCTCCGTTGGGGATTGTTCCTAAAAAGGAGCCGGGGAAGTTCAGGTTAATTCATAATTTGTCTTGTCCGCTGGGAGCGTCGATGAATGACCATATTCCGCATGAGCTGTGTACGGTGCGGTATGCTTCATTTGATCGAGCTGCGGAGATGGTGAGGGAGGCGGGGAGGGCAGCGTTGATGGCTAAAGTAGATATCAAATCTGCCTTCCGTTTACTGCCGGTGCATCCTTCTGCCTTTCCTTTGCTTGGCTTTCGTTTTCAAGGGGAATATTATTTTGACAAATGCATGCCTGTTTCCTGTGCTTATTTTGAAAAGTTCATTATGTTTATGCAGTGGGTGTTAGTTCAAAAAAGTGGCTCGGGGAACGTGGTGCATTACTTGGATGATTTTCTGTTGGTGGGTCCGGCGCATTCAACGGAGTGTCAGGAGCTGTTAACTGGTTTTGAGGAATTATCAGGGGAGCTGGGTGTGCCGTTTGCCATGGAAAAGACGGAGGGCCCTACGACGAGGCTAACATTTTTAGGAGTAGAGTTAGACTCTATTGCGATGATGGCGCGTTTGCCGCCTGAGAAGGTGGTCAGTTTGCGGGTGTTGGTGGCCAACGTGTTGTTATCTCACAAGGTAACCTTGCGGGAGATGCAGGCCTTGGTCGGCTCCTTGAACTTTGCGTGCAGAGTGATACCCATGGGTAGGGTATTTTCCCGGCGATTGGCGGCTTCAACGGCTGGGGTGCGGAAGCCGCCTCATAGGATCAGAGTCATGGAAGTGATGAGGGCGGATTTGTGGGTCTGGAGCCACTTTTTGGAGGATTTCAACGGACCTCGGTTCTGCTGGGGGCTGAGGTGTCCATTGCGGAGTTAGAGCTGTATACGGATGTGGCGGGGGGGGCAAGGGTTTGGGGGTGTATTTCAGCAGGGCCTGGTGCGCGGATAGGTGGTCACAGGCCTGGCATGAGGCGGGTTTGACCACCAACATAACCTTTTTGGAATTGTTTCCAATTCTGGTAGTGTTGGAGTTATGGCCGGATGGGCTGCGTGATCGGCGGATACTTTGGTGGTGTGACAATGAAGCAGTTGTTAGCGTCGTTAACCGCTTCTCTCCCAGATGTTTGCGGGTGGTGGGTTGATGAGGGAGGTGGTGTTGGCATGTTTGCAGTTGAATGTATCTGTGAAGGCCAGGCATATCCCGGCTGTATTAATGAGATTGCTGATGCTCTTTCTCGTTTCCAGTGGGAGCGGTTTTGGGTGCTGGCCCCGGAGGCGGACAGAGAAGGATCCGTGGTCCCAGAGAAATTGTGGAACGTTGGCCTAGCAGTATGCTGAGCTTTCTGTGCAGTTCGGTGGCAGCGGGGACGTGGGCAGCGTATCAGCGTGGCTGTGACAAGGTGGCTGAGTTTCTGGTGGCGCATGGGTGGCGATCGGGTCGGGCGCCGGATGGGCTCATTGGTTGTTATATTGCTGAGGCTAGAAGTCACAAGTTGTCCAGATCGGTGGTGCGTTCACATTTGGCGGGTTTCAACTTTTTTGCGAGTGCGGTGGGTTGGGGTTTGCCCACCAGAGGTTTCTTAGCTCGTAAGCTCCTGCAAAGGTGGGAGCGTGTAAGGCCATCTCCCCCAGACCGGCGTAGGCCAATTACGCACGATTTGCTGGTGAGACTCCTCGTGGTGTTACCTCGGGTGGCGGTGTCTCGATACGAGGTCGTGTTATTTCGGGCAGTTTTTTGTCTCGCCTTTTTCGGGGCCTTTAGAATTGGGGAGCTGGTGGCGAATTCGGGTGGGACGGGGACGGGGACGGCATGCAGCGGCGCCATGTTCACGTGGAGGAGGGGCAGTTAAGACTCCTATTGGAGAAATCCAAGACGGATCAGCGGTGCAGGGGTTTGTGGGTGGTTTTGAAGGAAATAGGGGGTCTCGTAAGTTTCCCGGTGGTGGTGGTGCGGCAGTACCTGAGGATGCGGCCCGGGCAGGGGGGAGTTTTTTCCTGCATGAGAACGCGCGGGTGTTGACCCGTTTTCAAGTAACTGTGGTGCTGCGGATGGCTCTGAGTTATTTAGGTGAGGACCCTCTGCTCTTTGCGCCCCACTCCTTTCGTATCAGGGCGGCTACGAGCGTGGTGATGGCGGGGTTGCCCGAGTTTGAAATTCAGAGCATTGGCCGATGGCGTTCCCGGGCGTTTAAGGGTTATGTAAGGCTGTGAACGGTGGGGGGATTGGGGGCGGGGATGCTAACTCTTCATTTATTTTGCAGGTGGGGGTTTTGAGCCATGTCGATGTTGGATGATTGGTCATTCATTCATCTACTGGGCAGGTCAGCGTGCTGCAGTGAGGCCGGTGGGCCCTAATTTGGGGCTGGATCCTGCGGTGGTGTCGGTATCATGGCTGGGTGAGCGAGGACTCCGCTGGCTCCAACTGCTACCTTTGCTCCAGCATCACGGGAGGACGTCGCAACAGCCGTCAGTGCTAATTGTACATTTGGGGGGTAATGACCGTGTCTCCTCGTCATGTCGGCAACTGATCAGGGCAGCGCAAGAGGACTTGGAAGTGGTGCAGAAGATGTTCCCGGGGACAATTTTGCTGTGGTCGGACATAATGCCACGGCCGGCGTGCTGGAGTCAGCGGCATTGGTCCAGGGGTCTGACTAAGATTAACCGTCAGATCGGTTGTTGGGTTTGCGAACGGGGGGTTATCAGATATTGCATTCTTGGGTGGAGGTGGGTTGTGCAAGGCTTTATAGAGGGGATGGGGTTCATTTGTCTCCTGTCGGTATGGATCTGCTCATTAATGATTGGCAGGAAGCTTTGGAGTATGTCATTTTGCAGGATACTCGCTGGTTGCAGCTTTGGGTGTTGGGGGGTGGCATAGCGACTAAGTAGTCGCCTATGCCGGTGGTGGGCTCCCAGAGGTTTCTGGGGTCCGGTGCCTCAGGGTACATTTGGGCGGGGGTGGGGTGCCCCTGACCCGGACAAACCCTGGCCGACTTTTGCTAAGGGCATGGCAAAGTCGGGGAAAGGGGTAGGAAACTTGCCGGGGGCAAGTTTATGTCCGTAGCGGTGGTAATGCACTTTGCTAAGGTATGGTTGGTGCGGCACTACTCCGCTAAGAGGTTTGTTATGGTTTATGCTGTTGGAATATGGTTAAATGGTTAATGGTTAATAAAGCTGCGACCAGTGGTTCCCATGACCTCTTTGTGTAGTGTGTTTTGTGGGAAGGAGGATGGGGGGGGGGGCTGTTGTTGGGGGGGCCCGGAGCACCGGGTCCGCTTGCCTCGGTTAATACACATATCGTAACAAATATAAAAAGGTAAATAAATAAATAAAAATGAAGGTACTTCTTGTTAATTAAGACCAGTGTATCTAAAGCTAAATAAAAAGCTAAATAAATAAATAAATAAATGTTAAATGAATATCAGAACGCAAACCTTTTTACAACTATTTACAACTTGCATCATAACTTTAGGATTAAATGTTAAATGAATATCAGAATGCTACATATAAAAAATGACCAGTATACTAGAATGCTACATATAAAACGTGTCTAGTATGTCTAACCATACAGTTATGTTGTAAAAAAACCTTTGCATCATAAACCCACCTAAATGAGCTTAATAAATGTTAAATAATTAATAAACCGCATTAAAATCTACATTTGAAACATCACCAAATAAACCTAATAATGTCCCTATATATATTGAATCATAAAAGCATGAAACCAAGAGCAAAGGACATTAACGTATAACTAAAAGAATATATCCAGATCAGACCGTTGTATAAAGACAAAAAACATACTGCAAGGACAAAAGGGAAGGGGAAGGAAACAAAATCAATTACAAAAATACCAAAAAATCTTTATCCAAATTTAAGCAATGTGGTATTATTGTATTGAGCCAAAAAATATATCGCTGTTCCAATCGTAAAATAGTTTTATTAATGTCTCCAATTAAGTTTAACTTTTTTAATGACAAAAAAACTTAAATCCATTAGCTTGTGTCCCATCACCAGCCAATGTGTAACCAGTGGTTTATCTACTAACTTTCTTTTTATGCAACTTTTATTTTCCACTATTCGTGCACGTACACTGTGAATCGTCTTATCGACGTACAATTTATTGCAAGGACACTAGATAACATAAATGACATGAGATGTTTCACAATTCGAAAAATCATCAATGAAAAATGTTTTTGAAGTATTGGGATGAGTAAAAATGTTGCGCACTTGCAATACGTGTAGACAAACTGAACAATGTCCACATTGGAATTGTCCCTTATACTTGGATAATAGTTTTCGTTCCGTGAGTGCTGAGGGGACTAACAAATCACGAAGGTTCACATTACGCCTGTGGGCTATTATAAGAGACATGTCTTGAAAACCAGGAATGGCCTGTATAAGATGCCATTCATTTTTAAGTATTTTTTGTAATATGAGACTGTAACAAATATAAAAGAGGGCACACCATATTGGATTGTTCCAATTATGTTTCCGGTTATCTCCTGCTTCGTTCTTCTCCTTTTTGGTTCTTCATCCTTCTTCCTTTTCTTTCAGAAATAGTTCAAAGATATATAATAGTTCATTGTCCATTTATGTATGATATTTATTGTTTTTTTCTTTGCCAAATTGTTCTTATGTTTTTATCTTATATTTTATATATATGTTTTAGATTCACATGTGCTTTTTTATTTGATAACATAACCATTCATGTATATTTGAACACTTATTTATTGTTGGCTGGTTTATATTTATTGGTATGTTTTTTTAATTTAATTCTTATTTGTTTATGATTGTTTGTTTTTTGATATTGTGTTTATCATTTTAAATGTTTTTATGGTATTTATACATATTAATGTGTTTATTTATGATTGTAGTGAGCCATAATACCCTTGAAGAAGTCGTACACGAAACACGGCCTGTGTCGGGTTATTTGGCTATTTCTCCTTTTATAAGGATTAATAAAGCTTTTCCTTGCCCCTTCACTGCCACGGATCTGGACTGGTTTTTTCCTACTGCTTTCGTGGCAGCCTGCTGTTCTTCTTTGGTGGACCTGTATATACAGCATGTTTTACCCCTGGAAAGATGTCCTCAGCTTCGGGGAGGATGTTTTGGATAAATTGGTATCTCAGGAGCAGTTGATGAATCAAAATGAAGACACTACTGATCATATATATACCCAATGGGAAGATGTTGTGAAGTTAACACAGAAGTTGGTAAGAGAGGAACTACATGCAGCCTACCTCCTCGAATGCTGCAAGTCCAAAATTATTCCAAGAGGTTTGAGGATGAATAACGCTCCAGGATTATAACAGAGTGAACAAGGTTTTGTGAACTGTTGGAATGCCATATTAAATAAGTGTTCATTCGATTTGATGATTTTGTTAATTACCACAGCGAACAAAAAATCGGAACTACTCAAAGTGGAATTAGATGAGAAATTAACTGAATTGAAAGGGTGTGATAATAATTTTGACAAGGTACATGTGGATTATGATAGAAATATTGTTCAATATAGGAAAGAAATTAAAAACAAAAAAGTAGAGAAATTCAAGAGGGATGAAGAAGATTATAGGGTTGGATACGTATACCACTGGTGCAAGAAGGTGGAAAATGATAGAATTTGGGTCAAGAGGAGATCCACACTTTTTGATTGAAAAGAAAGCTTATCAGATGACCCTAATAAAGCAACCCCTTTTGAACAAAAGAAGAAGAGAAGCAGGAGTGAATCGGTTGAAAATGGTGATGCCTCTGCGTTACTTTTTTCAACATATAAAGATAAGTCTGAACATCAGAGAGACAAAGGAAAAGAGAAAAACAATATTTTAAACATGGATCAACTATGGAAGGAGGGCAGTCGGGATTCATCTTGGTCCCGTCCACCACCACTAATAGATCTAGACAGAACAATGCCAGAATCAGGACAGAATGTACAACAATCACAATCAGTACAGAGGTCGAGGTCGAGGATGAGGGAGAGGGAGGTGGGCGGCGGATCGATCCCACGAGAGGAGATATTGAAATCTAATAATGTAATTAATATTTCAAATTATACACTTACTTCAGAGGAAATATCAGTGTTAAATAAAGGCTTATCTTCCGTCCCTATGAAGAAGTTCGATCCATTTGAGATTCAAGTAGACTTGTACATATTTTTTTGAAAAAATTGTATTCATCATTTTTTTAGCAATCAGTCGGTTCCCACGGAAAACAAATTTATCATTAGTAGGAAATCACGGTGGGTCCCTCCTCCACATACAGATCCTCTCATCAAAGCTTTCGAATGCGTGGTGTTACAGCAAGTTGATAAAATCATTGAAAACACACCGTTACCCTTTCAAAATTTGACACAAGGTGAAAAACTTGCTATCAAGTCCTTAGAGAAAAATACTGAAATTATCATTAAGCCTGCAGACAAAGGAGGCGCAATGGTTGTCCTAGATAAAAACAAATATATTGAAGAAGTAAATAGACAGCTTAATGATAAGTCATTTTACTTTAGGTTAGATGGTGTTCCTACAGATACATTAAAAAGTAGTATTGACAATTTGGTTTTGACCGCTTATGAAATAGGATATATTACTAAGAAGGAGAGAGATTTTTTAATAGTGGATAAGCCAATTATGCCAACTATCTACATTATTCCGAAGATACACAAATCCTTAAGTCATCCACTTGGCCATCCCATCGTGTCAGCTATAGGTTCTCTTTTAAAGCCTATTTCTCAACTATTAGATGTGATCTTACATCCATTTGTTATGAATATGTGGTCTTACGTTCGCGATTCCTCTCATGTGATAGAAATCCTTAATTCATTTCAAGACTTTGGCCCCAACATTATCTTGGTCACATTGGACATAGAGTCTGTATACAGAAATGTTCCACAATCCAAGGCATTAGATATCATCAAACAATGTCTCTTGACTAGACAGGATCACAAGCGCATCCCCACGGCATTTCTTTTATCTTTGGCCGAAATCTCATTATGTAAGAACTTTTTTTGTTTTAGAGATTTGTTTTTTCAACAAATCAAGGGTGTAGCAATGGGGTCATCCATGGCCCCTGATATCGCTAATTTATATATGTTTCAGTTAGAGGAGAATTTTTTGAAAATCATTTGTTTAAAGACCAGGTCAGGCTATGGATCTATTACATAGATGATATTTTGATACTTTGGAATGGGTCAATGGATCTACTTTCTGAATTCAATATATGGATTAATGAACTAGATGATAATTTATGGTTTCAGATCACTTATGATCCAGTGCAGATCCCTTATTTGGCCCTCATTATCAAAAAAGGAGAAAAAATTACTACTTTATATAGAAAACCCACCGACAAAAATCAGTTGCTACAATATACCAGATTTCATAATCCAGCATTAAAAAAAATTTACCAGTGGGACAATTCCTCAGAGTTAAAAGGGTATGCACGTCTGTGGAGGATTTTGAATATCAGGCCCAACAGATGAAAGAAAGATTCAGGGTATGACAATACCCTAGCAGGTATACTGAAAAGGCATATATGAGAGCCCGAGATACATCCCGAGATGCATTGTTAAAACCACAGAAAAAGAAGGAACAATCCAATATGGTGTGCCCTCTTTTATATTCGTTACATTCTCACAATATTACAAAAATACTTAAAAATAAATGGCATCTTATACAGGCCATTCCTGGTTTTTCAAGACATGTCTCTTATAATAGCCCACAGACATAATGTGAACCTTCGTGATTTGTTAGTCCCCTCAGCACTCACGGAACGATAACTATTATCCAAGTATAAGGGACAATTCCAATGTGGACATTGTTCAGTTTGTCTACACGTATTGCACTCTAAACCAAATTCTGTAAGGAATAGGCAGAAAGTGCAATGCGAGAAGGGGCTATCGCCTCCAAGAGCTTGATTCAGACTGATGATGTCAGTGTATTTGGCTTCTGCAGGATAAAGAGGCATTCATTGTCCTGCCTACAATTGGAGGAGTGCAATGCCGAACTGGTGCAGCATTTTTGGGTGGGTTGGGGAAACAGAGTGGTCCAGACTCTGCAGAGAGATGCTAGCTAAATTTTGGCAGCAATAGTTTTTAAAACATTTCTGGGAAAACTAAGAATTTGAGCTCTGAACTTGGGGCCTGATATTCAAAAGGCATTTACATGGTTTACAGACTTGTAAACCATGTAAATGCTGCTGAATGGGATGTTCAATGGCATTAACACGCCCTGAAGTAACTGCTTAGCAGCAGGGCGTGTTGTGGGTGTTCCAGGGAGTGTTGTGGGTGTTCCAGGGAGTGTTGTGGGTTAGCAACCTGTGGGTAAAACTAGGCACTGTAAAAGCTGGCCTAGTTTTACTCACAGGAACTAACCAGGTAGCGGTGCAATATCGCTGCTACCTGGTTAGCTTCTGTGACATTGGAGGCTGTGCAGTGTCCCCAAATATTCAATGTTGGGGCCGCATATGACTCCAGTATTGAATATCCAGGGTTAGAGGTCGGCGGCAATGGTTATGCACCATAGTGGCGCATAGCCATCTCAGTACCATAGCCCTTGGTGTCTATTAATATATACAAAGGTTGGAAATGGTGGAAGTTAAAGTAGGGAAATTATAAGAAGCTGAGTCTGTAATAATGCAAGATAATTTGAACCTATTTGGTAAATTTAAAAGAGTGGAAAATTTCAGAGAAGACATATTCTATGATTTATTACTTTCCTAAATTGTCATTAACAACCCCCTCCTCCACTGAGCTTGTTTAAAAATATATTTTTTTGAGGAACTGAAAACCCCTGAAAATGCCTAGCAACCTACCTCAAGACCATATTATCTTTCTCCCTTCAAAAAGAAAGTACTTGGAATTGAGATGATTGAGGTGTCGTAACTATTCTTTTACTCATTAAATCCACTGGAAACTTTGAATGTAATGGACAAATTGGATACATGTACTACAGCTTTGGTTAATGACTTTGTTTTAGACCCTACACGATATGTTTTGGTGGTAATTTTAGATGCTCTGTTCATGCTTTGGACATTTGAGAACGGGCATTCAGGCATGCAAATCATAGAGACATCCCCGGGGCCGTTTTAGAAAGCCAGATGCCCCTGGTGTGAGCATGTCCATGTAGCATGGGGATGTGGAGGAGGCATGGCTTGGGTGGTGCAATGAAGATGCACGTTGCCTTTGCGATTTCTTAACAGCATGAGCACATCTAGCCCTGGCTGTTGACACAAGCATGCCTATACCTGCTCCTGACCAGGAATAAGGTGCAAGAAAGTACTTGTTTCATGGTAGCAACAATTACAGAGGGAAAAGCAAAATGTGCTCTCAACACCATTGTAAATTTTGCTGGGCCAAAAAACCTGCATATAAATTAACAGTCCGATCATTTTACTGCACTACCGCCGCATGTCTGCTGATTTGAAATGTTTATCTGGGACATGCAAGTCTCATAACATAGACACCTCCATTCTGAAACATCTCGGCCGGCACATCTAAGTATTTGTTTCTGTAGCCATGCATTTCAAGGACGTTTGTATTTCTGAAATAGCCTGCAACCATGCAGATACCCAGAACACAGCCATGAAAATACTTGCTCATGCCTACCGTTTCAACCATGTAACCCCACTCCTAAACCAATTCCACTGGCTCCTAGTACATTATCATATTCATTATAAACTCCTTATCTTGGTTCACATACTCCACACTGGTATTCTCTATTACCTCTCAAACTTTATAATACCACACTCGCCACATCGGATACTTAGCTCTGTTCACGCCAACTGCCTTCACCTCCCATCCGCCACTCATGCCAGATTTGAAATTTATTTTATTACAATTTCTTATATTACAATTTCTTATCACTTGTCACATGGACTTTTACTTTCTTGGTCGCAGTCTCTAGAATGCCCTACCTCCTAACCTCAGACTAGAACTGTTCTATGTCAAATTCAAATCACAGCTCAAAACCTACCTCTTCCAAAACACCTTTGATCTACCCTCTGCCTTACTCTCTGACTGCAGCTCTCACTCTTTCCTAGGTATGAATGTGGTAATCTTTCCTGTAACTTATTGTGTTCCTTTCCCCTTTTCTCTTGAATTGATTTTATTTTAAACTGCTTTGCTGCTAATGTGAAGGGTGATCTATCAAGCCTAATAAACAACATCAACAACATAGCTGGTCTTGCTATCTGCATGTTCCTATCTCCAAACCTCACTGTGAGGACGTGTATCTTTTGGGGCAGAGATGATGCAATATCAGAAGGCACTTACAAGTGACTCCATTCACTGCCACCACTCCCTTGGAATTTTGAATGTGGTGCTCTGGACATCCTAGATTCCTCTTAGATGGCCTTTCTAAAATCCCATGTTTTATGTTTTTCCTAATGCAGCAAAAGCAACTCAGAAAAGAAGAAAACAATTTTTGTTGATGAAGCTGTGGGTTCTGCAATTGGGACTGCAGTCTTGGCTTAATTTTCCCTGTAAATATGGTGCAAAATAAGGGGTGTTAGGAATTGACTGCATTTGGCCACTAATATTTCGGCTACCTCATCACCCCTCCCTTCAGTTTCTATCCCCGTGGAGGGCTGAACTATTATAATCTATTTAAATTATGAAGTAAGAATGGAATAGTACCTTATTGCTTTTTCCTTTATCTAGATTTCTTGGGTTAATGTATTGGATTTTCTCCTATTTCAGGATTGTGCAGCATATTACCTTTTCTTTTTCTTTTGGTATTTCCTGTTCAGTACTGTTTTCTGATAAGATGTAATTTCTTGGTTGATTTCTCAATATATGGAGTAAATATGTTGTTGTTAAGTGCCGTCGAGTCGGTGTCGACTCATAGCGACCCTCTGGATAGTTGTCCTAAATTCTGTTCAGTCTTCAGTCAGACGGCTCATTGTTGACAGACTGGTACCCATAACTGTTGTTCTTTGGGCAGTCCATGGTATACACAGTATTCACCGCCAGCACCATAATTCAAAGGCATCAATTTTCTTCCTATTTTTTCACTGTCCAGCTTTCTCATCCATATGATGTTATTGAAAATACCATGGCTTGAACGAGTTGAATCTTTGTATGGAGAGAGACATCTCTGCTCTTGAGAATCTTGTCTAGGTCTTTCATAGCCATTCTGCCAAGAGCAATGCATCGTCAGATTTCTTGACTGTTTGTTGCTTCTTTATTGATAGTTGATCCAAGTAGGTTAAAGTTGTCCACAATTTCAATTTCTTCTCCTTCAGCGATGAAATTATTGATTTTGCCAGTTGTCATGATCTTTGTCTTCTTTACATTAAGGTATAGGCCCATTTTAAGACTATGGGGTATGTTGACTAAGGCACGGTAACGTAGCATTGGCAATGTTACGCACGGTAACGTCACCCAATGTAACGTTAACGCGCAGTAATGTCACCCGATGTAACGTTAACGCACGTTAACATTACTGGCAGTGGTAACTGTCCCAGAAGGTGGAGACAAGGCGGAGAGAAGGGGTCAATGGGCGGGGAGTGGGCGGGGAGAAGTCCCTGCTACACTAACGCTGGAACATTAATGCTGGGACATCACCGCCAGTGAAAACCTATCGGTAAATGCACACTTGCAGGAGAGAGAGACCAGTTATGTGTCAGCAATGTACAGCACAGACAGGGAGCCCAAGAAGAGTGATAGTAGTACTCCATGTGCAGCAACAGCATAGAGCCTAACTAGGAAAGGGCACTATGGTGATGCTGCAAATGGGGCAAAGGGGGCTGCAAGTGGGACATGCAGTGGGGGCAGCTGGGGCACAGGGAAGACTAGGCTGTCGCCTAGGTGGCACATAGGAAAACAAAACCGAAAAGCAAAAAGACAGTGTCAGACCAAGGTCAAACATGCCCAATAGTCTGTGTTCCAGTGTCCCATCCAGTGGACACATACCCAGCAGGTACCCCAAATGTCACACAGGAGCCACAGTGCCTGCAATGGGGCAAGCAGTGCACATCTGGTGACCATGCTAACAAGGGTCTATGTACCTTCCCCAGAAAACATCCCAAACTGTTCGTAAACCCAACTAAATGAATACCCTTTATGACAGCCCCTGGTAAGGCAGTGCAGGGTGTGACCACTCATCGTCTTAAATATATATACACCCAGTAGTCTAAACTGGGTACACAGTACCCGCATTG
Source organism: Ichthyophis bannanicus (assembly GCA_033557465.1). Lineage (NCBI taxonomy): Eukaryota > Metazoa > Chordata > Amphibia > Gymnophiona > Ichthyophiidae > Ichthyophis > Ichthyophis bannanicus. The sequence goes on from CM066031.1 coordinate 926,776,436, forward strand.
CATGCCCTAACCTGACCATAGTCTGCTGGCAGAACACAATCTACTTACTTTTACCTGGTCCACCCTAGCCAATTGTTGCCATAGCACCAATCTGACACCCCCCAGCCGTCTCTCCCCCATGTGGAAGGGACATAACATTGGTAGGCAGTGATGGGGGGATGTGTGGATGTCCATGTATGCCTCCCCACCCCAGATCCTGCACCCTAGGCACCCGCTTACCTGCACATTGTATGGCCCGGGACTGTGCACTACCAGCACTAACAGCATATGAGCATGTCAGCATGGCAGGGAAGTGTTGAAGCTGGAGGGGACAGTGGCACCTCTCTGAAGTGGACCTAGGCCATGTCCTGTTCCAGTGCATGGTGTGCAGTGCAACAGAAAAAGTCTGTCTGATGAAAAGTAAAGGTAGCCTCAGGGACTGCCATGCCTGTGTGGTGCAGTACACACAGCTAGTGTGTCTTGGAACAGAGGGTCACAGGTTCAGGTCCCAGCTGTGGATCTTGCAGAGCAAGTCCTTGCATTTTACCCTACATTGCAGATATAACATCAAAATGTGCAATCCTTAAAGCATCGGCCAACAGGGGTACAAATACCTACACACACACTCAGGCTCCACTATCCAAAGCTTCCAGGAGAGTCAGGCTGATGGCTCCAGCACGGAGTAGCAGTTATCATCAGAGCACTACTACTAGCTCCTGCACACTTTAGCAATGCCTGAACTGTGATCAGGACCAGTGTGGCAATCAGGGTTGCCAACCACCCCTATCTTTTCACAATGCTACAATAGGAGGGCATGTGTGTCTGTCTATCCATTGTTTTGTGGCTCCCCCACCCCTCACTGGGCCCAGAATACATACACCCTTGCCAGCGTGAGCCTGCAAATGGGCATACTGAGGAGCAAGGTATTGTGGCTATGGGCCGGACAGGGCAGATTGGGCATGATGCGCCTGCATGGGGGGTGGGGCAATGGCTGGGGCACCGTAGGGCCACACCACCACTTGCATGGACAGGGTGGCCACAGCATGTCATGCTGGGAGGACACTCTCACTCTGACCGAGCAGTGGTCATGGTCTGGCTAAGTTCCCACATAGTGCAATATAGTGTTAGTCTCCAGTGATACTGGTGTGAGCCCATTTCTGGGGTCCAATCACTGAGGTACCTGCCAGGTGTCTGCGCTGTACATCCCACATCTGGGTGCACATAGTGTACTGGCCACATGCAGTATGGACTTTCTGCAGTTAGCACCTGCATGGCTGGAACACCTGGTGGGGTGTAGCAGGTACAGTCTGACTGTGCCCTCTGCTGGTGAATTCAGATCACGGTGGATAGCAACTGATTGTAACCAGGCACACCCTCAGCATCACTGCTGGTCTACCAGGGCCCTAGTACCAGGTACCCATCTGGCCCAAACCCCTGAAGGACAGCCACTGCCCAGGGGGACCGGGGTTGCTGGTTACAATGCTAGTACCCATGGCAGTGCCATAATTACAGAAAGGTAAATCCTGAGACAAGCCATGTATATTGTAAACTACTCTGACCCCAGAGAGGGTGGTAACATAGGCAGTGCTACTTATACCTACTGTGAGTCCAGACACCCCCACTACTAATAGGTGACTATGGCAGCCACAACGTAACACTGGGTTTGCACTGTTCTGGGTGGATCCCACCCTACCTGTCTCAGATGTGACTGGAACATATACATATATACAGGGTGACGCTAGGTCCCACTGCAAGAAACACCTGCTATACACAGGTAGCAATGGGTATCCATAATACAGCCTAATGCCTGCACCACAGGTACTGCAGGGCTGATGCTGGGTGCCCATCCTCACCCTCAGGGTGAACACAGAACCCGCACAGTGGCATGGTCTGTGGCTGCCCTGTGCCAGTTTCACACACTGTCATAACGTCATACCAAGCTGAGGTGCTAGAGAGGTACATCCTCCATATGGTGATCAGCTGTAGATTGCTGGTCTGCATGTGCTTTGCATCATGGGTACTGGTGGGGTTACCCTATCCTGGCACACACAGCTGACATCCTGTAGCAGTCCATCTGTATCTAGCCATTGCTATGCCAAGAACCTTTGAGGAGTTGTCTACTGGTTAATACAATGACTACATAAACAGGAGTCATGGGTTCAATCCCAACCTGGTCACATATTTATAGGCCTGTCCCAATGAAATCATTTTCATACCTGGAACAGTCACATCTCTGCTGATCTGTGCCAGCAGCCCATAACACCCTCAACACAGTTGCCAAACATCCATCAGCCCATCTATCTGCCCCTGTCAGCTGTGTACAGTCCCGTCCACCTGTGCAGGCTGCTACCCTATGTCCTGTACTAGGAACCCTATCTGCATTGTGCCTGTTCGTGCCTGCCCCGTCTGTGCCTGATCTCCATGGCACCACTATTCCTCTGCCCATCTATCATTGCAATAACCCTGCCACCTCTGCCCCTACTGGGGGATCCAAATTCCCATCCACCACCACCCACATTCAGTGCATCACCTTAATTTGGCGACACCCTGAGCATTGGTAAAGCTTCCACCAACATGTTTGTCCATGTTACCAGCAGCCACATAGGATGCCCACAGATATGGCAGATCCATCAGCTCCCAACTCTCCCTCCCACCATCACCTGTTCATTGCTTTTCCTTGGTGCACCATCCAGTGTGAGGGTCATATCATAAACCATATCAAATGCCTAAACCATAAACCATCTGTCCAAATGACTTACAAGTAATGCATGTCAACTTGATGCACCTTACAGCTCTCTGGCCACCTTAACGTAAGGCACCTTAACATCCCTAGGGTACCATAACCTAAGACGCCCAATAAGGCGCCTCAATGCAAGGCGCCATATAAGGCGCCTTACATTAGAGTGCCACAAAGACCCTAGGGCACCCTGTCAGCCTTAACGTGTCCTGTTGGTCACCCTAATTTGCAATGTCCCGTTAATGTAAGTGAAACACCCAAGGCACCTTCCAACTAATGTTGACAGCCCATTGCCCACAAGATACCGGTTCGCCCCCCCCCCCCACCTGGGAAACTCCCTATATGTCATCGGTGACACATATAGCACTGAGCCAACATGGCCTGGTGTGTGTAGCTCAGTGGGTTGAGGAAACACCAAGCAACAATGCAGTGTGAGTTCAAATCCTGGGAAACGACAAAGTGATATATACCACATGAGAATGTGGCATATCACACCCTCAGAGGACAGGCGTACCCAAGAATGGAAATATATAATGTGTGTGGTGCCACACAATGTGTCCTGAATATGACACGCATTCAATGTGATGCAGACGTCTGTGTGTGGCAATGTGCATAGTGCACTCTCAGTGATGTAGAGCGCCATGCGCAATGTGCAACACATATGGACCATGCATAACACATTATGCACATAGAGAGGATATTGGAATACGCAGTTAGTATATGACATGCCTTGCGTTCACAGTGGTAGATGCGATGTGCATCGTCACCTTAATATGAAGTACGTGCCAAAACAGAACACGATACGTCCAGAAAATCCAGAAACAGCCTAATGTGCGTTATTGCGCGTGCTACAGGTATGTGGTGGAGCAATGCATGTTACTGTATGTTAATGTGCATACGCAACATTACTGCATCATTAGGCCCCACTCTAAACACAGCAGACAAAATGGTGGCACAATCCCGTAAACCCATGTTCACAAGCAAGGAGCTACAGCTGCTGGGAAACCTCATTTGCTATCGGCAGAGGCGCCTCTTCCTGGGCTCCTCCAAACACCAGAACCTCCATAGGGTGAGGAGGGCCTCACCAGGCGCCTCACCAGGCGCTTCAATGTGTCTGCTGAATACCCGTGTGAGGTAAGTGCATGGGGGCAGGTCACACAAACCAAGGAGTGCAACACAGTAGCCAGCAATCAACACAGGTATCATACAAACATATCAGGGGAAAAAGACAGGTCTGTGGCATAACCTGCTGTGCACAGGTCTGCCCTACCCCCAGGTGGCCTCAGGCCTATTTACAGAGGTCTGTGTTTACTCCTGGTGCTATGGTAGGTGCGTCTGCTAATGTGCGCGGGTCTGCCCTATCCCCAGGTGGCCTCAGGCCTATCTACAGAGGTCTGTGTTTAATCCTGGTGCTCTGGTAGGTGCACCTGTTGATGTGTGCGGGTCTGCCCTATCCCCAGGTGGCCCCATGCCTCTTTACAGAGTTCTGTGTTTAATCCTAGTGCTATGGTAGGTGCGCCTGTTGATGTGCGCTGGTCTTCCCTATCCCCAGGTGGCCTCAGGCCTATTTATAGAGGTCTGTGTTTACTCCTGGTTTTATGGTAGGTGCGCCTGTTGATGTGCACTGGTCTGCCCTATCCCCAGGTGGCCTCAGGCCTCTATACAGAGGTCTGTGCTTACTCCTGGTGCTATGGTAGGTGTGCCTGTTGATCTGCGCAGATCTTCTCTAACCCCAGGTGGCCCCTGGACTATACATAGAGGTCTGTGATACATCCCTTGGACCTTCATAGGTGCATCTGCTGCTGCGTTCATGCCACAATGGCTAATCACATGTGCGGCACTGTCAGCATTGAGTACTATGGCGCGAGTATATGCAGTCACAGCATATGATTGCCACATGTTGTAGTCATGTAGAAAGGTGTAGCAGACATGCAGCTCCAGCGCATATGTGTAGGATGTGGCGCATGCCCCAACTCCCCCTTGGCAACCCATCACACGGATAACGGTACCATACAGCACTGCCGGTACGATGCACATGAGCTGCAACATGACAATGCCACGTATGCCATGGGGCAACCATATCACGCAAGGGTAGGCCATCAGGTAGGCAATGGGTGCCGGGGTGGTAGCACACAGGACATGTAGGGGGCAATCCACACATGCCCAGCCTCACTCGCACACATGCAGGTGGCATTGGCAACAGCTAGCATTGGACCGACAGTGTACAGCAGGAGCACATGCTCACAGCCAGTGATGTGCAGTAGCTGATGGCCAGGGATGTCTGTCCCCTAACAATCCCTAAAAACCAGTCCAGAACTGTGGCAGTGAAGGGGCAAGGAAAAGCTTTATTAATCCTTATTAAAGGAGAAATAGCCAAATAACCCGAAAACAGGCTGTGTTTCATGTACAACTTCTTCAGGGGTATTATGGTTCACTACAATCATAAATAAACATATTAATATGTATAAATACCATAAAAACATTTAAAATGATAAACACAATATCTAAAACCAAACTTAATCATAAATAAATAAGAATTAAATTTAAAAACATACCAATAAATATAAAACAGCCAACAATAAATAAGGGGTATGTTTACTAAAACCCCGTTAGGTGTGCGCTGCGCTATTGTGCGGGATGCCATATAAGGAGTGGGCATTTCAGTCAGAAAAAAGCAAAACCGGGATTTATCATGCACTAATGTGCGCTGCGCTCATGTGCGCCGCGCACATTAGCGCATGAGAAACTTGCACGGGAAGCATAAGTGGCGCGCTGATATGCAAGCACAGGAACAGAGCCACAGTACAATGGTTAAGACATTGACCGATGGTGCAAGGATCATGTGTTCAATCCCCCACTCTGCCGAATGAAGAAGGCTGGCTGAGGCATTACCTATTATGGGGAAGATTGCTTTAGGAGGCATTTTATTTATATTTTAATTACCTCTACTAGCAAACGCACTCTCAAAGCGTGTTAACATAAGGCGCCCCATAAGGAACATTTTAAAGTGCACTGTCCGCCAAGGCACCCTAGAATGTTGCTTATAGGGCGCTTTATAGGGTGCCGTATGAGGTACCGCAAGGTCACAGCACTGTTTTTGATGGCAGCACTGTGCAGTTTAAGGAATGAAAATCATAATTAGGTGTGCTGACATGTAAAGAGGAGCAGCAGTGTAGCACAACGGCTAAGACACTGACCAATGATGCAGGAGTCATGGGTTCAATCCCCCACTGTGCATAATGAAGAAGGCTGGCTGAGGCATTACCTGTTATAGGTAATATTGCTGTAGGGGGCATTTTATTTTTATTTTAATTAGTGCAGCCAGCAAACACACCCTCAAAGTATTGTAACATAAGGTGCTGCATAAGGCGCCTCATAGGGTACCCCAGAGGGCACATTTTAAAGTACACTCTCCGCCACGGCACCCTACAGTGTTGCTGAAAGGGTGGCCTGTAGGGCGCCATATAGGGTGCCCTATGAGGCACAGCAAGGTCATAGCACTGTGTTTGATGGCAGCACTGTGCATTTAAACGCATGGAAATCTGAAGTAGGTGCGCTGACATGCAAGGAGGAAAAGCAGTGTAGCACAATGGTGAAGGCACTGACTGCTGATACAGGGGTCATGAGTTTGCTCCCCAGTGTGCCTAATACGTAAGGCTGGCTGAGGCATCAGCTTTGCAATGTACGTATTGTTTCCTGCAGCACTTTATTTGTATTTTATTAATTTCTGCCAGCAAACACGCCCTCACGTGCCGTAACTGAAGGTGCCGCATAAGGCACCCTATAAGGCACTCCATAGGGCACATTATAAAGTGCACTGTCCACCATGGCACCCTAAAATGTCCCCTATAGGGCACCCTATAAGTCGCTCCACAGGATAACGTATAGAGCACCTTATATGAAGGGTAACCATAAGGTGCCCTATAGGGCGCCCTATAAAGCGCCCTCTGAGGCACCTTATGGGTACAGTACGCAGAGAGTGTTTTTGCTGGCAGCAATAATGTACATTAAAAAGAGATAATGCTTTGGGCAGCCCTATCAAATAACCCCACTGTGGGTTGGAACCCATGACCTCTGGTTCCACAGGCAGTGAAGTAACCAGTGGGCTACAGCTCTATAGCTGCTAGCAAGCCCCTGGCTGGCTGTAGAGGGACTGCACATCACCACACAGACAGTCTGCTGTGGTCACCAGGATAGGGTTAGGCCACCCGTACCCATGATGCACTGCACATGCAAATCAGCTGTCCACAGATGAACACAAGATGGGGTATGCACCCCCACAGCACCTCGGCCTGGTAGGGGGTACTGACCGTGTGTGTTACTGGCACAGAGTAGCTACACACCGTCACATTGTGCGGGTACTGTGCTCACCCTGAGTGTGCGGTGGGGCACCCAGCACCAGGTCCACAGCACCTTCCACAGCAGAAATAGGCCATGCTGTAGGTCTCCAGCAGTGCTAATGTGTGAGATAGGTAGTTTCTGCAGAAACACCTTGGATATAGCTGTCTGTTTCAGTCAGGTGTAGCCTCCATGGACCCCCAGGAGGACCATGTACCACCACCCTCCACCTCCAGGGGCTGAGGGGGGTAAACATGGTCTCCCATCAACAGATGCACATTCTACCTCCCTGCAATGGTGGCAGTAGAGGGGACCATCAACCCCAGTCCTGCCAGGGAACAGACACCCTACAGGGCAGTCAATGCAGCTCTGTACACATCCATAACACAATAGCAGACAGACATTAGGGCTGGATATGCTAAGCTGCACCCCACCACTATCTGATATTCTCCTGCAGCAAGCCTTCAGCAGCTGCACCCTGCAAGGCACTGCATCAAGACACATACCAGCTGCAAACAGTCTGCTAGCTAGTCCATAGTGCATGTTCCTGATGGAAATGCATGCACCCAGAACTGGGATATCAGCATACACAACAAGCAGATACATCAGTGACTGGGCTCCAAAAGTAAAACCATAAATATCACATGAAAGAAATACTATATAGCACTATGGGGGTGCCTAGCCATGCTGTGGTCACTGCACAGTCAGGGTGAGAGTGATCTCCCAGCAGGACATGCTGAGTCCACCCTGTCTGTGTAGGTGGTGGCCGGGCATCAAAATGTCCCAGCCAGTGCCCTATGCCCTGTGCAGATGCACCCTGGCCAGGCCACCCTGTCCGGGCTATACCCATGGTACCTTGCTCCTCATTATGCAGATTGGCAGGCCAATACTGGCAACAGTGCTGGCAGTGTGGGCTGTGGAGGGTGTTTGCAGCCACCACACACTGGATAGACAGACAGACACCCCCACACCTATGCCAACATTGTGCTACTATAGAGGAGTTTAGCAGCCCTGGCCACCACACCAGTCCTGGGCACAGTACAGGCATGGATATGGTACGCAATACTGTTGGGGGTCACTCCCCAGGGTGGTAAACACTGTCAGAGACCAGACCTGCAGCACACACCACAGACATCCGAAAGATTGTTATGATGGAGCTCAATCAGCAAACTGTGCTTAACGTAGGAATTGCTATCTGCCAGTAATCATAGGAAACGTTTGATAGCTGTGTACCGTATACCCAGGTGTAGGGTGGCATTGCTAAGGTATGCAAGTGCTAGTATTTGGAGATGCACGCAGGGCCCAATGTCCTGCCTCTCCAGGAGGCATTGGCTAATGGGGCCTGTGGGTGTGGGTGTGTCTGCCCCTGTTGGCTGCTGCTTTACGGCAGAGGTTCCCAACTCCAGTCCTGGTGTGCCAAACACTGTTCGGGTTTTCATGCTGTCCCTCATGAATATGCATGAGATACATCTGCATACCATGGGGTGGTGCATAGATATGCAGCACAGGCATCTTTATTAGAGGCAGCATGGAACCTGAATGGTGTTTGGCCCTCCAGGACTGCATTTGGGAGACTCTGCTCTAGGTAATGCGCATGTTTATGTTGTCTGTGCTCTGTAGGGTAAAATATAGGGGTATTAACCATGTGTATGTTCTCTGCAATAAAGGTTTGTCCTTACTATCACGGTTTAGTTGTGGGAAAAATGTGTGGACTGGATTGGCAGTAGCCCCAGTTGGGCTTTCTACCTGTGACCTTCTGTTCTTGCACACACTGTCTGTGTGCATTGCACCACCGTGTTGCCACAGATATGCTGTATTCCCTGGGGAGTCCATGACTGTACATCCAACAGGGCCTGTCTGTTGCAGTGCACGGCACCCACCTGGACAGAGCTAGGCCATGGTCTGCTGTGGCCACCAGCTGCTGCCACCTCCACCACCAGTACCGCTCCATCCTTAGATTGGAGACAGCATAAACCCTGAAGGTTTTGTGGCCCTCCAGGACTGCATTTGGGGGAATCTGCTCTAGGTAATGTGCATGTTTCTGGTGTCTGTGCTCTGTAGGGTAAAATAGAGGTGTTTGAGCCATGCTTATGTTCTCTGCAATAAAGGTTCGTCTTAACTATCACTAGTTAGTTGTGGGTAAAATATGGGGACTGGATTGGCAGGAGCCCCAGCTGGGGCTTGAACCTGTGACCTTCTTTCTCCAAACATGCTGGTTGTGTGCACTGCACCACTGTGATGCCACAGAGACAGTGCATTCCTTGATGATACCATGACTGTTTGTCCGGCAGGGCCTGTCTGTTGCAGTGCATTGGACCCACCTACACAGGGCTAGGCCATGGTCTGCTCTGGGCAGCTGCCACTGCCCCTTCCACCTCCAGTACCCCTGTGCCAACCTGCTGACATGCCCTTCTGCTGGTGGTGCTGGTGGTACGCAGTCTCAGGCCATCCTGTGTGCGGGTAGGCGGCTGCCTATGGTGCGGGTTCTGGGGTAGGGGTGCCTGCAAATTTGTCTGCAAGTCCCCCAATCACCGCCTGCCAATGTTCTGTGCCCTTCGGGGTACCTGCTGGGTACTATCTCCTGTGACACTGTGATAAACACTCTCGTGCCCATGTTGGGCCCTCATCAGTTGCTGTCTGGCTGCTGTTCAGTTTCAGCATTCCTAGGTTCCATCTAGGCATCTGCCTAGTCCGCACTGTGCCCCAGCTGCACCACAGCATGTGCCGTCTGCAGCCCTCTGCATCCCCTTTCCCAGCATCTGTCCAATTGCCCATTCCGACCTGCCCACCCTTCTTTTGTGGAAATGTGCATGCCATAGGTAACCTGTCCAAAGGAGAGGGAAACCCTGATCAGTGCTATTTCACTGTGGGATCATTCACCTTGTATGGGGACGGAGCGTAGACCCTTCTAAAATTCATATTTATTTTTTGCGGCTTTCTTGGGAGTGTTTTTTGATGTTTCCCATTACTATCATTATTGCCCAGCTTGATTATAATTTTTTTATATTTTGTTGGGGTCATTTTCAATGTTTATTTGCACTTTTGTACCGTGCACATGTATCACACTTATCACTGTTTTGTAGGTTTCCCCGGTTTTGCTGTACATTGCTGACAGAAATGGTTTCTCTTGCCTTTAAATCAGCTCTACCGCGAGGTTTTCACTCGTGGTATTTTTTGGCTTGAATTTCAGCCCCGCTCGTGTGCGGGGAGCCTCTCCCTTCCCACTCTCCACCCATTGACCCCTTCTCTCCGCCTCTGGGGAGCCTTCCTCCACCCTCCGGGAGCCTTTCCACGCCTCTATCGCACATCAGCGCGCCGCGCACATGAGCGGGCACTTTAGTGCGGCACGCATGTGTGCGGGGCACAAATATGCATCATTAGCATGCACTAAGGTACCTTAGCGCACGCTAATGTGCGCCGCGCACATGAGCGTGGTTTAGTAAACATACACCTAAGTGTTCAAATATACATGAATAGTTATGTTATCAAATAAAAGACAATAAAAAAGTACATGTTAATCTAAAACATATATATAAAATATAAGATAAAAACATAAGAACAATTTGACAAATAAAAAACATAATAAATAACATTCATTAATGGACAATGAACTATTATATATCCTTGAACTATTTCTGAAAGAAAAGGAAGAAGGATGAAGAACCAGAAAGGAGAAGAACAAAGCAGGAGATAACCGGAAACATAATTGATTACATAAGGATAAAAACCAACTAATTGTACAATTAATACACTTGCATCAACTATCAAACACTAAAAATTAAAAATTAATAGTTAAAAAATATTTAATAAATAAATAAATAAATATAAGGGTATTACATAAATGTGCTTGAAAGATGTCCTGTAAAAAGATCTTATCAAAAATATATATGTTTGGTTACACCAAAGAAGGAACTCCACAAATAAAATAGACAAAGCATGCCACTTGATAAGCTAGAATATGTAAAGTGAAATACCTTGCAATTGTATGTGTAACTATTCGATACCGCCACGGTGTTATAAAGCCACAATAATGCCTTTAAAATCACCTTTAGGCTTCACTATAAAATCCAAAACATGCCAGAAAAATTCTTTTTAATTACTGCTTAAAAACATATATACAAAAGGACATAAACAGAGAATGGATTATATTGATCGTCCATTAGGCATTTCAAGGGAGAAGCTGTATAGAGAAAACTATCTGACTTCTCACAAGAACGCGGATTAACAAAAACGTCTATTCAATGTACGGTATCTTGCATGTCCCAACAAAAAGGAAGGACTGGTAATTTAAGAAAAAACATATTGAATATAAATAAAAATACCCCTTTTTAAAAAAAAAAAATATTCGTAATAGAATTACTTAGAGTGAAATTGTAAAGAAAAGTTGATAGAAAGGATCCTGAAGGAAACTCGTCCACCGCATAAGAATGCCGTCCGGCTAAAGCATATTATTCAGTTGTACAGGCATGAGCTGATGGCGGGAAAAAGGACTATAGCTCTCCTATTGGAGGATAAAAAATGATGTAAGCAGAGGCAAAGAATGAATGGATAAAAAATGATGAAGCTAAAACAGATCGCACAGATTTGCTATATACTTATGCGACCCCTTCCAAATACCGATTGCTACAAACCCCGGGTAGATGCTAAAAAAGCTTTCAGACCGTACTTTAGGCATTCATTTCTACTATATGAGAACCGCCAAGGCTAAAAACAGAATATCTAAAAGAATGGCATCGAAAACAAATAAATAAATAGACCCTCTTTGAAAAATGTTTGAAAAAAAGAGTAACTAACAATTCAAAAGGATGACAAACTTAAACGGAGAGGGCATCTATCACTTTATTTATGTATATTAAAGTTGCCTAAATGCGGACACAATCAAAACATAAGGTTTGAAATAACCGAAAAACCTCTAATAAACAAATGTAAAATAAAAAACATTAGATTAAAACCTTTCATAACAAAATCACTTAGGGGTATGTTTACTAAACCGCGCAATTGTGCGGGGCCCACTTGGGCGTGCACTAAGGTACCTTAGCGCACACTAATAGTGCGTTTTTGTGCCCCGCACAAGTGCGCGGCGCGCTGAAGTGCGATAGAGGCGTGGAAAGGCATTCTGAGGGCGGAGGAAGGCTCCCGAGGGGCGGAGGGATGGGGTCAATGGGTGGAGAGTGGGAGGGGAGAGGCTCCCCGCACAGGAGCGGGGCTGAATTTCAACTAAAAAAATACCGCGAGTGAAAACCTCGCGGTAGAGCCGATTTAAAGGGAAGAGAAACCATTTCTGTCAGCAATGTACAGCAAAACCAGGGAAACCTACCTAATGTGAGCAGTGTGGTACATGTGCACAGAACAAAAAAGCAAATAAAAATTGAAAATGACCACAACAAAATTCTAAAAAATTATAATCCAGCTGGGCAACAGTGATATCAAAGGGCAACAATAAAAAACACTCCCTCCCTGTTGAGGGTAAAGGCCAAGGCAGAGAGGCTCGCATCCTGGAGATGAATGCATGGCTGCGTGGATTGTGTCTTCGAGAGCGTTTTGGTTTCCTAGACCATGGGATGCTGTTCCAAGGGTTGCAGAGCAGAGATGGCATCCATCTGTCCAAGAAAGGTCAACACATCTTTGGTAGTAGACTGGCTAATCTACTGAAGAGGGCTTTAAACTAGATTCGTTGGGGATGGGTGAAGAAAGCCCCCAGGTAAGTGAAAGCCCCCAGGTAGGTGATACATTAAATACCTTTGTGGAAATGGGTAACAGGGGTAACATATGGAAAGCAGTGTGTATTAATGCCCGTAGCATGGGAAATAAGATCCCTGAAGTTGAAGCTTTGGTGGGAGTGGCTGACTTGGATTTAGTGGCAGTTACAGAAACATGGTTCACAGAAAACCATGACTGGGATGTAACTATACCTGGCTATACATTATTCAGAAAGGACAGGGTAGGAAGAAGGGGAGGAGGAGTGGCACTATATGTAAAAACTACTATTAAAGCTTTGGAATTACAGAGCTTAAAAGGGAGAGAGGAGGCATTGTGGGTTAAACTTGAAAGAGGGAAAGAGAAATCTATTTGCATTGGTGTGATATACAGACCTCCCTCACAAGAGGAAGAGGTGGACAGAGAGTTAATTGAAGACATACGCAGCATTGCAAGGAAAGGGGAAGTGCTACTGCTAGGAGATTTCAATATGCCAGATGTTGATCGGCACATTCCTGCTGCAGTATCATCTAGAAGTAAGGAGATCCTGGATTCTCTACAGGGAGAACTATTCAGGTAATTGGTAACAGACCCCAAACGTGAAGGGGCCATACTGGACTTGGTGCTTACCAATGGTGAAAGTGTTTCTGATGTTGTAGTGGGAGATCATTTTGCATCCAGTGATCACCAGATGGTGTGGTTCAGTATTAGGACTAGGGCTGTTAGAATCCATTCCAAGGTGAAGATCTTAGACTTTAGGAAGACTAACTTTGCGAAGATGGGCCAATACCTCAGGGAGTCGTTAGTGGGATGGGAACAGCTGGGGGATGTAGAAAAACAGTGGGAAAAACTGAAAGGGGGTATTTTAAAGGCAACCAGCCTTTTGTTAAAATGGTAAATAAAGGCAAAAGGAACAGGAGGCCGCTATGGTTTTTGAAGGAAGTAGCTGAAAAAGTGAAGAAAAAGAGGGAGGCCTTCATGAAATACAAGAGATCACAGAGAGAGGAAGACAGCAAAGTAGTCAAGAAGGCAAAGATTCAAAAGGAGGAGGAAATAGAACAGAAGCAAGGGACATCTTGAACAATTTTCAGAAGACTGTGTTCGTGAGAAACTAGCTCAACTTAAAGTAGATAAAGCGATGGGACCGGATGGGATACACCCTAGAATACTGAGGGAACTTGGGGACGTTCTAGCAACTCCACTGACTGACCTTTTCAATGCCTCGTTGGAGTCGGGAGTGGTGCCAAAGGACTGAGAGAGGCTCATGTGGTGCCTTTACACAAAAGCGGAAGTAAGGATGTGGTTGAAAACTACAGGCCGGTTAGTTTAACTTCAGTGGTGAGTAAATTATTGGAAACGCTGCTGAAAGAGAAAATAATGAGGTTTCTGGAGTCCGGCGGATTACAGGATCCGAGGCAGCATGGATTCACCAGAGGCAGGTCTTGTCAGACAAATCTGATTGATTTCTTTGACTGGGTGACCAGGGAGTTGGACCGAGGGAGAGCTCTAGATGTGGTGTATTTAGATTTCAGTAAAGCCTTTGACACTGTTCCTCACAGGCGACTTATAAACAAACTGAGCACCCTAGGGATGGACCCTAAAGTTACTGCTTGGGTTAGAAATTGGTTGGGTGGGAGGCGACAAAGAGTAAAAGTAAATGGAGCTCACTCTGAGGAGAAGGATGTTACCAGTGGTGTGCCCCAGGGATCTGTCCTTGGTCCGATTCTTTTTAACATCTTTGTTAGTGATATAGCGGAAGGGCTGTCGGGTAAGGTTTGCCTCTTTGCGGATGATACCAAAATCCGCAATAGAGTAGACACCCAGGAAGGTGTAGATAACATGAGGAGGGATCTAGCTAAGCTTGAAGAATGGTCTAGAATTTGGCAGCTGGGATTTAATGTTAAAAAATGTAAGGTCATGCATTTGGGCTGCAGCAATCCAAGGGAGCAATACAGTATAGGAGGTGAAGTACTTTTGTCCACTAAAGAAGAGCGGGACCTAGGCGTGGTTGTGTCTGATGATCTTAAAGTAGCTAAACAGGTAGAAAAGGCGACGGCAAAAGCTAGAAGGATGCTTGGGTGCATACGGAGAGGAATGGCTAGCAGAAATAAGGAGGTGATAATGCCTCTGTATAAGTCTTTGGTGCGACCTCATTTGGAGTATGGTGTGCAATTCTGGAGACCGCACCTTCAAAAGGATGTGAACAGGATGGAGTCGGTGCAGAGGGTTGCTACTAAAATGATTAATGGGCTTCATTATAAAGCATATGAGGACAGACTTAAGGATCTTAATATGTACACCTTAGAGGAAAGGCGGGATAGAGGTGATATGATTGAGATGTTTAAATGCCTCCGTGGCATAAATGTTCAGGGAGAGAGCCTCTTTCAATTGAAAGCAAGTTCTGCTACGAGGGGACATGGGATGAGGGTGAAGGGAGATAGATTCAGGAGTGATATGCGGAAATATTTCTTTACGGAAAGAGTAGTGGATCCGTGGAATAGTCTCCCAGTGGAGGTGGTAGAGATGAGGACAGTAACTGAATTCAAAAAAGCATGGGACCAACACAGAGGATCTCTAAAGGTAAAAAGTGGACTGTTGTAGTTGTTATGGAAGGACAGACTAGATGGGCCTTGTGGTCTTTTTCTGTCATCATGTTTCTATGTTTCTAGGAAAGCTCCAAAAAGCGTAGACCCTTCCAAAAATCATTTCTTTTTTTTTGGAGCTTTCCTGGGAGTGTTTTTTATTGTTGCCCATTGATATCACTATTGGCCAGCTTGGTTATGTTTGTTTCCCCTTTTTTCGAGGTCATTTTTCAGGTTTATTTGCCCTTTTGTCTCCATACAAGGTGAATGAGCCCACAGTAAAATTGTGCAGAGCAGGGGTTCTGACCCGTTCGGCCAGGTTTCCTATCTCCAGGGACTGCATTGTTTCTGTGGCGACAGTGTGGTGCAGCAGACACAGCCAGTGCCTGTAGAACTAGAGGGTCACAGGCTCAAATCCAAGCTGGGGCTCCTGCCAACCCAGTCCCCATATTTTACCCACCACTAAACAGAGATAGTAAAGACACTCCTTTATTGCAGAGAACATAAGCATGGTTCAAACACCTATATTTTACCCTACACCACACACACACCATAACAATGGGCATTACTTACAGCCGAGTCCCCCATATGCAGTCCTGGAGTGCCACAACTCAATCAGGTCATATGCTGTTTCCAAGATAAGGACATGTCAGCATGTTGGTGGAAGGGTACAGGTGGTGGAGAGGGCAGTGGCTGCTAGCCACAACAGACAGTGGCCTAGCCCTGTGCAGGCTGGCACCGTCCACTGCAACAGACAGGCTCTATCGGATATACAGTCATGGACTCCCAGGGAATACAGCATATCTGTGGCAACACAGTAGTGCAGTGCACACAGACAGTGTGTGCAAGAATAGAAAGTCACAGGTTCAAAGCCCAGCTGGGGCTACTGCCAATCCAGTCCACTTATTTTTCCCACAACTAAACCGTGATAGTAAGGACAAACCTTTATTGCTGAGAACATACGCATGGTTAATACGCCTATATTTTACCCCACCGAGCACAGACACCATAAACAGGCACATTACCTAGAGCAGAGTCTCCCAAATGCAGTCCTGGAGGGCCACACACCATTCAGGTTCCATGCTGCCTCTAATAAAGATGCCTGTGCTGCATATCTATGCACCACCCCCATGGTATGCAGATGTAGCTCATGCATATTCATGAGGGACAGCATGAAAACCCGAACAGTGTTTGGCACACCAGGACTGGAGTTGGGAACCTCTGCCGTAAAGCAGCAGCCAACAGGGGCAGACACACCCACACCCACAGGCCCCATTGGCTAATGCCTCCTGGAGAGGCAGGACATTGGGCCCTGCGTGCATCATCCAATACTAGCACTTGCATACCTTAGCAATGCAACCCTACACCTGGGTATACGGTACACAGCTATCAAACGTTTCCTATGATTACTGGCAGATAGAAATTCCTACATTAAGCACAGTTTGCTGATTGAGCTCCATCATAACAATCATTCTGATGTCTGCGGTGTGTGCTTCAGGTCTGGTCTCTGACAGTGTTTACCACCCTGGGGAGTGACCCCCAACAGTATTGCGTACCATATCCATGCCTGTACTGTGCCCAGGACTGGTGTGGTGGGCAGGGCTGCTGAACTCCTCTATAGTAGCACAATGCTGGCATAGGTGTCGGAGTGTGTGTCTGTCTATACAGTGTGTGGTGGCGGCAAACACCTTCTACAGCCCACACTGCCAGCACTGTTGCCAGTATTGGCCTGCCAATGTGCATAATGAGGAGCAAGGTACCATGGGTATAGCCTGGACAGGGTGGCCTGGCCAGGGTGCATCTGCACAGGGCATAGGGCACTGACTGGGACATTTTAGTGCCCAGCCACCACCTACACAGACAGGGTGACCTCAGTATGTCCTGCTGGGAGATCACTCTCACCCTGACTGTGCAGTGACGACAGCATGGCTAGGCACCCCCATAGTGCTATATAGTATTTCTCTCATGTGATATTTATGGGTTTCCTTTGGGGGCCCAGTCACTGACTTATCTGCTTGTTGTGTGTGCTGCCATCCCAGTTCTGGGTGCATGCATTTCCATCAGGAACATGCACTATGGACTAGCTAGCAGACTGTTTGCAGCTGGTATGTGTCTTGATGGAGTGCCTTGCAGGGTGCAGCGGCTGAAGGCTTGCTGCAGGAGAATATCAGATAGTGGTTGGGTGCAGCTTAGCATATACAGGCCTAATGTCTGTCTGCTATTGTGTTATGGTTATGTACAGAGCTGCATTGACTGCTCTGAAGGGTGTCTTTTCCCCAGCAAGACTGGGGTTGATGGTCCCCTCTACTGCCACCTTTGCAGGGAGGTAGAATGTGGATCTTTTGATGGGAGACCCTGTTTGCCACCCTCAGCCCTGGAGGGAGGAGGTACATAATCCTCCTAGCAGGTCCATAGGGGATACACCTGACTGAGACCGACAGAGATATCCAAGGTGTTATTGCAGAAACTACCTATCTCACACATTAATACTGCTTTGGACATCCAGCATGGCCTCTTTCAGCCATGGAAGGTGCTGTGGACCTGGTGCTGGGCGCCTCACCGCACCCTCAGGGTGAGCACAGTACCCGCACAATGTGACAGTGTGTAGCTACTCTGTGCCAGTAAAACACACGGTCTGTACCCCCTTCCAGGCCGAGGTGCTGTGGGGGTGCATACTCCATCTTGTGTTTATCTGTGGACAGCTGATTTGCATGTGCAGTGCATCATGGGTACGGGTGGGCTAACCCTATCCTGGTGACCACAGCAGACTGTCTGTGTGGTGACGTGCAGGCTCTCTGCAGCCAGCCAGGGGCTTGCTAGCAGCTATAGAGCTGTAGCCCAATGGTTACTTCACTGCCTGTGAAGCCCGAGGTCATGGGTTCAAACCCACAGTGGGGTTATTCAATAGGGTTGCCCAAAGCATTATCTCTTTTTAATGTACATTTTTGCTGCCAGCAAAAACACCCTCAGCGTACTGTACCCATAAGGTGCCTCTGAGGGCGCTTTATAGGGCGCCCTATAGGACACCCTATGGTTCCCGTCCATATAAGGTGCACTATACATTATCCTGTGATGCAACTTATAGGGTGCCCTATAGGGGACATTTTAGGGTGCCGTGGCAGACAGTGCACTTTATAATGTGCCCTATGGAGTGCCTTATAGGGTGCCCTATACGGCATTTTCAATTACGACACATGAGGGCGTGTTTGCTGGCAGAAATTAATAAAATAAAAATAAAGTGCTGCAGGAAACAAAACATACATTGCAAAGCTGATGCCTCAGCCAGCCTTACGTATTAGGCACCCTGGGGAGCAAACTCATGACCCCTGTATCAGCAGTCAGTGCCTTAACCACTGTGCTCCACTGCTGCTCCTCCTTGCATGTCAGCGCACCTACTTATGCTTTTCATTCCTTAATTTGCACAGTGCTGCCATCAAAAACAGTACTCTGACCTTGCGGTACCTCATATGGCACCCTATAAAGCGCCCTATAAGCAACATTCTAGGGTGCCTTGGCGGACAGTGCACTTTAAAATGTGCCTTATGGGGCGCCTTATGTTAACACGCTTTGAGAGTGCGTTTGCTAGTAGTGATAATTAAAATAAAATTAAACTGCCTCCTAAAGCAATCTTCCCCATAATACGTAATGCCTCAGCCAGCCTTGTTCATTGGGCACTGTGGGGGATTTAACCCCTGATCCCTGCACCATTGGTCAGTGTCTTAACCATTGTGCTGTGGCTCTGCTCTTCTGCTTGCACATCAGCGCGCCACTTATGCCTCCCACGCAGCTTTCTCATGCGCTAATGTGCGGGGCGCACAAGGGCGCCGCGCACCTTAGTGCATATTTAAATCACGTTTTTTCTTTTTCAGAAAGAAACGCCCACTCCTTATATGGCACCCGCACACTAGCGTGGCCCGCACATTACCGGGGTTTTAGTAAACATACCCCTTAGAGCGAAATTGTAAAGAAAAGAGGATAAGAAGGAACCTGAAGGAATTTCATCCACCGCAAAGGAACGCCGTCTGGCTAAAACATATCATTCAGTTGTAAAGACACCCACACATGCGCTGTGTAGATAAGCCCCCTGATGGTGGGAAAAAAGGCTGTAGCTATCCTATTAGAGGATAACAGATGACGTTAGCAGAGGTAAAAAATGAATGGATAGATAGAGTTAATTAAGTGAATGAAGGAAAAGAAAACATGAGAACCGCCGAGGCTAAAAACAAAATATCTAAACAAAGGGCATCAAAAAACACCGTTAAAAAAGAACATAGAAAAGGGAAGCTGCAAGGAAGACAATGGGTATTGCTTCAAATAAGAAAATAAGAACATAAGATACGCCATACTGGGTCAGGCCAAGGTCCATCAAGCCCAGTATCTTGTTTCCAACAGTGGCCAATCTAGGTCATACGTACCTAGCAGTTTCCCCAAAAGACACAGGTTCCACAATGCTTGTACTGGGTCAAGCAATGATATCCTGGGTCCCTTCTTAATAATGGTTTATGGACCTTTCCTCCAGGAACTTGTCCAAACCTTTTTTAAACCCAGCTACACTAACAGCCTTTACTACATCCACCGGTAACAAATTCCAGAGTTTGATTACACGTTGAGTGAAAAAATATTTTATTATTTAATTATTTATTTAGCTGTATTTATATCCCGCTTTTCACCGGGTCAAAGCGGTGGAACATTAAAAGGGGGGGGGGGGGGTGGACAATAATCTACTATTAGTCTTAAATAGTTTACCCTGTAGCTTCATTGCATGTCCACTAGTCTTTCTATATTCTGATAACGTAAACAATCGATCTATGTTTACCCGTTCAACTCCATTCATTAATTTATAGACTTCTAGCATATCTCCCCTCAGCCGTCTCTTTTCCATGTTAAAGAGCCCTAACCTTTTTAGCCTTTCTTCATAGGAGTATCCTTCCATCTCATTTACCATTTTGGTTGCTCTTCTCTGAACCTTTTCTAATATCGTTATATCCTTTTTAAGATACGGCGACCAGAATTGCACACAATATTCAAGGTGCGTTCTCACCATGGAACAATATAGAGGCATCATAATACCTTTTGTTTTATTTTCCATTCCTTTCCTTATGATACCTAGCATTCTATTTGCTCTCTTGGCCGCCGCTGCACACTGGGCCGAGGGTTTTAACATGGTATCCACAATGACGCCTAAATCTTTTTCGGGTTTAGAGTGATGAAGGTGTTGAACTTTAGGCTTACTCTTGCTTTGCTTTCCTCTTTGGAGTTTTATCATCCTCCTCAAATTTTATGGTTACCTGGAGGCAGGCAGCTGAAGTGCCACTCTTACCTGGAATTTATAGGACACAAATCTTGAACAGGATGTTGCTATTTGCTATGGCACAAACATGGAATCATCTCTCTGGTGACCTCTGAACACTGAAAAGTATGTCAGACTTTTGCGAGAAACTTAAGGGTTTTTATTTTCAGCAGGCTCTTCATTGCAATTAGCTTGTGTTTGTTTTTATATCATGCCTAGTAGATGAGTTTCTGTATTAGTTCTTACGGGACAGTTTCTCCAAATAGGTTAGTTTTATGCATATCATGGCAATCATGAACCTAATTTCGAAGCCAAGGCATGGGGAGTATGATTTCAGTCTCTCAAATTTACTGCTAATACTTGGTATAGTACTTGCATTGTACCAAGGAGAGCTCCCTTCTGGAGTTTGTAAGATTTAACATGTATGGATAATTTATCAAGATGTGCTTCGAAATTCTTCTTAATCAAGCCTCTGGCACCCAACATGATGGAAAATAACTCAGTGTCTTTCTGCCACATTTTCTTGGTCTCTGATTGCATTTCCTGGTACTTGAAGATCTTCTCCCTCTCAATGCAAGAGACAGAATAGTCGCTTGGTACTGACACCTATATATAATTATAATCAATGCCATTCTGATACTCTCCTTTCCCACTATGTCTGGGGTCCTTGCATCCAGCTTTTTATCAGTTGGTTCTTATTCTGTGGTGTTTTGTGTGGTGTGGTTTTTTTTTAAATTTATTTCATATGTTTCTTTATCAACCACAGAGTATGCGATCTGTAGCTATATGTACTGATGGAAAAAAAAATAAATGTTTGTTGATGATATTCAGCTTTTATTTTTCTTTAGGAAAGGTGATGCTCAAGGCTTGGAAGACATAAAGAGTATATTGGAGACAGCTCAGGGTTGGATTTTTTTTTTGTAATAAATTGAAATTGAACATTTCAAAGACAGGCTTTATAGGTTGGGAATGAAATAGTTAATCTAAGGGTTTCAAAGTGGGATGATGATAAAATAGAGTTGAAGTCCAGGCTCAAACCTTAGGAGTTTGGATGGATTCTGAAACAGACCATGTTTCAAAAGTTGTTCAGTCTTCTTTCTAGTATTTACGGCTATTGCGTCAGCTGAGACCATTGGATCAGGATATATTGTGGGGTGTTGCCCCGGGCATGGATTTTAGCGAGGTTAGATTCTTCTAATGTGATTCTAGTAGGCCTCCTGCAGAGGTTGTCGTCTCATTTAGAGATGCTTCAAAATATGGCAGCTAGGTTTGTTAGTGAACTGAGAAAATATGATCGTGTGTCACCAATGTTACTGAATGCACATTAACTTCTGTTGTGTGTAACGAATTCCTAGCCAGGGACAACAAACACAGGGATCCTTCCTCGGCTCTTGGTCTCCTATCTCTGGTCCCAGAAGCAAGTATATACACAGAATTATACCATAACAATGTCTGCTAAAGCTTTAGGAAGAAAGTCACGGGCCTGAAAACCTGAGCAGTCTCCCATAACTTCCTTAATTAGCTTGGCCACAGCTCCTTTTTTATTAGGAAAAAATGCCACATTGTACAATTTCATCTTATTTTTATTTACTTTATTTTATTTATTTATTGGATTTTTATACTGCCTTTCGCCAGGTCAAAGTGGGTTACATAGAACATCAAAATTGCATTGAACAGTAGAACTATATACAGCATGCAGAAATTAGCAGGTTTAAACTATGTGCATATTTATAGAATGGTGTGTGTAACGTTCACAATTGGGAAGCTGGAGGAGCTACATGTTTTGGCTGGAGTGTTCAGTAAATAGGTGTGGTTGTAGGTGTCTTCTGAAGGTCTTGATGTCAGTGATGCTTCTCAGAGTGTTCCATATGGATGAAGCGCTAAATTCGAATGCACATCCGAAGGCTTGCTGGTTCTTGCATTTGGGATGGTAAGGGAGGTCTAGGAGGTAGTTCTTCTTGGTCTGTTATTCTGTGATATTTGAAGTAAGGTGCATAGGTGCATTGGTGAGTGAGAGTGTAAGGATTTATGAGTGAGGAGGATTATTTTATATTTTATGCGGCTGAGAAGTGGTAACCAGTGGAGCTGTTTTAGGATGGGTGTGATATGATCATGCCTTGAAGCACCATGAATGATGTGTGGCATTGTATGTAATGTGGTTTGTATAGGGAGCAGAGTGGCTTGTGGGAGGCCTTGATATATTGCATTATAATAATTGAGATGCGGCAGGACCATTGCTTGAAGTGTGGAGCAGAAGTCTGGTGGTTCGAGGAGCATTTGGAGGGGTTGAAGGGTTCTGATTTTGAGGTATATTGTTCTGGTGACATTACTTATGTGTGCTTTGAAACTCAGGGTCCAATCCATGGTGACCCCAAGGTATTTTATTTCTGTCTTGACCTTCACTTGGGTGTTGCTAAGTGTCAGGACATCTGACAAGAATGTATTGTCCCTTGTTATGATAAGAACCTCAGTTTTCTTATAGTTAATTTTCAGATTGTTTTCTTGTAGCCAGGTGGAGATGTCTGCAAAGCATTGTTGATGGGTGGAATAGGATGGTTACTTTGTGTTGAAGGTGCTGTAGATCATGATGTCATCAGCATATATGTGGAAATTGAGTTTGTGTCACTTGATAAATGAGCAGAGGGGCTGTAGATAGATGTTGAATAGGATTGCTGATAGGGTCAATCCTTGAGGGGCTCCTTGTGTTTGGTGGTAGGGGGTTGAGGTGCTTTGTCCAATTTTTAACTGTTGTTTCCTGTTGCTCAGGTAGGATTGGAACCATCTGAGAACCGTTCCTTGGTTACTGCTGATTCCGAGTTGTTGGAGGAGGATATTATGTTTGACAGTATCAAAGGCAGAGGAGATATCCAGGAATATCAATAGGAATCCTTGCTTGTTATTTTATATTCCCTTTATCAGGGTGTTAATGAGAGTGGCTAGTAGTGTTTCTGCTCCATGGAGTGGAGGAGTGGCCTAGTGGTTGGGGCAAGGTACTTCATAGCCAGAAGGTCAGGGGTTCAAATCCCACTAGAGGACAGCAACCTTGGGCCAGAAGGACTGGGGTTTCTAGTCCCACAGGTGCTCCTTGTGGTCTTGGGCAAGCCACTTAACCCTCCATAGCCCATGTTCCCTGTAAAATAGTTATCTCCAAGTTATAATGCCCTGTTCAATGTAATTTCAGTTTGTTCAATGTAATGCACACTGATGTGGAATAGCACGGTATATAAGAGAATATAAATAAATAAATGTTGAGGGTGAAATCCATGTTTTTGCTGGTCAAGTAAATTGTTTCTGTCAATGTGATCTTGCAGTTGTTGTTCCACAGCTTTTTCAATGATTTTGGCAGTAAAGGGAAGGCTCAATATAGGTCTGTAAAAGGCAGGGTCGGCAGGGTTGAGGTTTGGCTTCTTCAGTGTTGAACGAATGGAGGAGTTTTTCAGACCTTGTGGCATTTTACCTTGTTGGAATATTGTGTTGGAGAGTTTGCGGGCCTGAGCTCCTTCTTGATTACCTTGATCCAGGTGATTGGGCATGGGTCCAGGGGAGAGATTGTAGCATTGAGTGATGATGTGATGTTCTCCATGCACTCCTTGCTGATGCTGTTAAAGTCTATCCAGGGGTTTATGTGGATGGTCTTGTCGTCTTGCAGAGATGCGGATAGTTCTGGTTGTGGGCAGAACTGTTCGTAGTGTGCTGCCAATTGTTGTGGGGTGATTGTGATTTCTGGATGGCCATTTGCGGGTGTCTTTATCAGCTGTTTTATAATGTTAAAGAGTTCTCTGGGACAATTGATGGAAACATTGATCATTTTAGTGTGGTAGTCATGTTTTTCCTTATCTGTTGCAGTCCGGTAGATATTTAGGAGCCCGAGGTAATTTTGTTTGTCTTCGTTGCTCTTGGATTTTCACCATTTCCCTTCAAGTCTCCAGAGGCGTGTCTTGAAGGTTCATAGTTCTGGGTTCTACCAAGTGGTTTTGGTGTGTGTTCTTTGTCTTTGTGTTGTGAGGGTTGTTGCGGTGGCTGCTCGTTCAATGTTTTGACTCCAGTTATCTAGTAGTGAGTCTGGGTTGTACAATTCAGTTGTTATTTGAGGTAGGATGTCTCCAAGGAAAGTGTCTTGTTGAACCATTTGAAACGCCTCCTTGTTTTTTGGATGGGTGTACATCAGGGATGTCATGGTGGATGGAAAATCTGATGAGCTTGTGGTCCGACCATAGCACTAGATGAGTCCGAATGGAGTGGGGGCGGGGGTGGCTTTGGCTGTATGGCCACTGAAGAATATCAGATCTAGGGAGTTCCCTCTTTCATGTGTAGGTGCTTTCACAAGCTGCGTAAGGTCCATAGATTCAATTGCCTCTAGGAATGAGTTGGCCAGTTTTAGTTGCAGCAATGAGAGATTGAAATCCCCTAGGATTAGGAGGTCTTTGTTCATATTGATAGCTGACAGAATGCCATCAAGGACGTCTCTTCTCATCCAAGGCTCTTGTCACCCAACTCTATGGCCTTGCCTAGGGCTGTACCCAACTCTCCATGCAGGTCACTCCCTCTGTGCCTTTGTTTAGATCATGAGGTGCTGTGATAGAAGTCCTGAATATGAGGCTGATGGGATTTTCTTATTGGTTATGGTAAGGGTGTTGGAATCATTCGTGTTCTGTGTTGCATGGTATCTGAATCTCAGGATGGTTTTTACTAGGATCATTACTCCTTCGCCTCTGCGGGTTTATTGGGGGCAGTTAAAGAGAGTGTATCCGGTCCCCCCATAAGGACTACATCAAAGGGCCCTATGGCAAGGCCCTCCGGCATGGGCCCACCAAGGGAGGGTGTGACTCGTGGGCGCTGACTTTAATCAGCTGCGGGGTGCACCATCCAATGATGTAGAGTGCAGCGAGGAGGGGCTTACCTTCCCGCTGCAGACACAGATCAGTCCTTCTGTTTTGTCTCTGCTGTCGGTGGTGTCCGGTGTCTCGATCCGTCTGGTGAAGCAATGCGAGTGTTTGTGTGAATGTGGGTGAGTGTGTCTCTGTGCCCTTCTCTTCTACTGCTAACTCCAGAATTTGCTCCTTTCACCTTGCTGCTCCATATGCCTGAAACAAACTACCTGGTTCTATATGACAGGCGCCTTCTCTGGCCCTTTTCAAATCTAGACTGAAAACTCACCTCTTCACTGCCGCTTTTGGATCTTGAATCACCTGATCTCCTTTGTGTTTCCTTACCATTCCCCTTAGATGTATCCTTGTCTACATCTACTGTGTTATCTGTCTTGACTAGATTGTATTCTCTGGTGAGCAAGGACTGTCTCTTACATATCTATGCAGCACTGTGTACATTTTGTAGCGCTATATAAATGCTCAGTAGTAGCAGCAGTAGTAATAGGTTCCCATGTCATTTGTGGGATTTTTCATTTTGGTATTCATTAAATTCCATTTCAGGGGGAAGTGTCATTAATAGCATTTAATAATGGCAGGTATTCTCACTCAATAATGCATGCTATTGAGTGAGAATGCATGTCAATGGTGAATAGTGTGTGCTATTGGATGATAATGTGTGATGAGACATACCTCTCGCTATTTGTGCATGTGTATGCATGCACAAATAGTGCATTCTATCACTCAATAGCATACGGTATCATTAAATAGTGCACACTGTTGCTCAGTATCCATCACACAATTATTAAACGATAGTGTGTGTTATTAATGACAGACAGGAAGGGATGAAATTATGGGTTGTTTCTTCCACTTCCATTTGAAAACAACATGAAACAAAAGGGGAAATTTCACCGACAGCTCATCTATTGTTTTAAATGACTGCACATCTCTACTGTTTTTCATTACATGGGACAGAGATTTTTTTTTAAATGCTAACCATGACAAAAAAAAAAGCTGAATATTCAGCACCAGTACTCCATAGTGGCAGGCACTGAAGATCCGGATAGCAGCAGTATTCACTCTACTATCCAGACAGCTATCCAGAAAAAGACAGCCTTTTTGAATATCACAGTTTACTAGATAACCAAAAGCTCCACCCATGCTCTGCCCACTATCCAAATAATCCAAGGTGGTCAGGAAGGTTTCCGGCTGCATTGTCTGGATAGTGCTGCTGAAAATTACCAGATAGCTCCAGCCAGAGGCACGTTTCTAGATAGCAAGTGTTTCTATAGAGACAAGTGCTTCTTAATATTGACCCTTTAGTGATGAAAAATTCAACTATTTTTTTCAAAGCTCAATAATATAAAAGTTAGTTCAGGTACTTGACATCTAATTTCCATGCACTGAATTTGCAAAGTAATTGGTAGAATTTCAATGGATAAAGATAGTTGAAAGAGTCAGGACCAATATGAGTTCTCAAAAGTGTATGTTTTGAAAGTAGAACTAAAAAATGAGTTTTGATATTCCTTGATTTATAGAGTACTTTTACAGCAAAATTAATTGACCTCACTTAAAATAGAAATCATTTTCATATCACAATCACTTTTCATTTAATGGATTATTACTAGGATTATGGTCCTTAGGTTTTATTGCCATCATATATCTGGAATCTCTGTAGCTTTCATTTCTAATACATTGCTGTTCTGTACAATATTTGATTCTGTTCCAGCATAATCACATTTATCTCTTAATGTGCTGTAAGAGTTGTAATCAATGTTTGCTTGGAGTCTATTTGGCTCACAGCCTTGTAACTTTTTTTTGTACAAATGGGAATAATTTACTGTCTCATACAAGAAAAACAAATATCTATATTTTATTATTCCGGCAATTAGGAATACATTTTAATGATTACATATTTTTGCAGTCTGAGTCTGAACACTTGTCTTCGTTTCTAAAAAATGGGGAGAAAGATGACATATTTATTATAAACTTTTTCTTATAAAATGATGCCTATTCCAAAAACAGATAAGGCAAAAGATTTATAGACTGATAGCCCTCCCATTTGTTACAGTAACACAAGAGCATAGAAAATGGCCAAAATAAAGATCAAATTTGCCCATCCAGACTTCCCAGCAAGATTAATAAAGAAATAAATAAAATAAATATTTACATTTGTACTGCCATTCCATAAAGGATTGCAGGGCAGTCCCTAAGCAACTGTGGGAGAATTTTTTACATACTGTTCTGTTCTCCCTCTGTCACCATCTCTGCCTCATAGGAGCTTTTCTCAAATCCTGCCAAGGGTATTCTTCTCAGAGGCTTCATTACTTATGAGCACAAAGAGCCCTTACCCATAATACACTCACCAGTTTCAATTTTGGGCCCATCACCCTTGCAGCCTCCTCTCCCCAGTTCAGCATGGTCTGCACTCCCTTGCTTAAAGTTGCCTTCAGAGAGATGAGACACTGCCACCACTGATAAGGGTAGCCTTGCTCTCTCTTTACCACTCCTTCTGTTCCCTGCATTGACGGCATCCTGCTGGCAGAGGAATCAGCAAGTTACACACCTTACCTACTGCTGCTTCCTCCTCTGTCAGCTTCTATGTAAGGCTAACAGGCCTCTCAATGCAGTTCTGACTTAAGGAGAAGGCCAACTAGGGAAAAGGCAGCTGCAGGTAATGAGCATTACTTGTTCATGTCTTGCTGCTTGGGAAAGGAGGGATGGGATTTTGGTGACACCAAGGCATGAGAAGGAAGAGACGGTGCTGATACAGTGGGCTCAGATAATTATGACCTGTGACATGGAGACATCCATTCTCCCAACTGTTGTTCCTACAATATTCCTTTGCTGCACATGTTTTCTGGGCATCTTTTCATTAACTTTCTTCACTCTGGGCCTGATATTCTATCCTGAGCAGTTTCCAAGCCAAGCAATCATCCTGTGCCCCCCAACTTGATTTTTGAAACGGCACAAAATTGCTTCCTTATTCATTTCCATTCCAGTCTCACCTCTCTGGGGTCTAAACTGTTAATCCTCATGCTTTCCTGCTTCAGTTTCACTAGCCTAGGTCCAAGCCTTTCCTGGGTTTCTGCCCACCAGCACATCGCTTCTGGCTTACTTTCCTGATGCACACACCCCTCATCTCTTCCTTCTGTGCTTACACATAGAAGAGAGAGAACAGGGAGACTTGAGTGCTGGCTGTTTTTATTTCCAGATGTCCTCCTGTACTGGCTAATTCTCAGATACCTCACCCAAAAGCAAAAATAAAATTTGCCATTTCAGTGTTAATCAGGCAGCTTTTAGAAACATAGAAACATAGAAACATGATGACAGAAAAAGACCACATGGCCTATCTAGTCTGTCCTTCCATATCAACAACTACAACAGTCCACTTTTTACCTTTAGAGATCCTCTGTGTTGGTCCCATGCTTTTTTTAATTCAGTTACTGTCCTCATCTCTACCACCTCCACTGGGAGACTATTCCATGGATCCACTACTCTTTCCGTAAAGAAATATTTCCGCATATCACTCCTGAATCTATCTCCCTTCACCCTCATCCCATGTCCCCTCGTAGCAGAACTTGCTTTCAATTGAAAGAGGTTCTCTCCCTGAACATTTATGCCACGGAGGTATTTAAACATCTCAATCATATCACCTCTATCCCGCCTTTCCTCTAAGGTGTACATATTAAGATCCTTAAGTCTGTCCTCATATGCTTTATAATGAAGCCCACTAATCATTTTAGTAGCCACCCTCTGCACCGACTCCATCCTGTTCAAATCCTTTTGAAGGTGCGGTCTCCAGAATTGCACACTATACTCCAAATGAGGTCGCACCAAAGACTTATACAGAGGCATTATCACCTCCTTTTTTCTGCTAGCCATTCCTCTCCGTATGCACCCAAGCATCCTTCTAGCTTTTGCCGTCACCTTTTCTACCTGTTTAGCTACTTTAAGATCATCAGACACAACCATGCCTAGGTCCCGCTCTTCTTTAGTGGACAAAAGTTCTTCACCTCCTATACTGTATTGCTCCCTTGGATTGCTGCAGCCCAAATGCATGACCTTACATTTTTTAACATTAAATCCCAGCTGCCAAATTCTAGACCATTCTTCAAGCTTAGCTAGATCCCTCATCATGTTATCTACACCTTCCTGGGTGTCTACTCTATTGCAGATTTTGGTATCATCTGCAAAGAGGCAAACCTTACCCGACAGCCCTTCCGCTATATCACTAACAAAGATGTTAAAAAGAATCGGACCAAGGACAGATCCCTGGGGCACACCACTGGTAACATCCTTCTCCTCAGTTTGAGCTCCATTTACTTTTACTCTTTGTCGCCTCCCACCCAACCAATTTCTAACCCAAGCAGTAACTTTAGGGTCCATCCCTAGGGTGCTCAGTTTGTTTATAAGTCGCCTGTGAGGAACAGTGTCAAAGGCTTTACTGAAATCTAAATGCACCACATCTAGAGCTCTCCCTCGGTCCAATTCCCTGGTCACCCAGTCAAAGAAATCAATCAGATTTGTCTGACAAGACCTGCCTCTGGTGAATCCATGCTGCCTCGGATCCTGTAATCCGCTGGACTCCAGAAACCTCACTATTTTCTCTTTCAGCAGCGTTTCCAATAATTTACTCACCACCGAAGTTAAACTAACTGGCCTGTAGTTTTCAACCACATCCTTACTTCCGCTTTTGTGTAAAGGCACCACATGAGCCTCTCTCCAGTCCTTTGGCACCACTCCCGACTCCAACGAGGCATTGAAAAGGTCAGTCAGTGGAGTTGCTAGAACGTCCCCAAGTTCCCTCAGTATTCTAGGGTGTATCCCATCCGGTCCCATCGCTTTGTCTACTTTAAGTTGAGCTAGTTTCTCACGAACACAGTCTTCTGAAAATTGTTCAAGATGTCCCTCACTTCTGTTCCTATTTGTGGGTGTTTTCTGAGGTCCTGCTCCTGGTTCTTCATCTGTGAACACAGAACAGAAATATTTGTTAAGCAATTCCGCTTTATCCTTATCAGCTTCTACATATTCCCCCTCTACACCCTTGAGTCTGACAATACCACTTTTGCCCTTCCTCTTCTCACTAATATATCTGAAAAATGTCTTATCCCCCCATTTTATTGCATTGGCTATTTCCTCCTCCTTTTGAATCTTTGCCTTCTTAGCTACTTTGCTAGCTTCTCTAAGTTTTTCCAAATACAGATGCCTGTCTTCCTCTCTCTGTGATCTCTTGTATTTCATGAAGGCCTCCCTCTTTTTCTTCACTTTTTCAGCTACTTCCTTCGAAAACCATAGCGGTCTCCTGTTCCTTTTGCCTTTATTTACCATTTTAACAAAAAGATTGGTTGCCCTTAAACTATACCACTGTTTTTCTACATCCCCCAGCTGTTTCCGTCCCGCTAACGACAGCCTGAGGTATTGGCCCATCTTGGCAAAGTTAGTTTTCCTAATGTCGCTTTTAAATGGATTTGTACAGCCCTGGTCCTAATACTGAACCACACCATCTGGTGATCACTGGATGCGAAATGATCTCCCACTATAACCTCAGAAACACTTTCACCATTGGTAAGCACTAAGTCCAGTATGGTCCCTTCATGTGTGGGTTCCGTTACCAATTGCCTGAATAGTTCTCCCTGTAGAGAATCCAGGATCTCCTTATTTCTAGATGATACTGCAGAAGGAATGTGCCAATCAACATCTGGCATATTGAAACCCCTATCAGTAGCACTTCCCCATTCCTAGCAATACTGCCTATGTCTTCAATTGACTCTCCATCCGCCTCTTCCTCTTGTGAGGGAGGTCTGTATATCACGGCAATACAAATAGATTTCTCTTTCCCTCTTTCTATTTTAACCCACAGTGCCTCCTCTCTCCCTTTTAAGCTCTGTAATTCCAAAGCTTTAATATTATTTTGTACATATAGTGCCACTCCTCCCCCTTCTTCCTACCCTGTCCTTCTGAATAAAGTACAGCCTGGTATAGTTGCATCCCAGTCATGGTTTTCTGTGAACCATGTTTCTGTAACTGCCACTAAATCCAAGTCAGCCACTCCCATTAAAGCTTCAACATCTGGGATCTTATTTCCCATGCTATCGACATTTATACATACCGCTTTCCATATGCTGCCCCTTTTACACATTTCCATAAAGGTATTTAATATTTCACTTACCTGGGGGCTTTCTTCATCTATACCCAATGAATCTAGTTTAAAGCACTCTTCAGTAGATTAGCCAGTCTGCTACTGAAGACACGTTGACCTTTGTTGGATAAATGGATGCCATCTCTGCTCTGCAACCCTTGAAACAGCATCCCATGGTCCAGGAAACCAAAACGCTCTCGATGATACCATCCACACAGCCATGATTCATCTCAGGGATGCGAGCTTCTCTGCCTTGGCCTTTACCTACAACAGGGAGGATTGAAGAGAACACCTGTGCACCTATCTGCTTCACCCTCTGTTCCAGAGCTATGAAGTCACTTTTGATACGCTCAGAGGGATACCTGGTAGTATCATTTGTGTCGACATGGATTAGCAACATTGGGTAATACTCAGTGGGCTTGATGAGTCTCAACAAACTCTCCATAATAGCTCGGAATTTGGCACCTGGCAGACAGCATACCTTTCTGGACATCAAGTCTGGTCAGCAGATGGATGCCTCAGTACCCCTCAGAAGAGAGTCATCAACCACCATGACCCTTCGCTTCCTTGTGATTACTGATTCTTCAACTTTGGGGTAGTTGAGCTCTGGTTCTTCCCTTTCCAGAGATGCTTTCACCTCCTCCACTTCCAGTGCTGCATAATGGTTCTTCAATTCAAGGGCTGGAGAAGATGGATTGGTGATTCTGTAGGCCCTTATGACTTGTGTCCAACTTTCATCATTCTGTAGGCACCCATGTTCTCCACTGCTGGAGAGCTTGGATATTGCAAGAAGCATCTCATCAATGTACTACTTACTGTCTTGAATGCTCCTCAGTCTCGTCACCTCCTCTCAGAGTTCTTCCACTTGCTTCCTGAGAGCTTCAGCATGCAGGCACCTGCACATGGAAGCGGTCCTTCAGCTGGCATTGGGACCTCTGTCTGGACACAGGCAGAAGCTGTAACAGGGGAACAGCTTTAGTGATATGATTTTTCCCAGCCATTGTTCAGTTCGTAGAGCTTAGGTATCTGTTAAATCAAAAGAGAGAGATCTTCCAAATTTCCAGCTGGTTTCCCAGCTGTCCTTTCAGAGAAAAAGCAGTTAAGTCTCTTTAAGTATGTTCAAAATGTGCTGTTCTAAGTCCCTGTGTGTAGTTAATTGGGGAGGTGCCCTATAAAGCAAGACTGCTCACTAGGGGTGGGGGGGTTCGGGGGGGGGGAGTAGGGAGGTAATTAACACCTGATTAGGTGTTAGTAGCTTCAAAGAGCTGAGAAAGATACTAAAGCAGAGTTTTAAACCATTTAAGCCATTTACTATAAAATCAAGACCCTTCGACACCTCAGACCTATGCTTGAACCATCTGACTTTCGTACAACCTTCCAGGCATTAGTCACTCCTCATTTTGACTATGCAAATATCGTTCTTCATGGCCTACCCAAGAGCACTCTAAACCCGCTTCAATTGGCCATGAATACAGCGGCCAGAGTTCTTCATGGATCCCAAAAGAGTCAACATATTACTCCCATACTATTTGACCTCCACTGGCTCCCACTAGCTGGCAGAATCTTATACAAAGCTCTCATCCTTACCTTTAAAGCATTCCACCATATCTCATCATCCTCCTTATCTGATCTCCTCCAACACACAGAACACCAGATCTAGACGTTCTGTAACAGAGAACTTGCTAACAATCCCAAAAGACAGCAAAAAACTCACTCAAACAACCACTTTAAGAGCATTCTCTTCCTTCGCCCCTAGATGCTGGAACACGCTACCACCTAGTATTAGAGCACAAAAGGACCTGTCCCAGTTCAGAAAATCCATAAAAACATATCTCTTCCTACAACACTTCTCTCAATATACTGACCCCCCTCCCACACAGACCATTGACCACGGCTAGCCAAATAAGCTCCTGAAATCTTACCACTTGATCTAGACCAGGCCTCACAAACCCTACCTTTAAAACTCAAGCATTTAAGAACCTATTGTAAATAATTGAAAATATCTGTTAATTGTTAATCCCTGTTATCCATGTTTTTATTCCCTGTTCTCTGTAAACTTAACATTTGTTTTTATGTTTAAGTACAAAACTTGTTAAAATGTAAACCGCGCTGATGTCAAAAGTGCGGTATATAAAAGCTGTTAAATAAATAAAGAAAATAAATACCCTACTAAAGAAAATATTTCTCCTTTTAAACTAAATCATCAAAAAGAATGTAAGTTTGTTTTAAAAATGTACCAAAACCCTTTTAAGAGCTCCCAGGCAGAGAGCTAGTAATTTAAAAAGCCACAAACTCTTACATTTGCTTGAAATGTAGAGCCCCTGTTAGGGATGCCTCAACAGTGCAGGGCTCTGAAGCCTTTTATGCAGGCCTCAGCTGCTCTCAGTTCTTTCACAGGCTAATCAGGTGATTAGGTCTCAGTAGCTTCAAAGAGCTGAGAAAGATACTGAAGCAGAGTTTTAAACCTACCCAACTAAAAAAAATATTTCTCCTTTTAAACTAGTCCCAGAAAGAATGTAACTTTGTTTTAAAAATGTGCCAAAACCCTTTTAAGAGCTCCCAGTCAGAGAGCTAGTATTTAAAAAAGCCAAAAACTCTTACCTTTGTTTGAAATGCATAGCCCCTGTTTATTAAATGGTGTTAAGGGAGTCAGTGTTTCATTAACGCCTGTTATCGGCACTCTGGTGCATTTAACACAGCAAAAAAGCCACTTTAACAGGCATCAAAGGCTCCAGCAGCATTAAGGGTGCAGTAGGCAGAGAATGGGCATTAACGGAGCGGAGTGTGGGCGGTAACAGCGTGTGCTCCCTTAATACCTGTTGCGCAACATGCCTAAAAGCCCTTTAATACTGGTAACCCTAGTGCCAAGTAAAATCTCACAGAAAGGGTGTATTTAGAGCCCATTTCAATGTCTGCAATGTGATGTATGAACAAGGGAGCCCCAGCCAGTGATAGTAGTTCTCCATTAACAGCATCAGCATGGTTCTCAGGTATGAAAGGGCAATATGTTTATGGTGGAAATCGGGCAAAGGAGGTGGCATGTGGGTCATGTAGTGGGCGTTGCTGGTGCACAGGGGGGACCAGGTAGCTACACAGATGGCACATACGAACAGAAGATCATATGATATGCCGGACTAGGCCAAAGCAAGGTCCATCATGCCCTGCATCCTGTGTCCAACAGTGGCCAATCTAGGTCACAAGTACCTAGCAGTTTCCCCAAAAAACACACAGCTTCCACAATGCCTGTACTGGGGCAAGCAGTGGATTTCATGGGTCCCCTTGAGAAATTGGTTATGGACATTTTCTCCAGGAACTTGTCCAAACCTTTTTGAAATTCAGCTACACAAAAGGTTTTTACTACATTCTCTAGTAATGACTTCTAGAGTTCGATTACACGTTGACTGACAAAATATTTGCTTTTACCAGTCTTAAATGGGTTACATGGTAGCTTCATTGCATGTCCCCTGGTCTTTCTACATTTTGATGGCATAAACAATCAATCCACGTGTACACGTTCCACTCCATTTATTATACTATAGACCTCTATCATATCTCCCCTCAGTTATCTCTTCTCCAGGTTGAAGAGCCCTAACCTTTTCTAGCCTCTCCTCATAGGGGTATACTTACATCCACAGTACCTTCTGTGATGTCCAGCATGATGCCACAGTGACAGTGGTGGTGCACAGACATGCTTCTGCTGCAGAAAGGAGATGTACCACATGGGGTGGTCCAAGGGTCCTGCCACCATAGGCAGAGATCCTGGCTGCCCCCCCCCCCCCCCTGCTGCTGCTGAACCCAGCTGTGGAGGAAGAGACCCATGGTATCAGCAGCTGTAGCCCTCCAGGTAGCTGCAACATGCAGGCACTTGGAGAACTACCACAGCAGTGGCTGTCATCCTCCCCCTGAGATGTATCATGGCAGTTGGAGGGGGCTCCCTGGCCATCCATGTGTGCCTCTGTCCCCCCCCCCCCACCAATCTGGACCTTGCACCCTAGGCACCCACCAAAACCGCATGTTGGATGGATTGGGACTGTGCACCATAACCACCGACAGCACACAGGCATGTCAGCATGGTGTTGGTGGAGGGGGCAGCAGCACCTGCCTGCAGCAGGCCAAAGCCATGTCCTGGTTCTGTGTGCCATGCTCATTGTAACATGTGGCAGGGTCTGTCTGATGGGAAGCAAAACATCCCACAAGGTAGCATTTTGGCTCAACAAGCACAGGCAGTGTGTATATGTATAGAAGGTCCCAGGTTCAAGTCTGGGCTGAGGATCAGGTGCTGCACGTCCCTTTGGCTAAACAGCCTATAGTGTAGGTACAGCACCAGCATGTGTAACCCCCAATTAGCTGGCCAAACAGACAAGCTTCACCATCCACAGGCTGTTAATATCAGAGCATGCTATTAGTGCCTGTGCAATGAAAACACATTAACATTGCTTGAGCTGGGGACTAAAGTGGCAGGAAGACCAACCATCCCCACTTTTGCACAGCCCAGTGGTGGATAGCAGGTGCAGTCTGACTGTTAGTCTTAGATGGTTGGGACAGCAGTTGATCCTGGCCTACTCAATGTAGTTGTAGAGAACAGTAGCTGTGTTTACACCATGACCTAGCTGCTGACCAGCAGTGCCGCCACCACCATCACCGCAGCCACCTGCACCACTACTACCGCCACCTTCCACTGCCACCTCCACCACCGCCGCCACCACCACCATCACCACCTCCACCTCCACCTCCACTGCCACCACCGCCGCCACCACCTCCGTCGCCACCCTCTGAGAGCATGGCTTTCTTGGCTCTGCTGCAGCCCATTGCAGGGGGTCAGATATGTTTACCCTGCAGATGTCAGCCCTTGTTTGGAAGCTTGGGGTGATGGTCATGATAACATAGTTTAAGGTCCACTACCACTCCTTATGTGACATTTCAGAATGTTTAATGTCGCATTTTATATCTACTACAACCTTTATGGATCAACAACACCTCCTTGTGACCTTGAGCAGATCGCTTAATCCACCAATGACTCAGCTGACTGCAGGTCCATACAGTCCCTGTACCAATTGATGGTAAGATGTATCCCAATCTGACTGCACTGCTACAGTGGTATACTAACAGGCAGTTAAATGCATATAGCTGTAACCTACTTGGGCAACATGAGTCATGTCTGACATCATGTCTGTTATTGTACAGCTTTGGCTCCCTTACATCTCTGCAGTACATACAGACACATCCTACCCCTCGGATATCCACCTGCAGGTCTAAGGTCATGTCCATACATACTCATGCGCCCAGTATGGATAACATCTGTGCAGTTGTTATCAGACATTTGTCTGAGGTGTTGTCTGGTAGCTGTGTGGCTAAGACAGGTGTGGGTCCAACATGTCTGTTATCAGGCCTTCCAAGTGGCAACATTACATGTTTATGCATAGTACAAATACGATGGGGATGGCACCTAGAAACATAGAAACATGATGACAGAAAAAGACCACAAGGCTCATCTAGTCTGTCCTTCCATAAAACTACAACAGTCCACTTTTTACCTTTAGAGATCCTCTGTGTTGGAATACTCTCCCAGTGGAGGTGGTAGAGATGAGGACAGTAACTGAATTCAAAAAAGCATGGGACCAACACAGAGGATCTCTAAAGGTAAAAAGTGGACTGTTGTAGTTGTTATGGAAGGACAGACTAGATGGGCCTTGTGGTCTTTTTCTGTCATCATGTTTCTATGTTTCTAGGAAAGCTCCAAAAAGCTTAGACCCTTCCAAAAATCATTTCTTTTTTTTGGAGCTTTCCTGGGAGTGTTTTTTATTGTTGCCCATTGATATCACTATTGGCCAGCTTGGTTATGTTTGTTTCCCCTTTTTTCGAGGTCATTTTTCAGGTTTATTTGCCCTTTTGTCTCCATACAAGGTGAATGAGCCCACAGTAAAATTGTGCAGAGCAGGGGTTCTGACCCGTTCGGCCAGGTTTCCTATCTCCAGGGACTGCACTGTTTCTGTGGCCACAGTGTGGTGCAGCAGACACAGCCAGTGCCTGTAGAACTAGAGGGTCACAGGCTCAAATCCAAGCTGGGGCTCCTTAGTTACATCCCAGTCATGGTTTTCTGTGAACCATGTTTCTGTAACTGCCACTAAATCCAAGTCAACCACTCCCACCAGAGCTTCAACTTCAGGGATCTTATTTCCCATGCTACGGGCATTAATACACACTGCTTTCCATATGTTACCCCTGTTACCCATTTCCATAAAGGTATTTAATGTATCACCTACCTGGGGGCTTTCACTTATCTGGGGCTTTCTTCACCCATCCCCAACGAATCTAGTTTAAAGCCCTCTTCAGTAGATTAGCCAGTCTACTACCAAAGATGCGTTGACCTTTCTTGGACAGATGGATGCCATCTCTGCTCTGCAACCCTTGGAACAGCATCCCATGGTCTAGGAAACCAAAACGCTCTCGAAGACACCATCCACGCAGCCATGCATTCATCTCCAGGATGCGAGCCTCTCTGCCTTGGCCTTTACCCTCAATAGGGAGGATTGAAGAGAACACCACCTGTGCACCTACCTGCTTCACCCTCTGTCCCAGAGCCATGAAGTCACTTTTGATACGTTCCGAGGTATACCTGGCAGTATCATTTGTTCCAACATGGATTAGCAACATTGGGTAATAGTAAGTGGGCTTGATGAGTCTCGGCAAACTCTCCGTAACATCTTGGATCTTGGCACCAGGCAGACAGCATACCTCTCTGGACATCAAGTCTGGTCGGCAGATGGACGCCTCAGTACCCCTCAGAAGAGAGTCTCCAACCACCACTACCCTTCGTTTCCTTCTGGTCACTGATTCCGCAACTATGGGGTACTTCAACTCTGGTTCTTCCCTTTCCAGGGATGCTTTCACCTCCTCCACTTCCAGGGCTGCATAATGGTTCTTCAATTCAAGGGCTGGAGAAGTTGGATTGGTGATTTTGCAGGCTCTGGTGACTTTTGTCCAACCATCGACATTCTGTTGGCACCCATCTTCTCCTGTGCTGGAGAGCCTGGTTGCTGCAAGAAGCATCTCATCAATGTACTTCTCACTGTCTTGAATGCTCCTCAGCCTCGCCACCTCCTCTCTGAGTTCCTCCACTTGTTTCCTCAGAGCTTCAGCATGCAGGCACCCTGCACATGGAACCGGTTCTTCAACTGGCATTAGGACCTCTGTCTGGACCGAGGCAGAAGCTGTAACGGGGGCAACACCTAAAGCACATCGATGATACCAGCCCATACCACCCTCTCCTCTGCTGCCATCCATTCTTCAGTCCATCCATCCACTTCTGTCGTATTGGTTCAGTCCTGTCTTCTCGTGCAGGCTACTATACCATGGTCTACACTGGCACTATTTCCCATAATTTGGGACTGCACAATACCTCTCCTGTGCTTGATGTGCACGTCACCACTCCTACTCTGTCCTCCTTTCACTGCACACATCCTACCACTTCTGACTTCGCTGGGGGACACGTGTTCCACATTCTATGCCACACACTGACATTGTGCCATATTACATTGACACCCCCCCCCCCCTTATGCATCCATATGCCAGGCTTCCACATGCTTATCCACTTTACTGGCTGCCACATAGGGTGCCCATTGGTCTGGCAGATCCATCATCTCCCACCCTGTCCTTCCAGCCATCACCTTCAGATTGTCTTTCCTTGCTGTTCCTTTATTCAGCATTAGGGCTACAGCCATTTCAGGCATTAAGGTGCCTCCTTGACACCTTAACACCCAATGTCCCATTACCATAGCACCTTTAACATCAGAATGCCTCCTACACACCCAAAGCCTTTTTCGGATGGAAACCCCTTTTCGCTGCCGTTACCACTTGGAAAAATATGGTCCCTTACCACTGTTTAATAAACATACCCCTAAAACTTCAAACATGGCAAAATTGTATCAAATAAAGAAATTAGTGGTTTTCCCCCTTTAAAACATATAGCAAAGGAAAGCAAAACAGCTGCTGTCTTGTTTTTTTTTTCATAAGGACAGACAATCTAGGATATTTCTTACTGGTATTGTATCTGCACAGCTTTATGAGGAAAGCACACACACATATGTTCCAGAACTACATTTCCAATATTGAAGGAGTATGCTTTCTTGATGAGAACAGCTAGTTTCCTGGTTTTTGTCTTTTCACAATGATCGTAACAAAAGATAACTAGTATACTCAGAATGAAGCACCACATTTCCCAAAATTCATCTGAATGAACTCATAGCCTTTAGAAGGCTGAAAAAAAATTATTGTCCCATTTACTATTTGCCTCTGTGTACAGATCACAAAGTAAAGAAGGGGGAGGAATGGGGGGAGCAGGCTACTTCTTTTGTTGGCCCACAAGCACAAGGAGAACTTAATCATAATAAGTAAGGAACAAATTATCTCTATTCTAGTTATACAAATATTAGATATGTATGATATTTATTTACATATTACTAACCAACAGTAATTAATGTAAGCTTATTAACCATCCTGAGCATACTTTCCCTGCAACTCTTCGATTAAATGAATTTGTAATGGTATAGATTATTTCCCTGAATTGCAACTCCATCCGGATTAATTTTGACTGCGATATTGTGCCCGAGAGCAATGTTGTGCAGGATGCAACAGGCCAGAATGATCTGTGCCACAGCCATGGGTCAGTATTGTAAGGTCCCGCCGGTCTTATCCAGACACCTGAAGCGACTCTTCAAAATGCCAAAGGTGCGCTCAATGACTGAGCAGCTGGAGGCATGGGCCTCATCATACCTCATCTCTGCACGTGTCCGTGCAGGCACGACACCCATATCCGGCATACCTGCAGAAAGAAATGTGGAAAGGTCAATCAGGAGCTGATGTTCACACACATGCACACAAGCATGTACGAGCAAACCAACAACAGGTAAACGAATGACACAAACATATGACAGCACATGATGGCACACAACAGCTATGCTCCAGCATCTAGAAGTTTGAGATGCAGACCACCAGGGAAGAGTAGTGAGGGCAACACATATCAACTGTATCCAGACCAAACACATGACCAACCACCTGTACCCGAAAGGCAGTAGTGGCAGTCGCAAACGCATCAGGTGGACACATGGCAATGCAAGTTGGAAAAGGTCAGAAATGCACATATGTGCAAGCATGTGATGGCCATGATACTGTGCACACACAGCAGGTGTTACAGTAACATGTACCTGAGGGGTCTAGTCAGGATGGCAGAAATGACAAAATGTCTCAAATGGTCCGTTAAAGAACGCTAATAATCACTTAATGAATTAAATTGCGCTCAATATAACAAAGTATGATAATATCTTCAATCCTTCAACAATTGTGCCGGTAATTTCCCTATTTATAATTACTAATGATTATTAATCCCCCTCGGAGGTCTCAGACTTATGATAGCAACTGTCTTTGCGGCAATGCTGGTTTAAAGAAACAGTATGCTAGTTAGCATCAACGACCTCCACTATGATATACGGTGAGGGTGATAAAAAAGGCAGCCGATTATATTCAATTTAACATCTTCAGCACTTTGTTCACATAAAGCACTAATACTTCCATTCAGTTTCCTTCGTTGCCTTTGTTTAAATAATCTTTGTCACCAGATGATTCAAGTGTTCTAATCGCCCCGTTCCCGACGCCTCCCCTCAGCGCTTCAGAGCGTTTCTCCTGATGCGGTTCTTCAGGGGGTGGGGTGTAAAACAAACTGCTGCCCGCGTTACATTCGAGATTTTGTCATGATCGCTCTTCCCTCTATGTTTCCTTATCAGATTGAAAGCAAAAAACGACAAA
Source organism: Ichthyophis bannanicus (assembly GCA_033557465.1). Taxonomy (NCBI): domain Eukaryota; kingdom Metazoa; phylum Chordata; class Amphibia; order Gymnophiona; family Ichthyophiidae; genus Ichthyophis; species Ichthyophis bannanicus. The sequence continues at coordinate 926,817,867 of CM066031.1, forward strand.
ACAACATTGACATACATGAAGCATAAATGTGTGATGTAACATTCAACACAAAGCTAACAATGTAACGTGGCTGCAGCCGTCAAAGGTGAATGGGCTCCCAACACACAGTACAGTAGGAAAATGATCCTGGAAGAAAATCTACCACCACCCCCCCAAGGTAGCACACACACACAGATTGCATACAGAGACAACTAGGGACACACTACAAAGGCAGACACATGCACATTTACGTATATGGTTGGTCTGAGGCCATGAGCCGTAGTTGTCAACTGAAAGGTGTTACAGGCCATCATGTAAGGGGCACACCATATGTGCCTATAGGTTCCCTGTCCAAAAGACCTGAGAAACAGAGCAGCAGTACCAAACACCAATGGAAACCGCATGTGTGCCGAGACACTCAGAAAAGCCATGACACACATATGGTAGACATATGTTATTGTAGAAACCCACAAAGGTATGTGAGCATGTCCCTGGTGATGGTGACATGGTGTAATAGTGGGCACAGCTCCATACAAGGTCAGTGCTCCACCACCACAATGCAAGGAATGGGATGCAGAGGTCATAATTGCCAATGGGACCTCGTAAGTCACACACTGGCTTGGCAGTGATATGCCACTGCCTGACGGCCAGTGTCCCGAATGTTACCAGAAAATAAGTCAGATCTGCATCAGGGCATATCATGTGTGTCACAGGGGATATGCAGTCTGAAGGGTCGAACGGCAAACGACAGGTGACCCTGTCCCACCTGTGAGAGGTGACGAGCATCTCAGGACACAGGAACACCATGTGCATGTTAGAGATGTGAAATACCCACCCAGCAGACACAGTCCTCATATTGTCCGCTCTCAAATTATTCAAAAAGTGCCGAGTGATGCAGGATATAGGAGTCATGGGCGGACCCTGGAAACCTAGAAACCACATTCAGAATACACATATTTGCATCACAAATAACCTGCACATTCAGGGAATGATAGTATTTGCGGTTGCGGAACACTGCCTCACTGTCTCTGGGCGGGACCAGGGCAACATGTGTACAATCAATAGCTCCCATCACACGTGGTATCCCTGCAACCAACTGAAACGCCTGGTCCAGGGCCCCCACTGTTGCCTATTGTTAGGAATAGCAATGTAATTCCTTACCTGGCTGACCATGGACTGCAGTACCTGGTGGAGACAGCGTGAGAAGGTGGGCCGGCTCATCCCACCCACTGCGGCCACTGACAATTGGAAACAGCCAGAGGCAAAGAAATGTAGGACACCCAGGAGCTTGGCCAAACCCGGTATGGCATGTGACCGGCCAGTCCGGGGCTCAAGGTCAGGTCTTAGATCCTTAAAGAGCTCCCTAATAGCCCCTGTGCTCAGACGGTAGAGAGAGATGACCTGGTCCTCACGCATGTCCTGGAGCATGGCCCTGGGCCTATATAAGCGAGGCTGGTGAGGGCGCACCTTGGCACGCCTACAGCACCATGCTGGCAAAACATCGGCCTGTGGAGCCTCCACAGCTGCAGGTCTGTGTTGCAGCAGGACTGCACCCATGCCCTGTGCCACAGCCCCATGGATACCATCTCCCTCTTCATTCAACCGCAGCTCCTCCGCATCATCAAGCGCCTGGATCACAAACCCCGCAAAGAGAATTTGAACCATTATAGACATCAGGTAGAGCAAAGATGCATGCTAAATATGGCGTGGGGAGTGGCAAATAATCAGATCAAACATAACACACCTGTAGATGCAGCAGCACACACTAGCAGCAGTGTAGCAAAATGGTCCATGCCTACGGAGGTGTAGCGCCATAGCGCACATAAGAACGCATGTGTCATACCATCCAAAGCGCGTTACGGGATTCAGCCTGTGGAAGGCACAGTCCCACGCATGTAGGAGGTGCAAGGCACATTTTCTGTGCGTTGCGCCCCTGCAGGAGTTTCGCGGGTGTGTTCCAGCACACGGTACGCCCACTGTACGCATGCAGGGATGCACAGCGCACATGTGCAATGCACAGAAAATGCACCGTGCACTTCCTACACGCGCGGGACCATGCCTTCCGCAGGCCAAATCCCATAATGCGCTGTTACGTGGAACACGCGCAGGAGCACACCACGCAAATGTGTGAAGCATTCCGCATGCAGAACGTGCATTGTGCATGTGCAGGCATTGTGCATGAGCAGTGTGCATTGCGCATGCATGGACATTCTGCATGCACAATGCACGTTGCACATGCGGAACGCATGTAAGACCGCACCCTAGCCAGCCATAAAGGTACAGCATCATGCACATACCACCAAGGATGTATAGTAGGAGCACAAGCACAGGAGGTGGAGATAAGAGAGCAGAGAGCAAAATGAATGATGATAACAGCACTGAGGTGATTGACACATCCGGTGAGCAAGGTAGCCAGCAGCTCCCAGTGGCTGCCAGTATACAGGAGCCTGAGGGTGAGGAGGCAGGGCCATCCAGGCTGTCCTGGCCCCCAGGGGACCAGCTTGAAGGGGCACCAGTGGGAAAGTGAAAGAGGAGGCCCATGCTCGATGATGCCAGGAGGAGGGCAGTGAGATTCACCCAGGAAGAGAATGACCTCCTGCTGGCAAGTGTTCTTGACAATTACGAGATCCTATATGGGTGCCAGAGCACCACCACCACCATCAGTGCACATAATATTGTGTGGGAAGCAGTGCAGGTGGCTGTGGCAGAGGCAGGAGGCCCACGCAGAGACATTGACAGCATCCATAAAAGATACAGCCACATCAAGCTGGTGGTACATGCGCACCTGTCGGAGGAGAGGCGCCGTGCACAGGCCACTGGTGGGGGTGGACCCAGCAGACCTGCCCTCTCACCCCTGGAGCTGTGCCTGGCAGAATGACTGGGGCCCATGTGTCTGCATGGCCTGCCCCACCCATGCTGGATACAGCACATGTACCTGCAAGTAAGACAGAGATATGTAGTCCATGGAAAGCTAACAAACCTGCACATGCAGGGGCCGCCACGGGGGGAGGGGGGCCCATGTCCCGAGACTGAGTGTGTGGCAACATGTCCATCAGAGGCCACAGATGCATCAGTACCTCCATTCCGTTAGTTTACCCCAAATGATGTCGGACATGCCCCATACTGAGTGCATGGACATGGAAGGGGTTCCAGATCTCCACAGTACCATATGCCAGTGCCAACTGGCATCATGAGTAGAAGGAACTGCAAACACAGGCCACGTAGAATCCCCAGCAAACCTGGCGTACCATGATAGCACTACCAGTACACAGCATGCACCATAACAGACCGCTCAGAGGGCAGCGGTGTAAATAGCAGACCAAACCATTACAGAGAATGACAACACATGGCCTATTGGTGGAGGTGAACAGGTGGCAGTGAGAACCAGATTCCACAGTAACAGTATAACGCAGCTCATACTGGACATGTGGACCACAGACCATCACCAAACAAAGGACAATGAAGCACAATATAGACCCAGGAGGACAAGTATATGACATGGAAATCACAAGGGCCAAACATGGAAAGTACAACACCACTGTAGGTGGTGAGCTACACAGTACTGACCCCTTGTACAACACATAGCGCAGACGTTCACGATGCACAAATCCCAGAGCTGACACATACCAGGTATGATGGTCAATGGACAGAGATAACTATGATGGCCAGAGGAAAGAGATAGCCATGGGAGTCAAAGGAATGAAATAGCTATGAGGGCCAGAGGAGAGAGATAGCTATGAGGGACGGAGGAAAGAAATAGCTATGAGGGCCAAAGTAAAATATAGCACCCCACCTCTCATCCCTGTGTATACCCTGTTACCAACACACCGGCTGCAGTCCATTGTTGTCCACGTGTCCGCTGTGAACACCCCGTCGCCTGTTGTGCGGGTGTCCACTCATCTCACCTCATGTTTCCAGCCAGTCTCTCACAACATATGGCGTAAATGACAAGCCTTTTACAGCATGCCCACACCACCCCCAGACTGTAGTTCCCAGTCAGCCATTCACAGTGTAACCTGCTACCAGCAGTCCCCAGCTATACACACCCAATACCTGGCCCAATGTAGAGATACCATCCCACCCACACTGACCACCCCCATCCCCACCATGTCAGGTCCCCAGCCCCATCCCATGTGGCCCGGCCACAACACCGGTCACCGTGCAGCTCCAGCCCAACCCAGTGCTTGCTCCCATCAAGGCCCTGCAATGGCCCACGACCAGACCCTGGAAACCCACCCCCAACCCCACGTTGGGCAAGGGAGACACATCCCACCCGCGGCAATCGAATAGGGGGCTGAGGAAGGCCTGGCACACCCACACAGCTGTCCCCCACCTCTGCAGCTGTCCAAGGAGGCTGTGGCCACCCCAGCTCCCCCCGAGGCCCACCATCCTGCCAAACCGCAGATACAGATGTTGTCTGCACGTGGCCACCAGGACCGCAAACAACAGCCCTGCAAGATGGACGGACCGGCACTCAACACATGCTGTGACCACTCCTACATGATGCCACACACCCATCAGCAAGCAAATGACAGTATGCTGCATAGGGCCGCACAGACACCCATGCGAACTGCACACATACATGGTGTGCTGGCCCCCAGTACAGCCACAGCAGAGGGATGGGTACAGGGCCCCATGGAGGAACCATCCTACCACTCCCACTACTGAGCATTTATATAGCGATACAACTCATACGCAGCGCTGCACAGACATGTAAGAGACAGTCCCTGCCCATCAGAGCTCACAATCTAGTCAAGACAGACAACATAGGAGGTGTAGGCTGAGATAAAACAAGAGGGGTATGGAAAAGAAAAAGAAGAGAAGGTGAGTCAAGATCCAAAAGCAGAAGCAAAGAGGTGAGTTCTCAGCCTGGATTTGAAGAGGACCAGAGAGGGTGCCTGGTGTACAGACACAGGTAGTTTGTTCCAGGCGTAAGGCACAGCAAGGTGAAAGGAGCGAAGTCTGGAGTCAGCCGTAGAAGAGAAGGGCACAGTTTGCTAGAAGAGCAGAGTTCCCGAGGGGGGTTGTAAGGAGAGATAAGAGAAGAAAGGTAGTGAGGAGCTGCAGAGTGAATGCATTTATAGGTCAGTAGGTGAGGTTTGAACTGGATGTGGAAACAGATAGGGGGCCAGTGGAGTGACCTGAGAGGAGGAGCAATATGGGCATGACGAGGCTGGCGGAAGATTAGCCTAGCAACAGATTGCTGAACAGATTGAAGGGGAGAGAGATGATTCAAGGGGAGACCAGCAAGAAGTAGGTCACAGTAGTCAAGACGGGAGGTGATCAAGGAGTGGAAAGGCATCTAAGTAGTGTGTTTAGAAGGGAAAGGATGGAGTTCCCTGATACTATAGAGAAAGAAATGGCAGGACATAGTTATCAGACGAATGTGTGCGGAGACGGAGAGAGAAGAGTCGAAGACAAACCCAAGATTGCGAGCTGAGGAAACAGGAATGAGTACAGAGTTATCCACAGAGACAAAGAAAGGAGGAAGAGGGGGGAGGGTATAGGGGGAAGGATAAGAGGTCCAGCCCTGGCCATGTTCAATTTCATGAGGCGGTGAGACATCCAGGCAGCAATGTCAGAAGGGCAGGCAGAGATCCGGGTCTGGATAACCGGAGAGATGTCAGGTATAGAGAGGTAGATCTGGGAGCCATCAGCATAAGGACGGTACTGAAAACCATGGGAAGAGATTGGGCAACCAAGGGACTAAGTATAGAGAGGGAAAAGGACAGATACTTGGGGTACACCAACTGCGAGTGGGATAGCAGAGGAGGAGCAGCCACAAGAACACACACCAAAGGAGTGATGGGAAAGATAGGAGGATAATGAGGATAGTACAGAGCCCTTAAAAATAAGCAAGGACAGGGTATCAAGGAGAGGATTGTGTTCAACAGTGTCAAGAGCAGCAAAGAGGTGAAGAAGGATGAGGACAGAGTAGAGGCCCTTGGATTTCGCCAAAAACATATTCACTGGAGACCTGGGAAAGAGCGGTTTCAGCAAAGGTTAAAGGATGAAGGCCAGACTGTACAGGATCCAGGAGGGCATGAAAGGAGAGGACGTCGAGGCAGAGGCGGTGAACAGCACGTTCAAGTAGTCTAGAAATGAAGGGAAGGAGAGCGATGGGTCGAGAATCAGAGGGACAGGTGGGATCAAGTGAGGGTTTCCTGAGGAGAGGTGTGACCTATGCATGTCTGAAGGCTGCAGAGACAGTTGCAGTGGAGAGCAAAAGATTGAGAATATGAGAAATGGAAGGGACAGCACTGGAGGAGATGGGGCTTAGGAAGCAGGTGGGGATAGTATCAGAGGAGCAGGTGGTGTGTTTGGAGGATGAAAGAAGGTGTGCAGGTTCTCCCTCAGAGATCACAGGAAAGGAAGAGAGGGTAGCAGAGGTAGGGGAGGAAAGTTGGGAGGGAAGAGGAGGAGGAGTGGACGTAGCTGACCTTGTTTGGAATTGGAGGGTGATCCTGTGGATATTGGCATGGAAATAGTCAGTCAGGGTTTGGGCACATAGGGAGGGAAGGATCAGAGGCGGAGGCAACCTGAGGAGAGAGCTGAGAGTAGTAAAGAGATGGCGAGGGCCAGATGCAAGACAGTCAGTCAGATGGACATAATAGTCCTGTTTGGCAAGAGCTATGGCTGACTGGAAAGAGACAAGTGTGTACCTGAGGTGTAGAAAGTCCCCAAGGGAGAGGGATATGAGCCAAGCAGGCTCAGCAGAGCGAGCACAGGAACGTAGATACCGGGTAGTGGATGAAAGACAGGGCTGGGGTGCAAAGGGCCCACAGGACGTGGCATGGGAGGAGCGAGAGCATCCAGAGCAGAGGTGAGTGCAGTGTTATTGGACATTACTACTTCGTCAACAGACCTAGATGATATAGTGGGAGAAAGAGATGATGAAACAATGGAAGAGAGAACCAAAGGATCAATAGCATGAGGATATCTGAATAGGTTGGAGGATCAGGACGAGAATAAGGCAGCGGGTGATGAGGATTGAGTCATAAAAGGTGATGGTCAGATAAAGGAAGAACTGAGCTACAGAGACTCGAGAGTAACTAGAGAAATATACCAGGTCAAGGCAGTGGCCATGCTGGTGAGTGTGAGTGGTGGAACAAAGCAGGAGGTCAAATGGGGAGGTAAGAGAGAGGAGCCCCAAAGCATAGGGAACAGAGGGGCTATCAACATGAATATTAGGACCCCTGAGAATATGAGTGGGGGAAGAAGACTCCAGAAAGAAGGAAAGCCATGAGTCAATGGCAGTGAGAACAGCAGAAGCAGACCTGTCAGGAGGTCGATAAATAACAGCTACCCGGAGAGGAGGTGGAGTGAAAAGACGGAAGGAGGGAACAGCAAAAGAGGACAAGGGGTGAGACTGGGGAAGCAGGAGGGGTTGGAACTGGCAGGAGGGGGAAGGTAGGAGCCCAACACCACCACCACAGCCAGAGGGACAAGGCATGTGGGAGAACCGATAGCCCCCATGGCATAGAGCAGCAATAGATGCAGTATCATCTGGGAGGAGTCAGATCTCAGTTAGAGCAAGACGAGGTAGACCATTAGAGATAAAGAGATCATGAGTAAAAGCAGGTGTATGAGAGACAGAGTGTGCATTCCACAAGACACATGAGAAAGGGGAAAGGTGAGGGATATGGATAAGATTAGACGTGTTGCGTGGCGATCTCTTCTCTGAGTGTGACAGAAGTCTAGGGGGGCCAGGGTTGGTGCTGACATCTCCGGATGAGAGAAGGTGAAGGAGTAGTAGAGTACGGGACAAAGAGGAGACAGTACGGTGGAACCGAGGGCGAGGCTGCCTTAGAGAGAGGGGAGATGGATGAATTAGAGGCAGAAAGTGGTGCAGCACAAGAGCTGATGATAGGGTAGAGGACAGAATGGAGGGGGATGTGAGGATGGTAAACGGGAGAAAGGGAGGGGAGGAGTGAGGGTGCAGGTAGGAAGGGAGACAGTTAGGGGGTTTAAAAGGATGACAACAATGTGATGAGGAGCCATAGTGCAGGAGTAGAGAGGAAAACAAAGGCCAGAGGATATAGAATGTGGGAGAGACAAAGATTGGCCGCACCTGTGTGTGAGGTAGGTGATGAGCAGATGACAGCTATAAGAGACAGTGAGCAACAGGGGGATGGGTAGAGGGGAGGGGGAGGGGTATAGGTTCGGCAGCTGAGGAAGCTGAACAAAAGGTGCAACAATAAATAAGGGGCAGAGTGGTTAGGGAGCACACTCCCACCCAATGATAGTTCGGTGGCACTGGCCACACAGAGAGGGGTAACATAGACCTGTACCTCCCGCCCCCATGCCCCCCCATCTGCCCCCCTTACCCGCACACTGCTGGACAGCTGGCCAGCAACTCCCCATGGCAGATGCCAATGAGACCATTTCCTCGCCTGGCAGGCAACCTGGCACAGTAGGCCCAACACATGCCTGTGTGGCTGACACCCACCCATGCACCCCCTCTGTGCACCCACCTAATGACCAATGCCAGTCACAGTGCCGGGGCCCCCCACCACTCCAGGGCATACACCCAGGCACAAAAATCCCAGGGCCCCCCACAGGGCACACCTACCCCAGCCCACAGTAGGTCCATCACATCTAGCCCCACCCCCACAGGCATACCTGTCAATGTGGTGCGTCCCCAGATGCACCCACACGTGGGCACCAGTGAGACGATGCTGGCACCCGGGGCACTGACATCCAATGGTACCACACACATCCCTGCACCCATACATCCCTGGCCCCCATACATGCCACCTGGGTGGTACCACTGACAAGACACACCTACAGGGATGGCCACCGCACTGCTCTGTGTTGTCCCCCCACCATGTACAATGTATACCCAGTGCCCATGGGCCATCCAATCCTGCAGCCCTGAGGCCCGCCATCCCCAATGCAGATGGGTATGTCACCCCATGCACTACCACCCTCCCGGCCGCACACCCCTGTACACGTGTGACGACTGTGTCCAGCTGGGTCACCCCCAACAGTACTCACCTGCATAATGGCACGCCCATGCATGCTGTACTGCCCATACCTGTCCACACCCAACTGGCACAGTACCATGCCGATCCACCCATCACATGGGCTCACCTGAACAGTATCCTGCTGTCCCTGTGATGGTGAAATGCACCAGTCATGGCCACACCCCCATTGTCATCAATATGTCCCACCCCCATCACAGTGAACACCGTGCAACCCCTCCATGTGGCATGCCCCCATGCCCACAGCACACACACGTGCACCCACGCCCACCCTGTCCCTGTCCCAGGTCCTGCAAATGTGCACCATCTGGCAGCCCACACACACATGTCGGTGGAACCCACCACAGCCAACACTGTGCCAAGACCCACTCTGGCCACACTGGCCCTCTGACCCTCTCATTGCCACCCCGGCAATGGCACATTCCAGTACATCGCATCTGCAACAGAGTGCCTCCCCTTGCACACCAGGGCACATAGACTTGCACCACTCACTGTTGTGCCAAACAACACACCCACACACACCCACAGACGTACACCATGGTGATGTCATGTAAACCACAGCCACCCCCCGGCTCCCCTGCCCATTGGACAAGCACACTGGGGGTGGAGGGCTATCCAACCTGTGCCCTGTGATGGCATGCTAGGGTGCTATGTGAGGGCAGCAGGTGCTGCTGTTGCCCACTGTCCACCGTCTCTGTACGTAGGCCCTCTGGCTAGGCTATCTGGACCCTACAATGAGCCAAGCACATATGTGCGGCTGCTACCCTCCCTGTCTGTTCCATCCCATCTGCCTGTGCTGCATGGAGCCACTGTACTCATAATGACATAGGTGTCTGGCAGTACAAACATCCTGTTAGGTATTGGCATAACATAGATATATACGAGGATGGGCAGGCACACCACATCTAAACTGTGTCCCATGTTCCTCCCCAGGTGACATTCATGCCATGAAGGCAGAGGAGGAAGAAGAGGGTACAGGGTCTGGACCAGGGCCCCTGCCTGAGGCAGTGGCCATGGTGGGGCCACCGACTGCTGCTGGTCTGACGCTAGGGGGATGCGATGCGCTGGAGGAGGAGGCAGAGGAACCAGCCCTCTACCTGTCAGAGCACAGTGGGGCCAGCCCAGAGGACAGTGAGGGAGCAAAGATGGCAGCAGCTGAGTCTGAAGGGGCACCTGGGCGACCAGCACCAGACCCTGGGACACGGCCTGCATATGCTGCCATGGGGGAGGTGCTCTTAGAGATGCGGGCCCATTCTGCCACAGTGCATGCAGACGCAGAGGGTGATGGACTGACCAGATAGTTGCAGGTATGCCCTGGATGGCCCCCATCATGCTGCTGGCCTGCTGTCCATGGCTGTGCCCTACACCTGTGATCCGGGACTGGGGATCACAGTTCGCCAGGGTCTGCTGGGGATACCCATGCCAGTACAGCATGACCTGGTACACATGATGTATGCTATACACCTGACGCCCATGACCCCCTGGCTGTCTGGTATGCTGCCCAGACTGGTCAGCTGGACCTGTGAGTGGATGTGGCACCCTCATACATATTGGGGACTGAGCCACCTATATGGCTATGGGTGGCCTGGGGGCAGGGTGAGATGGGGGGAGCGGGTGGGGGGCCACCACCAACCAGCTGCTATACCCAGAGCCGCACCAAGTGTAAAGCGTGCCCAGTGTGACTTGCAAATAGGGCGCGCACCCCCCCCCCCCCCCGCAGTGGGAGACAGTAGGTGCACCCAATGTGCAAGTCTCCTGTATGCTAAGAAGATCTGTCCCTCCAGATCTGCTTAGCATGCTGGTGTGAGGCTTAAAGGGCATATCTTTATCTTTACCTTTATTCCATACTTTATATACCACCCTTGTCAAAATGTGAGAGTGGTTTACAATAAAATATGCTAACGCTATATAAAAAGGAAAAGAACTCCATTATGTGACAGGAAAGGAAAGAGTACCCAAAAGGTCAATAGAGATAGTGTGAAAACAGCCAATTAAATGGGGCTAGGGGAGGGGAGGTCAAAAGCCTGTTGGAATAAGTGTGTCTTTAATTATGTTTTGAATTTTAGTTATGAGGGTTCCAGCCAGAGGGAAGATAGTAACTGGGCACATATTAACTGTCTGTCATTGCCTGCCACTGAAAAGTGGCGGCGGCATGCAACTGCAGACAGTCAAACTGTGCCCCTATGCCTTTGCGTCCTGTGTGGCTGCACTGCTCACACAGGGCTAGGTACAACCTGGCTACACCACACCCTGTCCTGTGACACGCAGGTGAATGGTAACTAATCACCAGGGGGTGTCCCACAAACCCATGCCTGGATAGGGGGATACAGGGGCACAGTTGTAACCTGCTACCTCCCCTCTGTGCCCTGTGTGTGACCTGGGCACTGCCAGGGTAGCACACATAGCATGTGAGCTGTCCGTTGGGGCATCATGTGACTGGTCACCCCTCTGTTAGGGCCATGGCTGTGAGCGGGACCCTGACTGGGTTGTACATCTGGGTTGGCAGCCCTCTGCTGGGTACCACCGGTACCTGGTCAATTGTTGCCCGCATTGCACATGTGGGCCAACACTCCCTGCTGCTACTGGGCCCTGTCCGATGGGACAGATACACGGGGTGCACAGATGACACAGATCTGTTCCCTGGATGCTCAGTGTCCCACATGTGTCAGGGAATCCCCTGCTTTATCCCCACATCTGCTGGTCCCACCCCAGATGTAGCTGTCCCCTACTGTGGTCTGCCAGGACACCTGTTGCATGTGTCATGATGGCATGTGCAACCCATGTCTCACAGGTCACACCATATCTCACCCACAGGCATACAGCTGGCGCTACAGGCGTCTACCACAGAACACCGTCAGCAACGCTTTGAGATGCGTCAACAGAGGGTGGAGGTGGCCGGTCTCCACCGGGAGGTGCAGGAACTGTACCAGGAGATTGGCCTTCTATGCAAGACAGCAACATGGGGGACCGAGGCACTTGTCACGGTCGCAGAGTCCATGGCATCCAGCATGGATCAGATGGTGGCTGCATATGAGGCCATGGCTGGATGGGGGCAACAGCCAGCAGCAGCACCAGTGCCATGGGGTGGGAGGGGCAGTGCTCAGCGCAGCCGTGGGCATGGGCAGAAGTTCAGGGTGTAGGTGTGGGGGCCAGGGCAATTTGTACGCCCAAATAAAGGCTCCTACACATGAAACACTGGACACATGCCTGTGGGCACGTGTCCTGTGTTTCATTCTGCACTCCCATGGTTACCCTGTCCCCCATGTGGTCACCCTGGGCACATATCCCTTGCCATGGCATGTAAACCCATTGGCACGCCGTTCCCTGTCCCCATCCCATCCCATAGGGGTGTGTGGGGTCTGCCTGCTACCATTCGGTGCATGTATGTTCTGACGTGCCACCTGTGCCATGCACCATGCCATGTGTGCACTGATGGCATGTCTGTGCCACCATGCATGTGCCCATGTCTGCGAGTCATAACAACACTTTGGTACATCCCGGAGGCTGTGAGGGCTACATATGTCAGCGCCCATGCCCATCTCCTACCCCTGCCATGGGGACTGTACCATGTATGTGACAGATGTCTTGAACCCATACACACAGGGACATGCTTACACGTGTCACTCTCAGTGCAATGGCATGTCAGGAAATGAGACACATGACCATTGCGATATAGTTACGTAAAATATATTTTTGGTTCAAAACACTATGTACATATTTACAGAGTTACCCCATGTGGTGCCTGTTTGTGGCCTTGCCCCCCCCTGCCCCAACAGTGGTGGCAGTCCTGGGTCACAGCACAGCACAGGGCAGGGGTGCGATGTACCTCTGAGGTGCTCACAACCCCTGGGGGCCACCCTGGCCTGATGGCTGATGAGTTGCGGTGCCCGTGATAGCCTCACACAGCATTCACAGCTCATCAGCGATCCACACCACGGCATCTACCACCTGCTCCATGGTGCAGTTCTGCGCCTGCTGGGCTAGGGACATAGCACACACTGCCACAGACAGGCGGCGTGCACACATGCCCCCATACAGGCACCAGGTGCTTGGTGTCTGTGTGGCAGCATCCGCACATAGCCTGTCTGCGGCAATGTATGCTGGTCCCGCATCCAGATGGGCGGCATCCCCGGCCCCATGGGGCAGGTGGCAGGGGCCCCAATTGCCCTGTGCAGTCCTGTGCCACTTGGGACTGCCCACGCCCTGCCCAGTGAGCCAGGATCCACCCATGGAGGTATGTGGACCTGCCAGGCCCACGTGCGCAACCGCACATTTTGGCAGGTCACACACCTCCAGGGGTGCATCCTGGCCTACACCTTACTACCCCTGCTGCCCCCTCCCCTACACTGCACCCTCCCCTCCCTGGCTTCCCCCTCCCCATCTCCTCCACCTCCCCTTCCCCCACCCCCACCCCCTCTCCAGCCTCCCACCCCTCCTCCCCCTCCCCCTGGCCTCCCACTCCTCATCTGACTCCCCCTCCTCCCTCTCCCTCGGTGGGCTCCCCCTCCTCGTCCTCCACCATGCCGTCTTCTTCCTCCTCCTCCTCCTCCTCATGCCACGTTGTCGATGGTGCCAGGGGGGCTTCCCAGCTGTAGTCGCTCCTGCGATGTGCCCTCGCCAGCCTCTGCGTCTGCTGTGGGGGGAAACCAGACATTACCACTGCGGTCATGCATTTGCCACATCATGGAAACATAGTAGGTGGCCCCACAGGCTGCTGGGCCACTGGAACATGCTGTTGTGCGACACACAGGCTGCATCACTCACCGTCCCCTTGGCACATCGCCTCCCGCTGCAGCCTCATCAGGAAGCAGTGGAACTGCTGCTGCATCTCCCTCCCTTTTTTGCGAAGATCCTTCACCTGGGGGTACAGCAATGGATAGGGACTGTTAGGGGACAGACATCCTTGGCCATCAGCTACTGCACATCACACATGGCTTTGAGTAGCAGGGGGCTGCTCCTGCTGTATGCTGTTGGTCCACTGCTAGCTGTTGCCAACGCCACCTGCATGTGTGCGAGTGCAGCTCGGCATATGTGGATTGACCCCTAGTGTCCTGTGTGCTACCACCCGGGTACCCCGTGCCTACCTGGTGGCCTAACTGTGCGTGACATGGTTGCCCCATGGCATACATGGCATTGTCATGCTGCTGATCATGTGCATCATACCAGATGTGCTGTATGGTGCTGTTTTCCATGTGATGGGTTGCCAAAGGGCATTCGCCACATCCAACACATATGCACAGGATCTGAATGTCTGCTACACCGTTCAACATGACTACAACATGTGGCTATCATATGCTGTGACTGAATATGCTCGCGCCACCATACTCCATGGCGACAGTGCTGCACATGTGGTTAGCCATTGTGGCAGGAAAACAGCAACAGACGTACCTACGAAGGTCCAGGGGATGTATCACAGACCTTTCTGTATAGTTCAGGGGCCACCTGGGGATAGGGCAGACCTGCGCACATCAACAGGCGCAACTACCATAGCACCAGGTGTAAACACAGACCTCTGTAAATAGGCCTGGGGCCACCTGGGGCTAGGGCAGACCTGCGCACATCAGCAGGTGCACCTACCATAGCACCAGGGTTACTAACAGACCTCTATAAATAGACCTGAGACCGCCTGGGATTAGGGAAGACCTGCGCAGATCAACAGGCCCACCTACCATAGCACCAGGTGTAAACGCAGACCTCTGTAAATAGGCCTGGGGCCACCCGGGGTTAGGGAAGACCTGTGCATATCAACAGGCGCACCTACCATAGCACCAGGTGTAAACACAGACCTCTGTAAATAGGCCTGAGGCCACCTGGGGTTAGGGCAGATCTGTGCACATCAACAGGCGCACCTATCATAGCACCAGGTGTAAATACTGACCTCTTTAAATAGGCCTGAGGCCACCTGGGGATAGGGCAGACCTGTGCACATCAACAGGCGCACCTTCCATAGCACCAGGATTAAACACAGACCTCTATAAATAGGCCTGAGGCTGCCTGGGGTTAGGGAAACCTGCACAGATCGACAGGCACACCTACCATAGCACCAGGTGTAAACACAGACCTCTGTAAATAGGTCAGAGGCCACCTGGGGATAGGGCAGACCTGTGCACATCAACAGGCACACCTACCATAGCACCAGGTGTAAACACAGACCTCTGCAAATAGGCCTGAGGCCACCTGGGGTTAGGGCAGATCTGTGCACATCAACAGGTGCACCTACCATAGCACCAGGTGTAAACACAGACCTCTTTAAATAGGCCTGAGGCCACCTGGGGATAGGGCAGACCTGTGCATATCAACATGCGCACCTACCATAGCACCAGGTGTAAACACAGACCTCTGTAAATAGGCCTGAGGCTTCCTGGAGTTAGGGAAGACTGTGCACATCAACAAGCGCACCTACCATAGCAACAGGTGTAAACACAGACCTCTGCAAATAGGCCCGAGGCCGCCTGGGGTTAGGGAGGACCTGCGTACATCAACAGACACATCTACCATTGCACCAGGATTAAACACAGACCTCTGTAAATTGGCCTGAGGCTTCCTGGGTTAAGGGAAGACCTGCACATATCAACAAGCGCACCTACCATTGCAAAAGGTGTAAACACAGACTTCTGTAAATAGGCCTGAGGCCTCCTGGGTTAGGGAAGACCTGCACATATCAACAAGCGCACCTACCATAGCACCAGGATTAAACACAGAGATCTATAAATAGGCCTGAGGCCTCCTGGGGTTAGGGAAGACCTGCACACATCAGCAGGCGCACCTACCCTAGCACCAGTATTACTAACAGACCTCTGTAAATAGGCCTGAGGCAGCTTGGGGATATGGCAGACCTGCGAACATCAACAGGCGCAGCTGCATTGCTCCCAGGTTAAAGCCACAGACCTCCCCTTTTCCCCTGCTGTGCTTCTATGATATGTGTGTTGATTGCTGGCTACTGTGTTGCACTCCTTCGTTTGTGTGACCTGCCCCCATGCACTTACCTCATGTGGGTTGTCAGCAGATGCATTAAGCACCTGGTGAGGCGCCCCAAGGCCCTCCTCACCCTTGTGAGGTTCTGTCTTCATGAGGCGCCAGAGAAAAGGTGCCTCTGACAGTAGCAGATGAGCCGCCCAAGCAGTTCCAGGTCTCTGTAGGAAAATGCAGGTTTTTTGGACCTCTTTGCCGTTTTGTCTGCTGTGTGTACTGCGGGGTATCATGAAACAGTAATGTTGCATATGTGCATTACTAGATGACACACCCGTAGCACGTGCAATAACACACATTATTCTGTTTCTGGACCTATCATCCTCTGTGGCATGTATTTTATAGCATTTTGATGACACGTGACACATATTTTCATTCTTGACTACACCAGTTCTTTGAATGTGCGCATTCCACATTCTCATGTAGTTACAAAAGAACATAAGAAATGCCATACTGGGTCAGACCAAGGACCATCAAGCCCAGTATCCTGTTTCCAAAAGTGGGCAATCTAGGTCATAGGTACTTAGCAGTTTCCCCAAAAGACACATGTTCCACAATACTTGTACTGGGTCAAGCATTGATATCCTGGGTCCCTTCTTAACAATGGTTTATGGACCTTTCCTCCAGGAACTTGTCCAAACCTTTAGCTACACTAACAGCCTTTACTACATCCTCCGGTAACAAATTCCAGAGTTTGATTAAAGGTTGAGTGAAAAAATATTTTCTTTTAAAAGTCTTAAATAGTTTACCCTGTAGCTTCATTGCATGTCCCCTAGTCTTTCTATATTCTGATAATGTAAACAATCGATCTACATTTACCCGTTCCACTCTGTTCATTAATTTATAGACTTCTATCATATCTCCCCTCAGCTGTCTGTTTTCCAGCTTAAAGAGCCCTAACCTTTTTAGCCTTTCTTCATAGGAGTATCCTTCCATCCCCTTTACCATTTTGGTGGCACTTCTCTGAACCTTTTCCTATAACGCTATATCCTTTTTAAGATACGGCGACCAGAATTGCCCACAATATTCAAGGTGCAGTCTCACCATGGAACGACATAGAAGCATTATAATATCTTTTGTTTTATTTTCCATTCCTTTCCTTATCATTCCTAGCATTCCATTTGCTCTCTTGGCCGCCCCTGCACACTGGGCCGAGGATTTTAGCATGTTATCCATAATGACGCCTAAATCTTTTTCCTGGGTGGTGGTTCCTAATGTGGAACCTTGCATCGTGTAACCAGAGTTTGGGCTGTTTTTCCTTAGGTGCATAACTTTGCACTTGTCCACATTAAATTTCATCTGCCATTTGGATGCCCAGTCTTCCAATTTATCAAGATCCTCTTGCAGTTTTCAACAATCCTCTTGGGTTTTAACAACTTTAAATAGTTTTGTGTCATCTACAAATTTGATAACCTCACTCATTATTCCCTTTTCTAGGTCATTTATGAATATGTCAAAAAGCAGCTGACCCAGCACAGATCCCTGGGGTACACCACTATTCACCTTTCTCCATTGGAAAAATTGGCCATTTTGTCCTACCCTCTGCTTTCTATCTTTTAACCAGTTCCCGATCCACAATAGTACACTGCCTCCTATTGTGGTAGGCTATGGCCTGTAAACTAGGCCTAGATCCTAACCCCCACCTGAGAGTAGTATTGAAATGACCAAAGTTTAGAAATCTGCTTTAAACTGCTTTTTGAAAGTCCCTTTCCTTCCCCCATGAAGTTTGTATAAGTTCTTTATGCTTGGTTTGTTCTGTCCTTGCATTCTCTGAGCTAGTAATGTCCTTGCAGTAGAATTGTATCCATGTTTAAGACTATGGGGCATGTTTACTAAAGTCCGCAAATTTGCGCGCCGCAAAATAGCACACGGCAATGCGCCACTGAAACGCTAATAAACGCGTTTAAATGCCCCGCACACGTGCGTGTCACTCCCGCACAGGTACGCAGCACACTAACGGGCCCCGTACAAGTGCCGGGCCGCAAATGTCCGATAGAGGCGTGGAACGGCTAAAGGAGGGCGGAGGAAGGCTCTGGAGGGGCGGAGGGACGGGGTCAATGGGTGGAGAGTGGGAGGGGAGAGGCACCCCGCACAATATCGGGCCCGAACTTGCATGTAAAAATAGCGCGAGTGAAACACTCGCGGTAGAAAGCATTTAAAGGGAAGAGAAACCATTTCCGTCAGCAATGTACAGCAAAACTGGTGAAACCAGCAAAACGTCAGCAGTGTGATACATGTGCACAGCACAAAAGTGCAATTAAAAGTTGAAAATGATCACAGGAAAAACATTTAAAATAGTAACCCAGCTCCGGAACTGTTGTAGTAATGGCCTAAATGTAAAAAACACACCCAGGAAAGTGCCCAAAAAAAGGAATGAACCATGGAAAGGTGTATGGAGCGGAGACTCTTCCAAAACAAAAATCCCCTCTTATGTAGCTTTCCTGGGAATGTCTCCCATGTTTGTTCATGAAAAGCACTGTAGCCCATGTTGGATATATTTTATCGTCCCTTTCCGTGCTCATGTCTGGGTATTATGTGCACGTTTGTCACCGGACAGGGTGAAGGAGCCCACAGTAAAAATGTGCAGAGCAGGGTGTGTGACCCCATCCTGCCAGGTTTATCATCTCCAGGTACTGCACCATCTCTGTGGCCACAGTGTAGTGCAGTGGACTGAGCCAGTACCTGCAAGACCATAGGATCACAGGTTCAAATCCCATCTGGGGCTCATGCCAGCCTACTCCCAAAATCTTACCCACCACCAAACAGAGATATGAAAGACACCCCTTTATTGCAGAGAACATAAGCATGTTTCAAACATCCTTCTTTTACCCTAC
Organism: Ichthyophis bannanicus; assembly: GCA_033557465.1. Classification (NCBI taxonomy): domain Eukaryota; kingdom Metazoa; phylum Chordata; class Amphibia; order Gymnophiona; family Ichthyophiidae; genus Ichthyophis; species Ichthyophis bannanicus. The sequence goes on from CM066031.1 coordinate 926,836,633, forward strand.
ACCACACACACAGTAGAACAATGGGCATCACCCACATCCAAGTCCCCCAAATGCAGTCCTTGAGTGGCTCCACTCAATCAGGCCATATGCTTATGCTAAGATAAGGACATGCTAGCATGTTGGTGGAACTGTACAGATGGTGGAGGGGGAAGTGCCTGCTAGCCACAGAAGACAGTGGCCCAGCCATGTGCAGGCTGGTCCCGTCCACTGCAACAGACAGGCCCTGATGGATGTACAGTCATGGACCATCCAGGGAACACAGCCAATCTGTGGCTACACAGTGGTGCAGTGCACACAGACACTGTATGCAAGTGTAGTAGGTCACAGGTTCAAAGCTCTGCTTGGGCTATTGCCAATCATGACCACATATTTTTCACACAAATAAACCGTGGTAGTAAGCACAAACCTTTAAGGCAGAGGACAGTGGCATTGGTAAAACCCCTAACATTTACCATCCCAAGCATGTGTGAGTTGTGGGGAAGTGTGGAGGACTAGGTAGTCACCCCAGACCCATAATGCACAGTATATGTAGTTGCGTACATGCACAGTGGATGTTCAAAAACTGAGTGGCCCCAGCACCAGCAGGGCCTGCAGCATGTTTGCAGAGGTGTACTGTTATCAGAGGGGGGCAGTGGCAGGTGGCCAGAGAAGATGGAGCCAGAGCCCCTGACACGTGGGTGCAGTGGACCACAACAGAAAGGCCCGCTAGGACAACCAGACATGCTATTTGCAGGGTCTACATTGACTCTGTGTCTGCAGTGTGGTGCAGGGGACGCAGCCAGTGTATTGGGGAGGCAAAGATAACAAGTTCAACTCCCAGCTGGGGCCACCGGCAACACAGTGCACATATTTTATCCACCAGTAAACCGTTATAGGGAATAAAAACACCACTTGCAGAGAACAAAAGCATGTTCCGAGGATCTCTATTTTACCATAAGTAGCTCATACCCCTCAGAAATGTACAACACCTACAGCAGAGTACACACAATGTAGTACTGGAGGGCCACATGTCAGTTAGCTGTGATGCTGTCCCCAATATAAGCCCATTTCATCATGGTGGTATACGCCTACTGCTGGCAGAGGGGGCAGTGGCTGCTGCACCACAGCAGATGCTCGCCTAGCCACCCTCATGTGGCTGCAGTCCAATCGAACAGACAGGCACCGTGTGACAAACAGCCATGGACTCCCCCGGGAATGTACTGCTGCTGTGCTAAGACGGTGGTGCAGTACACCAAGCAAGTGCCTCCAAGAGCAGAAGGCCCCAGGTTCAAATCTCAGCTGGGGCACCTGCCATCCTACTCCCCATGTTTTTCCCATGCCTGAAACCTGTTAGTAAAGACTGGGAGTCCCCTGCTGAGGACATAAGCGTTGGTACAGATAACATATTTTACATTAAACAGCCCACACCACATAAACATATGCCTCACCCACAGCACAGTCCCCCTAATGCAGCCATGCAGGCTAAAAAACCACTCAGGGTCGCTGATGTATCCAATAAAGATGCGTGTGCTGCAAGTTAAGTGACCACCACCATGGTATGCATCTGTATCAGAGTCATATTCATCACGGACATCATGAAAACCTGACCAGTGTTTGCACCACATTGACTGGAGTTGTGAAAATCTGCCCTAGAGCAGTGGCCAACAGGGGCAGAAACACCTGCACCTGCAGGCCCCATTATCCGAAGACCAATGCAGCGGCAGGATATCGGGTCCTGTGTGCCCCTGCCAAAAACTAGCATGTGCAGAAATCACCAATCACACACTACACATGGGGATACATCACAGACATATCAGAAGCATGGTATGAGCAGTGAGTGTTAGAAATGATGATGCCAAGCACAAGCAGATCATCAAACTGTAACATAACAACGTCTCTGATGTATGTACAATGTGAGTTAGGTCATGTGCCCTGCAGAGACTAGCAGCCTGTAACATTTCTCCAAAAGTGTACCCCAAAGTTGCCATGCCCGCAGTGTGCCCATTACTGTTGCGTTGGTAACTGCTCCCAAATAACACTACATCTGCTCAATGCTGTCCTAGGTGTAGGGAGTGTGTGTCTGTCTATCCAGTGTGTGCTGGCTGCCAACACCTCCCACAGCCCACACTGATAGCACCGTTGCCAGTATTTGCCTGCAAATGTGCATAATGAGGAGCAAAGTACTCTGGGTATAGAACAGACAGGGCGGCAGGAGCAGGATGCAGCTACACAGGGCAAATGTGCATGCCTAGGACCATGTTGTGCCTTGCCATCACCTCCACAGACATGGTGTTCATAGCATGCACTGTGTGGAGGTCACCCTCACCCCGAACGATCAGTGACCACGCCATGGCTAGGTTCCAACATATTGCCATACAGTAGTTCTCTCATGTGATGTTTATGGGTCCTGTATATATGGGGCCCAATCACTGAGTCAACTGCATGGTGGTTGTGCTTACATCCTAGTTATGGGTGGACAGAGCTTCCCTGGTAGCATGCACCATGGACTGGCAAGCGGCCTGTCTGCAGTTACCATGTGTCTGGCTGGAACACCTTGCAGGGCCAGTAGCTGGGCACACACCGTGCCTTCAGCTGCAACATGTCAGATGGTGTTGGTTGAGCTGGGTGTCTCTGGCTCGTCTGTCTGATCTAGAAATAGCAGAGAGTGACCTGTAGGTTTCCTGTATGACAGCTGGAATGAGTCTGCTGTTGCTGACAACTGCTAGCACCATAGTTGTCAGATAGAATGTGCATATCATAATATTGTGCTCCACAGGCAAGGTTAGGTGTTCAGGCACAATTTGCCTATGTGGCTGGAAATCTCCCTTACCCCCACACCCCCCTCCACATATATCATGAAAGGTAGGGCACCCACAAAGGATATGCACCCCTTGGGTGAGCATTGTAGCCCACAAGGCCCAAATGGGTCAGGGAGATACAGATGCTTTAAGGAGGACTGTATGTGTGTCCAATGTATCAACCTATCAGACATCATCTGACAAGCTCACCTGATGTATAGGCCTTCTCAGCCAGGACAGGTGCTGTGTGTCTCCCCTCACACTCAGGGTGAGTACAAGCCACACACACACTGTGATGTCCTGTACCCACTCTGTACCTGCAACACAGAAGGTCCGTGGCCAAAACTAGGCCTAGGTGCTGTGGGGTTGCACACCCTCTCGCTGGACCATTATTAGACTGCTGCTTGGCATGTGCAGTGCATCATGGGTGTGAGTGGACCTACCCTAACCTGTTAACTGCAGCACAAAGTCTGCATAGGTTCTATTGCAGACAGCCAGATGTTACATCACAGCCACAGAGCTGTAGTCTAGTGGTGACTGCAATGCCTCAGAAGCAAAAGGTTGGTGGTTCAAATCCAAAGTGTGTTTGTACAAGCAAAGTATTTTTATCTATCTTGACATTGGCCCATAGACTCCGCCAGTCAGCAGCAGTGCGGGTCAAATGTCAGAAAATCAACATACATTGAACATGGCAGTGTCACATTAGGCAAATGTTTTTTCAAGGTTCATGGGGGCTGTCAGGCCTGGAACGTGTGTAATGTCCTTTAGTACTGGCAACTTAAACACCATCACAGTGGATTAACCCAAGTACACCCTATAAGGTGGTCTGTGGAGCACCTGCTGCTGACAGCACTGTGAGGATCTGCGAACAACCACCAGTAGTGTACAGTCATGGACCTGTCAATGGCTGCAGTCACCAATAACCCCACTGTGTATGGAAGTACGCACCTCTGGCTCCCCATGCAGCAAGGTTAGGTGTGGGCCACAGCTCGATTGCTAAGAACAGATGCCTGGCTGGCTAAAGAGGCAATCATGCAGATTGTGTGTTGTTGTTACCAGGGTTGCGGTGCCCCATTAGTGACAATGGTGTATGACACATGATGTATGCAGCAGTGTGCGTGTCTTGCCACCAGCAGCACCTCTGTAATGTACAAAGGGTTCTGGGGCACGTAATAATGTTGCAAAGTATGAAAATATATGCCGTGCACAGCATAGATGTACATGGAAAGCACCATGGCCAATGGTGTAACAAAGTATGATCATGTGAGCTGCCTGAGACAGGCACTCCAGAGCGCAAATGGAAGATGTAACCCATGATGCCTGGTTAAGCAGTCAATGGATCAACCATTGCGCTATATCTCAGCCCCCAGGACTGTATGCCAGCACACATACCATAGGTTAATGTGCAGTGTGGTGACATACTGACCACATTGCCCTCTACTGTCCAACACACAACCTAATTTGCATGTATAATGCTCATATATGAACCCCCGCCAAACACCTATGGCAACCACCACATCATTGCTGTCTGTACATGGTGAATCACCACAGAACATAGCCCACCAACACACATAACCCCATATCACCAGGTTGCCTGACCCCTGACGCTGATGGTCTGTCTGCACCCATTGCTATCAGTGTCAGAGCACTACCTGCTATGTGACACACATAGCACACTTCATCTGACAATGGCCCAGGAATCAGTGCATATGTGTCCAGAGGTTCAAGAACACACTGTGTGAACAAGTGAAATCCACAATAATTAAACTTTGTTATAGGGACATGAGAGACACCTTTTAGCTATGTGAGTATGCTCAGAACACGAAAGATATTCATATATTAAAAGGAAAAAATGTGTATGAATGCTGCGTGCCGGTAATAATTGCACCTTTCTGCCGTGTAGCAATGCGGAACGCAAGGGCAAGCATTGATTAGTGGTGCAGCCATGCGGCGCGCACGTGCGTGATCCGATACACGCAAATGCGGAAGTTGCGTCGTTAGCGTTCGCGCGTCTACACGCCCACCAAAAAAAATGGCGTCCAGAACCAGGAAGCCCGCCTTCAGCCAACGTGAGTTGTGCCTGCTAGCCTCCCTTATTGCGACCAAGCAAACTAGGCTTTTCCCAGGGCCCTCCAGGAGGAGAAACATGGGAAAGGTCCTGAGGGCCTGGGAGAGGGTGACCAGGTGCTTCAACCGTGAGGCAGACCACCCACGTGAGGTAAGTGAATGGCCACAGGTCACACAAAACATATACACAGACAGGGTTGATGTCAGCTGTCCATGCTGTTGTGTGTAAGTAGTCTATATAAGTTACGTGTAGCAGGGTAAACACATGCCATCTGCATTGTGTATCACATCTGAGTGGTTGCCCATGTAGCCAGGTGGTGATGGATGTGGCCACAGAGGGCATGATGACCCCCTGGCGTCATGACAGCTGCTGGTATTGATGTACTACAGACCACTGTAACACAGCTAGGCCAAGCATCTGCTCAGGGAGTGTCTAGAACCATCATGTGCTGATGGCGGTATCTGCATCTGAAGGGTAATGCATAGGGGCAACCATCAGGGGTCTTGGAACCTTCAGCACAAGGGCACTCAGGCACAGGTGCTCAGGGGTAGTTTCCAAATGTTGTATAATACATCCCCCTCCCCTCAGGGGTCCAGAGAGCCCATCCAAGTGGGCTCTCTATCACCCTGGAGATATGGATCTGTGTCCTAATGTAGTTTGAAACCTCCTCCCTACCTCCAGGAGTGCAGAGAGCCAATCCAAGTGGTTTCTCTGTCACCCTGGAGATATGGTTGTGTGCCCTAATGTAGTTTGAAACATCCTCCTTACCTCCAGGAGTGCAGAGAGCACATCCAAGTGGGCTAGGTGTCACCCTGGAGATATGGTTGTGTGCCCTAATGTAGTTTGAAACATCCTCCTTACCTCCAGGAGTGCAGAGAGCCAATCCAAGTGCTTTCTCTGTCACCCTGGAGATATGGTTGTGTGCCCTAATGTAGTTTGAAACATCCTCCTTACCTCCAGGAGTGCAGAGAGCCCATCCAAGTGGTTTCTCTGTCACCCTGGAGATATGGTTGTGTGCCCTAATGTAGTTTGAAACATCCTCCTTACCTCCAGGAGTGCAGAGAGCCAATCCAAGTGGTTTCTCTGTCACCCTGGAGATATGGTTGTGTGTCCTAATGTAGTTTGAAACATCCTCCTTACCTCCAGGAGTGCAGAGAGCCCATCCAAGTGGTTTCTCTGTCACCCTGGAGATATGGTTGTGTGCCCTAATGTAGTTTGAAACATCCTCCTTACCTCCAGGAGTGCAGAGAGCCAATCCAAGTGGTTTCTCTGTCACCCTGGAGATATGGTTGTGTGCCCTAATGTAGTTTGAAACATCCTCCTTACCTCCAGGAGTGCAGAGAGCACATCCAAGTGCTTTCTCTGTCACCCTGGAGATATGGTTGTGTGTCCTAATGTAGTTTGAAATATCCTCCTTACCTCCAGGAGTGCAGAGAGCACATCCAAGTGGGCTAGGTGTCACCCTGGAGATATGGTTGTGTGCCCTAATGTAGTTTGAAAAATCCTCCTTACCTCCAGGAGTGCAGAGAGCCAATCCAAGTGCTTTCTCTGTCACCCTGGAGATATGGTTGTGTGCCCTAATGTAGTTTGAAACATCCTCCTTACCTCCAGGAGTGCAGAGAGCCAATCCAAGTGGTTTCTCTGTCACCCTGGAGATATGGTTGTGTGCCCTAATGTAGTTTGAAACATCCTCCTTACCTCCAGGAGTGCAGAGAGCCAATCCAAGTGGTTTCTCTGTCACCCTGGAGATATGGTTGTGTGTCCTAATGTAGTTTGAAACATCCTCCTTACCTCCAGGAGTGCAGAGAGCCCATCCAAGTGGTTTCTCTGTCACCCTGGAGATATGGTTGTGTGCCCTAATGTAGTTTGAAACATCCTCCTTACCTCCAGGAGTGCAGAGAGCCAATCCAAGTGCTTTCTCTGTCACCCTGGAGATATGGTTGTGTGCCCTAATGTAGTTTGAAACATCCTCCTTACCTCCAGGAGTGCAGAGAGCACATCCAAGTGGGCTAGGTGTCACCCTGGAGATATGGTTGTGTGCCCTAATGTAGTTTGAAACATCCTCCTTACCTCCAGGAGTGCAGAGAGCCAATCCAAGTGCTTTCTCTGTCACCCTGGAGATATGGTTGTGTGTCCTAATGTAGTTTGAAACATCCTCCTTACCTCCAGGAGTGCAGAGAGCCAATCCAAGTGGGCTAGGTGTCACCCTGGAGATATGGTTGTGTGCCCTAATGTAGTTTGAAACATCCTCCTTACCTCCAGGAGTGCAGAGAGCCAATCCAAGTGCTTTCTCTGTCACCCTGGAGATATGGTTGTATGCCCTAATGTAGTTTGAAACATCCTCCTTACCTCCAGAAGTGCAGAGAGCCAATCCAATTGCTTTCTCTGTCACCCTGGAGATATGGTTGTGTGTCCTAATGTAGTTTGAAACATCCTCCTTACCTCCAGGAGTGCAGAGAGCACATCCAAGTGGGCTAGGTGTCACCCTGGAGATATGGTTGTGTGCCCTAATGTAGTTTGAAACATCCTCCTTACCTCCAGGAGTGCAGAGAGCCAATCCAAGTGGTTTCTCTGTCACCCTGGAGATATGGTTGTGTGCCCTAATGTAGTTTGAAACATCCTCCTTACCTCCAGGAGTGCAGAGAGCCAATCCAAGTGCTTTCTCTGTCACCCTGGAGATATGGTTGTGTGCCCTAATGTAGTTTGAAACATCCTCCTTACCTCCAGGAGTGCAGAGAGCCAATCCAAGTGGGCTAGGTGTCACCCTGGAGATATGGTTGTGTGCCCTAATGTAGTTTGAAACATCCTCCTTACCTCCAGGAGTGCAGAGAGCCCATCCAAGTGGGTCATCTGGCACCCTGGAGATATGTGCGGTTGTGCCAGTGTAGGCTAATACATCCACCAATCCCCATTTGTCTGCCAAGCCCATCAGAGTGTGCCACAGTCACCCTGGTGATATAGTGCACTGTGAGGATGGCGTTCAGACAATCATCTGAACCTCATGCAGTCCTGATACATGGATATGGCGTCCAGTGTGTCACCATGTTGCAATGCTGTATCTTGTCGATGACGTGCCCTAGGACACCCAAGACCCTGGTGGCTGAGAGCTGATTGTAACGGAGGGTATGTTTGTTAGATCTGACACATAGGGTATAGTGGTCTGTTTGCAATGCACACTCGCTCTATGTGGCACATAGTCCAGCACACACACTGTAGATGTATGGAGATGTTATGGTAGATGCAGATATGGATGTGCGTCAGCAAAAACTATGACACAGTAGCCGCGAGATGGAGGTGCAAACCCTTGCGAGAGGGACATGTCCAAAGCTATTTATGCAGAATCATGTCGCACATCCCCACAGCCCCCAGGCACAATGGCCCTTTCTGTACATGTACCTCACACATGCCCTTGAGGGGTTGCATACACCCATTCAGGTTGCACACAGCAGCCTAAAATTCACACATGTACAGGGGCAGGAAAAGCACATATCCGTGTGATGTGTCATTGCCCGTACTGTGTGCAGTCACATCTCATATAACCATCAAGGACACAGGTCAGAGGAAGTTAACAACACACGATAGGCTGGAAGGTGACAGATGCATGTCCACCATCACCAGTATGCTGTGTCTAACAGTCGCCAAGGTAGGTCTGACGTAGCTATCAGTAGCCCTACGACATACAGGACACACAAATCATGTAGTGGTGAAAGTCATGACATCCATGGCCATGTAGATATCCACGTGTCATGGACCTGTCCCCTGCCAAGGTGCATGGGGCAAACCACTCAATGTCACATGTATGGTAAAACTAACATGTTCGCTGGTATATCCGGGTGCCATTGCGTTTGGATTCCATGACATGTTTAGATAATGTGACCACACATTTATCTAAAGTAATACCCACTGGGTTAACGGGCTCAGCATGGACATCCACATTGCCCAAACAAATGTGGCATGGCAATGCCATGTCTGACAAGGGTGGCAAAGGGAAACGTTCCCATGTGCTCAGGGAGACACGGACAATGCACATAGGTGTCACTGCACACATGTCCACACCCACATTGAGGCATGTATGTGGCACTGGGGACAGATAATCACCTGGAACAAGCATGAATGACGTGACCCATGTCTGTCTGAGATGCAGTGTTTAAGACAGGATGTGACTGCCCCCCACCATCCACTAGAAAAGCATATGGGAGTACCCCACAGCTCATGTGTTATGCCCTGATGCAAACCCCAACTGCTGCTCCCTAGTTCAACATTTCCCACAAAACTGTCATCTCTGTGTCCGTGTAAGTGCAATACACCTGCATGTTAGAGACACCCCTGTGTGTGTCTCTGCCGAGATCCCCACTAACGGCGACACTGGCGGATATGAACCCCCATCACTAGTAGCTGTGTGGACATGATCCAAACACAATACCAGGGGAACATTGAGAATGACCATATCACGTCACTCCACTATGTATGCATAGGCCCAAACCACTCCATCAGCACGGAAAACACATCATGTGCGGGAGGACATGAGCCAAGAGTGCCAATCACTCTCTGGTCACTGTCAGCCATGCCTAGTGTTCTGAATGGCAAGGGCCCACATATGACCTGTCACCATGATTGGCCAGTGGGATGGCAGCCAGGGGTGGTGGCTGACCGAGCACCCCAGCCCTGCGTCCCCCCAACCTCACAATGTGGCTGTGGTGGTAGGCATTTCCCCCGTGGAGCGCCATGTGTCCTGTGGATCACATCTAGACCAACATAATGTGGCATGATCCCAAAGGGCCACAAACGCCACAACATCGGGATGTCCCGGAAGTGGCACTGACAAATGCACTCATTCCAAGCAGCTCTGGTGTTACCACCAGTCCCAAAAAAGCGAGTCAGTAACCACAAAACCAGTGGGGAGTCGGGACATGCGTCATAACACCACGTGCCGCGCAGTGTGGCATGGGATGTGTCCATTACAACTGCAAAGGCATAGCAGGTGTCACTAGCACACAGATTGGTGTGCCAAAGATGCGGGCCTGCAGCCATCCCTGATACACCAGGGTACCTGACACCACCCCAGGCCACACTTATCGTGTCATTGGCACACACAAAGGTTTGGGGCACAGCATGGGCATATGGACCATCACTGCAGATGTATATTGTGTGGGACACATTGGTTCCATGTCACCTCTGGTACAACGCACCTGTGTTCCAGAACCGCACTCTCCAAAAAACCACAGGAACAGTATACGTCCAATCCACCTAGGGGCCTAGTGAATGGGACAGCTCCGAGTATAGCAATGTAAATTGCAAAGGGGTGCCTGTATGTGCCAAAAGGTAAATCTTCTCATCCGAGGATCAGACCCACTAGGGGCTGCCATGACCTGTGTCCATGCTCCAGTCAGTTGCAGTCACAACTGAGGTACAACACAGGAGACATGAGGCAGACAATCATCAATATCCACAGATGCCAAGGGAGGGTGCCACCCTGCCAGGACATCAAAACATACAGGATAACCCCCTGAACAGGAGGGGATATACCTCCCAAACCCTCCCCACATGGCACATACCGAGATAATAACTATGCAGGGTTAGACGTTGCCTGCGTTGCCAAATGGAAAGCCCCCTGAGCACCCCATTGTGGTGTAGTCAGTTATGCTCAGGACACAATGTCACATATGACATGTCGTCAGACACTCTGTTAGGGGCGTATGAACCTTGCTGCCTCGGCTGCCGTGTGTGCCATGCATCCCTGCTGTCACCCAGGATACTGTTCCAAACAATGTCGCACGGGATGTAGTGGATGGAGTCAGAGGAACATGTAGAGCACCTAGATGCGGCCCTCCCATATGACATGGGAAAGGTATAGGTACCGCCTGTCAGGCATGCTTGTTGCGAGAGGAAATGATGGCAACAGGGTATCCTTGGACTGGTGTGGGCACATAGGCTGAGCCCCTGCCCTTGCCATTGTGTCATGGACACGTGTGCGGCACATGCCGCCTACATGGACATGTTTGTCACACGATCCTGATTGTTACACCCACTGTATGTGTGTCGAAATGTCACGGACAAGGTGCCAGCAAGGATCCATAAGGTGGATGCTGACAGGTCTGTCCTGGCCAGGGGGTCCAATATGTACTATCCAGCAACTGTACGGCCACAAATGACTACACACTGTGCAGCACAAACGTAGGCCATCAGTCATATGCCCATCATGGACCACACCCAGCTCAACCTGATAGAACTGTACATGTCCCACACAATAACACATCTGGGAAACACACAGCCGTAGCTTGTACAGTAGCAAAAGCACCCAGAGGACATCAAAACACCTGGTGAGGTACATCCCCACCCCCTGCAAACCACGGAAACATATATGGAACAGCTCATTAACAGCATGTCCCCGCATGCATGTGTGTTGTGACAAACCATAGGGGGCCTGGACACTGTCAACCATGGGATGTGGCCCATGAAAACCACCCAAACATCCCCACCCTTCACAACACAACGTGGGGACAATTACCAGAATATGACCCCAGCAGGCCTTCAGGGACATCTGCAAACTAGCTCACGAGGGGTACAGGTGGGGCCACCTCATCAGGTGGGTTGTGTATCACACAGCCCCTATATGCGCCTAACTGAGACTACATGAGGGCACAGACAAATCTGGGACTGTCCATGACTGGGCAGGGCTATCCCCCTGAGAGATGTACATATGTCACCACATGGCAATGTCATCGCAATACCCCCACAGGCCTCACTAACCCCCCTCCACAGACCAGATGGATGCCTACAACCATCTGCACAACCACCAATCAGCCCGTATGTGCACAGTGTATCTGCTATCAGGGGGAGGCCATCGCAACCCACATCTCACACCCTGGGTCCAGACACAGCACACACAGTATGCAAAGGGTGCATGGCTGTGGGAGCTGCCTATCTGGGTGGCAGGGGGACGTCAGTATGTCCACTCCTGGACGTGGAGGCCATCTGTACAGGGCCATCCACAGAGGTCCTGTCTTCTCCCCCTCACACAAACCAGTTGCATGACACGATGTATGTTGTCACAGAGATAATCTGGGAGATCCCCCCCCCGACCTCCTGGTCACACGAGCAATACAACGTCGCAGACTGGCGACAACACATCAGGTGCAGCCTTGCCATCCTTGCATTGTGCAAATGTGAACATGGGCAATGCAAGTAACGCACCTGTCTGACCAATACATGCACCAGCAGGTGAGGACCATGGATGCCTCCCGTGCCCCATGATATTTTGTCTGTGTGAATGGCATCTGACGAGCAGCTATATGGTGGCCTGCGGTAACCTCAAGAGCCAGTAACGCTCTGCTGGAGGCCCACATAGGGATGCTATGTGTCATGATGATGCCGTGAAAAAACAGGTACACACATGGCCATCCCTGAGGCAACACCCATAGGGGGTGAACCCGAGGCCTACCTTGTAGGTGAGCTGCCCCACAGGGGACACCCACCATGGGGATCACACAGTGGCAATGTGTCCGAGTGGGTCACCTCCATTGGTTAACCTGTCCCACCTGTTCCAGGAAACATCAGACACACACACCTTGGACAGCTGCTGTCATTGCACAGCAGGGATCTGTCCTGCAATGCACAACATGTCCCCTTGGTGATCTGTACCCCCCCATCCCCTCTGTCTCTGTGATGCCCCACCTGTCCGCATTCGTGCTCACCTCTGTATGTCACTGTTACTCCCACCATTCCACCGTTGTGGTGTGGTATTGTGGGGATATGGGTGGGGGGCAGCATGCACACTCCTTGTGATGCTGTTGAGTGCTGCCCTACATGACAGTGCAGGTGGATGTACGCTACGCTCAGGTGACACCGCTGTGACACCTATCTGCTAACCTATTCGCACATATGGAAGGGACTGACTGCTGGAGGTGTGTTACTATGCTCTATATGCCACAAACAGCAGGGGTGGGGGAGAAACAAGATGCGGGCCACACAGGGCATAGTCTGTTTTCCCATAGCCCCAGTGACAGGTGGTATGTGGTGACACCAGACAACATTTGCATATCCACAGGTGGAGGATCTGAGGAAGAAGGGGCGTGAACTCCGCAAGTACCACCCCCAGTTACTGGCACGTGCCTGCAGGGAGCGGGAGCACCACCACGATGGTGAGTTGTGAAAGGGCCAAGCCACAGGTTCAGGTGGGCCATAGGACCACCAGCATGTGTATTGCCTGTATCTTCACATTCTGGATGTGTCACACATGGATGTGCCCTGATGTATGTCATCCTTCACAGACAGTGATGCCAGTGACGACTCGCCACACACCTCATCATACTGCCTACGCAGGCCCACCACCCGGCGCACAACGGATGAGGAGGAGGAGGAGGACTCCACAGAGATGTGCCAGCCGGAGCAGCATGATGGGGGTCAAGAGAGGCCGGAGGTGGTGGTGGTGGGGTCCTCCAGTGATGCGGGGGAGGAGGAGGATGATGTCATCACCACCCATACCCCTAACCAGGGGCATCATGACGATGGGACAATGGGGGGTGCAGGGGAGAGGGGCAACGGGGGCAGGGGTGTGGGCAGGGAGGGGGGAGTTGGGGTGATTGTTTGGGCACGGAGGGCGGAGGGTGGGTGTGGAAGGAGGGGGGAGGGGTGGGAGGTGGGTGGAGGGGAACACAGCCCAGCAGAGGGCCACCGGGGCACCAGTCCGACACTGCAGGCGTGGTCACGGCACGGCCGTGAGCACGATCGTGCGGCATCCAGGGCCACTGGCACACATCATGCAGATGCCAGCACACAGACCACAGCCCCTGTGTGTCTGTGTGCTGGCAGGTGTATGCACAATGTGTTTGTGGCCCTGGATGACGTACGACGCGACATCCATGTTGTGTACCATGCACTGCAGTGCCTGACTGGGGCTGTTCGGCAGGTGGCCACTGATGTGGTGTATCTGGCATCCCGATGGCCACCTGCCGAGGAGCGTGACAGGTACCACGGCTGGCACCTGTGACGCCCCTATGTGCCCCCTGTTGCGCTGTGTTCCCCCCGCCCCCACCACATGCGGTGGTGTATGTTGGGCATATTGTCCAGTGTATGTTTAAATGTTAAATAAATGTTTTGGTTATGACCTTGCCTCAATGGTGACGTGTTTACCTCACACACACAACATGTACGCAGGCATGGAATACGGCTATACACCTGGTTGGACATGTAACCTAGCCATGGCCATCATAATGGTACCAGCGCCACATGCGTAGCTGTGTGATACACATGTGTGCATGGGAATGGGACATGGGTAGCCACAGATTATGTTGGTCGTAATATTTCCCACCTAATCAGGCATGTCACAGGGATGGGTGTGTGGCAACACAAATCGCTGGTGCACACCAGCATAGTACATACGCATGACACCCATGTGTGCCTCTGACACATGTGTGCCATGGGGGGTGCGGGACACGCATGTCACCCCTGCCAAAGACAGGGTCAATGGCCACACATAGTCCCCCAATGTGCACAGTAGAAGGGGATGGGAACGGGGACTGGTCACGATACTGTTGCCGGTACCTAGGAGATGGGCGACATGTGCTATTGGGCCTATGTGTACATCGCTGTTTTGAAGCCAAGGGGCAATGAACAGATCGTATGCATGTGCAGAACGCCAGGTAATGGCATGTGTGCAGTAATACCTGACAGTCTGAACATGCCGGCAACAACGGGCCTGGTCTCAGCTCATCTGGGCATGGTCAAAGCATGCATGTGCACACAAACCTAAGGTATAAATGGGAACCACATTGGACTGAGACGTATGATGTCTCCAATGTCAACATGATATGTAATGCTCTACTGACGACGGTGTGGCCTCCCACGTCTGCCACGCCGCAAGATATGTCCCCCTTCAGCTGGGCCCACCCAGCCATCTTGTGCCTGTGACGGAGGTGGTGGTGTCGGTGGTGGTGGTGTGTGTGGGAGCGGTGGTGCCATTCTCTCCAGCGCAGCTTGGATGCCCTCCATGGCCACACACATCCTCCCAAACGGCATCTCCTGTATGTTGTGCCGCAGATGGACCACCTCCTGAATGAGGCGCTCACCAGTCTGCTGTAGAGCTGCCAGTTGCTGACGAATGCCTGTGTGGGGAGGAGATGGTGGTCTGTGAGATACCTGTGCTGGGTACAATTGTCAAGCAAAACAAGGCAACACATCTAACACCTTAATCCCCTTTGCATGTTCCAAACTGCATTGGTCAAATACATATTGTGATGTAAGGAAGCTGGTCAAAAGGGTTTACGTTGGGGCCACACACAGGACATGCGCCATGTACATAATGTGAGGCACAGACACAGGGATACCCCGTCTGCGCAAAAACAACAACGTCCAGCAGATGTACCAGTACTCCCAGAGACAGATAGCAAATAAGTGTACTTCTCCTAGGACAAGCAGGATGAGTCAGCCACAATAGGTGACGTCATCCGACGGCGCGGAGACGACAGATAGCAACGAAATGTACATTGTGTGGGTGGCTGGAGGTTCTGCGACTGACTGCAACAACACCAGGGGATACACAATGAGTAAGAGAGTTGGGATGCATACAGGCAGACCATGTTGGGGTAGAGGTGAGGGATATACACACACCATGGCCATGTGACCAGTGCAGTGCTCATGGCAATGGGGGTTGGGGTGTGAGAGGAAGATCCCAAACCATCGCCTGGCCTGGACCACAACTCTCACATGTGTCTGACAGCTAAGGTGTTCTCCCCCCCACCCCCCCCCCCCGGGGTGACCCTAGTGGGCAGATAACTGTGCATGTACACCTTCGGGCCCATGTTGCGTGCTCACAAGGGCCATGGTGATGATGGAATGCTGCAGCACAGGGACCCAGACTACAGACGTACATACACAGGGGTATGCTAAGCATGCAAATGCTAGTGGCAGGCCTCAGAGATGAGCGGTGCGCCCCAGATATAGGGGTGTGGGGCATCCCTGATTGTGCCTGGCAGCAGGCGTGCCAGCAGTGAGGTGTGCATTGTGTCACAACACATCACGGGCCCTATTGATAAGTGTTATTACACGGTGCAATAGTAGCAGACATGCAAATGTACACCTCAGTGTTGCTTAATGTGGTGCTGCGGGTGGCACACAGCCCTGGGAAGGGAAGGGGAGAAAGGGTGTACCCATACATGGGGGATGGCCTCACCTAAGCATAGATCCCAAAGGGAACATGGATCACAAACACACACTTCCAAGGCTAGCCTGCAGTCACCCCCATTCCCCACGACAACTGTAGGGAGAGAGAAGGTGTGCCCAGTGAGGGCGGCGACATGGCAGGCATTTACACAGCGTCAATCTACAGGTGAGGGTAGCCCAGGGGTTAGACCAACTAGGAAACAAGGTATTGTGGAGGCAAGAGCCAGGTGAGCCCGGTGAGACAGGGACTCCATGTAGTCCAGTAGTGGAGACAGCACTGCAGGGCTCAGACATGTTGGAATCCCAAGGGGGATAACTGGAACCTACAAGGCCAGTAGCAGGGTCAGAGGGGTGAAGGGAACCTGTGAGGATCTCAACAACTACAGCTGTCACTTGGAGACCAACAGTCCAAAACACAAGCAGGGGCAAAGCATTTCACACGGCCTAGGAATGGAATGCCGTCAGCAAGCATGTTACAAACCACGTCACCTCTGTATGATCCCTCAGGGGGAGGAAGGGCAGGTGTCCGTGACACAGTTCCAAAGGGCGGTGAGAATCCCCAGTGGGCGTATTAGCAGTTTGGTCCTATCAACCGTCAGGCACAATATCCCTGGATGTGTCCCACCCCCTGTGTCCCACAGCACACAGGGGGAGCTAGCAGTTGCATTTGGCACACATACATCAGTACCCCCTGGTGATATGATGGAACATGCCTTGACTATGAGCAATGTATATAATCTGTAGTGGGTGCTGTGAGTCAAAATATAAGAGGTGTCGCTGCCTTGTATATTCCATTGTGAAAGCCAGGGGAAAGGGAGCACAACCTCATCTGTCCATGCAGCCATTAGTCACATGCTGGACGTGTATGAGACTGCTGGTCACCCTCCTGACTATCATGCCGCATGGCATCACAAGCTGTTACCGAGCGGCTGAGAGCAACTGTACATACGTGCTTGATTGAGCATGTTACAGTGAGTGATAATTGCTTTGTTCCAGTGAACGGACTGGAACTGCAAGGACAAGAGGGTCAGGAATAGGCCTTTGCTGTAGCAGTTTCCCGTTTGCATTGGGAAATGTGTTCCTGGGATGAGAGCTCCTTTGTCTGTTCGGGGTTAGGGTAACCGATAGCAGGCCTGCCTGTGGACCTGCCAACGCCAAAACACACCTTTTGTACAGCACATGTTACCTGTGTGATGGCTGACCGTTTTGACTGCATCTTGTGTCCCCCACAACCACATCACCTGATGGCCTCAGCCACCACGCTGATTCATGAGCACGTACTAGGGCATTCCGCCCCTAATGGCCACCCGCCTCAGACGGCTGTGCCGCAGGAATATACATGTGCAGAACAGCGTGACCACTCTGTATGTCACACAACCAACCCTTGGTGTGGGCAGACACGTGACCACAGGGTCCTGTATCCCCCCCAACCAGGGGAACTGCACATCTGAACCTGTCCTGTCTGCAAATAGTGATCTCTGTGTGTAATAGGCACTGTGAACGGTAATGTCATATATGATGCTGTGTGGACACCTGGTGATAAAGGCTGTGTGAGATGTGGCCATTAGGACGTTGCATATCAAACGTAGGTTAGGCCTGTGTATGTCACCCTGATTCCCCTGCCCCAGGGGACAGGTGACACAATGAATAAATGGCACATGGCTGTGCTACAGCCATTAGGCTTTCGTTGTCCTGTGATATATTAATCATTTGTTTTCCCATTACAAAATGAGGCACCTCACACATCTGTACTGTTACGTCTGCATCTGTAGGTGTGCACACCCTCTGGCCTGTCAGGGTGTGTGTACCAGTGTCATTAGGGTAAAAAGGGACAAACATTATGTAAAGGCAATGTGTACTGTGTAATGTAGACACACATATCACAGCTGTAGCGGGTATGTTGTCACATACACCACAGACACACCCCTGAGATGGACTAGTGGTGTGTGTGTTGTGGCTGTGATGGTCACGTCCCTCCACATATTCCTCTCAGCTGTGCACATGTGTGTGGGCAAACACAGTGCACAGCAAACATAGGGGATGTATAACCGGGGACAGAGGAATAGCTTGGTGATTCAGTTCAAACACAACAATTGTGTGTCATGATATATAGGCTGTCGTGCATGTGTGGCTCACACTTTGTTTTCACTGCCAGCAATGTGTTGCACATACTGCACGCTGACGTGTCTGACACTGCTAGCTTGTGTAACCACGAGTGTCTGTGTGTGGCATTTTGTGCACACCTGATAGCCTATGTACACACAGCATAGTGATGTGTCATGGAAAGATTGTTTATCACCCACCTTCAGTGTCGCGTTGGGATGCGGCACCATGGGCCCGCAGCTCTGCTAATAGCACATCGTCCCCTGCTCCATTTCACCCTTGTGCTGGTGCTGCAGCTCCTCCTGCAGACAACATTGGTGGGGTGGGTCGATGTGGAGGCCCCATGTGGCCCTCCCGGGGACCAGGGCTCTCCCCCTGGGGCAGCAACTCCACATCAGCCACAGTATCAGCTGCCTGGCACACCTCCTCTTTCCCCTCCTCCTCCTGCTCCTGCTCCTCCTCCTCCTCTTCCTCCTCCTCCTCCGCATGTGGCGGCAATGTGCTATAGTCACCTGTATTGTGTGCAAACACAAATGAGGAACATATGTGTAAGCTGTACATCAACATCTACGTGTGTGATGCAGACCACACATATGTGAAATTGTGGGGACTCTGTATGTGTGCTGCATACAGAGACCCCTACATACATTCCTATCGCTCAACACCATGTACCTATGTCAGGGAAACTGTTCTGTGATTCAGCCCTGCACGCCCTGTGTGTCCTCCATGATTCACTATATGCTCATATGTGCATTTATCCAGCAGTCCATTCCACACCCCATCTGGCTAACGTGTGTGCAGACAGGGCTACACAGCAACAACAGGTACACCTTCCTTGATAGTCTCTGTTTGAGTGTGCATGCCATTGCACAGGGCATATTCCCATGGGACATACTGTCATCACAGTGCTACATGTGTTTGCCACATACCTACAATGTAGGGAGCTACTAATGGAGATGATCAGGTGACAATTGACAGGCACATGCAGCAGTGTGCGTAGAGTACGTCAGATACAAAGGAAACCCTCACAGACAACTGCGCAATTACAGATGAGGTGACATGGGCCAGTGATGGTGGTGTTGGTCAGGGGCTGCTACACCATGACATGTCTGGAACTGGTTCAGGCACTGCTCGGATGTGTGACACATGTTGTAGGTGGCCCTGTATCCTAACAGGGGGCCATGGGGAAACACGCCACTACAGGGATATCTGCAGCTGTGAGTGTCCACAACATACCTCAGTGATGACCACTGTTCCCTCTAAGCTGTGCGCGTGTGCGCGCGCACACACCTTGCCGAGTGAGCGCACATACTTTACAACAGAGCGCACAAAAATTACGGCTCTGATTCTGATAGAAAACAACACAGACGTTCTTAAAATAGAAAAGTTGATGTGTATTTATTGTTTTCACAATTTCTACAATAATTTATAGTGCAATCAATGTGGTTGTACATACTGTATTCTGACATGTAGTCAAATTTTAAAGTATATAACTCCGAGTGTCGTTATGTGGCACACAAAAATTTAACCTTCCTTCAAAAGCTGCACAGCTGATATTTTATGCGCACACAGCCTACAGAAAATTAGAGGGAACATTGGTGATGACATATGTCATCGTCACAGCACAGGTCATGTTTTACTGCAGCCACAGGGTCAGGGGAATGGTGACACATCTGCCGTTTGGCCATGTGAATACGTGTATTGACACACCTGGCCAAAACATTTTCTAAAACATGTGTCAGGGAATATCTATTCACGCACTGCTGTTGTGGCTGCCTGCTGAGCTGGCAGGTGTAGATACAAGGCTACCCCATGACGCACCACCACCCATACACTGTACTGGTCCCCGTCCCCCACAACAGTCATATATTTCCACATGTGGACTGACCGTGTCCATGTGTGACTGTGAGGTTGGGGAGGTTGATAGCACAGGCACAGATTGCACGTGTTTGGGTATGTGTATGACCTCTGCACATGGCAAAGATACATTGCCCAAATGATGCAGAGTCCTGGGGAGACTACCCTCTCACACGCTGATCGGCATGTGTGTGAAAGGTGTCTTGTCTCTGAATCGTTGGGGGTGGGGGAAGCAACGTCAGGGTCCGTTCATTGGCCATGCGGCTGACAGCAAATCCTAGCCTATGTAGGCTTTGTGACATCTTTTGTATCACACAGCTACATATTTGTCCCTCTGTGTATTGCATCTCGTGGGGTTTTTGTGCTGGGGCCTTGGGGGGGGGGGTTTTAACGTGTTTGCACACACAAATACCATGTGGACAAATGGCGTCCAGGTGTAAGGTGTTGTTAATGCAGGTGGCTGCAGCCATGTATCTAGTTACAACACGTAACACATGGCCAATCAGCTAACACATCTCACCTCGGGAGAAGGGGACGGCTGGGACACTGATGGACCACGGCACATCAGGGGGCAGACTGGCCAATGCAGAGGCAGCTTGCTAAACAGAGAGAGACAGAGAGACAGACGGAGAGTGGCAGGGAGGCAGGGGAGCAGAGGACGGGGGAGGGAGACCACGTGAGGGCCAGGGGCTTGCCTTTTTTCCCGAGACATTTGACTTTGTGGGGGAAACACTGCCCAGCAGCATTCGTAGGGCAGGGTATTCCCAACGACACCTGCATTTTCTAGGGTTATTCATTGACTGACATGACCATCTGGGACAACATGAGGTGTGTGTACTGAGAGACACAGGAATGACGCCTAGGCCTCTGGGGGGAACAGCTGACCCGTGGGAAGGTGGGCAGGGTGGCCACAAATATGCGTAGAATCCACACGGCAAGGTACATGGTGTCCCTAATCTCAGTGACAGTATTTAGTAGCAGCCAGGTTGGCTGGCCACTGCCTCTCAAAACACACACGATCAGGCATTATGAGGGCACGTGGCTGCAGGCTGACGTGGGTTGGAACATCCCCAGCTATTCTGAAAGGACAGCTGGGAGATGTACCATGCAGTCTGGTGTGGCTGACACAACATATCTATATGGGGGCGATATCATCCAGGAGGAATCTGAGTGTCGTACGTGTGAGCCACGGTTTAGGGACACCCCTCATACAAATGACCTGTGTCATACACCACTTGCATACCCACACAGGTGGAGGAGGGGTACCAACAGTGCATGTCATAGATGTTCACACAGAGATGACATCATGTATCTTTCTGATCTGACATCTGCAAGCAATAACCTTCCCAACAGGAAATGGGACTTGCAAACAGTCCAGCTGTACTGAAGACATATTTACCCCTTAATGAGCTCACAGATCCATAGAGTGCGGGAAGCAATACATGACCAGAGTTTGGTGCAATCATGGGAGACTCCCGGGGTTGATATACCCTTGGCTTTCCCATGGCCAATGATTGTGTTGCAGGACCAAAGGTTTGCGGAACCTGTCTGACTGACAGAGATTGGTAAGGCACGGCCTGACTGTTCATCCTATATCCTGCTACGTATGCTGTGTAGTTAACCTGCCTGCAGGGCCTTATTAACATAGGACACATAAAGCTGCTGGGTAACTGGGTTACAGTACAGGTACATTATAGTCTTTTCCCCATGTTTACAATGCTGTATACAAAACAAACACATGACGTAATGTGAAATACAACTGTGGAGGGACATTTCCGTATTACTGCATTGGTGGTGACCGTTTCCCTTGTCCCTACTCTGAACAAATATATATTCCTTTACACCTGTTTCCCATGCCACCATGCGGTGGGAGACATGACTCAGCATGTACATATTATTACCTGGACTGCCTTATCATTCAAACCTTCAGGGATACAACCGCACACACAGTGCACAACACATCTCAGACCCTCACCATTACGGAGATAGTGGTGGCACTGTGTGTATGTGTTGGACACCATAGGGTATGATGGGTTGTGCACACACCCTCAGACACCAGCCTAGGGACCATTCTGGGACTGGGGAGATTAGTTATGTGTGTGCATTTGCACATGTAAGCTGTATACACATTGGTCCGTATCAGGGAGGTAATGGGATGTGATGGATATGCGTGACATACATACCTGCATGTTGGATGTGCAGTATCCAGCAGCACAGGCAGCCCATAGGTGTTACACCGGTCCCAGGCGTTCGGCCAAGCTGATGCTCCAGGGGCGGTCAGCATGGCTGGGAGGGGGGCCCCGCCCCCTGTACCCCTGGCATGGTGTTTCCTGTGCACACAGGTGCTGCCGTACACCTCTTTTGATATCTGAATATCTTTTCTTCAGACTATCTATGTCCCATAGGGGGCCCCCTGCCTCAGCAACCCCTCGCTGGACCTCCTCCCACACCGCCTGACGTCCTGCTGTGCCTGTCCGTGTGCTTTCCCGGCCAAACAAAACCTCATAGTTCTCAAGAACCATGGAGAGGAGGTTGTGGTTCTCTGCGTCGGTGAAATCTGGTTGCCCTCCTCCTCAGGGCCTCAGGCACAGGGACACGCTTCCTCTTCCCAGTGTGGCTGCTGGGAGCAGGCTGGGCAGGTGCTGATGGCCCTGGCAATGCCCCCACCTACACAGGTCACTCAGTCCCCGCAGTCCCTGCCACCAGTGGGGCACTGTAGGCACCACCTCACCCTCGCGCAACCCAGACTCACATTCCCCCACCCTCAGCCTCCCTCTCTCCCTCTCTATCCCTCTCTGTCTGTGTCCCTCCCTCCCTATCACTGTCCCTCTCTGTCTCTGTCCCGCCCTCACCCTATCCCTATCCCTCTCTGTCTCTGTCCCGCCCTCCCTCTCCCGATCCCTCTCTCTATCCCTCTGTGGGTCCCCTCTTATCCCCCCCTCTCCCTCTGGCTTACGTCTCTGTCTCTCCATCGCCCTCCTCCCACCTCTCTTCTCCCCACCTCGCCTCACCACCACACTCACCCCCTCTGCCCCTCCCACAACAAGCACAGGACAGACACAGCAACCACGACCCCAGCACAGGGCACACAACACAGGCACGTAACAGTAAACAACACAATACACATATCAATTACCACACGAAACGACGGACTGCAGATATGAGTACCTATAGGACAACAAGGGAAATATGGCTACACAAATAACACAGACACACCTCTAAATACACCACACTCTCAGAAACACCACACCTCTCTCTAAACTCTCTCCTACTCCTCAACCAACCCTCAACGTTTTGCTGGGGTTTGGGTGCATTTGTAGTTTTTTTGCCGGAGCATATGTTGCGCATGCACCACTGTGCGACGGGCGCTGCTTGTGCGCCGCGCCTGTGGCGATTTGCGCCTGGGCATGCGTTTTGCTGTAAGGTTGTTTGCGCGATGCGCATGCGCAAAGTCTTAGCGCATGCGCGTTTGTTCTGGTGCATCATGACGTCGCGGCAACGCATACGCCCATGCGTAACGGGGGTGCACACGGGCTCCGCGCACACACAAACGCACATGCGCCTCAATTGGCACATGCGCGTCGCACTCATACACATGCACACGTGCCAACAGTTGTACATGCACGGCACGCACACACAGACGCCAATGCATCACGTCCTGCACATGTGCACGGCGCACAAGCGGCGCTTTAACGCAGAACGGAAATACCATTAACCTGTATAAAATGAGGCTGCTGATTGGTCAACATTGCGGGTGTTTTTGTAGGCACGGCGTGAGTTTGTTTGGAGGACGTGAGGAGAAGGCAGCTGTTGTGAACCCATATTGTGCAAGTGTTTGTGTGTCTTTGTGGTTTGTTGTGGTTTGCAAGTTGTCCAGTGTTTAGGGAAGTGTGTGTGTGTGTGTGTGTGTGTGGTGGTGTGTGTGTCTCTGTGTGTGGTGTGTCTGTGTGTGTGTGTGTGTCTGTGTGTGTGGTCTCTGTGTGTGTGTGTCTGTGGTGTGTGTGTGTCCTGTTGTGTGTGTGTCTTGTGTCTCGTGTGTGTGTCTTGGTGTAGCCACAGAGGAGTTTACATGGAGGAGATAATATTTGTTGCATGTGCCCGAAGACGTGGGGGGCAGATGCAGCGGTTGCTGGACAGGGGAGAATGATGTCCATGGGGCGGTGGCACAGGGCATGGGTGTCGAGCCGCAGCAACTCAGGAACTGCTGCTGTGGAGGCTGCGCAGAGAGGTGCTGTGCGGGGATGGCACAGACGGAGTGCTGAGGTGCAGGCTC
This sequence comes from Ichthyophis bannanicus, assembly GCA_033557465.1. NCBI lineage: Eukaryota > Metazoa > Chordata > Amphibia > Gymnophiona > Ichthyophiidae > Ichthyophis > Ichthyophis bannanicus. The sequence goes on from CM066031.1 coordinate 926,860,871, forward strand.
GGCAGCTGCGGCTCTACAGGCCCAAGGCCCAGCTCCAGGGCATGCGTGAGGAACAGGTAGTCTCCCTGTACCGACTGAGCACAAGGGCTATTAGGGGGCTGTATGAGGATCTGAGCCCTGACCTTGAGCCCTGACTGACCGGTCCCATGCATACCAGGTTTAGTCAAGCTCCTTGCTGCCTTACATTTCTTTGCCTCGGCTGTTTCCAGTCATCTGTGGCCGCAGTGGGTGGCATGAGCGCCCCTCCTTCTCACGTTGTCTCCACCAAGTACTGCGTGCTATGGTCAGCCGGGTGGGGAATTACATCGCCCTTCCCCACAGTAGGCAACAATGGGGGACCCTGAACCAGGCCTTTGAGGCTTTAGCCGGGATACCACACGTGATGGGAGCTATTGATTGCACACATGTTGCCCTGGTCCCGCCCAGAGACAGGGAGGTGGTGTTCCGCAACCGCAAACACTACCATTCCCTGAATGTTCAGGTTGTAATGTGATGCTAAATCTGCATATTCTGAATGTGGTCCCAAGGTTTCCAGGGTCCACCCATGACTCCTATATCCTGCATCGCTCAGCACTATTTAGGGACTTTGAGGAGGGACAGTACGGTGACTGTATATTGCTGGGTGAGTATCTCCAAATGAATTGTATGATTAGTCATATAATGTATGGTGTTTTCCATAACATCTTCCCATTGTGGTGCAGCGTTTGCCCACTGGCGGCATTAGCAACATGAAAACTCACATTCAGCAGACCACACATGTTTGTGAGTTTACATTATTACAGTCATGTAGATGTTGTTTAACAGGGGACATGATTTAGCCATTGTCAAAATCCGTTTCAGGCCCATTTGTGACTTACTGATGCTGGTGGTGTTAGTGGACGTATGCACTTGTTCCGATGTCTGTCCTGGCTGTGTATTGGTACTTGTTTCTGTATCCCATCTGGTCTCAGGAATTGGGCGGGGGGGCATTCTCACCCTCCTGTGCATGCATGGGTTTAGATTGTTACCTGTGATAGGTTATGTGCAGGATGTTGTTGTGATTTTACAAATCCATTGCTCCTACTGCTTGTCATGTGCGTGGTGGGGCCACACACTCACTCAGTCCGGTGTTGTTTGTTCAGGCTTTCCTTGCTCGGACCCAGGAGGGGGGGGGGGGGTTGACAACATATGAAGGATGTTTCCTTTGCCTTTGCAATTGGCTGTAAATGTTTGCATAGTGTCGTGAAGTGCAAGGTTCAGAACCGATGGAGACAGAGGTTTCACTGCAAAGTGAAACTAGAACTGTCAGTTCTGAAACAAGCATGCAGGGTTGGCATGGAAACCCTAAACAAAATACATCACTAAGTGCTAGGGAACGCCCATCCCCTGAGCTAGCTCCTGCCTCATCAGGGAAGTGGGAACACCTGGGGGGAGGTGTGGCTCAGCATAACGGAGAAAGAAACTTAGATAAAAACCCTTTAGTTAAAGATAGGACAGAGAGAGAAGGGGAAGGAGAAAGAGACGGACATAGTCTCAGATACGGAGACAGAAGGAAAAGGCAGCACAGCAAGCGTGGAGAAAGCTGAAAGAAGGAGAAAACCAGAGAAAGATAGATACTCCGAGGGCAGCCAAGGTCTGTGGCTGAGAGAAGGGAAAAGGGAAAGAAATCCCAATTCCACTCGGAGGAACTTCTCAGAGGAAGAGAGCTGGGGAAGATATTCAAGTCCAGTTCCTAGGGAGCAGTGCTCAACTACAAAAAGCACTGGGGATTTTTACTATCCAAAAAGCAGAGACGTTTATTCTGGGAACCAGAAAAGACAACCACGCTGTGCTCACAACAGACAGCCTGCAGGTAAAGCTTATTTCCCTGATACCAAGCTTTTATCAAAGGGGAGAGAAAAGTTTTACCAACCTTTTTGTAGCCAAGGGAGATTCCTGGGAGAAAGCAATTCTAAAGGCAGACACAGAATTCCCTGTAGCCAAACAGAAGAGGGAAACGTGTATCCTTTTAATTACAGAGGGCTGTGTGCACAGGAAGCCAAACACCCAGACTCACAGAGCAGGTTGGGGGAAGGGAACCCTGTAATTGGAACGGAGAGGTTTGCATGGCAGGCAGAAGAACCCTCTCTAAGAAACCTTAAGGAAGAAGGTGATCTTATGCAGTGGGACCCTTATCAACCCCCTGAGTCCGAAGTGTTTATGGACTGCTCTTATATGGTGGCAGACAATGTGCAGTCCCTTTGTTAATAATACTGGATTTTGCTGAAGGAAGAAAAACAGCCAAAAGAAGTATTTTGGAGGGAAACTGTTTTATTCTTTTTGATTCCGTAACAGCTGAAGATAAGCATTATTTAAGTTGCCTATTTTTGTTCACATCAGGAGTATGGTTTCTTTGTAAATATATTCTTTGTTCATGGTCATCAACATCCAACCCCGGGAGGGGCAATAAATCCTAATTTAACCTGAACCACTCGTGCACAACTTGGACTCATTCTTACTACTGTAGGACTACATTACCCAGGAGGCCTTTCCAAACCTCCATTTAAAGTTCACAGTATAAGAAACACAACTACCCACTTGCCTTGCCCACGCTAAATGCCTCTGGGAGGGTGAGTGGTGACATATCTGGCGTAGTTTTTCGGATGCTTGACCTTGAATGAAGGACACCAGAGGAACTACGGCACCAGGACTCCTGCACAAGCAAGTGGGCTACCAGAAGGCTGCAAGAGAGATAAAGACAAGACACAGCTTCTTTTCCTGAAATGCAGACCTCTACACGAAGCCTCAGGTAATAGCACCTGGGCATAAGTGAGGGAGGATATCAGGAAAAGGGGGCGCTGTGGGGTTGAAAAAAAAAAAAAAAAACCTGAAAAGGGAGCCGCACTTGGGTTTTTTTTCTGTCTCTTTCATTGCAGGTGCTGACACGAGATGGAGGCCCAGGACGTGATAGCGTGGATGCGGAAGCAATGGGACCTACAGATGGAACTTGCCAAGCACATCCAGGAGGAAAACGCTACACTCATGAGAGAGCAGCAGAAGCCGCTGCTGGACGCTGTGACAGCACTTCTAAGAGAACGCCGAGAACCACGGATGGAGAATCCTATGGTTATGCCAGGACCCCCAATGAACGCAAGTCATGCATTCTCTTTAGGACAATTAAGTCCAACAGATAACATTGACGATTTTATAGATGCGTTTGAGCGTTGTGATAAGGAAGCTTATCATAGCTCAGGTAGGAGCTATAGAAAAGATGATGTGACTCTGAACAAGCAACCTGTCAGTTCTGGTAGAAGCAAGAAAACAGAGTTTTCACATAAAAGACTACCAGTCCCAGAATGCACCAGGTTTCCAGCAGCCATGAGAGGGGCTGAAGTGAGAGAATGTGTGTGCAATCAAGAGAGCTATGAGGTAATCCCTAAGCACTCATCTCAAAGGGCAGGGCCTGATTCAACACAGCTGCGCTGTGTTAGGGAGCAGCACACATTAGAACAGGATAAGAATAGAGCTTATTCTTCAGATAACAGCTACAAGCAGCTTCAGGAGAGAGAGCGAGATACAGAGACAGCAACGGCTACAAGCACCAGTATCACCTGGAGAAACAGAAGCCAAGCCAAGCAGATAGAGAGAGAAGGAAACTCTCTGGAAGGAAGAGAAGAAGGCCATTGGAAGGTCTGGGAGATTCCAAGGCAGTACTCATACTGGGAGGTATTCCAAAAGCCAGCAGAGTCCATTGGACTGGATTCAGCCAGAGGAATGGAGTGGCAGAGATAGGAATCACCAGTGGCTACCTGGAAGAGAGAAGACTGCATGTGGAAGGGACTTTCAGACCAAGGCCAGAAGGTATGTGAGAGAAGATCCAGTGTCCAGGGATCAAGATTGGAAGGCTGGACATCAGAATTGGATTACATATTGGCCAGGCTATACAGAGAGGAATAATGATAGCAGGAGAGGCTCAGGTATGAACACTGATCCAGACCCTATCTATAATAGAGAATGGCAGCAAGGGAATAAGCATTCTCATGATAGTGCCTTAATGAAAGACTCATCTGTGCCAATGTATGATATTGACCCTATGATTGTTGATGCAGGGGGAAATACAGCAGATGAAACTATTTACATGGACTGTTCTTTATCTAAATGCTATTGCTAGTTTTCTATGAGCAAACACATCAGCCATCACAAAGAAACCTAACTTTGTTCTTTATTTCCACTGCAAACAGCTCTTAAAGCAGGATTTGGGCTCACACAGTAGCAGCCAGCCAGCTAAAGGCTTTCAGCTGGTCCATTGATAGTAATTAGGGCTGCACCTGATTGTGTGTGTGAGCAAGGGAGAATCACTGCTGAGATCGGCGTGGAAAATAAGCAGAAGTTAACCTAACCAGCAAAGTTTATTCTTTACTTTGTGCCTTTGTATTTGGTAATTATTTGCTAAGAAAACATTAGCTAATTGCCTGACAAGCTGAAGGTTGTTTTCTGGTTTACTTTGTGACTTTTTGTTATCCATTTAAACACTGCAAGCAAGTAACCTCATTTATAGTGCTATCAAGCATACATGTGCTGGGTGAATTAAACCCCATCAATAAAAGAAGTATTTTATTGATCTTACCACTTGGTTTCACAACTCAAATTATTGTCATCAGCTGTGTTTGGGAGTGAATGAACTACAATACCCACAATACCTTGCAAGAATCATATGAATATATGCATCGTCAAGATTGTGTAAGTTCTCACCCTAGGCAGCCGTCTGACAGCGTATTGGGCAGGCGTTAAAATGGCCTGATAGTCAGTGGGCTACACGCTTTGCAATTTCGCTGACAGGCGAAGCTCTGTCAGCCTACAAAGCCATGCCAGCCGCTCTTGCAGGCAACTATATGGAAATCAAAAGAGCGGTAAAAGACAGGTTGGGGCTGACAACATCACATTACAGGAGGCTATTCAGGGAAGCCCGCCTGAGGCCTCAAGAAACTCCAAAGGCGTTACAACAACGTCTCAAAAATCTGGCTTGGAAATGGCTAAGTCCAGAAACTAAGTCAATAGAAAATGTATTAGATACAGTTATTTTAGAACAGTTTGTACAGGCTGTACCTAGAGAAATGAGGATGTACCTCACCTTGCAGGATTGCAAGACCACCGAGGAAGCAGCTAATTTGGCGGACCGGTTTCTGGAGGCCCAAATGCTGACCCCTCGGAATGCAGCATACTACAAGCTGCAGGTTTATGCAATGTTAACAGGGAAAGGTTCCCTATGGTGGAAAATATGTAATGCCTACTGTGAATGTTAGA